>JAWDJD010000006.1:60533751-61733751 GCA_035047305.1 Bradypodion pumilum | reverse complement strand
CGGAACGCAGGCACGTCTCTGGCCCCGGTCCAAACAGAGACATCCCTTGCTCTGGGCACGCCAGAGCTAGACTAGATTCCATTCACATTCCAGGCATTGCGAAGGCACAGGCCAGCCCCAAGGGTAGTACAGGGCTAGAATTGACTTGAATTGTCAGGCGGACGTCACATGCGACTTGCCAGGCACAGTCTATCTGGTGGACTCCCAGTACATGGGACCCCTGCCCAAAGGCTTTATAGGTTTAGTTTTGCCTCGCAGTGTAGTAGGAGCACGCGGAATTCTTGTAATTCCGGGGTTCATTGACTCCAATTTTTCAGGCGTTCTCCAAGTTCAGCTTTGGACGCACTTACCCCAGACAATTCACAAAGGAGACACATTAGCGCAACTGATTATGGTTCCTCGTAACTCGCCAGCAGATAGCCAGGGAAGGCTCAGGGACAGCTCAGAGTCCGGGTCAGCAGACCGCTCGAGCGCAAGTGAGGCAGTGCAAGGATACCAAGTCTTAGCGACAGTGGAGACCAACATTGAGTGGAAACAGCGACCAGTCATTGAGGTATTTTTGAATAAAAAATCATTCTCAGGGTTGCTAGATACGGGAGCTGACGTCAGCGTGGTCAGCCGAAGCCAGTGGCCACGGGAGTGGGCCATTGAGCCGGTCTCCGATGTGTGGGGGGTAGGCGGCATCCAAGAAGCGTTTAGAAGCCGGGAGTGGGTGGAAGTCACGATCCCAAAGGCTGACGGCACAGCGGTCATTCGGCCGCACATTCTGGACGTGCATATCAACCTTTGGGGGCGAGACATTTTACAGCAGTACGGTGCTACGCTTACCTTCGGGTAATGGCGTTGCCACTTAAATGGCTCACCGATACGCCGGTCTGGGTGGAACAATGGCCGGTAGTGGGGGAGAAATTAGTCGCCCTAAAGCAACTGGTTAAAGAACAGCTAGACGCAGGACATATAGAGCAGTCCACTAGTCCTTGGAATTCGCCAATTTTTGTCATTAAGAAGAAATCGGGGAAGTGGCGACTCCTCCACGATCTCCGGGAGATCAATAAATGTATATAGCCAATGGGTCCGTTTCAATGCGGCATCCCAAATCCAAATATGATTCCCGAGGGGTGGGAGATCCTAGTTGTAGATCTCAAGGATTGCTTTTACACAATTCCCTTAGACCCCAGGGACAGGGAAAGGTTCGCCTTTACGGTGAACCACAGTGAGCCCACGAACCTTGCCTTGCGCACCTTCGCCAAAGAGCGCCTAAACATCATTACTGACAGTCAGTATGTCAGGAATTCGCTTCACAGTCTACCGGGAGCATACATCACTCCCGCGATAG
This sequence comes from Bradypodion pumilum, assembly GCA_035047305.1. Classification (NCBI taxonomy): domain Eukaryota; kingdom Metazoa; phylum Chordata; class Lepidosauria; order Squamata; family Chamaeleonidae; genus Bradypodion; species Bradypodion pumilum. Next base: position 61,732,415 of record JAWDJD010000006.1, on the reverse strand, counting down.
ACAAGAATTTGCTGAGTTTGTTCCTCACTGCTCAATTTCATTTGCGAAACCGCACGGAAGCGCTCTATATTGCCCACATCCGAAGTCACCAAGACCTACCGGGTCCAATTTCTGCGGGCAATATCAGAGCGGACGCGGCGGCAAAGGAAATTCAGCAACTTTCAGTGTTAGGTGTTTTCACTACTCCAATTCAGAGTCATGCATTCTTTCATCAGAATGCCAAAGCGCTCGCCAGACAGTTCAATCTGCCACTTTCTCAAGCCCAAGGCATAGTTCGCTCTTGCCAGCATTGTGCAGGGGCACCGGGGGGGGCCTCATGGGGGGTCAACCCACGAGGGACAGAGGCCAACCAGGTATGGCAAATGGATGTCACGCACGTTCCGCAGTTTGGCAGATGGCAGTACATGCACGTTTGCATCGATACCTTTTCGCAATTCGTCTGGGTGACAGCACAAAAAGGGGAGACAGCTTCCCACGTGGAGCAGCACCTTCTGGCCTGCTTCACGGCGATGGGCAAACCTCGGCACGTGAAAACCGATAACGCACCATCCTACAGCTCTAGGCAGTTGGCTAACTTCATGGCCACTTGGGATATTAAGCATAACTTCGGCGTTCCTTACAATCCGCAGGGGCAAGCGATTGTGGAACGAATCAATCGGACGCTCAAGTCCTATATTGACAAACAAACAGAAAGGGGGGAGCCACCAGCCCTCCCCAAGTCACAGGGTCAGGCACAGCATTGTCTGAATAAGGTATTGTTCACATACAATCACCTTAATGTTTTTTCCGATTGCACGCCGCAGGAGAAACACTTCCGCCGTTCGGAAGCTCTCCCGCGACCGATGGTCCGATACCGGGTGCCACCGGACCCTTCCTGGAGGGGCCCGGTGCCACTCGTAACCTGGGGAGGAGGGTATGCTGCAGTTATGTCTCCTACAGGCGTCGTTTGGATTCCAGCTCGGTGTGTCAAGCCTCACTTGGAACCACATGGCGTGGACCCAGGCCGACCCGAGTCCGATCCCGGAGATGGAGGACCTCACTCTGACCGAGAGGACCCATCGGAGGAAGCGGCCACAGATGACAGCAGCGAAGATCACCTGGGGGATGGTCAAGGCTCTTTGCAATGAGGCCCAGGACGTCATCCAGCACGAGGAGAGAGAGCCAACGCTGGAGAACATCGTAGCTACAGTCTTTTCCCTGATTACTGCCAACACGGTGTCAGTCACCATCAACCTGATCCTCTCCCTACTTGCGGGGGGAGGCGTTCAGGCGGCCTCACTGCAGGCCAACGGTTTGATGCCAGGCGAAGAATTTTCAGCCCGGATGCACTACAACTTATGGGAAAGGTTGGCGGGTCTCGTCAACCAGTCCGATTTTTGCCTGAAGCAGGACATTGGTTCTGCCTCAATTCTGGGCACCTGTCTCATCCCTGTGTGCCACACTTTGGACTGGCTGCTGAAGCGGATTTTCGGTCCGCATCTCCCTGCGAGCTTCACCGCATACGCTCGCTGGGGGGGAATGCAGCTGACAATGACTTTACCGGCTGACGCAGCCACTCTCCACACTCCTCGAGTGGCGGTCAGCCTGAACTCTACTTGTGCTCGAATGGTCGGCTGCACTGCAGTCGGCCGAACTCAGCGCCGCTGCCTCGACACTGGCAGCAGCAATTGGACTTGTGATAAACCAGAGACACTTAGCTCAATGTATGCTCATGTCACCCTACCTTCGGGTTGGTTCTTTACATGTAACCAGTATACTTGGAACTACATTCCTGCAAATGTATCAGATTCCATGTGTTGCATTAGTCGTTTGACACTGTTGCTCCCCACCAAGTATATGATTACCCCAAGCACAAATGTTTCAGATGTTTCCTCACCCATTAGACACACCCGTGCCACTCAGTTAGACAGCTCATGCGATAGCAACATCAGGGTTCTTAGCCCAGCTGAATACGTCTCGCTGGCAGTCAGCATACTTGGCGTGCCAGGCTTAGCCGTCGGCAACGCTCAGAGAATTGGTCAATTGGTTTGCGGATTAGCGAAAGCCATTAACCATACATCCTCAGCGATAGCGCTGCTCAACCAGGAGCAGGCAGAGCTTCGCCATGCCATTCTTGACAATCGAGCGGCGATAGACTATCTCCTGTTATTGCACCACTTGGGTTGCGAATCTGTCCATGGCATGTGTTGCTTTAATCTCACTGACAACTCACGCAGGGTCCAGAGCCAGCTCATGGACCTCCACACCCTAGTAAGAACATTAAGCAGGGTTCGATATGGGATTGGTGGAGTTCGTTATGGTCATGGCTTCCGTGGGGGTGGCTCCAGACGACGCTCCAAGTAATTGTGGGGGTGATAGTGCTAGGCATAGCAGGATGCTGTTTCATGCAATGTATCCCCTCACTGTTCTCACTGTTCTCGAGGTGTCCCTCGTGGGGGAAGCCCCGAAGCGTCATTCCTGCTCACCAGCTGATGCCCCTCTTGCGCAGAGTCGCCTGTCAGGTTGCTAAACAATAGGAAAAGGGGAGATGCGGATTCCCCATGCCCAGTTGGCATGGAACGGCCCTCACAGAGGCCATCTCAGTCGAGAACGCTCCTGGCCCGTGGGCTCTGCGGGCACAGAAATTAAGGGGGGTGGATTAATAATAAGGGTTGATTCACCCACACCTGACCTGACCGGCGGTTCTGCTGAGAGAGCAGATCGCTAACCTCCGTTACCCATTAAGCAATTACTGACACACAGATCAGCCTAATCTTTGGTGCAAATAGAAGTCATGTTTACCCCGGCGTAAGCCTCAGACAATGGATTTCCCCTGTCAGTGTTTGCCCGAGTTAATTAACTTCCCCAAGAGAGATTTCCCATTAACCCGAGTAAATGGGTGATGTGATTTTCTGTCAGATGACGGTTCTTCCCTGTATTGCCTTCTGATCTATATATGATGATGCTTTTCCCTCAATAAACCACTGATCTGATCTCGCTCCATACAGCCTCGTATCGTTACTTGATCAGTCTCCTCCGGGACCCCACGGCCGTCCTAGCGGCCCCGATTCCTACAACTCAGTACCTATAAAACCTGGAAAAGTGTTGCTATAGTTTGGAATCAACTTGACAGCACACAAGTATTACTATTATTATGTTTATCTTTGTAGTGTTGCCACATGAAAAAGAGGACTGAAGGTCATGCAAGCTTGGCCAAATTTCTTAGTTCTTCATAACTATTAAAGACATATGAACCATGCCTTCTTTTTCTTGTGAGTTGGCCCAGCCCTACAATTAGATGCATTAGGGCACTTACTTCAGATAGTGGGGTACTGGTGGTGCAGAAAATGCCACATTCCCTTACTCCTCCACTGCCCCATGAAAGACCACACTGCTCTAGGGAGAGACTATCACGGACAGCTCTACAGAACAAGTTATTTTTTCACCCTTGCAGGCTGCACACCCACCCATCCACCTAATGCACACCTCTCCCTCCAGAACCAGTATGGAAATGTAGAGGAACAAGCAATATCTCTAGCTATAGAAACAGAGTCAGCTGCAACACAGGCTGATTATTTTCTTTTTGAATGCTTGGCCCAGAGTGAGGTGGAGAAGATAGTGATGGTGATAACAGCAGAGTGGGTTCAGAAAGGATAAAGGTATGCTCAAGGGGAAAACTTACTATCAGCCAAAGAACATAAAGGTTAAAAAAGAGGGGAGGGAGACCTTCAGAGTTACCTCTGGTGCTATTACCTCTGGTGCTGTTATCTCCTTCTGGGGCTAAGTGGTTAAGAAGCTCGCCTTGTTAGCTGGAAGGCCAGCAAGTCAGCAGTTTGAGACCTGGGTATTGCATGATGGTTTGAGCACCCATCTCTGTCATAGCTCCTGCCAGCCTAGCAGTTTGAAAGCAATAAATTGCAAGTAGACAAAAAGGGACCACTTCAGGGGGGAAAATATCTTGGGGAGATGAAAGGAGCCTCATTTGGGTATCCCCTGAGTGGAGTTTCTGCAGCAAAAATCCTTTCAACCCAGAAAAATTTCTCACACAAAATTATTATTATTATTTCCTTCTCTCCCTCATAGTATTTAAGGGGAGAGTGTCCTCTGATACTATCTATCACTGCTTCCTCCTCCCCTCTGACATCCCCTTCATCTCTTTGCTTGTTGTATAGAGATCAAGTGGGAGAAAGCAAATAAGAACATAAGAACATAAGAACAGCCTTGCTGGAACAGGCCACAGCCCATCCAGTCCAGCATTCTGTCTCACACAGTGGCTCACCATTTCCTTCAGGGTATTCCCAAGGAGATGCCTTCACCTGCTTAGGATTCCCTGGAAATGGCATTGAGAGATATCCTGCCTATCTCTCCAACCCGGAGGTTGTCCTTAGGTAGCCATAATTATAGCCATTGATAGCCTTGTCCTCCATGAACTTGTCTAATCCTTTCTTAAAGCTGTCAAGACTGACAGCTGTCACCACTTCTTCTGGCAGGGAGTTCCATAGACCAGTAATCATCTGGGTGAAAAAGTACTTTCTCTTATTTGTTTGAGAACTAGTACCCAAAAGTTTCATGGAGTGTCCCCTAGTTCTAGTGTTGTGCGATAGGGAAAACAGTTTTTCCTTATCCACTTTGTCCACACCGTGCATGATTTTATAAACTTCAATCAGGTCACCTCTTAGACGCCGTCGTTCAAGAGTGAAAAGGCCCAACCGTTGCAGCCTCAGATGGTAAGGATACCATGTGATATGTGAGGAGAAAGATGATCCCACATGATGGGGTGGTAGTTTGCTTCCCAATCTGCATAGTAGAAGCTGCATGTAGAGGTGCCACCTCTGCAATAGCAATTAGTAATTACACTTATACACCGCTCCGTAGCATTTAGTGCACTCTCTGAGCAGTTCACAATTTAATTAGCATTTGTCCCCAACATGCTAGGTAATCATTTTACTGAGCTCAGAAAGATGGAAGGCTGAGTCACCCTTGATTCCCATCAGGATCAAACTCACAATGTTTTGGTTGCAGTACAGGAGTTTAACCACTGTGGCACCAGGCCTCTGCATATGGCCGATCAAATCAGGAGATTATTGTACAACCCAAATATGTTTTCTGGTCACTAACAATTCAGCAAACTCCTCTGGAAAGACCTCTGTAGGCTGCCTTGACCTGATAGCCATTGGCAAAGGGATTCTGGGAAGAAATGTCCAGAAGTAACAACCTCAGGTTCTAAACATTCATACCACTTTGAAACCTGCCAAAGTTTCTGATTCTACCACAGTAGAACCTCGGTTAATGTAATTAATGCTTTTTCCGGGACATTTCTTACAGCGAAAATTACTTTAACCGAATTTCCCATAGGAATTCATTGAATGCAATTTCCCATAGGAATACATTGAATGCAATTTCCCATAGGAATACATTGAAAACCAAAATACTTTAACCGAAATGCGGTTTCCCATAGGGAACCAATTAATGTGTTCTGAAAAAATTCTGTAAACCGAGCCACTATTTTCTATGGGTTTCCCTTTGTTATGTGATTTTTATGTTAACCAAGTCATTTGTTAACCGAGGTTCCACTGTATTTTGTTTTTTTAGAGTAGAATTTCAGAGCTGACTTTTGGGTCTGTAGTTTGACTGCTGCAATCGGCATTATGAAATTGTACGTGGAGCTCTGGAATTCAAGTATTTGAGACATATTGGCAGCTCTCAATTGGCTTGATATTTGCTGGCGGCAAATGTGTCATTTCATGCATTCTCAGATATCAAATAGAACAGCCCACCTGCCAATCATAGACACACATTAAATACTGGGATAGATCAACTGTCTGGTAGTACTAGCTTTCAGACATCAAGTGCTGAAATGACATATAATTAAATCATTGCATAGAATAGAATTGCAAAATTGGAAAAGTCACCTAGCTAACTATCTAGTGACACAGGAAACCCATGATTAAAGCATCTCTGACAGATAGACATTCAACTTTTCTTTGACAACCTCCAGTGAAGGATAGTCCATCAGCTGCTGAGATAACAAATTCACTTCTCAAATTTTCAAATGTTGGAGAATAATTTTATTTTGACGTGTTTCTGAAGTGTAATGTCATTCACCTGGAATACAGATATAAACAATGAGAAAAATATTAAGAAAAAGAAAAGAATTAAACAGGTAAAGTAAAGGTAAAGGTCACCCTTGCTTGAAAGCCAGTCGTATCTGACTCTAGGGTTCAGTGCTCATCTCTGTTTATAGCCAAAGAGCCAATGATGTCTGTGTTTGCAGATGTTTCTGTGGACATATGGCAGGCATGCCTAGACATTGGAATGCACGGAACGCTGTTTACCTTCCCACCGAAGTGGTACCTATTTATCTACTTGCGATTTCTTGCTTTCAAATTGCTAGGATGGCAGGAGCTGGGACAGAGAGGGGCGCTCATTCCATCATGCAGTACTCGGGTTTTGAACTGCCGACCTTCCGCCTCCCAGTCAGCATCTTAACCACTTCAGCCACTGCAGTCCCAGGTAGAAAACAGGTAAGCTACCAGGTAAACAGGTAGTAAAGAGGTAGTAGCAAAAAAAATTAACACCCAAGGAGCAAATAAAACTGATAGAAAATGGAGAGGGAACCTGCAAAAATGTTTTTGTAATTACTGAACCTCATAACACCAATCGAAAGATTTTTCCCATCGTGTCAAAGAGCTAATGAAAGAAGAGCAAGAATTCTAGACCTTCAGGGCCACTGTTACAAAGACCCTGTCCATCCTCTCATACATGCAGCACTGTGGTGGCTTAATGGTTAACACACTGAGCTTGAAGACTGGAAGGTTGGGGTTCGAGACCCGAGTGCTTCATGACAGATCTTGGGAACATGAAAGGAGCCTCATTCATGCATCTCCTGCTGGAGTTTCTCCAGCAAAAATCCTTTCAACCCAGAGTAATTTCTGACACAAAATTTATTTTTATCTTTTATACATCTGACATTGTCAGGTCATTTTCCTACCTGAGTTAGAGTGGCAAGCCCATTCATGTTATGACAGCATCTAAGGCAGAAAGTCCCAGAATTGAATTGAATTAAATTGAAATTTTATTTATATACCACCTTCCTTACCCTAGGATGACCCAAAGCGGTTTACAAATACAATAGAAAATATGCAATACAGTTACAAGTACAAGTTACAAATTACAAATCAGAAAAATACAATAAAAAATAGAATGCAAGCGCGGCGCCAAAATGGCCGCCGCGCTCTTTGCGGGGGCCCCCCCCCACAGGACGAAGGCATCCGGGTAGTTAGGGGCGTGGCCAGCTCCCTTATAAAAGGGGTGGCCACGAGGCAGCCGAGCTGCCATTTTGCGAAGCGACGGAGTGGAGAAGTTTTTCCTCTTACTCCGTCGCTTTTACCTTGATCGGGAAGCCTTTTGGCTGCTGACCTTCCTCTTTTCGGCTTCCCTTAGGTCCGACTGAGATGCCTTCAAAGAAGAAGGCGGCCGCGAGCGCGGCTAGGGCGGTTCGGAGGCGCAATCCGGGTCGGAGGACTGCGGCTGCGCCTTCCCACCAGCCGCCTTTGCCGGCTCCCACCGGGACCGGTGGGATGGGGTCTATTACCCCCTGGCCGGAGGCCGGGGACCCGAGCAGGGGTCCAGCATGGGCTGCGGCCCGCGGCCCGCAAGCAGCGAACGCCGCTCCTGGTGCTCATTCTACTGGGCCTCCCTCTATCGGGGCGCAGCTCACTCCAGGGCCTTCCAGCCTTGGGGGGTGGTGTGGTCCCCTTCCTTGGCAGGTGCCTACGCCGGCCCTGCCGGGCCTGGGTGTGGGGTCATGGCCATATTCGGGCCCCGGGGTGCAAGGACCTGTACCCACGCCCGTAACGGGCGGGCCGGCTGGCCCGTGGCCCCACGCCAGTGTGGAGGCCTTGCTGGCCCGCGTGGCGGCACTCGAGGCTTCCCTTGCTCGGGCCAGCCACGCTGGGGCTCCTTTTGGGGTGCACTTTGACGCGTCGTCTGCTGGGCAGCGGCAGGCGACGGGACGGGTCGAGCAGCTTGAGGCGCGTGGCGCGACTTCGGCCACTGCCTCGCAGCTCCCCAACCAACAGGCCAGCGCAGGTCAGGTCCCGGCGGCGAGCTCTACGGCGGTCGTGAGCTCCGACACCCCCAGTAGGCCGGAACCCCCGGTGGGGGCGGCCCGCGGGGGTGCAGCATGTGAGTATGCGGTACAAACTAGTGCACCTACACATGTGGCTACGTTGGGGGGGGCTTTCCAATGGCCTTGGCCTCGCATGGGTGGTGCGGCGGTACAGCCGCTGACGCACCACCAGGCGACGTCAACCACCACCCAGGGCCCCGGGGTGGGGAGCGTTTCCTACCCTGTGGGGAATGTTTTGGGGGTGGCTGGGCTAGTCCAAGCCCCTTTCCAGATGCCCGCAGTTTCTGCTGTGCCTGTCTCGGCCTTGCCGACAGTGGGCTATTCCTTGCCACTGGGTGACCACTTGGCACAGGCCACCAGAGAGAAAATATGGCGAGGGGAGTATGTTGATATCTTCTCACTCCTAAACAGGGAGCCCACCAAGGAAGAGAGGGAGGGGCAGGATGAGAAGGATAAGGAACAGGCACGTCGTCGCAAGCCACCACGAACGTGGGCCAACTGGCTGCCGGCTTACCTCATCTACATGGCGGTGTACCTGAGGGCCCGGCCGGATCTGGCAATTCCGATGGTCCAGTATTTGGACAATATCTATCGGGCGATGGTTGATTTTCCGGGCCCGTCGTGGTTGGCTTATGACGAGGAATTCCGTATGCGAATTCCCCTGCACCCTGAGATGAGGTGGGATGAGCCATGCCAGAGGCTTTGGCTTCTGTACATGACGCCCACGCGCCCCGCGCCAGGGGAAAGATACCATTGTGGACATGCGGTCCAGCGAGCGGCTCCAGCACAGGTTCCCCGCCAAGTGGCGGGGCAGGGGGTTCCAGCCCGCCTGCTGTGCTGGACTTTCTCGTCTAATGGTTCATGCAATAAGAAGAATTGCAAGTACAGACATGAGTGTCCCACCTGTGCGGGCCCCCATGCAGCCTCTGCCTGTCCCAGGCCTGGAGGGACGCAGGGCAGAGGGAGGGGCGGACAGTGGGCTGGCAAGACTGCCGCAGATGGAGCTGGTTCACCGAAAGGCTCCCTCCCCAATTAATGTGGACATGTTGGAGCGTTGGCTCGCATTGTACCCGAAGGGGGAGGATGCAGATTATCTCCTTCAGGGCTTTCGACAGGGGTTCCGTATTCCTTTCATGGGTGATAGGTCCCCTCAGGATGCCCCCAACCTTTTGTCCCTTAGGGGGAGGGAGGAGGTGGCTGCCGCCAGCATCAATAAGGAGGTCAATGCGGGCAGGGTCGCTGGCCCTTTCCCTGCACCCCCGTTCACTAACCTCAAGGTATCGCCCCTGGGCTTGGTTCCCAAGAAGTCACCAGGCGAGTTTCGCCTTATCCATCACTTGTCCTACCCAGCCGGCGGATTGGTCAACGATGCTATCCCTGACGACCTTTGCTCAGTCAGGTATACATCTTTTGACCACGCGCTGCGCATGGTGCGCTCATGTGGCCCGGGTGCGCTGCTGGCTAAGTGCGACATTAAGTCGGCTTTTCGCCTCTTGCCAGTGCACCCGGGCGACTTTGAATTGCTGGGTTTCAAATTTCGGGGCGAATATTATTTTGATAAGGCCATGCCTTTTGGCTGTTCCATATCATGCTCGGCTTTCGAGCGTTTCAGTACCTTCCTAGAGTGGGCTTTCGTCCGCAGGTCAGGGTCCCGGTCTGTAGCCCATTACCTGGATGACTTTTTATTCGGGGGTGAACGGGGCTGGGACACGTGTACACGTCTCCTCAACACATTTCAGACGCTAATGGAGGAACTCGGTGTCCCTTTAGCGCCCGAAAAGACCGAGGGCCCATCTACACAGCTAGTCTTCCTGGGGGTGGAGATTGACACGATAGCGCAGGCGTCTAGGTTACCGCGGGATAAGGTGTCAAGGATAGTGGCCCTTATCTCGGACTTGTTGGCCAAGCGCAAGGCATCACTGAGGGAACTGTAGGTGCTGCATGGCCACCTTAATTTCGCCTGCAGAGTGGTCGCACCGGGCAGGGCTTTTGCCCGGCGCTTGTGCGACGCTATGGCAGGATTATCCAGGCCTCACCATAGGGTTAGGCTTACCCGGGGTATCAGGGCAGACATGCTTGTCTGGTTACAGTTCCTGAGGGAGTTCAATGGGGTCTCATTTTGGAGGCATGACCTCCTTGCTTCCCCTCAATTTCAGATTCAGTCTGATGCCTCGGGATCCCTCGGTTATGGGATGTACTTCAATGGGAAGTGGGCCTATGGTGGGTGGCCACCGGCCTGGGCAGGCACGGGTCGCCTGCGTGATCTCACATATCTGGAATTTTTCCCTATCCTGGGTGCTTTGATGCTATGGGGCCAGGAGTGGTCCAACTCGGTCGTGCATTTCTGGTGTGACAATGCGGCTGTGGTCCACATTGTAAATGCACAGACTTCCAAATCGCCCAGGGTTATGGATCTAGTGCGCCAATTTGTGTTGCGCAGCCTGCGCCTCAACGTACTGTTCAGGGCCAGGCATGTCCCAGGGGTTAATAATGATATTGCTGACGCTTTGTCCCGCCTACAGATCTCCCGGTTCCGTGCCTTGGCCCCGGATGCGGAGGAATTTCCCTCGCCACTCCCGGAGGAGATATGGACCATTGGCAAGGAGAGGTGAACCGGGCGATTGGCCTGTCGCTAGCGCCACGCACCCGTAAGGCGTATCACCACGCAATTGATTCTTTCAGGGCATTCTGTACTCAATTTCAATTGCCAGGAACCTGGCCGATCCCGGTAACCCATGTTCTGCGGTTCATGGTTTACCTGCATTCTCAGGGCCTTGCACCTCGCACCATAGCATCTAAGCTTTCAGCGTTGGCTTTTATGGCCAAGGTGGGGGGTCATGTGGACAGCACCTCTGACTTCCGTGTGAGACATGTTTTGGAGGGGTGGGTGCGCGAGCGCGGGCGTTGCCCGGACGACCGCCACCCGATTTCCCCAGGGGTCCTTACCCAGTTGGCCCGGGGCTGGCCTTGCCTCTGTTTTGATGCATATGAGGCAGCCCTGTTCCATGCAGCCACAACGGTGGCATTTTTTGGAGCGCTCCGCATCAGCGAGCTTGTGATGCTGTCTAAGGCGGATGCAAGTCGTAGGGCACTGGAACTCGAGGATGTCTGTGTTGCCAAAGACTGGGATCAGTTGAGGATACGTTCCTCTAAGACCGATCAGCATGGCGTCGGCAGTGGTGTGCGACTGCTACGGTGTTCTTTGGCAGACATCTGTCCGGTTGGTGCCCTACAGGAATTCCTGGCACTGCGTGGCACGCACCATGGCCCGTTTTTCTGTCACCAAGATGGGTCTCCCCTTACTAAATTTCAATTTTGGAAGGTGACGGGCAAAGCGCTGGCCAGTGTGGGCCTCCCAGGCGCCCGCTATGGCACTCATTCATTCCGTATAGGGGCGGCCTCGACCGCAGCTGCTTTTGGGTACTCAGGGGCTGACATATGTAGCATGGGACGGTGGAGTTCGCAATCTTTTCAATTTTATGTGCGCCCACTCCCGCCGTGAGTACCAACCCAGTCACCTTAACTACTTTCCCTCATTTTTCCTTTACAGACCCGGGGTGTCGTATTACACCGGTGGCAGTATGGCTGGTGGGCCATAGCTACATGCACAGGGCAGCGCGTTATGCTGTGGCGACAGAGTGGGAACCCCGACTGGGACTGGGTGCATACGCAAGTCTCACATGGCATGGTAAGCCCGGGATGTTATGGCGGGAGCTGCTGCCTTTCCTTTTTTCAGGCCAGAATGCTGACCCGCCTGACATTCTGATCATACACCTGGGGGGCAATGATTTGGGCCAGGTCACCGGCTTGTCGCTGAAGCATGCGATTTGCGAGGACCTCGCCTACCTGCATTACGTCTGGCCCGCCACAACCCTTGTTTGGTCGGACATGGTCCCGCGCCATTCCTACAGAGGGGGTGTTGACCTCCTGGCCCTTGACCGCGCTAGACGCATGGCGAATAGGGCAGTGGCGCGTTTCCTTGTCGACAGGGCTTGGGGGAGGGTCAGTCGTCACCCCGCTATTAGCCTCCAAAGTTATGACTTGTATGCAGGGGATGGGGTCCATCTGTCGCGAGGAGGTATGGACCTCCTGTTGGGTGATTGGCGAGCAGGCCTGTTGACCGAGCTGACGGTCTGGGGGGGGGCGTCGAGCCTTCTTTGAAGCCCCTCCGTGTGGCGGGTAGCACTGGTAAGGTAAACATTATGACCCACAGGTATCCGGCAAGTTCACAATTGACTGGACAACACTAGACAGGCATAAGTTGGTTAAACATTGTCCGGTCAACGACGAACTAGGCGACGGGGTGATGGCGATAGCTAGACAGCATGCATCACCCCGTGATTTTACGGATACGCGTCAGAGGGTGGGGTCATTAGTTAGATATTGACTACGGTCAACAATTTGTTTGTGGTCAACAAACAAATTGATACAAATGGATACATTGTAGCAATTGCCGTTGGCAATTTTGGGTGGTACCTTACCAGTGTTACTTCGGCCTGCTTGCCTTAAGAATTATGATTGGTCAATTACCAATAGAAATTTATAATTCGGACTAGGGCATGAATCAATAAATGTGGCCCAATGCCGTTATCCACTTTCATTGGTGTCTGAGTCCTTTACTGGGGGGTGCGCCTGCAATGCAAGCGCGGTGCCAAAATGGCCGCCATGCTCTTTGCGGGGGCCCCCCCACAGGACGAAGGCATCCGGGTAGTTAGGGGCGTGGCCAGCTCCCTTATAAAAGGGGTGGCCACGAGGCAGCCGAGCTGCCATTTTGCGAAGCGACGGAGCGGAGAAGTTTTTCCCTCCACCCCCTCCCTAGTTAACAGTGTGATATTTTGGTCGCTTCGGGGCCGGGTGGGAATTTTTGGCTGGGACCCATATTGGCTTCCGGGTCCTGGTTTTTTCGCCCATCCCACACTGTTGCTATGGTTTGACATAGGGGTTTTTCTGTTGCTGCTGTTGACTTTGGTCACATGGGCGGGTAGCACTGGTAAGGTAAACATTATGACCCACAGGTATCCGGCAAGTTTGCAATTGACTGGACAACACTAGACAGGCATAAGTTGGTTAAACGTTGTCCGGTCAACGACGAACTAGGCGACGGGGTGATGGCTATAGCTAGACAGCATGCATCACCCCGTGATTTTACGGACACGCGTCAGAGGGTGGGGTCATTAGTTAGTTATTGACTACGGTCAACAATTTGTTTGTGGTCAACAAACAAATTGATACAAAAGGATACATTGTAGCAATTGCCGTTGGCAATTTTGGGTGGTACCTTACCAGTGTTACTTTGGCCTGCTTGCCTTAAGAATTATGATTGGTCAATTACCAATAGAAATTTATAATTCGGACTAGGGCATGAATCAATAAATGTGGCCCAATGCCGTTATCCACTTTCATTGGTGTCTGAGTCCTTTATTGGGGGGTGCGCCTGCAAAGTACAGCATAAAGAAGCTCATACCAGCCTCTCTGACAATAAAAACACAATCATAATAAAATGAAATAACTATGGATTCCCTGCTGTTTCATTACACCCTCGGCCAGTTGCCTGAGGCAAGCATCTCCCTGTACGAACAGTTTTGGATAGTTCTGAGGGAGGGAGGAAGGACATGGAGCCAAAAGAAAGTGTCCAGAGATAAACCAAGAACGCACAGCTGAGTTTGTGAAGGAGAAGGTGACCTGGTATGGTATCTAGCAAATTTAAAATTTGCAGAGAATGTTGAGAATAATATTTGGAAGCACATTTATCCTTGAGCAGAAACATATGTTAGATAGTGAAGTAGAAGAGGGAAATTTTAAGGGTTGGTTATATGTACTGTAAATGTTACAGCATGAATTTCTCTCATCTTTTGGAAATTGAAAAGCAGCTTGCTTTGGCTTGTTGCTGGTCTTCAGGACATCTTCTTGTGGTCTCATTTCTCAAACATGACAAATGCATCAGTCATGCCTTTACAGATTTTAATTCTTCTGCTATGTTATTGATAAGGTCGTAAGACTAATCAATTAATAAATATTCATTCATTCATTCATTCATTCATCTCTGTTTATAACCAAAGAAACAGGACTCTCTGAGTCTGCAGACATTTCTGTGGACATGTGGCAGGCATGCCTCAACACCAGAGTGCATGGAATGCTGTTTAGCTTCCTACTAAAGTGGTACCTATTTATCTACTTGCAATTTCTTGCTTTCAAACTGCTAGGTTGGCAGGAGATGGGACAGAGGATGGGGACTCATTCTGTCATGCAGTACTCGGGTCTCAAACTGCTAACCTGTCGCCTTCCAATCAGCATCTTAACCACTTGAGCCACTGCAGTCCTGTAGTAATTTCCTTGTCCCTATCATTATTTTCATTCTGCCTCTCTCTTCTATCTTCCTTCCGACTACTCTGGTCAAGGTTTCTCTGTCATTTCCTTTCAGATTAGCCAATGATCTTTCTGACTCCCTTGAGATTAAAACAATAATAATTATATGCTGCCCCGTCCATTCCAACCAATGCCAACCTTTGCCAAAGTTTTCTATGTATAGAGTACACAGAATTAGTTTACCATTCCCTTCTTCTGGGAGAACTCTGGGACTCTACAGCTTTCCATGACACCACAGACTGGCTCTAATCCCAGGAAGCACGGCAGGGAATCAAACTCCTGGCCTCCAGCTCCACAGCTAAATATCTGACTTACTGAGTTATCAAGCCAGCAGATAGCATCTTACAAATGTTTTTAAGAAAATTATTGTGACTCACAGAAACCGAGAAAGGATTTTATTCTAAAATGCATCTGTGAATCTCTACCACCCTCTGCTAACCTAAAAACATTTTGTTTATCCACATTTGTGGAAGTTGAAGGCAAGCAGAGAAAGTGATGGCTTTTAGAGGTTATTAATTGTGGTGGGGAAAATCCTAATGGTCAATGTCATCCAAACTTGCAATTTTTATTCCATAAGGGAGATAAAGCTCAAGTGGGAAAGAAAGTGAAATGAGATTCTGTACGAGAAACTGTCAAGAATCACTGTTACAGAAGCGGTAGCTGACATGTGGGATGACCCTAAAGTCAAAGTCAGCAAAAGGAAAAACATTAGTATAATTAAGAAACACTTAGAAGTTACAGAGGGAGAAATGATGAATGAACTTTGGCACATAATGCATTTGCCTAACCTGACTCAAAACAGTAACAAGTTTGTAGCTACGTTTCAGACTTGAACATCCTGCAACAAAGTGCAAAATAATGGCACTGATTTTTTACACTGCCATCTCAGAGATTAGGAATGTGTGGATTCCAATTCCCATCACTGTTGTGTTCTAACAGTGTAACCTTCTACATGTGATAACAATGTATCTGAACCAATGTAACCTTGCCTACGAGTAACAATGTAACCTTCAGCTGATCACTATAAACCCTGTAATAGGACGCGAGCTAATGACCACCAGCTGGCAGCAGCGAGCGTCCAAGCTCTCTTGGTTCAAACCCATCAAAGGCCACAGCGCGGGAAGTTTCCCGCCGCTACCTACACCTGGACAAGAAGGGCGTGACCAGCCATGACGTCACGCGGGCAGTAGCCAATGGGCTATCGTGGAGCCACATTCAAATACGTTACTACCATATATATAGAGCTGTTCGTCCGCCATTACCTCATGTTCCCTCTGTCCACCATGCAATAAACCTGAGTTAACCCAGCCCTTGGCTGTTTCCTGTGTCTTGACTCTCATACACTAAATTGGCGACGAGGATGGGATGATGGATCCCCAAGGAGCCAGGGCACAGAGCGGGTTCAACATTACCAAACCGCAAGACTGGGAGCTTTTTGAGATGGACTTCCAGGCGGCACTGGTGGAACTCAAAGTCAAAGAAGACGACGAGGAAAGGAAGAGGGCCATCCTCACCCGCATGCTTGGGATGGAGACCAAGCGAACGCTGGTGGGCATTATTGCGCCGAAGAAGATGGGTGAGTTCAAAGCCGATGACATCATGAAACTGCTGCGTGAGCGTTTCCGACCCTCGAGGGCAATGTTTCCCGCTCGGAGCGCGTTTTGGAGGCGAGTTCAAGCGCCGGACGAGTCGGTAGAAGCCTTCGTAACAGCTATGAGAGTAGCCGCCACCCCCTGCAGATGGGACCACTTTCTAGAGATGGCCCTCAGGGACGGAGTTCTGTGTGGCCTGAAGGACAAGGAAGTGCAGCGCAGCCTGATGAACAAGGAGCCACCACCCACACTGACAGAGGTTGTAGAGGCCGCGGAAGCCGCGGAATCCACGAATGCTGGAGTAGATGAGATGCACAAGTGGCGTGAGTGGCGTCCGAGGGCCGGCAAAACGGAAAACTCGTTGCACGGAAAGTCCGGA
Source organism: Bradypodion pumilum (assembly GCA_035047305.1). Taxonomy (NCBI): domain Eukaryota; kingdom Metazoa; phylum Chordata; class Lepidosauria; order Squamata; family Chamaeleonidae; genus Bradypodion; species Bradypodion pumilum. The sequence continues at coordinate 61,715,968 of JAWDJD010000006.1, read as the reverse complement.
CAGTCGGTGCACGCAACCCGACGGACCTCGAAGTCGTCTTCGGAAAGCAGCGACGGCGAGGAGGTCCAGAAGGTCCGAAGGGGAGGGCGCCGTTGCGATGGGTGCGGAGCGGCCCATGAGCGCGTGAGGTGCCCATTCAGAAAAAACCGAGTGCTACAACTGCGGCCGTCGGGGGCACATCGCCAAGGCGTGCAGGAAAGGGAAAGAGGGCCGGAGACAGTCACAAGACCGTTCGGCCAGACCGGACCGTCCAGCGAGGTCCAAAGATGGCGCCCGGACCACGAGGAAGCAGGACGGCGTGGGCCGCATCTCGGACGACAGCGAGGGCGACGCTCCTGTGCTCAGCGTGTCTGCGGGACAGCCCCATTACTTCGTTGAGGTACTAGTACAAGGGACCCCTATTAGGATGGAAATTGACTCGGGGTCCTCCTATTCTATAATTCCCCAGAGAAAGTTCTTGAAAATCGACCCCCACGTGCGGCCCAAACTTAAAGCGTTGAGGGCCACACTACGGGACGTACAGGGGAACAGCATTCCAGTGTTGGGGGTCGGGACATTCCGGGTTCGTTTTAAGAGACATTCTGCGGAACTTCCCCTAGTGGTGCTAAAAGGGGGGAGTTGTAGCCTCCTCGGGACGCAATGGTTTCAGCCTTTAGGTTTGTTCATAGGGGGGGGTGCATGCCGTAGGCGTGGACCCAATACAAGCGGTGTGCGACGCGCACCCCGCCGTTTTCAAAAGTGGACTGGGAAAGTTCAAGGGACCCCCTGTAGCCTTCGACCTAGACCCGGAGGTCCGCCCGATAAGACTCAAACCGCGCAGGGTGCCGTTCGCACTAAAGGACAAAATAGAGGCGGAACTGGACAAACTGGTGGGTCAGGGGATTCTTGTTCCTGTGGATTCCGCGGAGTGGGAGACTCCAATTGTAACAGCACTGAAGGCTAACGGGGAGGTGCGCATTTGCGCTGATTATAAGTGTACAATTAACAAGGCGATCCGCCCTAATGCATACCCGGTGCCAGTGGTCAGCCACCTCCTGGCCAGGCTGAATGGGGGAAAGTGTTTCGCTAAGCTCGATTTAGCACAGGCCTACCAGCAACTCCCTGTAACCCCCGCCACAGCGGCGGCACAAACAATAGTTACACATAAGGGGGCGTTCCAGGTGTCGCGTTTACAGTTCGGCGTGAACTCGGCACCTGGCCTTTTTCAGTCGCTCGTGGAACGCCTCCTGAAGGGGCTGGAGGGGGTGTTGCCATATTTTGATGACGTGTTGATAACGGGGGGGGGAGTAAGGCCGAGCTGGCACATAGATTGGATAAAGTTCTGACCGTGTTCGAGAAAGCGGGGCTGCGACTGAGAAAAGACAAATGTGTATTTTTCGAAACAGAGGTTGAGTTTTTAGGGTTCCGTGTCACGCCCGAGGGAATTAGGCCGTCCAAATCTAAGGTAGCCGCCATCAAGAAAGCTCCTCGCCCCACATCCAAAACCGAACTACAGTCATTTCTGGGGCTCCTCAATTTCTACCATACCTTCCTTCCACGGAAGGCGTCTGTTGCCGAGCCGCTCCATCAGTTACTTAAAAAAGAGGAAAAATGGCTGTGGGGTGACGAGCAAGAGAGGGCGTTCACAGAGTTAAAGCAACTCCTAACATCCGAGGCAATCCTGACTCATTTCGATCCCAAACGGCCAGTAGTTTTAGTCTGCGACGCATCCCCGGTGGGGGTGGGGGCGGTGCTTTGCCACGTGTTGAACGACGGAAGGGAGGCCCCGATAGCGTTTTATTCAAGGTCCCTGTCCCAAGCAGAGCGGAATTACGCACAGACCGACAGGGAGGCATTAGCGATAGTAGCGGGAACCAAAAAATTTCACGATTTTCTGTATGGTCGCCCGTTCAAGATCGTGACTGATCACAAGCCCCTGTTAGGAATCTTCACTGCAAATAAGCCCACGCCACAGATCCTGTCCCCGAGAATGCTGCGGTGGGCTATTTTTCTTAACGCATACCAACATGAGTTGGAATACCGGCCCGGGAAGGAGATCAGCCATGCAGACGCGCTCTCACGGTCTCCGTTGCCCTTGTCGGACGATCAGAAGGCAGGGGTGGGAAGAGACCGCCAGGTATTGCTAATAGAAGTCTTAGATTCACCCCCATTAGTACCGGCCGACATTGCCAAGGCAACGGGAAAGGATAGAACACTGGAGAAAGTATGCTCGTGGGTACAGAAGGGGTGGCCGGCGTCATCCCCAAGCATGGAATTCGACCCATTTTTTCGAAAACGAATAGAATTGTCATTAGAGAGGGGGTGCCTCTTGTGGGGCCAACGGGTGGTGGTTCCTACGTCCCTGCGACCGAAGGTGCTAAAGCTGCTGCACGTCAGCCACCCGGGAATCGTCCGTTCCAAGGCACTGGCCCGGAGTTATTTCTGGTGGCCCCAGCTGGACGCCGACATAGAGCATATGATTGGCACTTGTGAGGCATGTCAGGGCTCCCGACCGGAGGTAGCCCGTCTCCCGCATAGGGAATGGGACGCAGCAAGGGGACCGTGGTCCAGGGTGCACGTAGATTTTGCTGGCCCGTTCCGAGGAACCATTTTTCTCCTGGTAGTGGATGCGTACTCAAAGTGGCTGGAGGTCATTCCGGTAAAGAGCACATCCTCCGCCACTACCATTGGCCAGCTGAGGAGGGTCTTTTCCACGTTCGGTTTACCCGACACTCTGGTCAGCGATAACGCTAGCTGTTTCACGTCCGCTGAGTTCGCGGCATTCATGGAGGCAAATGCAATTCGGCACGTCACATCCGCGCCGTTTCACCCGGCCACGAATGGCCAAGTGGAACGGTTGGTGCGCACAACAAAAGATGCGCTGCGGCGCATGGGCTCGGGGGATCTAAATCACCAAGTCTGTCAATTTCTGTTAGCGTACAGAGTGACCCCCTTAGCGTCCGGATACTCGCCGGCTGAGCTGCTGATGCGGAGGAAACTGACCACGATCTTGTCCAGGTTAGACCCGACGAGGGTCGAGGACAAAGGGAAGAACATAGGTTTAGCGGTCTCGAAAGGTTTCGGCGTAGGCGATCCTGTACACTGCAGGAACTATGCCAACGCAGGCCCAGTCTGGGTGCCAGGGACGATAGTAGAACAGACGGGACCAGTGTCGTATCGGGTGGAAACGAACACCGGTCTCCTCTGGAGGAGGCACGCTGACCAACTGCGGCGCCGAGTGAGTGAGGGTCCGATCAGTGGGGCTCAGCAACCGGATTCAGCGATAGGGTTCTCCCCCACCCGTTTAGCCCAAGGGGGAGACAGAGAAGGACACCAGTCCAAAGCCAGGGGGGAAAGCAGTGATCCCGACTCATATCCTTTTGACACGCCAGCTCTATCCGAGCCCGGGGAGGGGGAAAAGGAGCTTGCGGCCGCCGCTGCCACTTCCCCCGAATTCGATTACGATTTTAATTTTGCTAGCCGGGGGGTTTTTTGGAGTGTTCCCCCACCCATCCAAGCGAGAAGAGGGGTTTTTCGTTAGCCCCCAGTGCCCCCGGTTCTTCCCAAACAAAGCACACACCTCCCAACAAAGCCGCAGAGCCGCGGCAAGCCACTAACGAGTCATCCTCTCCGATTACAGGACAGGAAGCCAGGGAGCAAGGAGGAGGGAGCGAATCCGGGGCAGGGCAGCCCGCGCCGAGACCCCAGCGTGTTCGAAATAAGCCATCTTGGCTGAGAGACTTCGTCTCATCCTAGGGGGGAGGAGTGTTGTGTTCTAACAGTGTAACCTTCTACATGTGATAACAATGTATCTGAACCAATGTAACCTTGCCTACGAGTAACAATGTAACCTTCAGCTGATCACTATAAACCCTGTAATAGGACGCGAGCTAATGACCACCAGCTGGCAGCAGCGAGCGTCCAAGCTCTCTTGGTTCAAACCCATCAAAGGCCACAGCGCGGGAAGTTTCCCGCCGCTACCTACACCTGGACAAGAAGGGCGTGACCAGCCATGACGTCACGCGGGCAGTAGCCAATGGGCTATCGTGGAGCCACATTCAAATACGTTACTACCATATATATAGAGCTGTTCGTCCGCCATTACCTCATGTTCCCTCTGTCCACCATGCAATAAACCTGAGTTAACCCAGCCCTTGGCTGTTTCCTGTGTCTTGACTCTCATACACTAAAATCACCCAGCTCCATTGGTCATACTGGCTAGTGCTGGAGGGAATTACTGTGAAACAGAATCTGGAGGACAATATCCCTTGATCTCAGAGTTTGAAAAAGTTGCTTTCATTGGCACTGAATTCCCAAAACCAAGCAGCAATTGGGAGAGATTCTAGAATACTGTTTCCCAACTTTTGGTTTTTGGACTTCAATTCCCAGAAGACTAAGTCAATTCCTCCAAAGCACTAATCAGCCAATGCACTGACTTAAGCTTCTGGGAATTGAAGTCTCCCTGTGAGGTGTGGGCCCCATGTTGGGAAACACTGATCTAGAAGTTCTAGTTCACAAAAAGCTACCTTTCTGATTGATGTATATTATGTGTTCAAAGGTGTTTGCAGGCGCACCCCCCCAATAACGGACACAGACAACATTGAAAGTGGATAACAGCAAAGGGCCACATTTATTGATTCAATGCCCTAGTCCGAATTATAAATTTGTATTGGTAAAACGACCAATCATAATTCCTAAGGCAAGCAGGCCGAAGTAACACTGGTAAGGTACCACCCCAAAATTGCCAACGGCAATTGGTTACAATGTATCAAATTGTATCAATTTGTTTGTTAACAACAAACAAATTGTTGACCGTAGTCAATAACTAACTCATGACCCCACCCTCTGACGCGTATCCGTGAAATCACAGGGGTGATGCATGCTGGTTAGCAATCATCATCACCCCATCGCCTGGTTCGTCGTTGACCGGACAACGTTTAACTACTTTATTCCTGTCTAGTGTTGTCCAGTCAATTGCGAACCTGCCGGATACTTGTGGGTCATACTGTTTACCTTACCAGTGCTACCCGCCCATGTGACCAAAGTCAACAGTAGGAACGAAGAAAGACCCCTATATCAAACCATAGCAACAGTGTGGGATGGGCAAAAAAGCCAGGACCCGAAGCCAATGTGGGTCCCAACCAAAAATTCCCACCCGGCCCCGAAGCGACCATAATCACACTGTTAACTAGGGAGGGGGTGGAGGGGAAAAACTTATCCGCTCCGTCGCTGAGGCAAAATGGCAGCGCGGCTGCCTCGTGGCCACCCCTTTTATAAGGGAGCTGGCCACGCCCCTAACTACCCGGATTCTCTGTCCTGTGGGGGGGGCCCGCAAAGGGCGCGGCGGCCATTTTGGCGCCGCGCTTGCATTGCAGGCGCACCCCCCCAATAACGGACACAGACAACATTGAAAGTGGATAACAGCAAAGGGCCACATTTATTGATTCAATGCCCTAGTCCGAATTATAAATTTGTATTGGTAAAACGACCAATCATAATTCCTAAGGCAAGCAGGCCGAAGTAACACTGCTAAGGTACCACCCCAAAATTGCCAACGGCAATTGGTTACAATGTATCAAATTGTATCAATTTGTTTGTTAACAACAAACAAATTGTTGACCGTAGTCAATAACTAACTCATGACCCCACCCTCTGACGCGTATCCGTGAAATCACAGGGGTGATGCATGCTGGTTAGCAATCATCATCACCCCATCGCCTGGTTCGTCGTTGACCGGACAACGTTTAACTACTTTATTCCTGTCTAGTGTTGTCCAGTCAATTGCGAACCTGCCGGATACTTGTGGGTCATACTGTTTACCTTACCAGTGCTACCCGCCACACGGAGGGGCTTCACAGAAGACCTGACGCCCCCCCCCAGACCGTCAGCTCGGTCAACAGGCCTGCTCGCCAGTCACCCAACAGGAGGTCCATACCTCCACGCGACAGATGGACCCCATCCCCTGCATACAAGTCACAATTTTGCAGACTAATATCGGGGTGATGACTAACCCGTCCCCAAGCCCTGGTGGTGAGAAACCGCGCCACTGCCTTATTGACCGCGCGCCTAGCTCGGTCAAGGGCCAGGAGGTTAACGCCCCCTCTGTAAGAGTGGCGCGGAACAATGTCCGACCAAACCAGGGCTGTGGCAGGCCAGACATAATGCAAGTAGGCGAGGTCCTCGCAAATCGCATGCTTGAGCGATAAGCCGGTGACCTGGCCCAAATCATTGCCCCCCAGGTGGATGATTAGAATGTCAGGCGGGTCAGCCCACAGGCCAGAAAAAAGGAAAGGCCGCAGCTCCCGCCATAACATCCCAGGCTTACCGTGCCATGCGAGACTGGCGTGGTCACCCAGTCCCAGTCGGGGTCCCCACTCTGTCGCCGCAGCGTAACGCGCTGCCCTGAGCACATAGCTGTGGCCCACCAGCCATACTGTCACCGGTGTAAAACGACACCCAGGGTCCGTAAGAAATTGAGAAAAAGGAAGGTAAGGTGACTGGATTGGTACTCATGGCGGGAGTGGGCGCACATAAAACTGAAAACATTGTGAGCCCCACCTCCCCCTGCTACGTATGTCAGCCCCAGAGTACCCAAAAGCAGCCGCTGTAGAGGCTGCGCCAATACGGAACGAATGTGTGCCAGAACGGGCACCCGGTAGTCCCACCCTGGTGAGGGCTCTGGCAGTCACCTTCCAAAACTGAAATTTAGTAAGGGGAGACCCATCTTGGTGACAGAAAAACGGGCCGTGGTGCATGCCACGCAGTGCCAGGTATTCCTGTAGGGCACCAACCGGACAGATGTCTGCCAAAGAACACCGTAGCAGTCTTACTCCACTGCCTACGCCATGCTGATCTGTTTTAGAGGAGCGAATCCTCAACTGGGCCCAGTCTTTGGCAACATATACATCTCCGCGTTCCAGTGCCCTACCACTTGCATCCGCCTTAGACAGCATCACGAGTTCGCTGATGCGGAGCGCTCCAAAAAATGCCACCGTTGTGGCTGCATGCAATTGGGCTGCCTCATAATGATCAAAACAGAGGCCTGGCCAGCCCCGGGCCAACTGGGTAAGAACCCCTGGGGAAATAGGGTGCCGGTCGTCCGGGCAACGCCCGCGCTCGCGCACCCACCCCTCCAAAACGTGTCTCACACGGAAGTCAGAGGTGGTATCCACATGACCCCCTACTTTGGCCATAAAAGCCAACGCCTAGAGCTTGGATGCTATGGTGCGAGGTGCAAGGCCCTGTGCATGCAGGTGAACCATGAACCGCAGAACATGGTCCACCGGGATAGGCCAGGTCTCTGGCAATTGAAATTGAGTAGCAAAAGCCCTATACAAATTGAATGCTTGTTGATACGCCTTACGCGTGCGTGGCGCTAGTGACAGGCTAATCGCCCGGTTCACCTCTCCTTGCCAATAGTCCACATCTCGTCCGGGAGTGGCGAGGGAAATTCCTCCGCATCCGGGGCCAAGGCGCGGAACCGGGAGATCTGCAGGCGGGACAAAGCGTCAGCAATATCGTTATTAACCCCTGGGACATGCCTGGCCCTGAACAAGACGTTGAGGCGCAGGCAGCGCAGCACAAAATGGCGCACTAGATCCATGACTCTGGGCGATTTAGAAGTCTGTGCATTGACAATTTGCACCACGGCAGCATTATCGCACCAGAAATGCACCACCGAATTAGCCCACTGTTCGCCCCATAGCATCAAAGCCCCCAGAATGGGAAAAAATTCCAGGTATGTGAGATCCCGCAGGCGACCTGTGCCTGCCCATGCCGGTGGCCACCCACCATAGGCCCACTTCCCATTGAAGTACATCCCATAACCCAGGGATCCTGAGGCATCAGACTGGATCTGGAAATTGGGGGATGCCAGGAGGTCAGACCTCCAAAATGAGACCCCATTAAACTCCCTCAGGAATTGCAACCAGACAAACATGTCTGCCCTGATACCCCGGGTAAGCCTGACTCTGTGGTGGGGCCTGGATAACCCTGCCATGGCGTCGCATAAGCGCCGGGCGAAAGCCCTGCCCGGTGCGACCACCCTGCAGGCAAAATTGAGGTGCCCATGTAGCACCTGCAGATCCCTCAGGGATGCCTTACGCTTAGCCAGCAATTCCGAGATAAGGGTCACTATCCTGGACACCTTATCACCCGGTAACCTAGAAGCCTGTACTACTGTATCAATCTCAACCCCCAGGAATACTAGTTTGGTCGACGGGCCCTCGGTCTTTTCGGGCGCTAAAGGGACACCCAGTTCCTGCATTAGCGTCTGAAATGTATTGAGGAGACGTGCACACGTGTCCCAGCCCCGTTCACCCCCGAATAAAAAGTCATCCAGGTAATGGGCTACAGACCGGGACCCTGACCCGCGGACGAAAGCCCACTCTAGGAAGGTACTAAAACGCTCGAAAGCCGAGCATGATATGGAGCAGCCAAAAGGCATGGCCTTATCAAAATAATACTCCCCTCTAAACTTAAAACCCAGCAATTCAAAGTCGCCCGGGTGCACCGGCAAGAGGCGAAAAGCTGACTTAATGTCGCACTTGGCCAGCAAGGCACCCGGGCCACACGAGCGCACCATGCGCAGCGCATGGTCGAACGATGTATACCTGACCGAACAAAGGTCATCAGGTATCGCATCGTTGACCGATCGGCCGGCTGGGTAGGACAAATGATGAATAAGGCGAAACTCACCTAGGGACTTCTTAGGAACCAAACCCAATGGTGAAACCTTAAGGTTGGGAAAAGGGGGTGCGGGAAAAGGTCCGGCGACCCTGCCCGCGTCTAACTCCTTTTTAATGCTGGCCTCGGCTACCTCCTCCCTTCCTCTGAGGGATAAAAGGTTGGGAGCATCCTGAGGAGATCTATCACCCATAAAAGGGATACGAAATCCCTGCTTAAAACCTTGGATGAGGTACTCCCTGTCCTCTCCCCTTGGGTACGATGCGAGCCAGCGCTCCAGCATGTCCACCTTAATTGGGGAGGGGGCCTTTCGGAGAACTAGTTCCATCCGTGGCAGGCTTGCCAGCCCACTGTCCACCCCTCCCTCTGCCTCGCGCCCCCCCAGGCTTGGGACAAGCAGAGGCTGCATGGGGACCAGAACATGTGGGACACTCGTGCTTATACCTGCAGTTCTTCCGACTGCAGGAACCATTGGACGAGAAAGTCCAGCACAGCAGGCGGGCTGGAACCCCCTGCCCCGCCATTTGGCGGGTAACCTGCGCTGGAGCTGCTCGCTGGACCGCATGTCCACAATGGTATCTATCCCCCGGGGCAGGACGTGTGGGTGTCATATACAAGAGCCACAGTCTCTGGCACGGCTCATCCCATCTCATCTCGGGGTGCAGGGGAATCCTCATACGGAATTCCTCATCATATGCTAGCCATGAGGGGCCCGGGAAATCTACCATCGCCCTGTATATGTTGTCCAAATATTGGACCATGGGAATAGCTAGATCCGGCCGCGCCCTCAAATACACCGCCATGTATATCAAATAAGCGGGGAGCCAGTTAGCCCAGGTACGCGGCGGCTTACGGCGGCGTGCCTGCTCCTTGTCCTTCTCATCCTGACCCTCCCTTTCTTCCTTAGTGGGCTCTCTGTTCAGGAGTGAGAAGATATCCACGTACTCCCCTCGCCATATCTTTTCTCTGGTAGCCTGAGCCAAGTGATCACCCAATGGCAAGGAATACCCTGCCGTCGGCAAAGCCGAAAAGGGGATAGCTGGCCTACCCAAAGGGGCCTGAGTTAACCCTGCCACCCCAAGTACGTTCCCAGCAGTGCAAGAACCAATGCCCACCCCAGCGGGCATGGTGGCAGTAGTTGTCGCCGGGTGGGTCGCCAGCGGCGTAGCCCCTGCACCACCCGCGCGAGGCCAAGGCCACTGAAAGGTCCCCCCTATATTGGGAATGTGTGTGGATGTACTCGTTTGCACCATATACTCACATGCTGCACCCCCGCGGGCCGCCCCCAACGGGGGTTCCGGCCCACTGGGGGTGTCGGAGCTCACGACCGATGTAGAGCTCATCCCCGGGGCTTGACCCGCGCCAGGTTGCTGGCTGGGGAGCTGCGAGGCAGTGGCCGGAGCCGCGCCACCCGCCTGCAGCAGCTCAACCCTCCCCGCCGGCCGTTGTCCTGCTGCCGATAGCGCCTCCAAAGGTACCCCGAAAGGGGCACCTGCCTGACTGGCCCGGGCCAAAGACTCCTCTAAGGCCGCAATACGGGCCAGTAAGGTGTCTACAGTAACCATGGGTAAAGAGCCGGCCGGCCCACCTGACCCTTGCATGGGGACAGTTCCCTGCACCCCATGGCCCAGATATGGCCATTGGCCAGGGCCGAAGCCCGGTAGGGCTGGTGAGGAAACCTGCCAAGGCGGGGCACCGGGCCACCCCCCAAGGCTAGAGGGCCCCGGGAGAGGCTGCGGCCCAGAAGTAGTCGGCCCAACGGGTTGGGCGGAAGGAGGAGCGGTGTCCACCGCTCGCGGGCCGCGGGCCGGAGCGCCCTCCGCGCCCGCACTCTGAACGGGCCAAGGTGCGATAGACCCCAAGCCACTAGCCCCGGCCGGGGATGGCAAAGGTGGCTGTTGAGGAGGCGGCACCACGGTCCTCCGACCTGGGTTGCGCCTCCTAACAGCCCGAGCTGAATTCGCAGCAGCCTTCTTTTTGGAAGGCATCTCGAGCAAAAAAGGGAAGCTAGCTAAGCAAAATCGACCCAAAAGGCTTCCCGGCAATACCAACGAGCGACGGAGGCGCAGGGGGAAAAACTTCTCCGCTCCGTCGCTGAGGCAAAATGGCAGCGCGGCTGCCTCGTGGCCACCCCTTTTATAAGGGAGCTGGCCACGCCCCTAACTACCCGGATTCTCTGTCCTGTGGGGGGGGGCCCGCAAAGGGCGCGGCGGCCATTTTGGCGCCGCGCTTGCATTTTCATTATCCAGGCAGAGTTGGTTAATCTCTACCATTACATAACACCATGAAGTAATTCTGCTTATGCCCACCTATGGGGGGAAATTGCCACAGCAGAGAAAATAGGAAAACATTTTTTGTTGTTCATCTTTAGAGCTAAAAACAATAGCTTAAAACTAATTGTTAGTCTCACCAGAGCAGGTCCATTGCATCAGTGAGACTAATATAAATGTTATTGGATTTACATAAGTATTGATTTATCAATTTAGTAGATGGTTTAGCGAACCTAACCTAGTTGGGATCACAAATTGATGAGGGTTCCTGAAATTCACTGACTTAATGACTTTCATGTTCTCAAGAGCATGGCACATAGTCCAGAGCTCAGGCTATAACATGGGCTTTGTGTTAAGGACATATTGAACATGTTTAAAAATTTCTGTTTGTCATGTTTGTGTAGCTCTTGTTTCCAAAGCAACCATGAAGTTTGGAAATAATAATAATAATTTCGTGTCAGACATTATTCTGGGTTGAAAGGATTTTTGCTAGAGAAACTCTGCTCAGGGGACACCCGGATGAGGCTCCTTTCATGTCCCCAAGATCTTTTCCCACTGAAGTGGTCCCTATTTATATACTTGCAATTTCTTGCTTTTGAACTGTTAGGTTGGCAGGAGCTGGGACAGAGACAGGTGCTCAAACCGTCATGCAGTACTCGAGTTTCAAACTGCCGACTTGCTGGCCTTCCAGCTAACAAGACAAGCTTCTTAACCACTAAGCCACCACAGCCCCTTGGAAAGGGCCCCCTTACACTGATGCCCCTTACATTGATGCCCCTTACATTGATACTATGCTATTTTCACCTTGTGGAAGACCATGTGGAATGCATAAGTTCTTTGAGGCATTTTAGAAGCTGGACAATATATTACCCCCCATTTGATTGTTCAGGTAAATCAGGGCGTGTCCTTCTGCTAGGCAGGGTGAGATAGTAATCTCATGTGATAAATGTTGTGGAGCAGAGAACAGTGGCATGGTGCTAGAGGACTGTTGTGTCCAAAGCCTAATTCTGTTTCAAAAGACAAACTGTGCCAAAGCGAAAGACGCATGCCATTTCTAAAGGCATGAAATTCAAATAAATGTCAAAGCGGGAAATGTTGAACTTTGTTTGTCCTTCAGAAGCCCACCTAAATGTATTTTGTTTTGTAACCGTCAAATCACTGTATATATAGAGCATACCTGTCAAGTGTGGCTCTGGAAAATATGGGAAATTACTGTGCATGCGAAGTCATGCATGCTCAGTAACCCATTTGCGCATGCACATAACCCGTTTGCACATGCACAGAACCTTTTGTGCATGCACAGAACCCCTTTGTGATGGGCGTGTATGCACAGTAACCCCTTTCCCTGCCATTGAAAATACGGGGCTGTGGCAGGAGAGGGGAGGAACGAGTGCCAAAATATAGGAAATCCCGGCCAATATGGGATACTTGACAGGTATGATATAGAGGCCACCCCTGTACATAGTCTCCAGTCTGAAGTATGAGCTGAATAAAGAATCACTGAGGTTAACCCAATCCATCCTGCTGGTTAGAGTACTTCTTGTTCCGGACTCAACAAGGACTCGCCACTGTGTGCACTGCCATGTGACCTGTACTCATAAGCTTGTCACCAGCACTGAAAGAAAATTTAAAGGATAGGCTTCAAAATGCAGAATGAGGGTGGGCTGCCATCTTGCAGCAACATATTTTGGGTTGGAAATGGCGAGAAGGGATCTACCACAAGTGTTTAATTATTCCTCTCTATCCAGTGTGTTGTATGGATAGGGTGACAGACTGATGAAACTTGGGTTCCAGGCCTTGATCAGCAACTGGGTGTGGGTGATATAAACTAAAACCAATTCTTTACATTTCTCACTTACCTTGAAACCCTATTACTATTGCTAAAAGATGGTTCTGGCATGATGGCAAAAAATACATAATGTGCCTATGCTCTCCTAAACCAGGAAGAAATAATACATAATGTGCCTATGTTTTCCTAAACCAGGGGTGGCCAACCTTTTTGTGCTGTGGTCCAGACCACACACCCCAGAAGTGGAAGAAGGCACATTTATCGTTGCTGCAAATGTGCCCATCTCCATGTTTACATCAGCCGTAGGCGCTTTTGTGCATGCATGGGTGGATTTTACGCTGACATTAACATGCCTGCTTCTACTTCCTGGTGTGGGGGAGATGGCGACAGGCCAGTTGGAATGGCATCATAGTCCAGGTCCGGCCCACAGGCCATAGGTTGGGAACCCCTGTCCTAAACCAACTGGCCCAGCCCGTTTGGCATCTCCAAGCCTCTCCTGGAACCTCCCATATCCACAATGCCATTTTAAAATATCAAATGGAATAATTCCATTTCCAAACATCTCCAAGGGATATGGTATTCATCTAAAAAAGGCATCAGACACCCTACATCTTGCTTTATCCACCAATTTCAGCAAGCCCTTGTTAAAAATTGAGCTAGAAACCCAGTGGTCCAAAATCTCATTGATTATTTAAGCCTGCATGAGTGCCATCGAATAAATGGCAGTAGCCAATTACTGCCAGTTAAGGTTCCATTGTTTGCATTCCTCATCATGCATGACTTAGTACTGTATATGAAAATGAAGAATAAAGCCACTCATTAACTGTTGACAATTTACAGCTGCTATTTATGCCTTTGCACTTATGTTCATAGAAGTAACCAAGAGGATTCAGGACTGTGTAACTATTGTGAACAATGAACAAGATTCAGATCCTGGAAATCTTCACAGTGCACACCTTATACTTCTGACTACCCCTCGTATCATATTGTGCAACTCTTGCTCATACGCATGGCTTTAAGTGATAGGGTCTGCAGCACTCTAAGAGCTGAAGAAGAAGATTCATAATCAAAGGAAGGCTATACAGTATAACGTAGCTGGAACAGAGCTTGGAAAAATTACCATAAGAACATAAGAACATAAGAACAGCCTTGCTGGAACAGGCCACAGCCCATCCAGTCCAGCATTCTGTCTCACACAGTGGCTCACCATTTCCTTCAGGGTATTCCCAAGCAGATGCCTTCACCTGCTTAGGATTCCCTGGAAATGATATTGAGAGATATCCTGCCTATCTCTCCAACCCGGAGGTTGTCCGTAAGTATCCATAATTATAGCCATTGATACTCTTGTCCTCCATGAACTTGTCTAATCCTTTCTTAAAGCTGTCAAGACTGACAGCTGTCACTACTTCTTCTGGCAGGGTGTTCCATAGGCCAGTAATCCTCTGGGTGAAAAAGTACTTTCTCTTATTTGTTTGAGAACTAGTACCCAAAAGTTTCATGGAGTGTCCCCTAGTTCTAGTGTTATGCGATAGGGAAAACAGTTTTTCCTTATCTACTTTGTCCACACAGTGCATGATTTTATAAACTTCAATCAGGTCACCTCTTAGACGTCGTCGTTCAAGAGTGAAGAGGCCCAACCGTTGCAGCCTCAGATGGTAAGGAAGGTGTTCCAGTCCCCTAATCATTCTGGTTGCCCTCCTCTGCACCTTTTCCAGCTCCATAATATCCTTCTGGAGGTATGGCGACCAGAACTGTACACAGTATTCCAGATGGGGCCTCACCATAGATTTATAAAGAGGCAAAATGACACTTGCTGACTTATTTTCTATACCCTTCCTAATGATCCCTAGCATTGAGTTTGCTTTTTTCACTGCTGAGGCACACTGGGTTGACACCTTCATTGAGTTGTCCACCAGGACACCAAGGTCCCTTTCCTGGTTTGTCACAGAGAGTTCAGACCCCATCAGTTTATAAATGTAATTGGGGTTCTTTGCCCCAACATGCATCACTCTGCACTTACTAATGTTGAAACTCATTTGCCACTGTTTTGCCCACTCCCCCAGTGTCAAGAGATCGTTCTGGAGCTCCTCACAATCTCTCACAGTTTTCACTACTCTGTATAATTTAGTGTCGTCAGCAAATTTGGCTACCTTGCTTTTTACTCCTACCTCTAGATCATTTATGAAGAGGTTGAAAAGCAGGGGTCCCAGTACTGAACCTTGGGGGACCCCACTCTTTACTTCCCACCACTTGGAGAAGTGTCCATTTAGTGCTACCCTCTGTTTCCTGTCCGTTAGCCAGTTGCTGATCCAGGATAAGACCTGTCCCTTTATTCCATGACTGGTAAGTTTATTCAAGAGCCTTTGGTGTGGGACCTTGTCAAAAGCCTTCTGAAAGTCCAGATAAACAATGTCAACTGGATCCCCCTTATCCACATGCTTGTTGACACTCTCAAAAAATTCCAACAGATTAGTGAGGCATGATTTGCCCTTGCAAAAGCCATGTTGGCTCTCCTTTAGCAGTGCCTTCTCTTCTATGTGCCTATTAATTCTATCTTTTAGGATGGTTTCCATCACTTTACCTGGGACACATGTCAAACTGACAGGTCGGTAATTTCCTGGATCACCCTGCGTGTTGTGTGGCCTGAAAGACAAGGAGGTACAGCGCAGCTTGATGAATAAGGAGCCGCCACCCACGCTGGCAGAGGTCATAGAGGCCGCGGAAGCCGCAGAGTCCACGAATGCCGGAGTGAACGAGATGCACCAGTGGCGTGAGTGGCGTCCTAGAGCCGGCAAGGCGGAAAATTCGGTGCACGGGAAGACCGGACAGTCGGTACACGCGACTCGACGGGCCTCAAAGTCGTCTACGGAAGGCAGCGACGGCGAGGAGGTCCAGAAGGTCCGGAAGGGTGGTCGACGCTGCAAGGGTTGCGGAGCGGCCCACGAGCGCGCGAGATGCCCGTTCAGGAAGGCCGAGTGTTACACCTGCGGCCGTCGGGGGCACATCGCCAAGGCGTGCAGAAAGAGGAAAGAGGGCCGGAGGCAGTCACAAGACCGTGCAGCCAGACCGGACCGTCCAGCGAGGCCCAAAGATGGCGCCCAGACCACGAGGAAGCAGGACGGCGTGGGCCGCGTCTCGGACGGCAGCGAGGACGACGCCTCAGTGTTCAGCGTGTCCGCGGGACAGTCCCATTACTTCGTTGAGGTATTAGTACAAGGGGCCCCTATTAGGATGGAAATTGACTCGGGGTCCTCCTATTCCATAATTCCCCAGAAAGAGTTCCTGAAAATCGACCCCCACGTGCGGCCCAAGCTTAAAGCGTTGAGGTCCACACTACGGGACGTACAGGGAAACAGCATTCCGGTGTTGGGGGTCGGGAAATTTCGGGTCAAGTTTAAGAGACATTCGGCGGAACTGCCCCTAGTTGTCCTCAAAGGGGGAAGCTGTAGCCTCCTAGGGACACAGTGGTTTCAGCCCTTAGGTTTGTTCATAGGGGGGGTGCATACCGTGGGGGGGGACCCAATACAAGCGGTTTGCGATGCGCATCCCGCCGTTTTTAAGAAAGGACGCGCTGCGGCGCATGGGCCCGGGGGACCTGAATCACCAGGTATGCCAGTTCCTCTTAGCGTATAGGGTAACCCCTTTAGCGTCAGGCTACTCGCCGGCGGAGCTCTTGATGCGGCGAAAACTGACCACGATCCTGTCCAGGCTAGACCCGACGAGGGTCGAGGATAAAGGAAAAAACATAGGGTTGGCAGTCTCGAAAGGTTTCGCCGCCGGGGACCCTGTTCACTGCAGGAACTATTCCAGCGCAGGGCCGGCCTGGGTACCAGGGAAGGTTGTAGAACAGACGGGGCCAGTATCGTACCGGGTCGAGACTAACACCGGCCTCCTCTGGAGGAGGCACGCAGACCAACTGAGGCACCGAGTGAGTGGGCCAGTCAGTGGAGCTCAGCAACAGGATTCAGCGTTAGGGTTCTCCCCCACCCGCTTAACCCAAGGGGGAGACAGCAATGGACAACAGTCCCAAGCAAGGGGGGAAGGAAGCAGAAGCAGCGGCCCCGACTCATATCCTTTTGATAGCAGCGGCCCCGACTCATATCCTTTTGATACGCCAGTCCTATCAGGGGTCGGGGAAGGGGGAGAGGAGTTCGCGCCCGCTGCCCCCGATAGTAATTTTGAGTTTGATTTTGCG
Source organism: Bradypodion pumilum (assembly GCA_035047305.1). Taxonomy (NCBI): domain Eukaryota; kingdom Metazoa; phylum Chordata; class Lepidosauria; order Squamata; family Chamaeleonidae; genus Bradypodion; species Bradypodion pumilum. The sequence continues at coordinate 61,699,050 of JAWDJD010000006.1, read as the reverse complement.
AGCCGGGGGGGTTTTCAGGAGTGTTCCCCCACCCGTCCAAGCGAGAAGAGGGGTTTTTCGTTAGCCCCCAGTGACCCCGGTTCCTCCCTAAGAAAGAGCACACCTCCCAACAACGCCGCGGAGCCGCGGAAAGTCACTAACGAGTCTCCCTCTCATATTACAGGACAGGAAACCAGGGGACAAAGAGAAGGTAGCAAACCCGGGGAGAGGCAGCCCGCATCGAGACCCCAGCATGTTCGAAATAAGCCATCTTGGCTGAGAGACTTTGTCTCCTAAAAGGGGGGGGAGTGTGTTTAAGTGTGGGCTCGAGACTTTGTCTCATCCTAGGGGGGAGGGGTGTTGTGTTCTGATGGTTTTATTGTACACATGGATTACAATGTATCTGAGCCAATGTAACCTTGCCTATAGCAACAATGTAACCTTCAGCTGTATCATATAAACCCTGTAATAGGACGCGAGCTAATGACCACCAGCTGGCAGCAGCGAGCGTCCAAGCTCTCTTGGTCCAACTCATCAAAGGCAACAGCGCGGGAAGTTTTCCCGCCACCACCTACACCTGGACAAGAAGGGCGTGACCTGCAATGACGTCACGCAGACAGTAGCCAATGGGCTACCATGGCACCACGTTCAAATGTATTACTGCTGTATATAAAGAGCTATCGATCCGCCATTACCTCATGTTCCCTCTGACCACGATGCAATAAACCTGAGTTAACCCAGCCCGAGGCTGTGTCCTGTGTCTTGGTTTGCATACACCAAAGGCACAAAGCCTGATTTGAGGGAAAGATTATATATTTTGGCTAGGAGATCAGCAATTTCATCTTTAAGTTCCCTGAGAACTCGTGGATGGATGCCATCTGGTCCTGGTGATTTGTTAGTGTTTAGCTTAACAAGACATGCAAGGACCTCCTCCCTGGTTATTTCTATCTTGCTTAATTCTTCGGTTTCCCTCCCTACAAAGATAGGCTCTGTTTTGGGCATGTGGCCTCTGTCTTCTTCAGTGAATACTGAAGCAAAGAATTCATTGAGTCTCTCTGCAATCTCTGTTTCCTCTTTAATAACCCCTTGCCTTCCATTGTCATCTAATGGTCCAATGGCCTTCCTAGTTGGGTTCTTACTTCTAATGTACTTAAAGAAGTCTTTGTTATTTCTCTGAGTATTTTTAGCTATACGCTCCTCAAAGTCTTGCTTTGCTTTCCTGATTGTTGCCTTGCATTTGTTCTGCCAGAATTTATGTTTCTGCCTGCTGTCCTCATTCGGACAAGCCTTCCATCTTCTAAATGAGCTTTTCTTGCTCTTGATCACTTCCCGAACAGCTCCTGTAAGCCACATTGGAGTCCTCTTGGACCTGGCAGTGCCCTTTTTCCTTTTGGGTATGCATTCCAATTGAGCCTCTGTTATTGTTTTTGTAAACAGCCTCCATGCCTCTTGGAGTGTTTGGACTCTCTCAATTTTCCCTTTCAGCTTCTTTTTTACTAGTTTCCTCAACTTTGGGTAATTTCCTTTTTGAAAATTTAAGGTCTCTGTGTTACCATTTGAATGATATTTTCCAGAATCCCAACACCAGCATTGGGGTGGGTTGGGTTGGGATTCTGGCCATTGTAGTCCAAATAACTAATTTTTTGAAACTCCAATCTGGAATAAATGAATCATGTGTGAACCCTGGCTTGAAAACTCTGGAACCTTTGCTTTTTATTTGGTACTGTTCTGCTGCTATAATTTCATTATTTTAAAAAACAGGGAGATAAGTGCCGAAGAAACTGGTATAAAATAATGGGCTTGTTTCAAAGGCAGATGTTCTGCTTTTGCCCCCAAATCTAGGTCCATGTCAAATTTTCATTGGATTAAGTTTGTATCTGATTGAAGCCAGCTACAAAATCAAGCATTTAACATTCATTTAGCTAAGGAAAACAAGAACGTGTGTTTTATCAATTATGCTAGGAGTATATCAATACAATTTCTCCCTATGAGACGAAAGTCAGCATACAAAGAAACAAAACAAAGAAACCAACCAACTGACTGACCAATAAAACAAACAGCGTAAAACGTAATCACACTGCTTTGTACTTTGAGCAGGTTAAGCCATTTTGCCACCCACCTTTCCTTCTTCCACCTCAAAATCAGTCTTTTCCTATGTCATTTTCTCCTATGCATCTATGTCAATTTAGACTCCAAAGTTTTTGATTAAAAGACAAGTATTATCATGTCAATTTAGATGTTTATATTTATGACATATTTTACTGCAAAACTATTCTGCAACACTATTCTGATATCCAGATGGATAGACTTTTCATACTTATAATATCAATTGAAAATTTACAAATTCCTTCCAATCCATTCACTCCAACCCAAATCAGGATCTATTAGGAAATAACGAATTAGCGCTAAATTGAATTTGGGGTCCTTTGCACACCCTTAGTTTTGACTTACTAAAGTCTGATTGATTCAATGGATGTATTCTAACTAGGATTAACAATTGGATATATCCATGGTTTTAAATTACCATTTGTTTGAAATTGCTTGAGTGAAATTCCTATATAGATATGATAAGCACTGCTCAGAACTATTGGTCAGAAACTTATAGCTACTACTTGTGAGAACATGGCTAGCAGTCACCTAGCAACATGAAAGCTCCACAGAATATAAGGAGCTGTTGTTTCAACAAAACTTTTTAAATTGGTGATGAAGTTCAAATGGTAAAATTTATCCTGGACTATGGACACAATTCCAGCAGGCTTGAGGCCTCACTTAAGAAATGAAATGGACACTTAGTGGGAAATGAGGGTATTATAACAGGTCAAGATTGGATGATGTAGGGTCCTTTCAAACACAGGAATATATCAACCTTCCTTTCTCCTGAGCACTGGACCCTAGAGTTGGATACGACTGGCTTTCAAGCAAGGGAAACCTTAACTTCTCCTGTTTTACTGCATTTTGTCATGAAGTACCAGGGGCCTTACCTAAATATAAATCTAAATTTCAATCTATCCCCAACTTAAAAGCAATTTATTTGGAAAGTTGCTAAGACGCTGACTGGGAAGCGGAAGGTCAGCAGTTTGATTCCCGAGTACTGCAGGACGGAAATGAGCTCCCGTCTTCGTCCCAGCTCCTGCCAACCTAGCAGTTCGAAAGCAAGAAATTGCAAGTAGATAAATAGGGACCACTTCGGTGGGAAGGTAACAGCGTTCCGTGCGCTCCGGTGTCTAGTCATGCCTGCCACATGACCACGGAAACGTCTGCAGAAGCAGACAGCGCTGGCTCTTCGGCTTAGAAACAGAGATGAGCACTGCACCCTAGAGTCGGATACGACTGGCTTTCGAGCAAGGGAAACCTTTACCTTTATTTGGAAACAACTTTTCCACAGGGAAATATTTTTTTAACACAACATTTCCTGTAAATGGAACTTTCCTATTTATTGGTGCTTGTCACTAATTGGAATCTAATTGAATGCATCCAGTTGGTAGCATACCTGTCAAGTATCCCGGATTGCCCAGGAAATCCTGTATTTTGGCACATGTTCCTCCCCTTTCCCAGCACCGTCCCGTATTTAGAATGGTGGGGAAAGGGGTTACTGCACATGCATGCACATGCAGAACCCATCTGTGCATGCACAAACATGTTCTGTGCATGAGCAAAGGAGCTTTTGCTGCACATGCACACCCGGGCCGGAGCAGTTCCCGTATTTTCCAGAGTGATGCTTGACGGGTATGGTTGGTTGCTGGTCACAGAAGTTGATATCAGCTGGGGAACCCTATAGCACCTTAAATCTCTTAAAGCAAGTTAAATAAATAAATGAGACTAGTGGAATGAGGAAAACCATAGAAAGATACAAGTTTTATCACTGGATTGACTGACACAAGAAAAATGATGCATGGATGGTCAGAAAAGTACCATGAAAATCACTTATTATAAATTATATTGTGGAGAAAAAAAATCTATCTAAAAGACACTTTTAAAGCCTGACAGTTAAGTTAAATACTATATTAAATACTAGGCATGTGCAATATTAAACAAATTTGCAAACATGGAATGACACAGAGGGGTATGTGTGATTGTGGAAGGAGCATGCAATGGAGTCCCACAATGAGAAACAGCACCACAAAAGACCTGTCATAATCATGTTGGCATTCATAGGGTTAAAAAGATGGTTAGCAATTTGAATAGAAGAAATGTGAAATCAAAGGTAATACAGTAACAGGAGACTGAACTGCTGACATCAAAGGAGAATGTGATTGACAGCAGAACTGCCAATAAAGCCCAACATCTCCAAGATTTTCATGGAGCATAATGAACACTGAATGCTAAACCACTGAGGCTCTGGGGAGAGCTCAAACTTACTCCCACATGTATGTTTTGCCTTGCAGTCACTCTCGTAACTACTGCACACAGCCAGCTATAAGGTAAAAAGAAATAACTTTTAAAAATCCTTTTTGTTTTGTTTTGTTTTGTTTCCTGGAATATTCATCTTTTTCTCTGATCTCTTACTTTAGTGTAAGGACTGGGAGATCTTCGAGATGGACTTCCAGGCCGCACTGATCGAGTCCGAAGTCACGGAGGAGGCGAAGAAAAGAGCCATCTTCACCAGAATGCTCGGACAAGAAACAAAAAGGACCTTGGTGGACCTGATTGCACCGAGGAGGGTGAGCGAATTCAAGGCCAAGGAACTCATGCAGTTGCTGCGTGAGCACGTCCGGCCCGCCATGGCGATGTTTCCCGCTCGAAGTGCGTTTTGGAGGCGAGTCCAAGCGCCCGGGGAGACGGTCGCCGCGTTCGTGCAAATGGGAGAACGTCGAAATCACCCTCCGAGACTGTGTGCTGTGCGGCCTGAACGACGCCGAAACCCAGCGCACATTAATGAACCAAGAGCCGCCTCCCACGCTGCAGGAGGTCGTCAGAGCGGCCCAGGCCGCAGAAGCTACGAAGGCCGGGGTCCAAGAACTCCAGGACTGGCGGCCAAAGTCGAGAAAAGCAGAGGCTCCGGTACAGGCGGCCCGGCGAACTTCGAGGTCGTCTACAGAGAGCAGCGGCGATGAGGACGTACAGAAGGTCCGGAAGGAGAGCCGACGATGCGACGGCTGTGGCGCGGCCCACGACCGCGTGAAATGCCCCTTCCGGAAGGCCGAGTGCCACAACTGCGGCCGCCGCGGGCACATCGCAAAGGTGTGCAGGAAGAAGCGCAAGTCTCGGAGGAGCTCCCCAGACCGTTCCGCGGGACGAGACCGCCCAGCGAAGCCCAAAGACGGCGCCCAGGCCACGCGGAAGCAGGACGGCGTGGGCCGCATCGCCGACGGCAGCGAGGACGACACCCCAGTGTTCAGCGTGTCTACGGGACACCCCCGCTACTTTGTTGAGGTACTAGTCTAAGGGGTGCCCATTAGGATGGAAATTGACTCGGGGTCCTCATATTCAATCATTTTCCAGAGGGAGTTTTTTGGAATTGCCCCCCAAAAGCGGACCAAGCTCAAAGCGTTAAGGGCCACACTACAGGACGTGCAAGGGAACAGTATTCCAGTGTTGGGGGTTGGAGAATTTCAGGTCAAATTCAAGGAGCACGCCGCGTCCCTTCCCCTGGTCGTGCTCAAGGGAGGAAATTGCAGCCTCCTCGGGACTCAATGGTTCCAGCCCCTGGATTTGTTCATTGGGGGGGTGCATGCCGTGGGGATGCACGCTGTTGGGACTGACCCAATTCAGGAGGTGTGCGAGGCGCACCCCGAAGTCTTCAAAATGGGACTGGGAAAATTCAAGGGGCCCCCAGTGACTTTCGACCTGGACCCGGAGGTCCGCCCTGTTCGCCTAAAACCACGCCGGGTGCCGTTCGCACTCAAGGACAAGATAGAGGCGGAACTGGACAAACTGGTGGGTCAGGGGATTCTTGTGCCTGTAGATTCTGCGGAGTGGGAAACTCCAATTGTAACTGCTCTTAAGTCCAATGGGGAGGTCCGCATATGCGCTGACTACAAGTGCACCATCAACAAGGCGATCCGCCCGAATGCATATCCGGTGCCGGTAGTCAGCCATCTGCTGGCCAGGTTACACGGGGGGAAGTGTTTCGCTAAGCTCGACTTAGCACAGGCCTACCAGCAGCTCACGGTGTCTCCTGCCGCAGCTGCTGCACAGACCATAGTCACCCATAAGGGGGCGTTCCAGGTGACGCGCCTCCAATTCGGCGTGAACTCGGCGCCAGGAATTTTCCAGTCACTCGTGGAACGCCTCCTGAAGGGTCTGGAGGGGGTGTTGCCTTATTTTGATGACGTGTTAATAACAGGGGGGAGTCGGGCGGAATTGGCCAAGAGGTTGGGGAAGGTCCTGACTATATTCGAAAAGGCGGGGCTGAGGTTGCGAAAGGACAAATGCGTCTTCTTCGCAACCGAGGTTGAATTCCTAGGGTTTTGTGTGACTCCTGAGGGGATAAAACCATCCAAGTCTAAGGTGGCAGCCATCAAGAAAGCCCCCCGCCCCACCTCCAAGCCCGAGTTGCAGTCGTTCCTAGGGCTGCTCAATTTTTACCACTCCTTCCTTCCCCGGAAGGCAGCGGTGGTTGAACCGCTACACAAGCTGCTAAAGAAAGAGCAGGCATGGAAGTGGGGCGATGACCAAGAGAGGGCATTTAGTGAGCTGAAAAGCCTCCTGGCGTCCGACGCCATACTGACCCACTTCGACCCCACACGCCCAGTAGTTCTGATCTGTGATGCATCTCCCGTGGGGGTGGGGGCGGTGTTGTGCCACGTGCTGGAGAATGGAAGGGAGGCCCCGATAGCATTTTACTCCAGATCCCTGTCCCAAACAGAGAGGAACTACGCACAGACGGACAGGGAGGCCTTAGCGATAGTCTCGGGGACGAAAAAATTTCACGATTTTCTGTATGGCCGCCCCTTCACCATTGTGACGGACCACAAACCCCTGCTAGGCATTTTTACCGCGGATAAGCCCACCCCTCAAATCCTGTCCCCAAGGATGCTCAGGTGGGCCATCTTTCTCAACGCGTATCAGCACGCGTTGGTCTACCGGCCCGGGAAAGAGATCAGCCATGCGGACGCCCTATCTAGGTCTCCCCTTCCCCTGATGCCCAGCCAGGTGAGCATGGGGGAGCGGGACCATCAGGTTCTCATGATAGAGGTGCTGGATTCGCCCCCCGTTGTGCCCGCCGACATTGCCAAAGCGACAGAGAAAGACAAAACGTTAGCGACAGTAAGCTCCTGGCTGCAGAAAGGGTGGCCCGCGTCCTCCCCAGCGGAGGAGTTCGCTCCATTTTTCAGAAAAAAGCTAGAACTGTCCCTAGAGAGGGGGTGTCTCTTGTGGGAGCAGCGGGTGGTGATTCCCACTTCCCTTCGGCCGCGGGTGCTCAAACTGCTTCATGTCAGCCACCCTATAACATTAGGATTTTGTGCGTGCGTGCATGCTAGGTTGTAGCCCTGCAGCTTGTGACAATGCGCTTGTATACACATGCAAGTTTTACTGAGGTACAGAAACACATGGATAATGTCATGAGCCCAGAGGAAGCAGATAGGAATCTCTTCTGAAGGGCCCATCAGCTCTCTTGTGTATAGTATTTTAAAAAAATACAAAGTGGATCAAGGAACGTCTGAAAAGGAGTCTTACTTCCTTTTAAATCTGGTCTGTGAGGATGCAGGACTTTATTTTGGATTAGGCTCTCTGCATGTGGTTTGAGAAGAATTAAAATTTTTCCATATGTTGTTTCGTCCTTAAATAAGCCCAACTATCAGGACTAAGAGTGAGAACCTTCCAGGACCTCCTCTAGCTCTAGAGATCTACATGAGGTTGAGAGAAAAAGAGAGAGCTCCTGGTCCAAGTGTGGTGTGGTATATGCAGCAATCTAAACTTGAAAGTATAATCACTACACTAGACTATCTTTGCGGATAAGAATTCCTGTGGATGAGAAAAGGACTTGAGTGTTTCACTCATCCTGTAAGTAGCAAAAAATTGTCAAAGAAAATGAAGCTTAATAATTGGAATAGTAAATATATGAGAGAACTTGACCTGGAAAGAGAAAAGACGGAATTTGAGGAGCTGGTTCTAAAAATCAGGAAGGGAGTTAAAAATATTAAAGGCTTGGTTAGTAAATTATATACATTGTTGAATAAGGAGGATGATCCGCAGGAGGACTTGAAATTGTTATGGGAAGAAGAACTAAAAATAAAGATTGATAAAGATATTTGGAAAAATAAATGGAAAAAGAGAATAATGAGAACTATGCCTGTTAGAATAAAGGAGCATGATTTCAAAATGTTATGGAGATGGTATTTGAACCCAGTGAGGTTACATCAAATGGATAATACAAAAGATGGAATGTGTTGGAGATGTAAAGAAACATTAGGGACATATGAACATATGTGGTGGAGTTGTAATGTGGTAAGGGATTTTTTGAAGAAAATTGAAAAAGGGATGGGTGAAATAATGGGTAAAAGAATTAAACTGGGGCAGAGTACCACCATGTTAATGAATGTGGAATCTATTTGTGGAAATAAAGAGGAAAGAGAATTATTAGAAATAATGCTTACAACAGGTAGGCAATGTATTGCTAGAAATTGGAAAAGTGATCTAAATATACAGATTGAAGAGTGGTATAAAGAAATGTGGACTTTAGCATTGAATGACAAATTAACATGGGAAATAAAAGAAAAAAGGGGTGATCTGAAAGAGAATAGATTTTGGAAGATATGGAAACCATTTTTGGATCATTCTTCTATGGGAGGTGAAAGAAACAGACATGTACCAGATCAAAGTAGTTTTTGGAGATAATATAATGCGCCACTCGTAGTCCTCAGGGCATCTATACCTATAAAATGGTGCGTTAACCGTTGGAATGTGACAAAGGATGTTGCACCAGGCCTCACTAGCCCCATCCGAGCCTCCGTTCACTCGCCCGAACGGGGTTCGTAGGTAACTGTCGGGTTGAAATTTTCGACCCGGGGGCAGGAGCTCCCCAGTCGCAAAAAAAAAAAAAAAGGGAACTTCAATTCCCAAAGTTTGGAAACGTTCAGAAATGTGCCGCGGCCAATCAAACAAAAGCTGCAAGGGAAAAACCGCCGCAGAAAGCAAACACCCGCAGCCAAAAATACAAGTCCCAGCGTCCTGCGCACCATGAGCGTGCAGAACGCTGAAGCCGGCGCGCAAAAAATAAAAACAAACCCACACCGTGAGCGCAAGCTTGCCGCAGGTGGACGCAGCGCCCAGAAAACACGCTAACCCCGAAATCACTATACTATACAAACCCGCCGGCCATCTTGCATGGAGCAACGGGGAAGAGAGGGACACTCTCCCCCCCATGCTGTCCCGCCGAAGACACGACAAAATCGTTGGAAAAAAATTCAAACACCCCCCCCACCGCTGCAAAAAATGCAGTGGCAGCAGCAACCAAAAACAAATCAAACAAAGGCCAGCAAGCAAACCCCCACCCACCCAAACACACAAACCCCAACCCAGCCAGGGCCGCGACAATACCCTACCCCAAAAGCCGCATGAAGTGGCGAGGCAAACACCCACCCAAAAAACACTCACACCGCAACCCAGCCAGGGCCATGGCAATTATCCCCCCCCCCAAACGCCGCATGAAACAGCGATGGTATTTCGGCGGGCGAGCCATCAAGACTGGCCCACGAAAATACCCAAAACACAAATCAAAAACATTTAAAAAACAAAAATATTCAAAAACACACACACACAGAAACCCCCAACTCAAACCCAACAAACCAAAAACATTCAAAAAGACACACACAGAAACCCCCACCCAAAACCCTAAAAACCAAAAACATTCAAAAAAACACACAGAAACTCCCACCCAAAACCCTAAACAGACACAGAACGCCCCCCAATCCAAAACAACCTCCCCCTAAAAAAAAACCCGAGAGAACTTACCATTAGACGTCTTGCCTCAATGAAAACCGAAATTGAAATGAAGAGAAGAAGAGACTCACCGGAAGAAGCAATAAACAAAAATTGCTGAACACCACCACCCAGTGGCCAAAGGAGAAAAAACATCCAAAATATTTCCAAAAATTCAATAAATCCCAAAAATTAGGTTAATTCCAAAAACATTCAAAAATATCCAAAAAAATCAAAAATGATTCACAGATAAATAAATAAATTTTCAATAAAAAATAAAAAAACACTGTAAAATACCTTCAATTTAATAAAACATATATTTACACATTTTAAAAATTATTATCCAAAGTAAAACTATTTACAAATATTCACAAAGTAACACATTCTTTATTAAAATACAATAATTAAAAAACAACAACAACCTGTCCTCTTTTTAAAATAAAAAAACATAACAACACAGTTTAAAACAGTCCGTGTGTATAAATAAACATTTTCACAAACACAAATAACAGACTAACCTCATTACCATAAACAAAAAAAACCTACAAAAACCACTTTAAACAGCCCAGCACTGAGGAAGCCGGCATGCAAAAAAAAAAAAAAGGCAAAAAAACCCAATGGGAGCGCAAGTCCACCACAGGCGGATGCAGCGCCTCGAAGCCCAAAAATCACAAAACCTTACAACACCATTTAAAACAGCCCAGCACCATTGGTGCAAGAAAAAGAAAAAACACCTTTACTATCCAACACAATTTTAAAAAGCCCGGCACCGCCTGGCAAAATATGCTAGTTGTATATAAACACGGGGTGTTATAAGTTTTCTTTTTGTTGTGGCTTCCTATCCAGAATATTAAGGATGCGGTTGAAGTGGGGTAACGTGAAGGAGTTAGTAGTATTTAAATTTACAAAGAAAGTTGGAACAATGTATTAGGATAGGTCATGATATGTTTTGATTACTTTGTATTTTAGGTATATGTTTTATTTCTTTGTATTGTTTTATGTACTGTTCATTTATAAAAATTAATAAAATATATTTTAAAAAAAGAAAATGAAGCAAAATACAAGAACACTGCAGAATTGCTTCTCTCCTTGCTAGTTCACATGGTATTTGAAGGTACTGTATTTCTCTTTGTTGGAGCATAATCTGACTTGACAAAGTACAGTTGATACATATGAGCATGGAGTTCACAGAGGACTACGTGAAAGTGGGATGATTTTTTTTTTTTTTTGCCTTCTCTGTATGAGATAAGAGCAGACCAAGGCATCAGTTCTGGAAATGGTCACTGAGGCTGCAATTCTCTAGCCATGTATATGGGTGTACGTCTCACTGAAAGCAATGAGACTTACTTCTGAGAAGACATGTGTAGTGGTAGATAGTACTTAACTTTTAGCAGGTTGAAAACAATGCAAAAGGGACAATTGAGTCTTTTAACATTTTGAAACTGGAGATTTTGCAAGATCAATGTTGCACATGGGGCTGTGGTGGCTCAGTGGTTAAGAACTTGCCTTGTTAGTTGGAAGGTCAGCAAGTTGACAGTTCAAGACTAGAGTACTGCATGACGGATTGAGTGCCTGTCTCTGTCCCAGCTCCTGCCAACCTAGGAGATTGAAAGCAAGAAATTGCAAGTAGATAAATAGGGGCCACTTCGGTGGGAAAAAATCTTGGGGACATGAAAGGAGCCTCATCTGGGTATCCCCTGAGCAGAGTTTCTCTAACAAAAATCCTTTCAACCCAGAATAATTTCTGTCACACAATTATTATTATTATTTCCAAGCTTCATGGTTGCTTTGGAAACAAGAGCTACACAAACATGATAAATAGAAATTTTTAAACATTTTCAATGTGTCCTTACACAATAACCATGTTATGGCCTGAGCTCTTGACTATGCACCATGCATAGTCATTCTGTCAGTGAATTTCCCCTGAAGCAGAGTTACTCCAGAAAAAATCCTTTCAACCCAGAATAATTTTTGAAATGAAATTATGCATCTGGAGATTATGAATATTGGGATACTGCTTCTTTGTGACTGCATCATTTTTATGATGTATCTGTTTTATATTATTGTAACTGTATTTCTTTGCTGTTTGATGATATTGTATTTTTATATGTTGTAAGCTGCTTCGAGTGGTACTTGTGCCAGGAAAGCGGGATATAAATTGAATGTAATAATAATTATTATTATAATGGTGCACATTGGCACACGGGGGATATTAGGATTACATATAATCATGAATAAAGCAATTGTGAAGATGAGGAGATTATTTCCAAGTGGTTGGTGGAAATTTTCAGCAGGGAAAGGGGCATGCATGAAGATATAGAAAATAACGCAAGGCAGTGTTAGGAAACAGATTTTTGTTCCATGAATATTTGCATTGTTATATTTTGATGGCACAGTGATCCAAAAGCCAAATTTTGCTTTGTTCATCTCATGACCAAACTAGATGTGATACTAAATGCCTTACTGTGTTAAACAATTGTCCTTCTTTCCCACCACCAAAGGGACATTCAGCCACAATTAGGAGCATGTTACACAGAGAAGAATTGGTGAATCTTCCCATGCCACCATGGTCCTCATGAACATGCCCTATGCTAAAAGGTATTAATCAGCAGATAAGGGAAGTTTCCATTGCCATTAATGAAACCTTTGCCATCCTCAGATCTGAGCTTGGAAAATTTCATTTTGAAAAGAACTTTTGCATTACTCAATACTCCTTAGTAGCCAGGTTGCCATTAGCATTACTCTGACTGGGAAAATAATTGGTTCCATTTAGGGTTTTTAACTTAGACAAATATCAATAAATATCCTTTGTTCCTCTCTAGAAGTCAACACTGATAGTGCACATGTAAATCGAAGCAAAACCCATAAGGAAATGAATTTTTACGTAACTTGAAGCAAACCCATAGGAAAAATATTCTTTATGTAACCCAAAGCAAACCCATAGGAAATTGTGTACATCGGGACATGGTTTTAGCACAAAATCATTATGTAAGTTGAATTTTATGTAACTCGAGGCATATGTAAGTCGGGGTTTTCCTGTAATAGAGACAAACCCAAGAAATACCTCCCTTGGTTTTGGTAAGAGAATGACTTAAAATCTGATTTGGTGTGTGTGTGTGTCAAAATTCCTCTTTAAAAATATCTTGGAATGCCTGTACAAATAACTTGGTGTTAGTATTTGCATCTACGTGAATTTACATATTATTAATTATACCTAAAATGGAATTTTCAAACTATTAGTTACATTAATTGTTACCCCAAAAGTTAATAATTACTTATAACTATCTTGCCTGTAATTAGTTACTTCTGATCTCAGCCCCAGGTTAATGAGAAATGTCCAGAAAGGAAGTGTATAATAAATATTTTCATAAATTAAAATTTAACTATATAGTTTGAGGGGGGGAGTGCAGTGGCTCAAGTGGTTAAGATGCTGAACTCAAAAACTGGAATTTTGGGGTTCGATTCCTGAGTACTGCACAATGGAGTGAGCTTCTGTCTCTGTCCTAGCTCCTGTCAACCTAGCAGTTCGAAAGCAAGTAGATAAGTAGGTACCACTTCAGTGGGGAGGTAAACAGCATTACATGCACTCGGGTGTCGAGTCATGCCTGCCACATGTCTAAGGAAATGTCTGCAGATGCAGACAGCACTGGGTCTTTGACTATAAACAGAGATGAGCACTGAACTCTAGAGTTTGATATGTCTGGCTTTCGAGCAAGGGCAACCTTTACCTTTACCTAATTTGTGGGGGAGATTAATTGTCCCTCCCTATGAATTATGATCCAACATTTGTAGATCTTCCAAGAAGAAAGAATGAATCTAGCCATGTTTAAAAGAAAGCAAAACTAAAAATTTAAAGCATGTAAACATTGTTCAATTCATGACAAGCCTGGATTTAATTAGAGTTATGTAGAAGCCTCCCACCCATGCTGTATCCAAATAATTTATATACAGTTCACCTGTACGCTTTAGGACATGCAGGGCCGACATCAGAAATTTCCGGGCTCGGTATGCGCCCCCACCAATTTTGGCCACGCCCCTGTGGTTTTCTGCACATGCGTGATCTGTTTGCGCATGTGCACATCGATGGTTTCCCGGTGCCGACGGGCCCCATCATCTCCGGGCCTGGGCTGGGAGTCCTACTTGTCCCCCCCTGATTGCGGCACTGAGGACATGGGTCCCCAACCACTGGGCTATGGACCAGTACTGGGCCATGTGCTGTCCTGAAATGGGCCGCGGTAGTGGGTGGCACTGGGAGTCCAGATGGCAGCATCTGTCCTCAACATGCTCTGCCAGGTCTGCCTGGTGAATGGAGTGAGAGCATGGGCTTCAGACACAGCAGATAGGTAGGTGCAAAAAAGATGGGGACCCTTGCTTTAGGAGATATTCTGACCTGCTCCGTCCCAATGTCTGTAACATTATTTGTGGGTTTCCAGCTCTAATACTCTGAATGTGTAAGATATTCACTCAACAATAATCCATCCTCAATCACATTTGTGCCCAATCCTAATAGTATAATAATATTCTAATAAGGTTCAGTAAATTAATATGTGTGAGAGAACAAAGAAAAGAATGTTCTAGAAAACAAAGGGGCAATTTAACCAGTATATTTCTCTTTGCCCTACAGTTCTATGAAATGGCTGGCAGAACCACAATTTGTCTTATACAGGAGTTCCCAACCTTTTTAAGCTGGGGGCCAGATCACACCCCCTCAGACAGCTTCTGGGGCCAGACAGCCATTTTGCCCTTCCTACACCACATGGCACTTCTTGGTGTGATAGAGGCAGTGAGGGGCCACATGCCGTGGGCTGCATCTTGCCTGCAGGCCGCAGGTTGAAAATCCTTGGTCTTACAAATATGTAGCTGCAAGGGGATATATAGGCCATACAGTGACCCTAGTTTGACCCATCCTTAGAACTTCAGAGGTTGGAAGATCCAGAGAGATGTTCAGCAGGTCAGCTACCGCATCTCCTTTGGTGCTGCAGCTCAATCTACTTTTGATTTCTCCTTCCTTCAGTTCAAATAGCTGGTTATCTTCCTCATCCCCCTTAAGAATGATGTTGCTCTGATCCAGGAGGTGAACAGTGGCTCTTTGTTATCACCCCAGAATTGTCTTTGATTTAGTATGCATTCACCCAAAGGTACACAAGCCCAGCCAAAACTGTCTGAAGGTAGATACCATAATCATATGTGGAAGCTGAACAGCTGTGGATTTGTAAGCAAATGGCCTTCAAATGGACTACACTCAAACTTTCTCTACTTTTTAGAAAACGTTATAATGTATGAACTGGAAAGATCCATCTATTCACAGGAGCAAACAGTGGTTCCTCCCAGCTAAATATGTTCTCCTCTTCCTCTGAAAAATATACTTCCAAGTAGGATTTTTTTAGAGTAATGCCAAGAAGACAAAGTATCTGCTTATAAGCCGAACACCAACTCACAGCAAGCTAATGGCAGGAACACAAGAAATCGAAAAAGTGGATAAAATTGTCTATTTGAGGAGTATGTTAAATGAAAATTGGGATCCCGAGGTAGAGATTAAAATACGAATAGAAAAAGCAAGACCCACCTTCATAAAAATGTGACATTTGTTATGCAGTAGATATCTAACTCTCACTACAAAGATCCGAATAGTGAGATGTTACGTATTCCCAGTGTTGCTATATGGAGTCAAAGCTTGGACATCAACTAAAGCATCTGAAAAGAGATTCGAAGCTTTTGAAATGTGGATCTACAGACGGCTGCTAAGGATATAATGGGTTGACCATGTGACTAACGTAGAAGTATTGTGCTGAATGGATTCAGAACAAGAACTGTTTAAGACCATTAAGCAAAGAAAGCTCCAGTACCTTGGCCATATCATGAGGAACAACATAAAGGATAGAATACTCAAACTCGCTCTGCAAGGAAAGATCCCTGGGAAGAGAGGTAGATGGATTTCATGGCTGAAGAACCTGAGAGACTGGTGTGGTATGTCCTCGGAAGAACTGTTCCAAGGAGTTAAGAACAGGAAGAAGAAGAAGAAAACTTCAAACACCAATTTTACTTAAATCTGATGAGCTTTAATGGTCTTTGAATGTTGGTATCTCTTGAGACTTTTTTTTTACAATAATGGAACAAAGTTTAACAGTAGTTCATCTATGATAAAATCTTTTGTGTTATGAAAGATACAATAAGACTGCTTTCAGTGCTATCTTTATAATCACGTGGTTCTTTCTTAGAAGGAAAGTTATTGACTGGACATTGCTATTTTAATTTAAGTGCTACCTATCATACAGACTTGGTTCTAGAGCTGTGGCCCCCAACCTTCTGGGACATGGGGGCTGCATTAGAGTGCCCAATGCCTAAAGAGGGCCACATTTCAAATCAAAAGGAAACAAAATTATTAACCTATAGATTTAGATAAAAAAGTAAACATTCATAGGTCAATGAAGAAATGTTAATGTTTTGAGTACCTGTGCGGATTCCGCATACACAATTGGCACAAACGGCCTCTGGCAGAGGTCAAACCAGTCGAGCAGACTCCTGGCCTCTGGCCCTTGCCAGCATGGAAATTGGGGGGGCGGATTAATAATCATAGGGTTGATTCACCCATATATGACCTGACCAGTGATTCCGCTGAGAGAAGCAAATCGCTAACCTCCGTTACGTATTAGGCAATTACTGACTCACAGATCAGCCCAAGCCGAAGTGCAAATAGAGGCCATATTTACCCTGGTGTAAACCCCGAACAATGGATTTCCCCTGTCAGTGTTTGACCGAGTTAATTAACTTCCCCAAGAGAGATTCCCCATTAACCCGAGTAAATGGGTGATATGATTTTCTGTCAGATGACGATTGTATCACACGCTGCCTTGAATTCCTATAAATGATTATGTCTTTTCCTCAATAAACCACTGGTCTTCGCTCCATCTTGTCTCATGTCGTTCCTTTGACCAGTCTCCTCCGGGATCCTAAGGGCCTCCTCACGGCCCCAATCCAACATACCTGAGCATTGCTGGCTAACCAAACACCAAGAATCAGTGGTGGGCATCAACAGGTTTGCACCAGTTCGCCAGAACCAGTAGCAGAAATTCTGACTGGCCCAGCCCATCTAAGTTTTGAATTAAAGTAGTCCTAATTCAGGTGCAAAGCAGGGCTTTCCCCCTGGCCTCGCCCACCATACCACGCCCACAGAATAGGTAGCAAAAAAAATTGGAGTTTACCACTGCCCAGAATGGCCAAATTTCTAGGATGGGAGGTAAAACCAAGAGGTTTTATTGTTCTACTTGTAATAAGGAACATTCTGCACAAAAGTCATGTTTTACATAGTAGATATGATGATGTCCTCTGGCTCCCTTTCTCATTCCTCCCTGAGCTTAACTGGAATTTTTAAACAGGAAAGAGAAAGGAGATGGATTTTCCTAGCAACAAGATACTTTTGTGAGCTGCCCACGCTATATTTGCTAACTACGGAAGAGTTGCTTGGTCATGAAGTTTTACTAATGATCTATCCTAGGTGGCCCAGAACCTGATCTACCACACTCAGTTAAACAGGCAGCAATGGAGCCAGAGTATGATGGTCAAATCAGACTTGACAGTCAGTACAGAATTAGAAGCTGTAACCTATCATAGTGTCATAATTCCAGGAGTGCTTCATTCGTGCTTGAGCAATTACACTTGCAAACAATATCCATGTTTACTTTTCATTCCTATGTCCAATGACCAAAAAAAGAGGGTGGTAAATAACAAAGCTATTTGTGTAAAGGGGTGACCCAGCCTTAACCCCCCAAAGTGTCTTTAGCCTGCCCAAGAAATGCCCATAGCCCTCGCAAGCTTCTGTAGGGGGGAGGCCAGGTTATGTGGCCCGTGATCAAAAGGAACAACCACAACAATCCTTCATGGACGCTCCCCTGACTAAGCTGATGAGTGTGAATCCTTATTGGACCCGCAAACAACTCCTGGAGACACGGACTCCTTATCTCCCCCACCAGACCATTCCCAATTACCCCACTCCACAAACCCTTGTTTGCCCCTGTCTGCTGGTTGCCCTCTCTGGCATATGTCTGCTAATGTGTAACCAATGTACACAAAACCCATTGTTCGAACCCACTTCCTTTTAGCCTGTGATGGACATGCGATTGCACTAGGCGCTCACGGGTCAAGGAATATTGCCAGGTAATAAATAGAGGTCATCTGGCGTTCCTTGCTGTCGCCTCACCTTGATGCCTTGACCCGTGTGTGTGTCTGATTTCATCCCCATGAGCGGCCACCATCCCTACATTTGTGCCCATGACTGTTTAAAAAATTGGATTCCAATCATTTTTGTATTTTTTTTAATCAGGTGAAGGTCACTTAGTACTTGTCCCAGTTTCTGTGTCCTTTAAAAATGTATTACCCAATATATATATTTTTAATCCTGCAGCTACTGCTGCAAAATACCCTCCTGATTCCCCCCCTTCTTCCCTTCTGATCTCCTGTAGGGTTTGTTCTTTTCTTTTCTTATTTATCCCTGATGTCACCAGCGTGAGTTCCCATTGTCTGTCCTGGTTCCTGTCAACGTAGCAGTTTGAAAGCAAGAAATTGCAAGTAGATAAATAGGTACCATTTCAGTGGGAAAGGTAACAGTGTTCCATTTGTTTCGGTGTCTAGTCGTGCCTGAAACTTGACCATGGAAATGTCTGCAGACACAGACATTTGGTTGTAAACGGAGATGAGTACTGTCCCTTAGAGTTGGACATGCCTAACTTTTGAACAAGAGAGACCTTTACCTCTGTTGTGCTGCTCTGCATCTGGTACCAATTTTAAAAAAAAAATTAAATGTATTTTATTGTTACAGTGTTACAACAGTTCTTTGCCATGATAGCTGACTGCTGAACTATCACAATGCTACAACAAAGGATTGGTGAGGGGACATTTTCAAGCTGTGGGGAATCTTGTCAACTTTATGGGACAAGAGGTACAATGCACAATATGTGCCAAACTATGCCTGCACACAGATAAAATACAGCAGTTTAGGTAATGGTACAAAATAAACGAGCCCTGCCTGGTATTTTAAAATAAACCACATTTTGGAAAGATAATTCACAGCCCAGCTGGATGTCATGTATGCCTTGATATTTGACTCGGTTCTAAACCTGGCAAAACCAATGCAAATATAGGACTAATTGCTAATCAAGACACACCCTTAGAAACTGCAGGAGATATGAAAAGTTCATGCTTAAAGAATTTCTCTTGCTATCTGTAATGCACAGTTTGACCCTCTCGTTAGGGAGACATAGATGTTGGAGATGATGACAGTTCTTTGAAGCAGAAAAGAATTTTAAAAGATGATCATGATCAGAGGAAAAAGATTGAACTCTGGCAGGTGGGGCATAATAGCCAGAAAGTTTATCAAAGGAAAGGAAGCATTTAAGTAAAATGGGGATAAAAGCACTGAACCAGGAGGTTGGCAGAGTAATTTCTGGCGAAGCTGGCATAATTCCTGGGATTTTAGAAGCAGCAACAGCCACATACTGTAACCATGTTGATACATCATTATAGTTAGCCAGGAAGTCTACACAGAGTGATTGTTATGAATTTGCCCACTGAGTCTGCTTTTAGGAACTATCCCCATTAAGAGGTATAAAATACTAGCTGATTCTAGACAAGGAAAAGTTCAAAGGATGAACCATGATGCGAAATGGGGTTTTTACAGTGTGATACCCTTGTTGTTTGAAAAACACCATTTGGAGACCAGCTTTAATGCAGTTGATGCCAAACCCAAATGGCATTAAATTAAAGCTACACATTGCTGTTATATTTCTAATTGTAAGGCCAGTGCAGTGATGCACATGCACTCCAATTTTTTTTACTACCACCTCTGTGGGCGGGGCCAAATCTGTGGGCGGGGCCAAGTCTGTGGGCATGGCCAATGCAATGGGGTATGGAGGTGGGTGTGACCAACCAGGTGGGCTTGGCCTGGGGGAATTTCCGCTACCGGGTCTCTCGAACAGGACAGGACCTGCTTCAGTGCATCACTGGGCCAGTGTCTTGAATCAGGTAACTGCTTGAATCCTCCTCAGGTGAACTAATTCTGGCTCAACTTGAGAGAGTCACTCTTTTTCAGATAAAAAGACATTGTTACAGGGTATCCTGGTTGCAATACAAAGGATTTGGGGGTTGCCTTAGCTTGAATGAGCAATTTAAATGCATTAGCTTTATAAAATAATTGCCCCTCATTGAGATGAAAACTACTAGAACGGCATTTTCAGACTTTCCTTGGGGATATGTATATGGGGACTGTTGTGATGAGCATCTAGAGCAGGGGTTCTCAACCTACAGCCCATGGGCTGGATCCGGCCTGCAGCACCAAATAATTTGGCTCCCGCCCTCACTCCAGCCGGCAGAATCAGTCACAGACTTATTTATGGCAATCGTAAATGCATTTACAACAGCTATGAATGTGTCTGCGGCTGATTCCCGCAGTCTGGCCCACCAACTGTTTGAGGGTGAGTTATCTGCCCCCCCCCACTTGAAAAGGTTGAGAATCCCTGATCTTGAGTTCACATCTTACTACTAGAACTTGTATTTTTATTTGTATTCCTTTGGTCTTAAACTGGAAAACCCAGAGAAGGGGAGCATCAATGCCCTTAGACTGCCCTAGATACAGGCCTGACAGGATGTAATATGACAACTGCAAAGATATGTGCCTCCTCCTCTTCTTCCTCCTCCTTCTGTGTCTAGGCCAGATGTGAAACTGCCAAAATGAAGCCACCTTTTGCTGAGTACATTCTGTAATTTCTTTCACATGACCTAGAGTGAGGAAGTTTAGCTGGCACAAGGTGGCCATTGTCTGGGGGAACACCTGATTGTGGTTCTAAAATACCACAATCTTTGAGGAGGCTCTTTCTGTGTAACCCCAAGATATGTGCCTGATTGCAATGGAGCGGGTTGCTTTAAGAGGAAGTGGTGCCAATATCTAGCTTTCACAGCTTTAAAATGAACTACATAGACTCGTGAAGTTTCATTCAGAGCCTATGTGTCATGAAGGCCTTCTACTCCCTCCCATGAGTCTATGCAGTTCCTTTTTTGATGTTCTGATAGAAATGTGAAGCAGCCAGCATAACAGGGCCAAACAACTTTATTAGGCAGTCAGAACATGGGGAGCAATGGTGCAGCACTGCTAAATATATACACTCAGAAATGGATACATTTGGGCGGGAAATGACAGGAACTGCCGTAACTGGGAGGTCATTGGACTGGAGTGAAGACTGTATAAGACTACATAGTTTAGGAGGGAACGCAGTCCCGCAATATTTCAAGACCAAGAAGAAGGAGACAAAATGGAGGATCGTACTGATCCCAATTACTTAACTAAATGTTACAGCAATAAATTATTCAAACACAATATCCCTCCCCCCTAGAATGGGACGAAGTCCCTTAGCCATTGTGGAGGTCTGCAAACTCTTTTGGGTCATACTGGTACCTGGCTGTATTCGGACTTCCTAGTCAGACTTGGATCCATTGAGTGACACCGCGTACTGGGGGCCCTTTCTGAACCATTTGTATTTTGGGAGCACTGTCCCGACTCGGAGGTGGAACTGGGAAGAAGGCAAATGAAATCAAAACCTCGTTTGGATGAAGTAGGAGCAGGGGATCGCTCAAAATTAAAACTAGAATCAGGAGGGGTAAAACACAATGAAAATTCCCGCCTTTGAGAAGTTTGAGTAGGGGGCGACTCAATGAAAGCTTGCCTCATTTGGGTGGGAGTTGAGGTAGACTCGAATGCAGAAGGATGGGGGGTTCCTTGGGAGAAATCAAACCCCCGCTTTTCGCTTGGACGAGTGGGGGAACACTCTGCAAACTCCCCCTGATCCTGTAAACCAAAATCTACATTTCCATGTTCTGGGCTTGCTGATGGCCTCCAATGGAATTGGGGCTGGTTCGAATTAGAAGGTTGGGGGCTACAGCTGATTTCCAAGCCGCCCTCTCCATCTCCCCCTGGGAGTAAGCGGGTGGGGGAGGACCCACATGTGGAATCACCATGCATAGAATCACCTTGTACTTCTTGAAAGTCCGTAACCCTATATCTGAGCTGGTTGGCGTGGCACCGCCATAGCAAACCCATACCTGTTTTGACATGATAGGACACTGGCCCTGTTTGTTCCACCACAATGCCCGGAATCCATGCTGGACCTGCGGCCACATAATTCCAACAATGCACCGGATCCCCGGCTGAGAATACCTTTTTGTGAGCAATTTCAACATTAACACCCCTATCCTCCACCCTGGAAGGATCCAACTGGTCGAGCAATGAGACCGCATTCAGAGTTCGGCCGGCGACATCCCTGATGCCAGGGGCGTTGTCCGGTAGCACATGAGGAATTGGCAAAGTTGTACCTCAATTTCCCCCTGACCCATGCAGCGAAGTGCCTCTTTTGTAGTGCGAACCTGATGTTCCACCTGACCATTGGTGGCCGGATGGAAATGGGTAGAAGTTACATGCCAAATGGCGTTCCTTTCGAGGAATGCCTGAAATTCAGAAGAGGTGAACGTTGTGGCGTTGTCAGACACTAGCACGTCTGGCAGTCCGAAACAACTGAACAGCCTCCGGAGCTGCTTAATAGTGACTGCAGATGAGGTACTGGGCATAGGAATTACCTCCAGCCATTTGGAAAATGAGTCGACTACTAGTAGGAAAAGCATGCTCCGGAAAGGACCAGCGAAGTTGATATGTATCCATGACCATGGTCCACGGGCAGTGTCCCATTCCCGGGTGGGAAGCTGGGATTCCTCAGGTCGGGAACTCTGGCAGCTCTGGCAAATGCCTACCAATTGCTCAATGTCCCGGTCAATCTGGGGCCACCAGAAAAAACTCCTGGCCAAAGCCTTGGAGCGCACAATACCAGGGTGACTAATGTGTAGAGGTCTAAGCACCTTAGAGCGTAATATGGTAGGAATGACCACCCTTTGGCCCCAGCGAACTGGGGCAGAACTGTTTTCTAAAGAACACTTTGAACTCCTCAGCAAGAGGAGCCTTTCTTAACCCAAGAAATTACCTGGGACAGGAGCTTGTCCTGTGCTGTTGCCTTAGCAATGTCTGAAGGTACTATGGGGCGTGAGTTGAGAGACTTGATCAGCAATACCTGAAGATCCTGCTCAATTACACAATCTGTCTCCCCCAGGTCTGGCAATGGAGAATGTGACAGCGCGTCAGTATGGCTGATATCCTTACCCAGATGGTGAACCAGGGTGTACTGATAGGCATTCAAGAAAATGGCCCAGTGTAACATGCGGGGGGAGAGAATCTGGAGAGTCGGCTTAGAAGTAACAAAAATCCCTAACAAGGGCTTGTGGTCAGTCACGATAGTGAATTCCCTTCTGTAGAGGAAGTCATGGAACTTCTTTGTCCCAGCAACTATGGCCAGAGCCTCCCTGTCGGTCTGGGCATAGTTGCGCTCGGTTTTGGAAAGGGTCCTTGAATAGAATGCAACCGGGGCTTCCTTCCCATTTTCTAAGACATGACACAGGACAGCCCCCACCCCACCAGTGAAGCATCACACACAAGAACCACAGGTTTCCTGGGATCGAAGTGAGTCAAGACTGCTTTGGATGACAGAAGCTCCTTTAACTCACAAAACGCCCGATCCTCGGGCTGTCCCCACTGTCAGACTGCATCCTTTTTAAGTAACCAGTGTAGCGGCTCTGCTACGGAAGCCTTCCTTGGTAGGAAGGAGTGGTAAAAGTTGAACAGACCTAGGAAGGACTGCAACTCAGTTTTCGTGGTTGGACTGGGGGCATTGCGGATGGCAGCAACCTTTGAATCGGAGGGTTTAACTCCCTCGGGAGTAAGCTTATACCCGGGAAATTCTACTTCCCATGCAAGGAAAACACATTTGTCCTTTCTCAGACGTAACCCCGCATTTTCAAAAACCTGTAACACCCGATCTAACCTGCTAGTGAGCTCAGATTCGCTTCCATCTGTTATAAGGACATCATCGAAGTAGGGGAGGACCCTGGGGAGACCCTTTAAAAGACGTTAAACAAGTGACTGAAATATACCCGGGGCTGCATTCACTCCAAACTGAAGGAGTGGTACCTTGAAGGCCCCCTTGTGTGGAACAATGGTATGGGCTGCAGCAGCAGCAGGTGTGACGGATAACTGCTGATAGGCCTGTTCTAAGTCCAATTTGGCAAAACATTTGCCCCCATGTAAAGCAGCCAATAAGTGGCTAACTACCGGCACTGGGTAAGCATTAGGCCGAATGGCCTTGTTGATAGTGCATTTATAATCTGCGCAAATACTCACCTCCCCATTGGATTTGATCGCAGTCATGATAGGTGTCTCCCACTCCATGGAGTCCACCAGAACCAAGATCCCCTGGCCCACCAGTTTGTCCAGCTCAGCCCCGATCTTGTCTTTAAAGGCAAATGGCACCCTGCAAGACTTGAGGCGGATCGGCCGCATGGCCGGGTCAAGGTCGAAAGACACTGGGCCCCCCCAGTAATTGCCTAGTCCTTTTTGAAAACTGCCGGGTGCGTGTTACAAATGTCCTGCACCAGGTCAGCATGGACAGTGTTGATGCCAGGCAGTTTAATCTCTAGTGGCTCAAACTACTGCACCCCAAGCAAGCAGTTTGTGCCGCGTTTGACCACTACCAGGGGCAGCTTTGTTGTAATGTTTTTGAATTCCACGGAGAAATCCCCCACCCCCAGAACTGGGATCTCGCAACCCTGCATGTCTCGGAGAGACGTCTTCAGAGCCCGCAGTTTTGGGTCAAACTTTGGGGGGATCCTCAATAATTCTCTCTGAGGTAGGATGGAGTAGGACATACCGGAATCCACCTCCATCTTAACCGGAAGGCCGTGCAACTGGACCTCTGTGAAGAAACGGTTGGAGACACTGGAGACACAGTAGACAAATGGCTCCATGGCAGAGATCTTCGATGCGTACGCTCGCTTTTGGCTCAGATGGTTGGGCTGCTTCGGGACTTGCTTCTGCCGTTGCCTGCAGACCTTGGTGATGTGGCCCTTCTTGCCGCAGTGATGACAGTTGGCATTCTTGAGGGGACACTGACGGCAGTTGTGTCTCACTCCATAGCCGTAGCACCTGCGATGGGCCCTCTCAGCAGTGTGCTTGTCCAATGTCTTCTTCCAGGCCTTCTGGACCTCACCATCTTCGTCACTGGACCCGGACCCCAACATGGACGTAGACGCCAGCAACGCTGAAGATGCGGAGGAGTGCGGTGAAGAACAGTGATGGGCCTGCACAGCGGACTCCGTGCCCCCGGAGGCGGCAGGCCTATGCTTGAATGACTTGACGCCTGACCTTGCAGCCTCGGATGTCAACGCCTCCCGGAGGACCGACTTGAAGATCAGGATGTCCCTGACCATAAGCCGGCACTGTGTCTCCTCATCCCGCATGCCGGCAAGCAGGCGATCCCGCAACGCTTCTTCCAGGTTGTCCCACTGGCACGGGGGGGCAGCATGCCTCAGCGCAGTGGCGTAGTCGGTTATGGACTCTCCCGGACATTGATCCCATCTGTGGAATGCCACCCGGGCCAGGAAGATTAACACCTTCAGATGGAAGTGTGTCCGAAGAGCCGCCAGGATCTCAGCCAGTGGAACAGTATAGATGTCCCTGGGCAACAGGAGGTGCATGGCCAGCTCGAGGGTGGCCAGGATGCACTGTGACAGGAAACAGGAGTGCTTCTTCTCATCATCGACGATGTCCTGAGCTGCCATGGCGTGCCTGAACTGCCGCTCATAAAGAGTCTATTTCTCTGGAGCGACCACATCGATCAGAGCTAGGGTAGGTGTATGGGACGCCATTATCCCACCTTCGTTGCCAATTTGATGTTCTGGTAGAAATGCAAAACAGCCAACATAACAGGACCAAACAACTTTATTAGGCTGTCAGAAAATGGGGAGCAATGGCGCAGCACTGCTAAATATATACACTCAGAAATGGACACATTTGGGCGGGAAACAACAGGAAGGGGAGTGGGGTAACTGGGAGGTCATTGGACTGGAGTGAAGACTGTACAAGACTACATAGGTGGGAACGCAGTCCTGCGATATTTCAAGATGAAGAAGGAGACAAAATGGAGGATCGTACTGATCCCAATTATTTAACAAAACGTTACAGCAATAAATGTATTCAAACACAACACTTTTGGAGCTATCAAATTTAGGCATTGTCATCACTTCCTGTATGACTCTCAACTTCAGTCATTTGAAGAGGAAGAACACTTTTGCTCACATCTTGCTTGTGAGCATCCACAGGGTACTGACTGGCCAATGTGCAAAGAAAATGGTGGACTGGTTTGTTCTTTTGCCTGGCTTGGATTGCTTAACTCTGCTACAGTGCTCAATGTTAAGTAGATTTTTAAGTGTGTGATGGACAAATGATCCCAAAAGCTAAGAACAGAAAATGTTCCTAAAGCATTTAAAGCAGTTATATGTTTCCTTTTTCATTCTATTTGATTTGTTCATAAAAGTTAAAACACTAACTATTAGGGTTAAAAGAATTTAATTGCATTGGTTGTGTCTACTAAAGTAGTTTCTTATGAATGGTTTCACCATGAATATTTCCTAAGTTTTCTTCTCACACTCTATAGAACAGAAATTCTCAACCTGTGCCCCGTGGGCTGGATGTGGCCTGCGGCACCATTTCATATGTCCCACCACCACCTCCATCACACCAGGAAGTGCCATGTGGTGGAGGAAGGGCAAAATGGCCATCTGGCCCCCAAAGCTGTCTGTGGGAGCATGACCCAGCCCCTGGCTTAAAAAGGTTGATAACTCTTGCTATTAAATAGGGTGTTATTCTAAGAGAGGCAAGTGGTTATTCTCCTTTTGCCACATCTATCAGGAACAAATTCTAAGCAGTTGCTAAATGTCAGTCTCAGAACCCAAAGCTCCTGCTGTTCTGAAGAAAGCCAAATATATTTGAATTTAACGGACACCTCCTATTCTTCATACCCAATTCATTCTTCAAGATTGCTCACATTCGAGACAATCTGGCTTGCAGTGGCCAGTAATTGGATTTTTTTTTAGTGAAATGTCTTGCAAACTGTTGTCATAAAGCTCTTTAGTCTTGAGCTGCTTCACATACATTCCTTTACAGAAATTCTTTGCATGCCCTGCAGATAGCTAGATTCAACATCTGGGAGTGTTTTAGAGACAGTCGGTTGATATACGTCGGTTGATATTATTGTATATCATGAATGTACCACTGTTTCCATTGATTTGCTATTTGCCATTTATCACCAACTTGCAACTGAACTGTTTGTGAACTATAAATGAATTTTGTTTCTTTCTTGTGACTTGTGTTTCTTTCACCATTAAATACAACAGGCTACTTGGACTATACATCTATACATACATACATATATACATATATATGTGTGTGTGTGTGTTTCAAAGCCAGCCGAAGAGCCAGCGCTGTCTGCTTCTGCAGACATTTCTGTGGTCATGTGGCAGGCATGACTAGACACCGGAGCGCACCGAATGCTGTTACCTTCCCACCGAAGAGCTCCCTATTTATCTACTTGCAATTTCATGCTTTCGAACTGCTAGGTAGAGTAAGCTGGAAAATCCAGAGATGGGAAGAATCAATGCCCTTAGTCTGCCCTGGATACAGGCCTGACCAGGTGCAATGTGATAC
Organism: Bradypodion pumilum; assembly: GCA_035047305.1. Lineage (NCBI taxonomy): Eukaryota > Metazoa > Chordata > Lepidosauria > Squamata > Chamaeleonidae > Bradypodion > Bradypodion pumilum. The sequence goes on along the minus strand of JAWDJD010000006.1, from coordinate 61,671,581 downwards.
CAGCAAAGATATGTGCCTCCTCCTCCTCCTCCATAGACAAGAGGAAGCATCTTGTTTATTTGAGAGAATGATTAGCTGAATATCCACCTTTGGGTGATGAATGTTTGCATTCGTTTCCTGCAGTAATATACAGTACATGATTTTCTCTGCAGGGAAGCTGTCCAGATTTAGGCAGATAAGTGCCTTCTTTGTTTACCTCAGAATGAATTGTGATGCTTGACTGAATTTGCAGTGTGTCTTGAATTTTTAGCACGGGGCTGATAATCATGAATATTTTCCAGACTGAATCTCAGCATGAATATTACATTTCTATCTTCTTGCTGATTACATGATACTTCTGTGTTGTCTCTCTCTGTGTGTGTTTTTTAAAAACTGATTAACTTCACAAGAATCTTAATAATTCTGTAATGCTTGACCTGTAGAATGAGTTTTATGGCCAATCTGACATATTTCGCTAGCTGAAGGAAGAAGAAGATGGTGACCTCCTCTGACCCGAAATCGGCAGCTTATAAAAATAGAAATAAGTGCAGCAGATAAAACTAATCCAGGAAACTAAACTGGATATGCATAAAAGACTCAAAAAAATCTAGCAGGTCAAATGCCAGCTGGAATGGAAAAGTATTTGGCAGCTGGGACAAAGCAAAGGAAGGTCGCCCTTGTTCGAAAGCCAGTCGTATCCGGCTCTAGAGTTCAGTGCTCATCTCTGTTTATAGCCAAAGAGCCAGCCCTGTCTGCTTCTGCAGATGTTTCTATGGACATGTGGCAGACATGCCTCAACATCGGAATGCACTTCCCACCGAAGTGGTCCCTATTTATCTACTTGCAATTTCTTGCTTTCTAACTGCTAGGTTGGCAGGCAGGGACATAGCCAGGGCCCCCAGGGGGGTGGGGATGGGGCAAAAACATCCCAGAGCTAACAGCCTGCTCCCCCACGGTGTCAATGTTATATATTTAAGTGTGACATTGTTGCCCCCCCCCAATTTTTTGCCCCTCCTGAAAAATCCCCCCCCAATCTAGCTGGCTATGGCCCTGTTGGCAGGAGCTGGGACAGATACTGGAGCTCACTCCATAATACAGCACCCAGGAATCGGACTCTGACCTTCCAGTCAGCGAGTTCAGCATCTTAACCACTTGAGCCACCACAAAGATAAGGACAAAGCAAAACAGGGAGATAAGGGACAAGGCAAAACACCAAAATAAAAACAAAACAGGGAGATAAGGGACAGGATTGTCCCAAGTATCAGACAGAGTGGCAAGGTTTCTTCAGCTGATTATGAAAAGCAGTATATTGTCAATTAGTGTATTTATTACACTAATAAAGAGAGGCTTGTGAAGTCTTCTGCTTCTAGTGCTGAATAATGCAACCAAGTTTGCTTACTATGGCTATGCACATTAACTTCTCAGTGGGAGAGTACCATTTGCCTCTGGCAGCAAAATACTTGCCTCTGGCAGGCAAATCTCTGCTCAAGAAATAGAGTGTTCCTTAATATACTGTAGCTTCATCCATTATACAGGTTGGAGACAGTTGTCCTCATCCCCACTATCCAACCAACCCACTTAGAAAAGAAAAACCCTGAAACTCAATTAAACATAAGGTTGATTGGTATTTCTTTTCTTCCCAGAGTCAATGCCCATCCAAGATATTTGCTGCATTAAAGAACAGTACTCCCCGCCCTCCCCAATTACATCTGTAGAAATAACGGGTCTGGCAATTGCAGTTGTGGCCCACACAGCATCTTGAGTTATAAGCGCAATTTAGGAGGTTTAGAACAAGATGCTGTGGTACTTGTCACACTGGCTCTCAACAGATGCAAAATGAGCAGGGGACCTGGGAACACTGACCAGGAGACAATTAACATGGACCCACAAGTTCTGCTGCCTGAAGAGCTTGGCTCTCTTTGCCTCTTGGTTGTTGTTGTTGTTGTTCAGTCACCCAATTGAATCCAATCTTTTGCAGCTTCACGGATTACTGCACGCCAGGCTCCACTGTCCTGTTTTGAAATTTGTTGGGATAGAAAACCCATAATTATCTCTTCTGGGAGTTCCATGTGGCCTAGAGGCACCTAAATATGGTTCACCTAGGATAAATATTTAAACTGAAAGGCTTTGTGGCTTTTCATCGTAGGCAACAACTCCCTGATCAGAAATTAAGCTGCCCCAGTACTAACTGAGAGCTTCTTTTCTGAATAGAGAGCTAGGTAGGACGAGTCCACAAAGCCTTCCAGTTTAGGGTTTTCTTCCAAGTGAGACACACCTAGGCGTCTGTAGGACAAGTACAACTCCCAGAGTACAGAATGATAGGATTTGTAGTCCAAAAACCCCCAAATGCCCATCCCTAGTGCCAGGCCTTCATAGTTTGCTTGCAAGGGGAAGCCGCAGTGAAATTCAAAAAGCCTTTCTGCCTTTTCCTCTCCCTATCAACTCTAAAACATCTAACAACAAGGGTTATCCTCCCCCATCCCAATATATATCTCAAATAATGATGCAAAAGTTAGTTAAGTCATTTAAAGTTGTTTGAGCAAAGTGGAAGGGAAGAAATATATACATTGTAAATCTGATCATTAAACATCATTCTTAGCACCTGCAGTGATGCTGTAACAATCTCTAATTTGTTGAGACCATTTTTGTTGATCATATTCACAAAGAAACTCATTTTAGTTGCAACAATGATTCGCTATGTAGTTCTTTTGCCTGATTAGTTGTGTTTTCTATTTTTTTTGTACTTTTATTTTCCAAAAATACTTCCTGCTATAACACATCTGTAAAACTACAGGACAAGCTGTAAGCATTATGGGGAAATATGGAATATTGTCTACACACAAGGAGCAATATATCATCACCTAACTATCACAATATAAGAGAGCTGCACTAAAACCTGGCAGCTGTTAAGTTCTGTCGAGCATCATAAATATGCAGTTCATTGCAAATCAGACAGTGTAAGTAGTGTGGGTAGGTGTTTGTAAAACTTTTGATGGTTACTGCAGGCTTCCCAACTCTGCAGGATTCACTCTGGAGAAATCTTCAGATTATTCAAGAATTAACAACTAATAGAGCAAACGCAACTGAGGTGTGTGTTTGTGAAGTAATTTATCATCTGAGCCCTCCAAATCCCTGCTGGTTTACTACACCCGGGGTAGGTAGGTGAAGTGATGAGATTTGCTTTCTTCTTTTGTTATGACTGCCCCTCCCATTATCTTCAAAGGGTCTGATCCTAGAACTTGACAAGTGAACCGTCAGGGTTTAGATCCAGCAAATCCAAACTATGTCCCTGTCCACCATCCTGTGAATGGTGGAACCAGGGTGTGAAATTGATTTCTTTACAATCCATGTTTTCCTCAGACGCATTCTCAACAGCAGACATTCTTCCTGTTGATAGATACCTTCTTCATGAACAGAGGCATAATTTCAACAACCAACCAGGGAGCTTAGGATTCCTTTTTGGAGGTGCTGAGGGTTAAATCAGGTGTTCGAGTAAACCTATAAGTTGAGGTGCCATAAGAGGCTTCAATTATCATGTCCTATGCCAAAATTTCCTAGCTGTGGAAGTTGAAAATTAAGTGGTCTTTGCTTGGTGATTGGTCATCAGATGGGTTTCATTTGCAAGTTGATTGTGCTGACAAAGCTGCTTTGAAGGCTCTCACATTTTCAAAGAGAAAAGTGTCTCATTACTTTTTAACTGCGAAGCTGGTGTCTTATCCAGTCTGGCCCTGAATCTCTGTTTTGCTCTGTGCACATGAAAATCTACATTCATACAGACAATAAAGTTCTTCTCTATAGGACAAGGTTTCCCAACCTAAAGCCCGCGGGCCGGTTCTGTCCTGCAGTGCCATTTCATGTGGTGATGTATGCCTCCATGGGCATTCAAGAAACAAAATGGCCATCCCTTTGAAGTTGTTGGGACAAAATGACCACCCCATCATGCAGGCAGGGCAAAATGGCCATTCGTCCCTCAAAGCTGACTGAGAGAGCGTGACCCAGCTCCCAGCTTGAAAAGGTTGGGAACCCCTACTATAGAAAGTAGCATGCATCTCAAACAAAATGATCATGCAAATTTGTTTATATGCAACCCAAATGCAGACTTGTCAGGCACAGGGGTTGCAATACTTGTGCCTACATAAGAACATAAGAACATAAGAACATAAGAACAGCCTTGCTGGAACAGGCCACAGCCCATCCAGTCCAGCATTCTGTCTCACACAGTGGCTCACCATTTCCTTCAGGGTATTCCCAAGCAGATGCCTTCACCTGCTTAGAATTCCCTGGAAATGGCATTGAGAGATATCCTGCCTATCACTCCAACCCGGAGGTTGTCCTTAAGTATCCATAATTATAGCCATTGATACCCTTGTCCTCCATGAACTTGTCTAATCCTTTCTTAAAGCTGTCAAGACTGACAGCTGTCACCACTTCTTCTGGCAGGGAGTTCCATAGGCCAGTAATCCTCTGGGTGAAAAAGTACTTTCTCTTATTTGTTTGAGAACTAGTACCCAAAAGTTTCATGGAGTGTCCCCTAGTTCTAGTGTTATGTGATAGGGAAAACAGTTTTTCCTTATCTACTTTGTCCACACCGTGCATGATTTTATAAACTTCAATCAGGTCACCTCTTAGACGCCGTCGCTCAAGAGTGAAGAGGCCCAACCGTTGCAGCCTCAGATGGTAAGGAAGGTGTTCCAGTCCCCTAATCATTCCAGTTGCCCTCCTCTGCACTTTTTCCAGCTCCATAATATCCTTCTGGAGGTATGGCGACCAGAACTGTACACAGTATTCCAGATGGGGCCTCACCATAGATTTATAAAGAGGCAAAATGACACTTGCTGACTTATTTTCTATACCCTTCCTAATGATCCCTAGCATTGAGTTTGCTTTTTTCACTGCTGAGGCACACTGGGTTGACACCTTCATTGAGCTGTCCACCAGGACACCAAGGTCCCTTTCCTGGTTTGTCGCAGAGAGTTCAGACCCCATCAGTTTATAAATGTAATTGGGGTTCTTTGCCCCAACATGCATCACTCTGCACTTACTAATGTTGAAACTCATTTGCCACTGTTTTGCCCACTCCCCCAGTGTCAAGAGATTTATTTATTTATTTATTTATTTATTTATTTATTTATTGTGCTTATATACCGCTTTACTTGTCTACTGACAACTCAAAGCGGTTTACAGAGCAATCCAATAAATACAAACAAAACATAAGGGGGAGGGGAGGGGGAGGAGGAGGGGAAAGGGGAAAATACAGTGCAAAATACAATCATAATGAGAATCACAATAAACTTTACAAAAATATCAAATCACAATCGATAATACAATTAATACACATCATAGAACAATAATACAATTGATTGTTCGCCTTACAATTATAAGATAGCAATTAACAGTACAATTCGCAGCTGCCTCGCAACAGCAGCCAGTCTCTCGCTCCCGCCACCCCTGCTCTCACCAAGGGGAAGCGTCCGGCAACGTTGGTGGCTCCCCGGCATGGCAGATCTTCTTATGGGCGCACAGTGCTACCTCGCAACTGCAGCCAATCTGTCAGCCGATGACAGGGGCCGGGGAGAGGCAGCGGCGAGGTCCCGCGGCGTTGGGCGCGTCTTCCTTTTTTATCCCGCCAAGGCGGGCTTAGAGGAGAGCGGCTCCAGGTGCCTCCCATCCCCAGGCCGATGACAGGGGCCGGGGAGAGGCAGCGGCGAGGTCCCGCGGCGTTGGGCGCGTCTTCCTCCTTTATCCCGCCAAGGCGGGCGTAGAGGAGAGCAGCTCCAGGTGCCTCCCATCCCCAGGCCGATGACAGGGGCCGGGGAGAGGCAGCGGCGAGGTCCCGCGGCGTTGGGCGTGTCTTCCTCCTTTATCCCGCCAAGGCGGGCACAGAGGAGAGCGGCTCCAGGTGCCTCCCATCCCCAGGTCGATGACAGGGGCCGGGGAGAGGCAGCGGCGAGGTCCCGCGGCGTTGGGCGCGTCTTCCTCCTTTATCCCGCCAAGGCGGGCGCAGAGGAGAGCAGCTCCAGGTGCCTCCCATCCCCAGGTCGATGACAGGGGCCGGGGAGAGGCAGCGGCGAGGTCCCGCGGCGTTGGGCGCGTCTTCCTCCTTTATCCTGCCAAGGCGGGCGCAGAGGAGAGCAGCTCCAGGTGCCTCCCATCCCCAGGTCGATGACAGGGGCCGGGGAGAGGCAGCGGCGAGGTCCCGCGGCGTTGGGCGCGTCTTCCTCCTTTATCCCGCCAAGGCGGGCGCAGAGGAGAGCGGCTCCAGGTGCCTCCCATCCCCAGGTCGATGACAGGGGCCGGGGAGAGGCAGCGGCGAGGTCCCGCGGCGTTGGGCGCGTCTTCCTCCTTTATCCCGCCAAGGCGGGCGCAGAGGAGAGCAGCTCCAGGTGCCTCCCATCCCCAGGTCGATGACAGGGGCCGGGGAGAGGCAGCGGCGAGGTCCCGCGGCGTTGGGCGCGTCTTCCTCCTTTATCCCGCCAAGGCGGGCGCAGAGGAGAGCGGCTCCAGGTGCCTCCCATCCCCAGGTCGATGACAGGGGCCGGGGAGAGGCAGCGGCGAGGTCCCTCTGGAGCTCCTCACAATCTCTCACAGTTTTCACTACTCTGTATAATTTAGTGTCATCAGCAAATTTGGCTACCTTGCTATTTACTCCTACCTCTAGATCATTTATGAAGAGGTTGAAAAGCAGGGGTCCCAGTACTGAACCTTGGGGGACCCCACTCTTTACTTCCCTCCACTTGGAGAAGTGTCCATTTAGTGCTACCCTCTGTTTCCTGTCCCTTAGCCAGTTGCTGATCCAGGACAAGACCTGTCCCTTTATTCCATGACTGGTAAGTTTATTCAAGAGCCTTTGGTGTGGGACCTTGTCAAAAGCCTTCTGAAAGTCCAGATAAACAATGTCAACTGGATCCCCCTTATCCACATGCTTGTTGACACTCTCAAAAAATTCCAACAGATTAGTGAGGCATGATTTGCCCTTGCAAAAGCCATGTTGGCTCTCCTTTAGCAGCACCTTCTCTTCTATGTGCCTATTAATTCTATCTTTTTAGGATGGTTTCCATCACTTTACCTGGGACACAGGTCAAACTGACAGGTCGGTAATTTCCTGGATCACCCCTGGATCCTTTTTTGAAAATTGGTGTTACATTCGCTACCTTCCAGTCATCAGGCACAAAGCCTGATTTGAGGGAAAGACTATATATTTTGGCTAGGAGATCAGCAATTTCATCTTTAAGTTCCCTGAGAACTCGTGGATGGATGCCATCTGGTCCTGGTGATTTGTTAGTGTTTAGTTTAACAAGAGATGCAAGGACCTCCTCCCTGGTTATTTCTATCTGGCTTAATTCTTCGGTTTCCCTCCCTACGAAGATAGGCTCTGTTTTGGGCATGTGGCCTCTGTCTTCTTCAGTGAATACTGAAGCAAAGAATTCATTGAGTCTCTCTGCAATCTCAGTTTCCTCTTTAATAACCCCTTGCCTTCCATTGTCATCTAATGGTCCAATGGCCTTCCTAGTTGGGTTCTTACTTCTAATGTACTTAAAGAAGTCTTTGTTATTTCTCTGAGTATTTTTAGCTATACGCTCCTCAAAGTCTTGCTTTGCTTTCCTGATTGTTGCCTTGCATTTGTTCTGCCAGAATTTATGATTCTGCCTGCTGTCCTCATTCGGACAAGCCTTCCATCTTCTAAATGAGCTTTTCTTGCTCCTGATCACTTCCCGAACAGCTCCTGTAAGCCACATTGGAGTTCTCTTGGACCTGGCAGTGCCCTTTTTCCTTTTGGGTATGCATTCCAATTGAGCCTCTGTTATTGTTTTTGTAAACAGCCTCCATGCCTCTTGGAGTGTTTGGACTCTCTCAATTTCCCCTTTCAGCTTCTTTTTTACTAGTTTCCTCAACTTCGGGAAATTTCCTTTTTGAAAATTTAAGGTCTCTGTGTTAGATTTTATCAGTGACTTGCGGTCTATGATCAAGTTAAACATAATTGAGTTGTGGTCACTGTTCCCTATTGGATCAGTCACATTAACATCTTGCACCAGATCCTGAGTATTACTCAGGATCAAGTCAAGGATTCTTGTACCTCTAGTTGGGTCTTCAACCATCTGTCCCAGGGAACAATTATTTAGCATATCTAGGAACTTTATCTCTTTATCATGTGCTGAACAACAGTTCACCCAGTCTATGTGAGGGTAATTGAAGTCCCCCATTATAACCAGGCTTCCCTTCTTGGATGCCTCCTTTACAACATTCTCCAACTGCCAGTCTCCCTCAAGAGTTTGGTTCGGAGGCCGATAGTATATGCCTACTGTTAGACCATCCTTGTGGCCTGGTACTCTTACCCACAGAGCTTCTAATGGTGACTCCAAATCACCTAGATATTCCAATTCATACGATTTTATCACTTCTTTGACATACAAGGCCACACCACCTCCCATTTGCCCCTTCCTATCCTTCCTGTACAGGGATAACTGTATCCCATTGGTTATCATCCGTCCCAAGACACATTTGACCATTGCTAAGTGGTGTGTGCTGTGCTGTGTAATGGTTTGTTCCTAGCTTGGTGCCAAGTGCTACATAGACATGCTTTCCACAGGAGGTTTCTAATGCTTGACGAAATCCCTAAATGCTCTAGAGGAGAGTTTGTTGTTTCTCACATATGAGGTCAAATACAATGGTGTCTGGACTGTGGTGGCTTAGTGGCTAAGACACTAAACTTGATAACTAAAAGAAGCTTGCCTTGTTCACTGGAAGGTTGGCAAGTCAGCACTACAAGACCTGAGTACTTTATGATGGAATGAGCTCCTGTCTCTGTCCTAGCTCCTGCCAACCTAGCAGTTCAAAAGCAAGAAATTGCAAGTGGATAAATAGGTTCCAATTTGGTCGGAAAGTAAACAGTGTTGCGTGCACTCTAGTCACACCTGCCACATGTCTAGTCATACCTGCCACATGTCCACGGAAACGTCTGCAGATGCAGGCAGCGCTGGCTCTTTGGCTATAAACAGAGATAAGCACTGAACCCTAGAGTTGGTTACAACTGGCTTTCAAGCAAGGGTGACCTTACTGTGATGTCTTAAGTCTTCCTTAGAGAGAGAGAAATGCATTCTTGTTGGCAATTAAATGGAAAGTCTGAAGCTACAGACACATATGAAGTACGCAAATCCCTTCATGAAACAAAATAATCCACAAAAAGTAAAATGGGATGAAAAGATAAGTTAATTTTTCTCTTCCAAGAAAAACATTGCTAAAGAGAGAACATTAGTTTAAGATAGGGAAAAATAGACAGCACTCTTCAAGTGACTAACAAAAGACTAATTTGACACACAGACACCATAGGCTTCTGCAATAAATTAGAGGATGGCAAGTGCCTTTCACCCCCTCTTTATTTAACATTCAAGTTTTTGAAATATATGATAGGAGCATTATTATCACCATAACAGTAGCAAGACAGTTAAATTAAACGTCCGTAAAAAGACAAGGCTTTAAAATTTCTTTTTCTTTCCAGTTCATCTTCTTTCCATCAAAGACTGACACATTGTTATTGGAGAAAACAGTAAGAAACTATTCCATTACTCCCCTCATTGAAAGAAGTTTAGAAAATGTGGAGTTTTGCTTTGCATGTAGACCTAGAAGCAGATTAGATATGATACTTACACATGTCACTTGAAGTATTGTTTGAGCTTCATTTATTGCTCTAAGCAGGTGCAAAAAGAAGCACTGAAATAAAGTTATGGTAGACAAGGATAGGTTTCCTGCTTTGCAGTGGTCTTTGTAAAAAGAAACTTGCCATTTCTGCTAGCCAAAGAAGGAAGCTTGTGTACAAATCAATGGTATTATTGCATGGGAGCAAGGTAGCTTTTTAAAAAACAAAATCCAGTGGTACCTCGCTTAAAGAGTATAATGCGTTCCATGGGATTGCTCTTTAAGCGAGTTTGCTCTTTAAGCGAAACACCATTGTAAGTGACCAATTGCGACCTCTGGTGGTGGGGATTGAGAACCCCGATTTAGTTGTTAAGCGAGTTTTTGGTTGGTTTTAGTTGTTAAGCGAGGTGACCATTCAGAGAAAATTCTACTCTTTAAGCGAGTTAGACTCTAAGCAAGGCACTCTTTATGTGAGGTTTTACTGTACTATTTCACCCACATACTGTGGTTCAGATCCTGACTGGGCTACTACCTGTGCCTGCTATCAACACACTTCAGGACATGGGTCAAATAATTCTTTCCCCCAGAGAACTACTCTTAGAATTATCCAGTCACCTACATAGCTGCTTAATGTACAGTTTATTGGCTAGGACGTAAGTTGCAACTAGAGTGGGCCCATTGAATCAGTGGAGACTTGGTGAGTCAACATCTCCATAAATTCAGTTGATATCAGAGGCCTACTTTAGTTGTAGCTTTCTACTTGAATTCATCCATGACTGGGTGGACTAGTTTGCAAAACCTGGAGAAGTTACTTCTGAGCTGGAGAAGTTAGTATACAGAAAGGCTAACAATTACAAATCCATAGTAAAAATGGATATCAGTTGTGTTAATTTATCTTAGAGTAAATAAAACAGAACAGCAAAAAAAAAGACAAAAAATTTGTGGTACCTTAAAGACTAACTCCTGTATTTAACTATGAACATTCGTGGACCAAGTCCACTTCATCAGACATGAGAGTGAGGCCTCATGGCACCAATTTATACACACATCAGATACACAGGCGCACAGTAATTGGCCAGCCTAACAGTTGTGTTAACTGTTTGTAAGTTTAAAATTGCTTCTCTGAGTTAAAAACAAGAACTCTCACTCTTCCACATGGAAGTACACATACTTTTAACTACTTAAGAAAAACTAAGACATTCACAGTGCACTGAAGTCCTTGAGACCTAGACAATTAAAAACCCCAGATATACAGGCATTATATGCTTTGTTTCAGTCTGCACATACTGAGGTACTATTTCACATATTCCAGAACTGAGTAATAGAACTACATGATGAGCTAAATCATCCTCAGAGTTGAAGCTGATTTTGGAGGGAAGCTCTTAAACTAATCTCCCTACTGTAAAATCAGTAATTTGATGATTTAATGACTCATGCTCAATGCAAGTCCCAATGTATTTCAATGAAAAACACACCACAAATCAAGTGAACTACATTTGTATCTGCATTTTGTCCTTGTGGAATTTTTATCAGTTACCACTAGTCCTATTAAATGTTGCCTTCTGGGATTAGAATTTCAGAGTCTTCAAATAAAAAAAGCAACAGTACAAAGACTGGCCAAGAATGATCAAGTCCACCTTTCTGATTAAGTAGGAAATGGAAAGCTAAAGGCCATCCCCTACAGATGGCCATCCAACATTTGCTTGAAAGCTTCCAATGAAGGTGAATCCACTCTCTTCCATGCTAGTCTATTTCACTGTTGAAAAGCTCTTACTGCTTGGAAGTTCTTCCTAATGTTCAAAATCTCCTTATCATTTGAATTCACTTTTTATAGATCAATGGGCTGGAGCTACAGAAAACAAGCCTGTTCCATGTTCCACATGACATTCCTACATTTAAAGATAGCTAGTGTATCCCTCAACCTTTCTTCATAGGCCTGTGTTGGATTGGGGCCGTGAAGCGGCCCTTAGGGTCCCGGAGGAGACTGGTCAAAGGAACGACACGAGACAAGATGGAGCGAAGACCAGTGGTTTATTGAGGGAAAAGCATCAGCATATATAGGAATAGAAGGCAACGTGTGATAGAATCGTCATCTGACAGAAAATCACATCACCCATTTACCCGGGTTAATGGGGAATCTCTCTTGGGGAAGTTAATTAACTAGGGCAAACACTGACAGGGGAAATCCATTGTTCGGGGCTTACACCAGGGTAAATATGGCCACTATTTGCACTAGAGCTTGGGCTGATCTGTGAGTCAGTAATTGCCTAATACGTAATGGAGGTTAGCGATTTGCTTCCCTCAGCAGAATCGCCGGTCAGGTCAGATGTGGGTGAATCAATCCTATAACTATGAATCGCCCCCCCCCCCCCAATTTCTGTGCCCGCAGAGCCCACGGGCCAGGAGCTTTCTCGACTGAAGTGGCCTCTGCAAGGGGCCGTATTATGCCAATTATGCTAGCGGAACCCGCATCCCCCCTTTCTCTGTTATTTATGGACCTGACAGATGGCCCTGCGTAGGAGGGGCATCAGCTGGTGTGTAGGAATGACGTTTCGGGGCTCCCCCCACGGGGGACATCTCGATAGCAGTGAGGGAATACATTGCATGAAACAACATCCTGCTATGCTCAGTACAATCACTCCCATAATCACTTTGAGCGTTGTCTGGAGTCACCCCCACGGGAGCCACGACCATAATGAGTCCCACCACTCCCATGAAGAATCCTCCTTGATGTTCTTGACTAGGGTGTGGAGGTCTGTGAGCTGGCTCTGCACTTTACGGGTGTTGTCTGTGAGATTAAAGCAACACATGCTGTGGACAGATTCGCAACCCAAGTGATGTAACAACAGAAGGTAGTCTATCGCTGCTCGGTTGTCTAGGATGGCATGGCGAAGTTCTGCCTGCTCCTGGTTGAGCAGCGCTATCGCTGAGGAGGTATGGTTAATGGCTTTTGCTAATCCGCAAGCCAATTGACCAATTCTCCAAGCGTTGCCGACGGCTAAGCCTGGCACGCCAAGTATGCTGACTGCCAACGAGACGTATTCAGCTGGACTCAGAACCCTAATGTTGCTATCACATGAGCTGTCTAACTGGGTGGCACGAGTGCGCCGTATGGGTGCAGAAACATTTGTGCTTGGACCAATCATATCCCTAGTGGGGAGTAACAATGTCAAGCGACTGATACAACATATGGAATCTGATACATTTGCGGGAATGTAGTTCCAAGTGTACTGATTGCATGTAAAGAACCAACCTGAAGGTAGGGTAACATGAGCATACATTGAACCAAGTGTCTCTGGGTTATTGCAAGTCCAGTTGCCGCTGCCAGCGTCAAGGCAGCGGCGCCGAATCCGGCCGACTGCGGAGCAGCCGGTCATTCGAGCACAAGTAGAGTTCCGGCTGACCGCCACTCGAGGGGTGTGGAGAGTGGTTGCATCAGCCGGTAAGGTCATAGTCAGCTGCATTCCCCAACGAGCGTATGCTGTGAAGCTTGTTGGGAGAAACGGACCGAAAATCCGCCTCACCAGCCAGTCGCCATCCCTGGTGTGCACGTCTGGAGTGTGGCACACTGGGATGAGACAGGTGCTCAGGATTGAGGCAGAACCAATGTCCTGCTTCATGCAAAAATCGGACTGGTTGACAAGACCCGCCAACCTTTCCCATAGATTGTAGTGCATCCGGGCAGAGAGATCTCCGCCTGGCATCAGATCGCTGGCCTTTAGTGAGGCAGCCTGAACACCTCCCCCCGCAAGTAGGGAGAGGGTCAGGATGATGGTGATTGCCACGGTGTTGGCAGTGATCAGGGCAAGGACTGCAGCCACAAAGCTCTCCGGTGTCGGTTCCCTGTCCTCGCGTCGGATGGCGTCCTGGGCCTCATTGCAAAGGGCCTTGACCATCCCCCAGGTGATCTTCGGCGCTGTCGTCTGTGGCCGCTTCTTCCATCGGGTCCTCTCGGTCAGGGTGAGGTCCTCCATCTCCGGGATCGGACTCGGGTCGGCCTGGGTCCACGCCATGTGGCTCCAAGTGAGGCTTAACGCACCGAGCTGGAATCCAGACGACACCTGTAGGAGACATAACTGCAGCATACCCCCTTCCCCAGGTTACGAGTGGCGCCGGGCCCCTCCAGGAAGGGTCCGGTGGCACCCGGTAGGGAACCAGCGGCCGCGGGAGAGCTTCCGAGCGGCGGAAGTGTTTCTCCTGCGGCGTGCAATCGGAAAAAACATTAAGGTGATTGTAGGTGAACAACACCTTGTTCAGACAATGCTGTGCCTGACCCTGTGACTTGGGGAGGGCTGGTGGCTCCCCCCTTTCTGCTTGTTTGTCAATGTAGGACTTGAGTGTCCGATTGACTCGTTCCACAATCGCTTGCCCCTGTGGATTGTAAGGAACGCCAAAGGTATGCTTGATATCCCCCCAGTTGGCCATGAAGTTGGCTAACTGCCTGGAGCTGTAGGACGGGGCGTTATCGGTTTTCACGTGCCGTGGTTTGCCCATCGCCGCGAAGCAGGAGAGGAGATGCTGCTCCACGTGGGAAGCTGTTTCCCCCTTTTGTGCCATTGCCCAGACGAATTGTAAAAAGGTATCAATGCAAACGTGCATGTACCGCCATCTGCCAAACTGCGGAACATGCGTGATGTCCATTTGCCACACCTGGTTGGCCTCTGTCCCTCGTGGGTTGACCCCCCACGAGGGCCCCCCCGGTGCCCCTGCACAATGCTGACAAGAGCGAACTATGCCTTGGGCTTGAGTAAGTGGCAGATTAAACTGTCTGGCGAGTGCTTTGGCATTCTGATGAAAGAACGCATGACTCTGAATTGGAGTAGTGAAAACACCCAATACTGATCATTGCTGAATTTCCTTTGCGGCCGCATCTGCTCTGCTATTGCCCGTGGAAATCGGACCCGGTAGGTCCTGGTGACTTCGGATGTGGGCAATATAGAGCGCTTCCGTGCGGGTCCGCAAATGAAATTGAGCTGTGAGGAACAAACTCAGCAAGTTTTTGTCTATTGCGGGAGTGATGTATGCTCCCGGTAGACTGTGAAGCAAATTCCTAACATACTGACTGTCGGTAATGATGTTGAGGCGCTCTTTGGCGAAGGTGCGCAAAGCAAGGTTCACCGCCGCCAACTCTGCCCGCTGTGCGGACTTCTGTGGAAGAGTTAGCAGCGTGCGCCAAGCCTGGCCCTCCTGCCAAGTTAAGACACCATATGTGCGACCCCCATCTGTAAAAACTGTTCTGGCCCCCTGAAGTGGAACCAGCGAGAGCAATTCGTACAAGGTGATTGTCTGCGTTTGAAGCGAGACAAGTCTGGGGTCCTTTGGCAAGTGGTATGCCAAGCATCCAGTGAATCCCTCCAAGGCAATTGGAAGCGAGTCACCGAGCTGCATCAGCTGCTGAACCTGCTCTTTGGTGAATGGGATCATGATTTTTGCTAAGTCGTGCCCTGAAATGTCCCTTGCTCTCAGCCTGCCGTGGTAAACCACCGTGGAGACCAACTCTTGGGGAGGAACGATGTTTCGGGAAGAGGTGTTCGGTAAATACACCCATTCCACGATACTCGCTCCTTTTTCGGAGTCCACTCCTAGGGCTCCGGTGAACATGGATCCGGCCCGAACGATGTACAAGTTCAGGATCGGGGCATATGCCCCCTGAGCAATCCTGTCCACCCACCTTTGGCTGAGAATTTGGTTGACTTTCTCGAGAGTCAAGCGTGCCTCTCGAGGAATTTGTATCCGGTCTGCCGGCTGCTTGCCTAACGTTAGCAGCGAGAAGAGCGGCTTTAGAAGATCCGTATCCAATCTGAAATACGGTCTGGCCCAATTAATGTTACCCAAAACCTGCTGCAATTCTACCAAGGTGACTGAGTCTTTTAAGTTGATCTGGGGCAAAACTGGTGCTGCGAAAGAGCGGAGAAGCCGATGACCCACGTACGAGAAGGGCTCGGTTCTCTGCACCTTCTCCGGGGCAATGAGTAACCCTTTCTCCCCCAGTCTGGCCTGGAGGTCTTTAAACATTTCGCTGCCGAGTTGCGGCACTGCGACCAAGATATCGTCCATGAAATGGCATACTAAGGCTGTGGGGTGAAGGTTTCGAAACTTTGTCAGCGCGTTGTGAACATAAATTTGGCACAGGGTGGGCGAATTGAGCATCCCCTGTGGCAAATACTTCCACGCGTAACGCTGCGTGGGCTCACTGTGGTTCACAACCAGCACCGTAAAGGCGAACTTTTCCCGGTCCCTGGGGTCTAAGGGAATGGTGTAAAAGCAATTCTTTAGGTCTACGACCAGGATCTCCCAACCCTCGGGAATCATATTTGGATTTGGGATGCCGCATTGAAGCGGACCCATTGGCTGTATACATTTATTGATCTCTCTGAGATCGTGGAGGAGTCGCCACTTCCCCGACTTCTTCTTGATGACAAAAATGGGCGAATTCCAAGGACTAGTGGACTGCTCTATGTGTCCTGTGTCTAGCTGTTCTTTAACCAGTTGCTTCAGGGCAACTAACTTCTCTCCCACTACCGGCCATTGTTCCACCCAGACTGGCATGTTGGTAAGCCATTTAAGTGGTAGAGCCATTACCCAAAGGTAAGAGTGGCATGATATTGCTGCAAAATGTCTCGCCCCCAAAGGTTGACGTGCACGTCCAGAATGTGCGGCCGAATGACCGCTGTGCCGTCAACCTTAGGGATTGTGACTTCCACCCAATCCCGGGTTCTAAACACTTCTTGGATGCTGCCTACCCCCCACACATCGGAGACCGGCTCAATAGCCCATTCCTTCGGCCACTGACTTCGGCTGATAACGCTGACGTCAGCTCCGGTATCCAGTAGCCCTGAGAATGATTTTTTATTCAAAAATACCTCAATAACTGGCTGCTGTTTCCATTCTATGTTGGTCTCCTTGCACTGCCTCACTTGCGCTCGAGCGGTCTTCTGACCCGAACTCGGAGCTGCCCCTGAGCCTTCCCTGGCTATCTGCTGGCGAGTTACAAGGAACCATAATCAGTTGCGCTAATGTGTCTCCCTTGTGAATGGTCTGGGGTAGGTGCGTCCAAAGTTGAACTTGGAGAATGCCCGAAAAATTGGAGTCAATGACTCCCGGAATTACAAGAATTCCGCGTGCTCCTGCTACACTGCGGGGCAAAACTAAGCCTATGAAGCCTTTGGGTAGGGGTCCCATGTACTGGGAGTCCACCAGATAGACTGTGCCTGGCAAGTCGCATGTGACGTCTGCCTGGCAAGTCAATTCTAGTCCTGTGCTACCTTTGGGGCTGGCCTGTGCCTTCGCAATGCCTGGAATGTGATTGGAATCTAATCCAGCTCTGGCGCGCCCAGAGCAAGGGAAGCCTCTGTTTGGACCGGGGCCAGAGACGTGCCTGCATTCCGGTTTCCCGAATTCGGACAATTCCTGGCCCAGTGAAGGCCCTTATTGCATTTTGGACATGGGGTGGTTGGAGCCTTGGGACGGCCGGTGCGCTGGCCGCCGGATCGGATCGGCACTCCTTAGCGAAGGGACCGATCTTGCCACAATTGTGGCATGCTCCTTTGGTCCGGGGTCTCCTGCCTCCTTGCACCGCCGCTGCCAACAGACCCATTTTGTAGGAATCTGTGCCAACGTCGGCGCATGCCCTAATCATATCTGTGAGAGTCAGGTCGGGACGATTTCCCAGGGACTGCAGGATCTTACGGCAGTCGAGATTGGCGTTGTCTTTGGCCAATTTCATCATGAGCTCTTGCTGGGCTTGCTCATTATCGATCTGTCTACTGATCGCTTCCTCTAACCGATTGATAAAGTCCATGTAGGACTCCTGGGATCCCTGTTTGACCGCTGTGTAATTTTTGGCTGCTTTGCCAGCTGCCGGGACCTTGAGATAAGCCTTGAAGGCTGTCTCCACTGCCATGTGGAGTGTGGCGAGCGGCAGGGCGACTTGCGCATCAACGGATTCGAACGGACCTGAACCATATAACTGGTCAGGAATTACCGCTCCGCCCATCCTGGCGGCCCTTGCCTGCGCTTCGAGACGATACTCGCTGTCCCATAGCAGATACTGGCTGGGGTTGAGCATCATTCGCATGACGGCTTTCCAGTCGTACGGAATGAGCATCATGGTCTCGCACACTTGCTGAAGCGTGCCCCTAGTGAATCGGCTCTGGAGTCCTGTCTCTGTGATGGCTTTCCGTATGGCCATGAGTAGCTTATACGGAACTGGTGAATGAATTGCTTGCTGCTGGCCCGTGAGGGCATCTACCTCTATGCGAACTGGGCATAACTGCCTAAGCTCAGCTAGATCTTCTGCTGGCAATTCCCCCTTGCTGATTTCTGCCTCAGCCATGCGCTGAACCGCGCTCTTGGTAGCTAGGGAACCCGTATCTGTCAGTGAAGCGCCAGCGCTTCCCATCTTACGCATTCCGTCGGTGACGTCTGCAGCTGTCACCGAGGGAAAGCTCCCTACACTACTCTGCTTGAGCTGGAGTGACGGATAGAGAGCCGTTGGGGCTGATGGCTCTGCCTGCGCTGGGGGTTTCTGGGCTTCTATCTGGACTGGATCGTCCTCTGCTAAGAGCTTCCTACATTTGCTCCATGTGCTAATTATGCTGTCTGGAGCTTTTGGTGCTTGCCGAATGCAGGCTCCTATCCGATCCCAAAGTGTGAGGTCAAGTACGGCCGCTTCTGGGTAAAGCGGACAATTGGCCTCCAGGTATGCTAAGAGTTCCGCTAACTTCCCGCTGTGAAGACGTAATTTAAAAACCCTGGCCAGGGCCATGAATTCCATTATATGAATTCTCTGGTTAGTGGATGGACATTGCCGCTGAGGACAAGTCCGCATATTACCTGCCGGGTCCTTCGAAGGGCTTTTTCTCGGGACGAATTCGACGCGTCCTTTTAGGCAATAGGTCTCAGCGTGACGAATCTCTGGGATGGCGCTCGGAGCGTGGACTACTGCCACGGGCCCTCAGTGGCCTCTGCGCTGGTATCAGGGTTCACAGCCTGCCCCTGAGCAGAACACGTTTCCGCGATGCAAGCCGTAGGAGGAATCTCTGGAATGCCTCACCGCGTAGCTGTCACCCTGGCCAGATGGCTTTCCGACCAGAGCCATCGCGCTGCCCTCCGGGACGAGTCGGACACGGTTCTAGCGTAGAACTGGACCGCGTAGATCGCTTACTCTCGGGTAGGATCACGTCGGGGTCACCAGATGTTGGATTGGGGCCGTGAAGCGGCCCTTAGGGTCCCGGAGGAGACTGGTCAAAGGAACGACACGAGACAAGATGGAGCAAAGACCAGTGGTTTATTGAGGGAAAAGCATCAGCATATATAGGAATAGAAGGCAACGTGTGATAGAATCGTCATCTGACAGAAAATCACATCACCCATTTACCCGGGTTAATGGGGAATCTCTCTTGGGAAAGTTAATTAACTAGGGCAAACACTGACAGGGGAAATCCATTGTTCGGGGCTTACACCAGGGTAAATATGGCCACTATTTGCACTAGAGCTTGGGCTGATCTGTGAGTCAGTAATTGCCTAATACGTAACGGAGGTTAGCGATTTGCTTCCCTCAGCAGAATCGCCGGTCAGGTCAGATGTGGGTGAATCAATCCTATAACTATGAATCCGCCCCCCCCCCCCAATTTCTGTGCCCGCAGAGCCCACGGGCCAGGAGCTTTCTCGACTGAAGTGGACTCTGCAAGGGGCCGTATTATGCCAATTATGCTAGCGGAACCCGCAGGCCTGGGTCTCCAGGCCTTTTGCCAGTGGTGGGATTCAGCAGGTTCACACCAGTTCGCCAGAACTGGTAGCAGAAATTCTGGCTGGCCCCACCCATTTAAGTTTTGAAATAAAGTATTCCTAATTTGGGTGCAACACAGGGCTTTCCCACCATACCACACCCACAGAGTAGGTAGTAAAAAAAATGAATCCCACCAATGCCTTTTACCATTTTGGTTGCCCTCCTCTGGAATACATTGTAGTAGCCTATCACTACCAAACTGTGAATGTCCAGAACTATCTATAGTATTTCTTATGAGGCCTGATCAAAGCCATATAGAGTGGTGCTATTAATTCCCTGGACACTATACATCTGTTCATGCAGCCTAATACTGTATAACCATTTTCTCACTGCAGGTATTGTCATCCTTTCACCTGTACTACTGTATCCATAAACTTGTGACTATCTTTGGAAGAAGACAGAGGTAAAGTAGGTGCTTATTGGTTCTGCTTTCTCTCTGCAACCTGTTAGCATTTCTCCATCTTCTCCTTGCAGCAGACCTAACACTTCGTTGTAATAATCACTGCACTCTTTTTTAAATGCTTGCAGACCATTTAATGGTCTGTCTTAGAACTGTTCCCAGTATCAACGTCAAGCTGACTGGTTGGTACTTGCTCAGACCATCTAGTTGTGTAGATCCTCATTTTTTTGTCTTTTTTGAAGACAGGAATGACATTTCTCAAATTTAGTATACAGAGAATTACCTATTCTCCAAGAATTCTTGAATTTTATAGACTGAGGCTTTGCAATTACATCTGCAAGTTCCTTTAGTACCTTTCATCTTGCCCTGTCGACCTGAATTCATTTAAACCAGCTATGTGTTCATGCACCACCTCTTTGCTTATTTTTAGCAATGCCACCTTTATTCTATTGCATTAGGTTGAACATTTCTTTCCTTTGGAAGAAGACAGAGGTAAAGTAGGTGCTTATCGGTTTTGCTTTCTCTCTGCAACCTGTTAGTATTTCTCCATCTCCTCCTTGCAGCAGACCTAACACTTCTTTGTTCTTTCTCTCACTCTAACTTTTGGGTTATAACACCTTTGGGTTATGTTTAATCTCTCTTGCAAGTCAGAGTTCATTCTGAGCTTTAGTACTCCTGACCCTCCCTCTCCAAATAAAGTTACTCATTTATACTCTTCTTTGGAGATTTACCCCTCCTTTTGTTTTCTATAAATTCCCCCTTCAAATCTTAGCTCATTTGAAAGCTTCTTGTGAAGTTAGAATTGCCTTAGATGCCTTGCACTTTCCTTTCTGATATAGATGGTTTGTGACTGTGCCTTTAGTATCTCATCTGAAGGAAATCCCAGTCCATCATGCCTGTCACATCTTGGATCTTTGCACCTGCGAGACAGCCCATCTCCTGAGATAGCCTGTCAGGTGTGCAAATGACTGTGTCTGTCCCTGTCAGGAGGGAGTCATGTACTGCCACCACATGTCTCCTTTTCCTCTAGGGAGTAGGAAGACTCTTTCCATCCATGGATTCCTTCACAGCTGCGTCTGTGTTGTAGGCTATTCCTGTTCTTTATACTGGGAATCACTGTCCATGGGGAAAAGACTGCTTCCTTTGCTCCATTGCCTATGGGGAAAGGCTGCTATCAGTTTTTCAACTCCAGGGACACAGCATGCCTCCTGATAGCCCTGATTCTCTGTATCTTCTTTTTCTTCAAGTGTTGTGGCCAATTCTGAATATTGGCGATCCTTGTGGTGATCAACCATGAAGATCAACCATGAAGATTGTATTGGGATTCTCCCTCTCTTTATGGATGGGGTGGGTGGATTTTGTAATAAGGGGTGGTTTTTAATGATTTTATTGGGGGATGGTTTTAAATGTTTTTATTATATTATTCTCTGTATTTGTTTTATGTTTTATCTGTCAGCTGCCCGGAGTCACTTCGACAAGGGGGCGGCAATACAAATGTGATTGATAAAATAATAAAATAAATAAACAATAAAATGAAGTGGCCCTCCATTTGCCTCTCACTTTGCAGTGTGACACCCATACCACTGATCCAGTTCCATAAGTCACTTTCTGGTCCTGAGCCCTTTTGGCACACAAACTCCTCATTGGCCCCAGGGCAATGTTGATGAAGCTTCTGTCCTCCACCAAGATGGATTTAAGTGGATTTAAGATCCACTTAGGGACCATCACCCTTCTCTGTGGTCTTCAACACCCAAGGCCATTAGTCCTCAGGGTTGACAGGTTAGTAAACTGCCACTTAGCAATCAACATCAAGTTGTTGGCAGTATGGTCTGCTCTATTACCATAGAAGGATAACCTGGTCAGGCTTGTTCTAGTTGCAGCCTAGTAGCCTCTAAGTTTGGGTTTCTGTTTCTTTCCTACTCCCAAAGAGTATCAAGGCGTATAAATAGAATTTGCATGTGTTTTGTATAGCTGATTTTTTGTTTGGGAGGTAGAGCAAAAAACCCATAATATCTCTCTCTCTCACACACACACATACCTGTATACTCACTCACTCACAGAGAGGGAGAGAGAACCCTTATTTTACGATCATTGTGCACTGTGAAAAGATAAATGTTCTTTCTCATGATTTCATAAATGTTTGCCCTCTTGGCTCAGGTTTTTGGCTTGAAATTTCAGGTAATGGTAAACTCTGGGAATTGGCAACTAGATTTCCTACAGATCTCTTGTTATGTAAGACAAGCATATTGTATTATGACTATTGTGAGACTCTGACTCCACTCTAGGAAATTTCATATAGCAATCCCTTTTGTTTTCCATGTAATTTAGTACATTAGAGCAACACAGGCCCTGCCAGATCAGCTACAGAGAAATGGAAGTTGAATTTTCCTTTTGCTACATTTTGTACCTGCACATCTCGCTATGTTCATTACAGATTTGACTGACGCAGAAAATCTATAGTCATGTCACCAGGGCACACAGCCCTAGTGGATCTGAATGAAACCAAGCAGCAAGCCATATATTATCAGAGGAAGAGGTAGCTAATTGATCTGCTGCTATTCATTCTTCATCAGTACACTGTCTGCAGAATTTCTCCATGTCATGCAGCGGAAGACACAGGATTACAGTCCAAATTGATAAGCAGGAGCGAAAAGACTGAGACTGTGGCAATCAATCCTAACATCATCCACCAAAGCCCCACATACTGAATAGAGCTGAAGCTTTAAAATACCAAGTATTAATACTACTTTTTTTAACGTCCCAGGTATATCTCCTGCTGCCAGTTATGAAGGCAGTTTCTTCAGTGAGGAAACAACATAGAACATTCACATGAATCCTTTGATATTTGAAATGTAATTGTTTCAGCCATAATTCTAAAGCTCGATGAGGTCGCAAGACATTCAGTGTCACATTCGGAAATATGTGAAATATTTATTGAATCTTAGAAGTTTGGAATTGGGGTACTGAAAGAAAGTGTTCCCAGAGCCACTATTTTCTTGGCTCAAACAAGTAAGCAAGAACCATCCCCTTTGCTCCACCCCAGACGTGCTTGGATTTCACATTTTGCTTGTGCTATAGTTACTTGATTACTTGGTTGATCCATGTTTCACACGATAGTTTGACATGACAGATTGAAGCATTGTCTCCCATTGTTTTGAGATTTTAGCAGCCTCTCACCATCGGGAGGTCCTACAGCTAGGGTCCAATGGTGTGCGGGGGACTGAGGCCTGTGTTTTTGAAAGTCTTTTAGTTATTTTAAATATGACACAACTGGCTCAACTCATGTCAAAGTTGGCCATATTAGGACAATGCACTGGCCAGGTGCATTGCCCGAGTACCTGACCCCACATATCTGACCTGTGGTTGCAGAACAGAGAGCTCCCCATTCTGGACCACTAGCTGACACCTTTGTGGCATGGTTGAACCTACTGAGGGAATACATACCCACCACCATAGCTGTTGGATGGCAAGGGTCACCACTGTGTCACGTTGAGGCATGATGAGGGATTTGCAGCTCGTGCTATGAAGCTTAATAAATCCTTGGGGAAAGTAGTAAGAGCCTTTCCACACACAACTGTTGTGTATGCAGGAGTTCTGCTGCCTATCGCATGGAACTCAGCAGGTAACAACTGAAGGAGGCAAGCCCATGCGGCTCCCATCACCCAATTAATAGCTAGCGTGCGAAACTCCCCGCCTCCAGGTGTTCATGGTCAGGAATACAACACAATAGGTAATCATGGTGTTCATGGTTGGGAATACAACACAATAGGTAATCATGGTCAGGAATACAGTGACATCAACCAATGGGTATTGTTGGCGGGGGATTCAAATGCATTATAAAAGGAGCTGTGTCTCCTACATGTGCCCATGTACAGATTGACCATGCTGAAATAAAGAAGTGTTTGGCCTGCCTGCCAGCTCCGTGTGCAATCAATCTGCCTACATCAAAACAACATTCTTCACCTATATGAATGGACAGTGCGGGAGCTCTCCACCTGTTCTGACCCCAGGCCACCAGTGTATCGGTAGGTCTGGGAAAACTCTGGCCTATCTATGTGTACTCTGACAGGAGTCCAAAATCATATCATGTTCAAGAATCAACACAAACCCTTCTCCATCACGAAATGAATAGCTCTTAATATAAATTAAGCCCATCATGTGTTCACCTGATTCTGTGTTGGGCTACTACTTCAGGACTTGTTGATACCTTATGATTTCAGGGTGAAAACCTGAAGTTAATGAGGAGACCCTTCTGGTGATACTCAAGGTGGGATTTTGTATACCAATTGTAATATAATGGCCTTTTGATCCCCGGTCAGGGGAGGGCCCCGGACGCCGGTGGTGGGGGTGGTCCTGGAGCCCATTGCCACGGTTTAGTGTATGAGAACCAAGACAATAGAAACAGCCGAAAGGTTGGCTTAACACATCTTTATTGCATGATGGTCCAGGGGAACATGTGGTAATGGCAGATGAACAGCTCAATATATACTGTGGCTATACATTTGAATGTGGCTCCTCGATAGCCCATTGGCTACTGTCCGCGTGACGTCACTCCGCGTCATGCCCTTCTTGTCCAGGTGAGGTGGTGGCGGGAATCTTCCCGCGCTGTAGGTATTTGGGAAATTGGAACCATGTGAGCTGGGCGCTCGCTATTGCCCCTAGTGGTCACTAGCTCGCGTCCTGATACAGAAGGTTACAGTGTTACAGCTGGTGATTATTATATCCACTCATTCGAGTGTTACATTACTTAAAGGCACAATATTCCAAACACAACATCCCTCCCCCCTAGGATGAGACGAAGTCTCTCATCCAATATGGTTTATTGCAAGCGCGTTTTGGGCGCAAGGCTGGCTGGCTTGTCCCGGGGGCGCTATCACTTCTCTTGTCCGGCAATGGGAGAGGGAGACTCGTTAGCGACTCGCCGCGGGTCTGCGGTTTTCGGGGTAAGGGTAAACTCCATTGTGGGAAAACCGGGGGCACTGGGGGCTAACGAAAAACCCCACTTCTTAACTGGACGGGTGGGGGACCACTCCGAAACCCCTCCCCTGGTTTTGTAACTCAAACTCAAAATCATCTTCAGGGATATCAGTGGGGGCATCCTGCAGGATATCTGCGGGGACAAACTTATTCCCTTCCCCCCTTGGTGGGGACCACTGGCCCCCCTCTCCTCCCCTTGGGCTGAACGGGTGGGGAAGAACCCTAACGTCGAGTTCTGTTCCGCGCTGTCTGCGCTCTGGTTTCCGGAGACCCGGCGCCGGAGTTGGTCCGCATGCCGCCTCCAGAGAAGACCTGTGCTGGTCTCTACGCAGTATGACACAGGACCCGTTTGCCCAATGACTACTCCCAGAACCCAGGCTGGCCCTGCGCTAGCGTAGTTTCTGCAATGGACCGGGGCGCCTATTTCGAAACTCTTCGTGCCCGCTAACCCAATGTTCCTCCCAGTGTCTTCCACCTCGTAGGGTCTAGCCTGGTCAGTACTGTAGTCAGTTTTCTGCGCATTAGGAGCTCTGCAGGCGAGTATCCTGACGCTAGGGGGGTCACCCTATAACCCAGCAAAAACTGACACAACTACAGGTTTAAATCCCCGGGGCCCATGCGCCTCAGCACGTCTTTGGTGGTACGCACGAGGCATTCTACCTGGCCATTCGTCGCCGGGTGGAAAGGCGCGGAGGTGATGTGCCTGATGGCGTTGATGTCGGTGAATGCCCTGAATTCGGCGGACGTGAAGCAACTAGCGTTATCGCTAACAAGCGTGTCGGGTATGCCGAACGAGCTGAACACCCTGCACAATTGTTTAATTGTTGCGGCTGAGGAGGTGTTCGCAACTGGGATAACCTCTAACCACTTGGAATAAGCATCCACTATGAGGAGAAAAAACAATCCTCTGAAAGGGCCCGCGAAGTCAATGTGCACGCGGGACCACGGCCCCTTTGCCGCATCCCATTCCCTGTGCGGAAGTCGAGCCTCTTCGGGCCGGGAGCTTTCGCAACTCTCGCAAGTGCCCACCATATGCTCAATATCGGCGTCCAACTGGGGCCACCAGAAGTAGCTCCTGGCTAGTGCCTTGGAGCGGACAATTCCAGGGTGGCTGACGTGCAGCAGCTTGAGCACCCTTGCTCTCAGGGACTCAGGGACGACTACCCGCTGGCCCCACAGGAGGCAACCCCTCTCCATGGACAGTTCTAACTTTTTTCCTGAAAAACGGGGCAAATTCCACCGCCGGGGAGGACGTTGGCCACCCTTTCTGCACCCATGAACTAACCAGGGCCAACGTCTTGTCCCTGCCCGTCACCTTGGCGATCTCTGCGGGCACTATGGGGGGTGAGTCTAGGACCTCTATCATGAGCACTTGGTGGTCTTGTTCCACCTCGCCCACGTGGCTGCCCATGTGGGGGAGGGGTGACCTCGACAGGGCATCCGCGTGGCTTATGTCCTTTCCAGGGTGATACACCAGCGCGTTCTGGTACGCGTTTAAAAAAATGGCCCACCTGAGCATCCTAGGGGACAGGATCTGTGGCGTGGGATTGTCTGCGGTAAAAATGCCTAGCAGGGGCTTGTGGTCAGTCACGATGGTAAAGGGGCGGCCATAGAGGAAATCGTGGAACTTCTTCGTCCCAGCAATTATTGCTAATGCCTCCCTGTCTGTCTGAGCGTAGTTACGCTCTGCCTTAGACAGGGACCTGGAGTAGAACGCCACTGGGGCCTCCCACCCGTTTTCCAACATGTGGCACAGGACCGCCCCCACCCCCACTGGAGATGCATCACATATCAGAACCACTGGTTTCTTGGGGTCAAAATGGGTTAATATGGCGTCTGAGGATAAGAGTTGTTTCAGCTCATTGAATGCCCTCTCCTGGCTCTCGCCCCATTTCCACGCCTCGTCCTTTTTCAGTAACTTATGAAGCGGCTCTGCTACCGACGCCTTCCTAGGCAGGAAGGAATGGTAGAAGTTTAAGAGCCCTAGGAACGACTGCAAGTCGGGCTTGGAGGTGGGGCGAGGAGCATTTTGAACGGCGGCCACCTTTGATTCGGAGGGTTTAATGCCTGCAGGGGTTACCCGGAAACCCAGGAACTCAACCTCTTTTGCAAAGAAGACGCATTTGTCTTTCCGCAACCTCAACCCCGCCTTTTCAAATACCGTCAGTACTTTGTCTAGCCTTTCAGCCAATTCTGACTCACTCCCCCCGTTATCAATACGTCATCAAAATATGGCAAGACCCCCTCCAGACCCTTTAAGAGACGTTCCACTAACGATTGGAAGATGCCTGGCGCCGAATTCACGCCAAATTGCAGGCGCGTCACCTGGAACGCCCCCTTATGAGTGACTATCGTTTGCGCAGCAGCTGCAGCTGGGGTTACCGAGAGCTGCTGATAAGCTTGCGCCAGGTCAAGCTTTGCGAAACACTTTCCCCCATGTAACCTGGCCAACAGGTTACCGGCACCGGATATGCATTTGGGCGTATCGCCTTATTAATGGTACATTTGTAATCAGCGCATATTCGAACCTCCCCATTGGCCTTAAGCGCTGTTACAATCGGAGTTTCCCACTCCGCGGAATCAACAGGAACAAGGATCCCCTGGCCCACCAATTTGTCCAGTTCCGCCTCTATTTTGTCCTTAAGTGCAAAAGGCACCCTTCGCGGTTTGAGTCTTATTGGGCAGACCTCCGGATCCAGGACGAACACAACTGGGGGCCCCTTGAATTTTCCGAGTCCCTTCTTGAACACTTCGGGATGCGCGTTGCACACCTCCTGTATGAGGACCCCGAGTCTATCTCCATCTTAACAGGGACCCCTTGCACCAGTACCTCAACAAAATATCGTGGGTGTCCTAAGGACATGCTGTGGACTGCCGTGTCATCGTCGCTGTCGTCGGAGATGCGGCCCACGCCGTCCTGCTTCCTCGAGGGCCGGACGCCTTCCTGGTTTTTTGGTGAGCGGTCTGTTGAGCCTCTCTGGTCTCTGCGCCGCCGTCTGCAGACCTTGGCTATGTGGCCGTGGCGCCCGCAGTTGTGGCACTCGGCCTTCCTGAACGGGCACTTGATGCGGTCATGGTGTGCCCCGCAGCCATCGCAACACCGGCCATCCTTCCGCACCTTCCGGATGACCTCGTCCTCGTTGCTCTCCGTGGAGGAGTGTGGGGCCCGCCTGGCCGCTTGCACCGTGCCCGCTGCCTTGTTGGGTTGTGGGGGCCTTGCTCTGAACCCCTTAACCCCGGCCCTCGTGGCTTCCGCCGCCTGCGCCTCCTTCACGACCTCTTGCAGTGTCGGGGGCGGCTCCTTGTTCATCAACTTTCGCTGAACCTCCTCATCCCACAGGTCGCACAGCACGCGGTCCCTGAGGGCGATTTCCAGGTTCTCCCACTTGCATGGGCCGGCGGCCAAACGGAGGGCTGCTGCAAAGGCAGCTACGGACTCACCAGGCGCCTGGACTCTCTTCCAGAACGCGTCCCGAGCCGAAAACATTGAAACCGAGGGCTGGAAATGGTCCCGCATCGCTTTCAGGAGCTGCTTGACCGGCACTTCGTTCACCTTCTTCGGAGACACCAGGTCCACCAATACCTTCATGGCGGGGAACCCGAGCATTCTGATGAGGATGGCCCTCTTCTTCCCCTCGTCTGAAATGTCGGACACCATCAGTGCGCTTTGGAAGTCCATCTCGAACAGCTCCCATTCTTCCGGTTTGTTGATGTTGAAACCGGAATGCGTTGTCTTGATTCCATGGGGATCCATCATCCCACCTTCATCGCCAATTTAGTGTATGAGAACCAAGACAATAGAAACAGCCGAAAGGTTGGCTTAACACATCTTTATTGCATGATGGTCCGGGGGAACATGTGGTAATGGCGGATGAACAGCTCAATATATACTGTGGCTATACATTTGAATGTGGCTCCTCGATAGCCCATTGGCTACTGTCCGCATGACGTCACTCCCCGTCACGCCCTTCTTGTCCAGGTGAGGTGGTGGCGGGAATCTTCCCGCGCTGTAGGTATTTGGG
This sequence comes from Bradypodion pumilum, assembly GCA_035047305.1. NCBI lineage: Eukaryota > Metazoa > Chordata > Lepidosauria > Squamata > Chamaeleonidae > Bradypodion > Bradypodion pumilum. The sequence goes on along the minus strand of JAWDJD010000006.1, from coordinate 61,642,780 downwards.
GAATTGGAAACATGTGAGCTGGGCGCTCGCTATTGCCCCTAGTGGTCACTAGCTCGTGTCCTGATACAGAAGGTTACAGTGTTACAGCTGGTGATTATTATATCCACTCATTCGAGTGTTACATTACTTCAAGGCACAATATTCCAAACACAACACACGGCAGCCTCTCCATCCTGGCGTGGAAGTCCAAGGGGGTGGCGAAGTCCTGCCGCTGCCATGGCCTTTTGAGCCCTGTCCAGGGGTGGGGTGGGGGGGCAAGACACCGGTGGTGGGGGTGGTCCTGGAGTCCATTGCTGCGGCAGCCTCTCCATCCTGGCGCGGAAGTCCAAGGGGGCGGCCTTGTAGCCAGCACTGCGCCTCTCAGCTGTCCTTCATTGCCTCGAGGCCAGCAGTTGAAGACCCACTTCTTTGGGCAGGTTTTTAATAACCATATCTGAGTCCTGGATGCTGTTAACTAAGTCAGGGGATGGTCAGATGAACATAGAGCTTACTATTGGGTTTACTTTTGGTGCAGTTTGATTTGCCCTATTATCTGGCAATCACATGTTTTAGATGAAAGAGATTCATGATGCCTTTTGCAAGCTGTTCCACTTCTTTCTGGAATAGTACTAGGGCTCCAGCTTATTTGGTGCCATTGGGAGCACTCTTGGTTCTATATGGTTGCTTAATTCACTCTCAAATAGAGTTGTAGGCGGCATTCTCTTTGGAGACAACTCTGTGGCATAGGAAGTGACTTGTGAAAATAGAAAGGATGGCAGATAAACCCTTTCCTTTTTTCACAGTTAAAAAATATATATTTTCCTAAGTGATGCAGTACTTATTCAGATGTGAGAGGATATCCATACTAGGTTAATGGATTGCTATAGCACTATACCACTTGCTAAATTAAACCAAGAAAAGAGAAGTTGCCACAGCCCACAGAATGACAGTCATGATAAAAGGCAGGGAATGCAAGCGCGGCGCCAAAATGGCCGCCGCGCCCTTTGCGGGCCCCCCCCCAGGACAGAGAATCCGGGTAGTTAGGGGCGTGGCCAGCTCCCTTATAAAAGGGGTGGCCACGAGGCAGCCAAGCTGCCATTTTACCTCAGCGACGGAGCGGAGAAGTTTTTTCCCCTGCGTCTCCGTCGCTCGTTAGCTTACCGGGAAGCCTTTTGGTAGCGGTTCTGCCTTTCCGGCTTCCCTTTTTGCTCCGGTGGAGATGCCTTCGAAGAAGAAGGCGGCTTCGAGTTCAGCTCGCGTTGTTAGGAGGCGCAACCCAGGTCGGAGGACCGCGGTGCCGCCTCCTCAGCAGCCACCTTTGCCAGCCCCGGCCGGGGCCGGCGGAATGGGGTCTATTGCCCCTTGGCCCGGGGTGGGCGATCAGAGGGCGGGCGCGGAAGGGGTTCCGGCCCGCGGCCCCCGAGCGGTGGACACCGCTCCTGCTCCTGCCCACTCTGTCGGGCCTACTCCTCTTGGGCTCCAGCCTCTCCCGGGGCCCTCTAGCCTTGGGGGGTGGTGCGGCCCCCTGCCTTGGCAGGTTTCTCCACCAACCCTGCCGGGCTTCGGTGCTGGCCAATGGCCATATGTGGGTCCCGGGGTACAGGGACCTGTACCCATGCCTGGGCCAGGCGGGCCGGCCGGCCCTTTGCCCATGGTCAACGTGGACACCTTGCTGGCCCGCATTGCGGCCCTGGAGGCGTCGTTGGCGCGGGCCAGTCAGGCGGGCGCCCCTTTCGGGATTCCTTTTGAGACGCTGTCGGTTGGAGGACAACAGCCGGCGGGGAGGGTCGAGCTGCTGCAGGCGTGTGGCGCGGTTTCGGCCACTGCCTCGCAGCTCCCCAGCCAGCAACCAGGTGCGGGTCAAGCCCCGGTGATGAGCTCTACGTCGGTCGTGAGCTCCGATGCCCCCAGTGGGCCGGAACCCCCGGTGGGGGCGGCCCACGGGGGTGCAGCGTGTGAGTATACGGTGCAAGCGAGTACATCCACACACATTCCCAATCCAGGGGGGGCCTTTCAATGGCCTTGGCCTCGCGCGGGTGGTGCGGGGGCCACGCTGTCGGCTACCCACCCGGCGACGACGACTACCACCTTGGGCACTGGGGTGGGCATTGGTCCCTACACTACAGGGAATGTTCTGGGGGTGGCTGGATTAGTTCAGACCCCTTTTACCAGGCCGGCTGTCCCTTTTTCGGCCTTGCCGACGGCAGGGTATTCCTTGCCATTGGGTGATCACCTGGCACAGGCTACTAGGGAAAAGATATGGCGAGGGGAGTACGTAGATATCTTCTCACTCCTGAACAGAGAGCCCACCAAGGAGGAAAGGGAGGGTCAGGGTGAGAAGGACAAGGAGCAGGCACGCCGCCGTAAGCCGCCGCGTACCTGGGCCAACTGGCTCCCCGCTTATTTAATATACATGGCGGTATATTTGAGGGCGCGGCCGGATTTAGCTATTCCCATGGTCCAATATTTGGACAACATATATAGGGCGATGGTCGATTTTCCGGGCCCCTCATGGCTAGCATATGACGAGGAATTCCGTATGAGGATTCCCCTTCACCCCGAGATGAGATGGGATGAGCCGTGCCAGAGGCTTTGGCTTTTGTATATGACACCCACACGCCCTGCCCCGGGGGATAGATACCATTGCGGACATGCGGTCCAGCGAGCGGCTCCAGCGCAGGTTACCCGCCAGGCGGCAGGGCAGGGGGTTCCAGCCCGCCTGCTGTGCTGGACTTTCTCGTCAGTTGGTTCCTGCAATCGAAAGAACTGCAGGTATAAGCATGAGTGTCCCACATGCTCTGGCCCCCACGCAGCCTCTGTTTGCCCCAAGCCTGGGGGGGCGCGAGGCAGAGGGAAGGGTGGACAGTGGGCTGGCAAGGCTGCCACGGATGGAGCTAGTTCTCCAAAAGGCTCCCTCCCCAATTAAGGTGGACATGCTGGAGCGCTGGCTCGCATCGTACCCGAAGGGGGAGGACAGGGAGTATATTCTTCAAGGTTTTAAGCAGGGATTTCGTATCCCTTTTGTGGGTGATAGGTCCCCTCAGGATGCTCCCAACCTTTTATCCCTTAGAGGAAGGGAGGAGGTGGCTGCGGCCAGCATTCAAAAGGAGTTAGTCGCGGGCAGGGTCGCTGGACCTTTCCCCGTACCCCCGTTTCCCAATCTTAAGGTCTCGCCACTGGGTTTGGTCCCCAAAAAGTCCCTAGGTGAGTTTCGCCTTATTCATCATTTGTCCTACCCAGCCGGCCGATCGGTCAATGATGCTATCCCTGATGACCTTTGTTCAGTCAGGTATACATCGTTTGACCATGCGTTGCGCATGGTGCGCTCGTGTGGCCCGGGTGCCCTGCTGGCCAAGTGTGACATTAAGTCAGCTTTTCGCCTCTTGCCAGTGCATCCGGGCGACTTTGAGTTGCTGGGTTTTAAATTTAAGGGGGAATATTATTTTGATAAGGCCATGCCTTTTGGCTGCTCCATATCATGCTCGGCTTTCGAGCGTTTTAGTACCTTCCTAGAGTGGGCTTTCGCCCGCAGGTCAGGGTCCCGGTCTGTAGCCCATTACCTGGATGACTTTTTATTCGGGGGTGAACGGGGCTGGGACACGTGCGCACGTCTCCTCAACACATTTCAGACGCTAATGGAGGAACTTGGTGTCCCTTTAGCGCCCGAAAAGACCGAGGGCCCATCGACCAAGCTAGTATTCCTGGGGGTTGAGATTGACACAGTAGTGCAGGCTTCTAGGTTGCCGGGTGATAAGGTGTCCAGGATCGTGGCCCTTATCTCGGAATTGCTGGCCAAGCGTAAGGCATCACTGAGAGAACTTCAGGTGCTACATGGGCACCTTAATTTTGCTTGCAGGGTGGTCGCACCGGGCAGGGCTTTTGCCCGGCGCTTATGCGACGCCATGGCAGGGTTATCCAGGCCCCACCACAGAGTTAGGCTCACCCGGGGTATCAGGGCAGACATGTTCGTCTGGTTGCAATTCCTGAGGGAGTTTAATGGGGTCTCATTTTGGAGGTCTGACCTCCTGGCGTCCCCCAATTTCCAGATCCAGTCTGATGCCTCAGGATCCCTGGGTTATGGGATGTACTTCAATGGGAAGTGGGCCTGTGGTGGGTGGCCACTGGCATGGGCAGGCACAGGTCGCCTGCGGGATCTCACATACCTGGAATTTTTCCCCATTCTGGGGGCTTTGATGCTATGGGGCGAACAGTGGGCTAATTCGGTGGTGCATTTTTGGTGTGACAATGCTGCTGTTGTCCACATTGTCAATGCACAGACTTCCAAATCGCCCAGGGTCATGGACCTAGTGCGCCATTTTGTGCTGCGCTGCCTGCGCCTCAACGTTTTGTTCAGGGCCAGGCATGTCCCAGGGATTAATAATGATATTGCTGACGCTTTGTCCCGCCTGCAGATCTCCCGGTTCCGCGCCTTGGCCCCGGATGCGGAGGAATTTCCCTCGCCACTCCCGGACGAGATGTGGACTATTGGCAAGGAGAGGTGAACCGGGCGATTGGCCTGTCACTAGCGCCACGCACGCGTAAGGCGTATCAACAAGCATTCAATTCTTACAGGGCATTTGCTACTCAATTTCTCTTGCCAGAGACATGGCCTATCCCGGTGGACCATGTTCTGCGGTTCATGGTTCACCTGCATGCACAGGGCCCTGCACCTCGCACCATAGCATCCAAGCTCTCGGCGTTGGCTTTTATGGCCAAAGTGGGAGGTCATGTGGATACCACCTCTGACTTCCGTGTGCGACATGTTTTGGAGGGGTGGGTGCGCGAGCGCGGGCGTTGCCCGGATGACCGGCACCCTATTTCCCCAGGGGTTCTTACCCAGTTGGCCCGGGGCTGGCCAGGCCTCTGTTTTGATCATTATGAGGCAGCCCTTTTTCACGCAGCCACAACGGTGGCATTTTTTGGAGCGCTCCGCGTCAGCGAACTCGTGATGCTGTCTAAGGCGGATGCAAGTGGTAGGGCACTGGAACTCGAAGATGTCTACGTAGCCAAAGACTGGGCCCAGTTGAGGATACGCTCCTCTAAAACAGATCAGCATGGCGTAGGCAGTGGTGTAAGACTGCTACGTTGTTCTTTGGCAGACATCTGTCCGGTTGGTGCCCTACAGGAATTCCTGGCACTGCGTGGCATGCACCACGGCCCGTTTTTCTGTCACCAAGATGGGTCTCCCCTTGCTAAATTTCAGTTTTGGAAGGTGACAGCCAGAGCCCTCACCAGGGTGGGCCTACCAGGTGCCCGTTATGGCACACATTCGTTCCGGATTGGTGCAGCCTCTACAGCAGCTGCTTTTGGGTACTCTGGGGCTGACATACGCAGCATGGGAAGGTGGGGCTCGCAATGTTTTCAGTTTTATGTGCGCCCACTCCCGCCATGAGTACCAATCCAGTCACCTTACCGCCTTTTTTCTCAATTTTCTTACAGACCCTGGGTGTCGTATTACACCGGTGACAGTATGGCTGGTGGGCCACAGCTATGTGCACAGGGCAGCGCGTTACGCTGCGGCGACAGAATGGGGACCCCGACTGGGACTGGGTGACCACGCCAGTCTCGCATGGCATGGTAAGCCTGGGATGTTATGGCGGGAGCTGCGGCCTTTCCTTTTTTCTGGCCTGGGTGCTGGCCCGCCTGACATTCTAATCATCCACCTGGGGGGCAATGATTTGGGCCAGGTCACCGGCTTATCGCTTAAGCATGCGATTTGCGAGGACCTCGCCTACTTGCATTATGTCTGGCCTGCCACAACCCTGGTTTGGTCGGACATTGTCCCGCGCCATTCTTACAGAGGGGGCGTTAACCTCCTGGCCCTTGACCGCGCTAGGCGCGCGGTCAATAAGGCAATGGCGCGATTTCTTGCCAACAGGGCTTGGGGACGGGTTAGTCATCACCCCGATATTAGTCTACAAAATTATGACTTGTACGCAGGGGATGGGGTCCATCTGTCGCGAGGAGGTATGGACCTCCTGTTGGGTGATTGGCGAGCAGGCCTGTTGACCGAGCTGACGGTCTGGGGGGGGGGCGTCAGGTCTTCTTTGAAGCCCCTCCGTGTGGCGGGTAGCACTGGTAAGGTAAACAGTATGACCCACAAGTATCCGGCAGGTTCGCAATTGACTTGACAACACTAGACAGGAATAAATTAGTTAAACGTTGTCCGGTCAACGACGAACCAGGCGATGGGGTGATGACGATTGCTAACCAGCATGCATCACCCCTGTGATTTCACGGATACGCGTCAGAGGGTGGGGTCATAAGTTAGTTATTGACTACGGTCAACAATTTGTTTGTTGTCAACAAACAAATTGATACAAATTGATACATTGTAACCAATTGCCGTTGGCAATTTTGGGGTGGTACCTTACCAGTGTTACTTCGGCCTGCTTGCCTTAGGAATTACGATTGGTCGTTTTACCAATGCAAATTTATAATTCGGACTAGGGCATTGAATCAATAAATGTGGCCCTATGCTGTTATCCACTTTCAATGTTGTCTGTGTCCGTTATTGGGGGGGTGCGCCTGCAATGCAAGCGCGGCGCCAAAATGGCCGCCGCGCCCTTTGCGGGCCCCCCCCACAGGACAGAGAATCCGGGTAGTTAGGGGCGTGGCCAGCTCCCTTATAAAAGGGGTGGCCACGAGGCAGCCAAGCTGCCATTTTACCTCAGCGACGGAGCGGAGAAGTTTTTTCCCCTCCACCCCCTCCCTAGTTAACAGTGTGATATTATGGTCGCTTCGGGGCCGGGTGGGAATTTTTGGTTGGGACCCATATTGGCTCCGGGTCCTGGCTTTTTTGCCCATCCCACACTGTTGCTATGGTTTGATATAGGGGGCTTTCTGTGTTCCTACTGTTGACTTTGGTCACATTGGCGGGTAGCACTGGTAAGGTAAACAGTATGACCCACAACTTATCACCAGGACCAGATGGAATCCATCCACGAATCACCAGGACCAGATGGAATCCATCCACGAGTTCTCAGGGAACTTAAAGATGAAATTGCTGATCTCCTAGCCAAAATATATAATCTTTCCCTCAAATCAGGCTTTGTGCCTGATGACTGGAAGGTAGCGAATGTAACACCAATTTTCAAAAAAGGATCCAGGGGTGATCCAGGAAATTACCGACCTGTCAGTTTGACATGTGTCCCAGGTAAAGTGATGGAAACCATCCTAAAAGATAGAATTAATAGGCACATAGAAGAGAAGGCGCTACTAAAGGAGAGCCAACATGGTTTTTGCAAGGGCAAATCATGCCTCACTAATCTGTTGGAATTTTTTGAGAATGTCAACAAGCATGTTGATAATGGGGATCCAGTTGACATTGTTTATCTGGACTTTCAGAAGGCTTTTGACAAGGTCCCACACCAAAGGCTCTTGAATAAACTTACCAGTCATGGAATAAAGGGACAGGTCTTGTCCTGGATCAGCAACTGGCTAAGGGACAGGAAACAGAGGGTAGCACTAAATGGACACTTCTCCAAGTGGAGGGAAGTAAAGAGTGGGGTCCCTCAAGGTTCAGTACTGGGACCCCTGCTTTTCAACCTCTTCATAAATGATCTAGAGGTAGGAGTAAAAAGCAAGGTAGCCAAATTTGCTGACGACACTAAATTATACAGGGTAGTGAAAACTGTGAGAGATTGTGAGGAGCTTCAGAGGGATCTCTCGACACTGGGGGAGTGGGCAAAACAGTGGCAAATGAGTTTCAACATTAGTAAGTGCAGAGTGATGCATGTTGGGGCAAAGAACCCCAATTACATTTATAAACTGATGGGGTCTGAACTCTCTGCGACAAACCAGGAAAGGGACCTTGGTGTCCTGGTGGACAACTCAATGAAGGTGTCAACCCAGTGTGCCTCAGCAGTGAAAAAAGCAAACTCAATGCTAGGGATCATTAGGAAGGGTATAGAAAATAAGTCAGCAAGTGTCATTTTGCCTCTTTATAAATCTATGGTGAGGCCCCATCTGGAATACTGTGTACAGTTCTGGTCGCCATACCTCCAGAAGGATATTATGGAGCTGGAAAAAGTGCAGAGGAGGGCAACCAGAATGATTAGGGGACTGGAACACCTTCCTTACCATCTGAGGCTGCAACGGTTGGGCCTCTTCACTCTTGAACGACGACGTCTAAGAGGTGACCTGATTGAAGTTTATAAAATCATGCACGGTGTGGACAAAGTAGATAAGGAAAAACTGTTTTCCCTATCGCATAACACTAGAACTAGGGGACACTCGATGAAACTTTTGGGTACTAGTTCTCAAACAAATAAGAGAAAGTATTTTTTCACCCAGAGGATTACTGGTCTATGGAACTCCCTGCCAGAAGAAGTGGTGACAGCTGTCAGTCTTGACAGCTTTAAGAAAGGATTAGACAAGTTCATGGAGGACAAGAGTATCAATGGCTATAATTATGGATACTTAAGGACAACCTCAGGGTTGGAGAGATAGGCAGGATATCTCTCAATATCATTTCCAGGGAATCCTAAGCAGGTGAAGGCATCTGCTTGGGAATACCCTGAAGGAAATGGTGAGCCACTGTGTGAGACAGAATGCTGGACTGGATGGGCTGTGGCCTGTTCCAGCAAGGCTGTTCTTATGTTCTTATGTTCTTAAGTATCCGGCAGGTTCGCAATTGACTGGACAACACTAGACAGGAATAAATTAGTTAAACGTTGTCCGGTCAACGACGAACCAGGCGATGGGGTGATGACGATTGCTAACCAGCATGCATCACCCCTGTGATTTCACGGATACGCGTCAGAGGGTGGGGTCATAAGTTAGTTATTGACTACGGTCAACAATTTGTTTGTTGTCAACAAACAAATTGATACAAATTGATACATTGTAACCAATTGCCGTTGGCAATTTTGGGGTGGTACCTTACCAGTGTTACTTCGGCCTGCTTGCCTTAGGAATTACGATTGGTCGTTTTACCAATGCAAATTTATAATTCGGACTAGGGCATTGAATCAATAAATGTGGCCCTATGCTGTTATCCACTTTCAATGTTGTCTGTGTCCGTTATTGGGGGGGTGCGCCTGCAAAGAGGTAGAGGAGGAGGCACTAATAATTGAAAGGGGGAGAAATTGAAGTGATCTAAAGTGGTGTCTCCCATGTGAATGGAAGGATTGTTCAAGTGTGAGATAAAATAGATTACATTGAACACTCTTCTAAATGTAAGCTAGAATACTACAATTTCTTCCCTCTGTAGTCACACTCTTGGTTTGTTTTTAAACATTCAAATATTTTAATAACTTTATTTATTTTAAATTATTATTATAGTTTAATTGTATTTAATGTGTAATTTATTATGTTCTTAATTTTACTTCTAATTAATGTGGGCTACCTTGAGTACACTCATAGGGGAAAAGCAATTTACATTTATAATAAATAAATAAATAAATAAATAAATAAATAAATAAATCCTTGACCCATTTCTTTAAAAGCCAATCTGGGTAGGTTATCCTGTTATGGTAATAGAGTACACCATACTGTCAGTGACTCAGCACAGAGTGTCAAGAGGCAGTTTACTAATCAGACAACCCTGATGGACTAATGGCTTGGGAAGGGTGATGGTCCCCAAGTGGATTAAATCACACTTGAATCCATCTTGATGGAGAGCAGCAGCTTCATCCATCCTGGCCTGGGGGTGGGACCGAGGAGGAGCCCAAAAGGGCTCAGGACCAGAAAGTAACTCGCAGCACTGGATCAGTGGTTTGGGTGTCACACTATGATGCAGAAGGCAGATGAAAGGTCATTGCATTATATTCTCAGGACAGTCTTCATGACTGATCACCATGAGGCTCACTAATATTCAGATTCAGATACAGCATCAGCAGCATCAGAAGAAGAATTTATTTAAAAGGATCTGGCAGTTACTCATGTGTACACACACAGACACATCTCACACACATGAGATACGATGTAGGGATGAGAATATGTCTTCTACAAGATTTAAGATTAGTAGAATTTGTTGATCTGTCAGGCAACCAGTGCAATTCTCATGCACACAAGAAGATGAGAGAAAACTGGACTATCTTGTACTTGGCATATTTCCATGAAACAAATGGGAGAGTTGTCATTTCTACACACTAACATTTCTAAACACATTTCCATCTGCTAGTTTGATGCCTGATCTCCCCCAATAGTATGTCACCCTCAAATTTAAAGATGAAAATCAAAGGCAATATGCAAAAAAATGTACATTTTCTTATTTGGAAAAAATAATACAAATGGGATGACATTTTACCTCCTGCTTCAGTAAGAGACAATATCCACCTCCTGTTTTGAAAGTGTTTCTTCCCATTTCCCTGAAGGTGATGTTTTCCATGGCACCGTAAGACTGATATCCATCTGATTTCCAATCCAATTTATTCTGACCTTGCTGTAAAAAACTTCTTTGTAGTTCTCACAAAGTTTAAAAAACAAGCTATATAAGGACTGTAAAGCTGATACATGCTCATTTAAAAAAAAGAGAAGAAGAAAAAAGCTTGCCCAGTGGTACCATGAATAGACTTAATGGCAATTTATACTGGGCTTGTAAGATCAAAACTCAAAATATAAAATGAATGTTTGCGAGGTCTGTTTGGAAGTGTGTTAAAATAGCAAGATGATGTGTGTGTGGGGAGGAAAATAGTTTTTCACTCTGTTTTGTTTTTGTGATACTTGCAAGCAACCAGGAATCCTTCCTTAAAACAAACATTCTCTTTAAAAGAGAGAATTTACTTTGGGGATCAAAACCAGCAGCGTCAGTAAGAAGAGAACCTTTGGAAAGCTGAGAAAAACAAATAAGTGGAAAGTTGGAAACTGTCTCTTAGGCTGCAATGCTATGCACACACTTAGGAGTAGTAAATCTCATTGAATCCAGTGCAATTTACTTATGGATAAACATACCTGCAACCCTTAGGAGCTATATGACAAATCTTTGGTCTTGGGGTTCATATGTGCATGTTCATCACTTCATGTCTACAATGCATTTGTGAAGGAACCGCCAACATCTATCTTCCCACCAACCCGGTGAAAGAGAGAATGAATGCCACAAAGTGCATTTTGTAGTTTAGTAGGGACTTTAATCTGGGTCTACCATGGATGACCTAGACTACTAAATTATGCCAGATCTCAGTACAGTATGCATTTATAATAGTCTCTTCCGGTCTTAATTACCCAGGATGAGATTATTCAGTCTTAATAGGTGAGACAAGGGAAAGGCTTGACGCTTGCGACAAACCAGGAAAGGGACCTTGGTGTCCTGGTGGACAGCTCAATGAAGATGTCAACTCAGTGTGCCTCAGCAGTGAAAAAAGCAAACTCAATGTTAGGGATCATTAGGAAGGGTATAGAAAATAAGTCAGCAAGTGTCATTTTGCCTCTTTATAAATCTATGGTGAGGCCCCATCTGGAATACTGTGTACAGTTCTGGTCGCCATACCTCCAGAAGGATATTATGGAGTTGGAGAAAGTACAGAGGAGGGCAACCAGAATGATTAGGGGACTGGAACACCTTCCTTACCATCTGAGGCTGCAACGGTTGGGCCTTTTCACTCTTGAACGACGACGTCTAAGAGGTGACCTGATTGAAGTTTATAAAATCATGCACGGTGTGGACAAAGTAGATAAGGAAAAACTGTTTTCCCTATCGCATAACACTAGAACTAGGGGACATTCCATGAAACTTTTGGGTACTAGTTCTCAAACAAATAAGAGAAAGTACTTTTTCACCCAGAGGATTACTGGTCTATGGAACTCCCTGCCAGAAGAAGTGGTGACAGCTGTCAGTCTTGACAGCTTTAAGAAAGGATTAGACAAGTTCATGGAGGACAAAGGTATCAATGGATATAATTATGGATACTTAAGGACAACCTCGGGGTTGGAGAGATAGGCAGGATATCTCTCAATGCCATTTCCAGGGAATCCTAAGCAGGTGAAGGCATCTCCTTGGGAATACCCTGAAGGAAATGGTGAGCCACTGTGTGAGACAGAATGCTGGACTGGATGGGCTGTGGCCTGTTCCAGCAAGGCTGTTCTTATGTTCTTATATACTTTAATGTTTGTTTGGATTAGTATTTTTTACATTTTCTAGCAGTTGCACATTATGGTGCTTTTTTTACATATGAAAATACTTCTAGAGAAGGAAAGACTTTCAGGGAAAGACAACAATGCTGGGAAAGGTGGAATTTGGTGTTTCCTCTTCTTCTTCTGCTGCTGCTGCTATATCCAAATCTGAATATTGGTGATCATCATGGTGATCAGCCATGAAGACTGTCCTGAGAATATGTAGTGGTCTTCCCCAACCTCCTGCATCACAGCATGACCACTGTACCACTGATCCAATTCTGCGAGTCACTTTCTGGCCCTGAGCCCTTTTGGCACACAAAGTCCCAGGCCAGTATTAATGAAACTGCTGCCTTCCATCAAGACGGATTCAAGTGGGATTTAATTCACTTGGGGACCATCACTAACATCTCCCAAGGCTGTTAATCCTCAGGGTTGTCAGGTCAGTTAACTGCTGCCTGACACTGGGCGTTGAATCGCTGGCAGTATGGTCTACTCTATTGCCATAGCAGGACAACCTGACCAGACTTTTCCTAACTGAGGCTATTATTGACCCTTCTCTTTCAGTCTGGTGGGGGACATATTCTTTTCAAAGAAAATTACAAAGGAGGAGAAATTTTGAAGACATTCTTCTGGGTGAGCTTCAGGATTCTGGCACTTAGATTATTGATGAGTTTGCTGAGGAGTTTGTTGTGTGCTCTCTACTTCATCATACAACAACACCTGGAGCAGTTAGTGTGCCACCCTGCCCAGCTTCCCACATTTCAGGTTAAAGGCCAGAGAACGCTGCCATAAGATAACTCCTTTCAGTTCAGGAAGCACTGGCAAGCCAGGGAAGTTGAGGGATAGAAAGATGTGTACAGTAATAGAGAGATGTGTAATAGGATGCTCTGTTACTTTGCAGTGTTATGGAAAGTTTGAAAGTGGAATCAAAATAAATTCTAACAGGCCTCTTTCATGATGATGTTAAATTTACAGGAAATTAAAGGGACAAATTTTGCTTCAGCTTCTTTCTGCAGTAGATTATTTCTGTTTTGAACAATACAGTCTGATTCATTCCTTTTTTACCCTTCTGGTCTCCATAAATTCTTACTTCGTTTGATTTGATCTCCTAGACCTAATTAACTCCTTTTGGATTATAACTAGTGGAAAATATTTTAGCTAGCTTCTTTCCAGAGCATAGGGAATTTCCATTTCTTTGGACTCCAGTGCCTAGAATCCCCTGGCAAGCAAGCTGGCTGGCGTGGTTCTGAGAGTTGCAATCCAAGAGAATAATTTTTCTTCATCTCTGTTGATTTCAAACTTCTCCCTTGGCACTTACCTCATCATAACTTCCATTCAAGCTCCAGAGTCCAGACCAAGGCCAGCATTATCAGAGCTTGAGTGAAGCAACTGAGTCAGGCAGTAGAATCTCAAGTGTCACAGGTAAAGGTTGCCCTTGCTTGAAAGCCAGTCATATCTGATTCTAGGGTTCAGTGCTCATCTCTGTTTCGAGCCAAAGAGCCAGCACTGTCTGCATCTGCTGATGTTTCTGTGGACATGTGGCAGGTATGGCTCAACACCGGACTGCATGGAATGCTGTTTATCATCCTACCGAAGTTGTCCCTATTTATATACTTGCAGTTTCTTGCTTTTGAACTGCTAGGTTGGTAGGAGCTGGACAGAGACAGGAGCCCACTCAGTCATGCAGTACCCGAGAATCGAACTCTAACCTTCCATTCAACAACTTCAGCATCTTAACCACTTGAGCCACTGCAGTCACAAAAAGGCAGCAAATTCTTAGTTACATAAATAGGATTGTTTTATCTTCCTAGCCAGGGAGGGGGAGAGGTTTATCTGGGAAGATATTTCTCTTGTGACAAAACAACTTGCCTGGTTCAGGATACTGCTTACCTTAACATGGACAGATGAAGGGGATCAGCCATTTGCTGCTGTACCTCAGGTAGCAAAATGTCAGGAGGAAGATATTTCCAAGAAACCATACCCTTTAAAAAGGGTTTTCTTCAACATTAAAGCTGGACTGGGGTTATTGGAATTGGCTACCTTTGCAGTATATAGTTAAGAAACTATAGAGAGAGAAATCAGATTACTTTGATTAGAAATGTTAATATTTTTATTGCTGCTGAATGAGCCACAAGCCAAAGAAAATGGGGAAATGGAGAGTGAAGAAAAGCTCCCAGAAAAAAGTTCTAAAATATTATTTCAGTTCAATCCAATATCTAAAATAAAGAATACGGACTACAAAAGAGAACAAAAGAAGCCTGTTAATTTTCATCTGACATACAGTAAAATGAAAGGAAGTTCTAAGAATAAGGTGTTTCAGAGTTTTGTCTGGGGATCCATAGAAAAATATAAATGTCCTTAGAGCTTTTCTTTATTTCTACTTTATGGTGTGCCCCCAGCCAGCTGTCTAAAATTATACAATATATAATCCCTCTGTGGTTTGATTGAATCCAAGGTAGTGATTTAAAGCATAGCTATGCCTCAGGTTAGAAAAGCACATTTTCTTTATGGCAAAATTCTGGAAGGATCGCCCCATTCTTTTACCCACATGCGAGTTCCATGGATCAAGTGCATCAAAGCAAGGCCTATTAACTCACCCTTCCCTAGCCTGACACCCTCTGAATATGATGGACTACAATTTCTATCACCCAATCCACATGCTTGCTGAGGATAATGGTATTACAGTCTAAAACATCCAGAAGGTGTCAGGAAGGGGGAGGTTGTACTGTTCTGCAGTGATAAGGAGATCATGAGCTGCAAGCCTGCTTTATAAGCAGCATGAACAGCAAAAAAAGCAAAACAAAAAAAAACCCCTCCAAACTGTGGAAAGAATGCATGAAAGTGGGGGGCAAAGTTACATGTCCTGGAGGGAAATCTACGGCAGCGTTTTGCACCTGTGCGGGCATATTGTACTTCCGTTTCCGGTGGGAGGAACCATGTGACTGGCCTGCACAACCATGTGACCGGCCCTCAGTGCAAAAAGTTTGGGAACCCCTGCTCTAAGACTGTTTCCCAACCTTTGGTATTTGGACTTGGATTCCCAGAAGCCTAAGTCAATTCCCCAAAGCACTATTCAGCCATTGTACTGACTTAGGCTTCTGGGAATTGAAAAACCCCTGTGGTGTGTGTGCCCCATGTTGGAAACCACTGCTCTAAGGGAAGCCACAAACTACAACTTGCAGGAGTGGAGCAGAGCTGGCAAGGACAGGGCATTTTGGAGATCTCTCATTCATAGGGGTGCATTTGTGCATTCTTTCAACTTTCATGCATTCTTTCCACAGTTTGGAGTAATGGGTTTTGTTTTGTTTTGTTTTGTTTTTGCTGTTCATGCTGCTCATAAAGCAGGCTTGCATCTCATGATCTCCTTATCACTGCAGAGACGATTTTATGGCACAACAATAACAATAACAATAATAAGCTCATTGAAATTAATGAGTTTAAGGCTGTAAACATGTACACACACAGCATTGAACTCAACAGTGCCTATTTCTTATTAGATAGCTATAGAGGGGAAAGCAAGTTGTTCTTGAATTGTAACTTTCATTAGCCTTAGCCAGCATAGTCAACAAACAGCAATATTGGAACTGATGCCCAACAACATCTGGGTTGGGGGCCCCATAGCTGCAAACTTCTGATTGTTCCAAAAGTATACTTAATTCTAGATTGTATTGAGGCCTGTGGGATCTATTTTTAATAACCACTGAAGTCTTTTCTCCATTAAAAAAATTCTCGTCACTACAGGGGGCATACTTATCGCATGTTAAAAAGCACTCGCAATGTAGTACATTGAAGATGGAAGGAAGCAAAAATTAATTTGAAAAAAGAAAACCAGCAATTAGGTTGGTTCTCCTTTAAGAATTGAGGAATAAGGAGATCAAAGCCCAGTCCCTCAACATTCTGCGGAAGGCCTCTCAACCTTCAAACTTCCCAGCCCCTTTGAACATAAAAGCTGCGTGTCAGGCTTGGCAACATACGGACATAGTAGATGATGGTCAATCCCAGTGTGTGTCCCCTACTGTGAACAAAGGGAAAGGAAATTGGATGCATGAGTGCACACCTGCTCATAAAACAGTACCTGAAAGTTCCATCAAAGATATGATTGGAAGAAAGAGAGACGGGGAAGTTATTTCCTTATGCCTGCCACCAGTGACTTCTGGAGAATGAAAATGCACTTCTTGCCCTTCGAGACAAATATTCAATATTTACTCTATTAGGAGAATTGTTATGCTACCTCAGATTTCTAGAGGGGAAGAAAAATCTCAGGGTCAGGGCCCTGGAGGAGGAAAAGTCTGCTTGTTGTATGTGAGGTGGGTATAAAGCCTGAGCATTCAACCCCCACTCATTTCCATCTGGCACCAGGACTAATCAGGAAAATGTTTTAAAATGTGTCTTATGCTCAGGTAGGGACTGTGGTGGCTCAAGTGGTTAAGATGGTGAAATTGATGACTGGAAGGTTGGCAGGCCAGCAGGTCAAGACCCAAGTGCTGCATGAGGGTGTGAGCTGACACAGCTCCTACCAACCTAGCAGTTCGAAAGCAAGATATTGCAAATAGATAAATAGGGACCACTTTGCTGGGAAGGTAAACTGCATTCCATCCACTCCGTTGTCTAGTCCTGCCTGCCACATGTCCACGGAAACATCTACAGATGCAGACAGTACTGGCTCTTTGGCTGTAAACTGAGAGTAGCACTGAACCCTAGAGTCAGATATGACTGGCTATCAAGCAAGGACGACCTTTACCAATGCTTGTGAAACTGTGGATAAAGAGACATCAAAAGGGGTGGTTATGATAGCACCAGAAAGCCAGCAGTGCATTAAACTCAGAACTTTATTCAGGAACTATATACATTAGAAAAACTAACCTTTACTGGCCCTTTCCTTCCCTGACCTGCACCTTTCACACTTTAAAACAGATGCAAACAAATCAGAGTAGGTAGAGAGAAGGGCAACAAGGATGATCAGAGGAATGGAAACCAAGCCCTATGAGGAAAGACTGGAGGAACTGGGCATGTTTAGCCATGAGAAAAGGAGACTGAGAGGGGATATGATGACACTCTTCAAATACCTGGAAAATGGTCATAAAGAAGAGAGATTAAATCTGTTCTTGATCATCCCAGAGTGCAGGACACGTAATAACAGGCTCAAACTACAGGTAGGCAGATACCAGATGAATAGCAGAAAAACATCTTAACGGTTAGAACAGTATGACACTAGAACAAACTGCCTTGAGAGTCGGTGAGCACTCCAACACTGGAAGCATCCAAGAAAGAATTGGGAAACCACCTGTCATATCTGCTTTTATTTGGATTGAGAAGGGGGTTGGATCTGATGGCCTAAAAGGCCTCTTTCAACCCAGTGATTCTATGATTCCCTAGATTGTTGCTTGGGTGGTTCAGCCTCTGTGTGGTTTTCTTCTTCCCCAGTCCTTTATTATTTGATAGTCCTATTGCTCAACCATAGTGAGCCTGACGAATGCTGGAGCTCAGGGGAGGATGCCTTAGGGCAGGGGTGCCCAAACTGTGGGCCAGTCACGTGGTTCAGCAGGCCAGGCATGTGGTTCCTCCCACCAGAAGCGGAGATAAAACGCACCTCACAATATGGTTTGCAGCAGATATGTTTTGCAACAGGATGAGATAGATTTTTAGGCTGCCATTTTCTCTGCTTAAACCACAGTTGCCCAACCTACACCCCATGGTGTGGATCTGGGCCTGCATGCCGATTCATCCAGCCCATGCTGCCCTCATCTCTCCTGGAAGCAGAAGTAAAATGCACCCATACAGGCGTGTTTTACTTCTGCTTCTGTGAGAGATGAGGGTGGCACGGGCTGAATAAATTGGCATTGGGGCTTGATCTGGCCCACAGGCTGTAGTGTGAGCACCCCTGCCTTAGGGCATGGTCCATGTAGCCATAGCATGAGAGAATCTCAGGCCGCTCCAGAGTATCACTCCATATGTCTTCTCCTTTCTCTTCTTCTCTGCTCCTCCTCCTCAGCTGCAGCATCCTCCATTTCTATACTGCTTCCTCTTCCGCTTCCCAAAGATTCTTCCGATTTTCCATTTCTGGGAACTTCTGAGGTGTGCATATCTGCAGAAAATGCCCTCATAGGAGGGCTCATCCCACCTTTGTTACTGCCCTGGCAAAGGAGGCCATCCATTGCTCTTCTTCAAAGTGGTGCTTGAAGGGGTTGTGGAAGGTGTCAAGGCTGACCTTTGTCTTGTGCTCACCACTGTCTTCTCACAATAATATTAATGCAACACAAGGACATGAGTGAAGTAAGGGAACTGGGTACGTATACTTGGAGCCATCATGCCATTTGCAACATGGCAGGGAGTACAAATTCAGTCAGTTTGATGTTTGCAGATTGATACGCAGTAGGCAGCAGTTATGGGGCCAAACACATCTTTATTGCAAGGTATGCAATCTGAACATGAGGTAATGGCGGAGGCGCAGCTCCTTTTATACAGAGTTGTACATTTGAATCTAGCCACACGGTTCCCCATTGGTTCCGGTATTCATGACGTCATGGTGACGCCCCTCATTCTTTACCTGGTTTACCTATGGCGGGAATGTTTCCCGTGGTAGGCTATGATTGGATGATTAATACCATGTGGATGCGAGTCACTGCCATCTAGTGGCAGGTGAATCGCATCCCATCCAGCTGGCTTACATTGAGTTACATTGTATTCAATTGAGGTTACATTCCTTCCCCTAGGATGGGACGAAGTCCCTCAGCCAATGTGGCTTCCCACAATTGCGCTTGGGTCGGGTGGCTGCCCGGCCAAGGTTGGGGGTACTAAGGGTCCTGTGTTCCGCGGTTCCTCATCCTGCAATGGGAAGATGAGGAGACTCGTTAGCGGAATTCCTCAACTCCAAATCCTGCCTGTTTCTGGGAGTGACGGGTGACTCAACGGAAGAACGCCTCACTCTCTGGGGGTGAATTCCAAATTAATGGGACTGGGGGTACTTGGGGCTAAATCAAAACCCCACTTCTCGCTCGGATGGGTGGGGGACCACTCCGCAACCTCACCCCCCCCCCGGTCCGTTAAATCAAAATCAAAGTTGTCAGGCACCTCAGGCTCTTCCCCTCCTGACAAACACGCATTATTGTGGGAGGAATCGATACTGCCCCCCCTTGGAAGAAAGTTCTCTGTGTCTCTTTGGAGGCTTCCTGATGGTGACTGCCCTGTTTCTCCCCCTTGGAATAAGCGGGTGGGGGATGACTCTAACGTTGATTCATTGTCTTCCTGGGTATCCGTGACCCTGTGCCTGAGTTGGTCAGCATGACACCGCCATACTAACCCCGTATTCGTTTCCACCTTATATGATACCAGACCCGTCTGCTCAAGTACAACCCCTGGCACTCATTTTGGTCCAGTCGCGTAATTTCTACAGTACACCGTATCTCCTTCTGAAAAACCCTTTGAGTGCTCAATTCCTATATTTCTCCCCCTATCCTCCACCCTGGCTGGATCCAGGCAGTCGAGAAGTGTGACTGGTCTCTGTCACATCAGGAGCTCTGCCGGTGAGCATCCGGATGCGAGGGGGGTTACCCTATAGCAGGGTAGGAACTGGCACAATTGTAAGTTGAGATCCCCTTGGCCCATTCGCCGAAGTGCCTCTTTAGTCATCCGCACTTGGCACTTGACTTGCCCATTTGTTGCAGGGTGGAATGGGGCTGAGGTAATGTGCTGAATTGCATTCCTCTCTAGGAACGCCTGGAATTCGACAGAGGTGAAGGAACTGGCGTTGTCAGTGACCAGTACATCGGTCAACCCGAAACAACTAAATAGGTTCCACAACTGCTTGATGGTTGCCCCCGAGGAGGTGTTGTTCATTGGGAAAACCTCCAATCATTTTGAAAATGAGTCGACCACCAGGAGGAAGTACGATCCCCTGAACGGCCCCGCAAAGTTGATGTGCAACCTGGACCAAGGTCCGCAGGCTGTGTCCCATTCTCTGTGAGGAAGTCGGGACTCTTCAGGTCAGGAGCTCTGGCAACTTTCGCAAGTGCCTATCATGTGTTCAATGTACGCGTCTATTTGGGGCCACCAGAAGTAGCTTCTGGCCAGCGCTTTTGAGTGCACAATCCCCGGGTGACTTACGTGGAGTAACTTAAGTATCTTTGAGTGCATTGCTTCGGGGATAACTACCCTCTCCCCCCAGAGGAGGCAACCCCTTTCAATGGACAATTCTACTCTCCTCTTGAAGAATATTTGGAATTCCACACTCGGTGGAGTTGCGGGCTACCCCTTTTTAACCCAGGAGCAAACTAGGGACAGGACTTTATCCTTTGCTTCTTACATTCTTTCATTCTTCCTGTTACAGTTTCTCTTAAAGGCATATACTTTCATACACAATAGTCAGTTCATATAAAAGCACAACCCCTGCTCCAAATTATTCCTATCTTTGATGTAGGCAGATTGATTGCACACGAACTGGCAGATGGGCTAAACACAACTTTATTTCAGCATGGTCAATCTATACATGAGGCAATGGCAGAGCCTTGCCTCTTTATATATGTTACCTAATACATTTGAATCTCGCCCGAAGGCGCCCATTGGTTACAATATCAGTGATGTCTTTCTGACGTACTGCATACCAGACATAGTTCACCTGTGGCGGGAAGGTTTCCCGCGCTAGTTCATTATTGGATGAATTGGAAACATGTGAGTTTCCTCAACTGCACTAATGGCGAACAGCTGAACTGCATGCTTACACAACACTATCCCTGTATAAAATAGCAGAATAATCTGTCATTTCTTCATGAATTTATCAGTGAAAACCATGTGTCATCAGTGGGGAAAGGAGGAAGGAGGGTCAGATTAGCTAAAGGTAAAAATAGCCCTTGCTCCAAAGCCAGTCGTATCTGACTCTAGGGTTCAGTGCTCATCTCTGTTTATAGCCAAAGAGCAAGCGCTGTCTGCATCTGCAGATGTTTCCATGGACATGTGGCAGTCATGCCTCAACACCGGAGTGCATGGAACACTATTTACCTTCCCACCGAAGTGGTCCCCATTTATCTACTTGCAATTTCTAGCTTTCAAACCGCTAGGCTGGCAGGAGAGGCTCAGCTTAGCCTTTTTCTATTTGATTGTCAAAATGAGCAAGAGGGCTGAATTGAAAAAACAGACTGGTTTGGCTGATCACTTGCTAAGAAAAACTAAATAAGCTGTAGGGATCAGGGCCGCTCATGGGGTGAAATCAGACATACACGCAGGTCAAGGCATCATGGTGAGGCGACAACGAGGAGCGCTGAGCGACCTCTTTTATTACCTGGCAAAATTCCTTGGTCGGTGCGCGCCTAGTGCAATCGCACGCCCATGACAGGCTAAGAGGAAGTGGGTTCACAACAATGGGTTTCATGTACATTGGTCATATATTATGACCAATGAGTGTACATATTATGAGTGTACATACATTGATGGGTGTACGTGCAGCAGAGAATGACCAGTTGGTTGGGGGAAACAATTTATTATTTATTTTATTATTTATTTAGTCGAATTTATATATGCCGCCCACTCAGGCAGAACCCGACTCAGGGCGGCATTACAACAAATTCTAAAAACATATAAAAACACTTTAAAAACCCCTTATCCCACCCATCCATCCCACCCACTCTAAAAAAGGAAGAGAGAGAGGAAAAACAATGGTTTATGGAATGGGCATGTCTGGTGGGGTTAGATAAGTAGTTCATGGCTCCAGGGGCTGCCTTGCGGGTCCAATAAGGACTTCACACTCATCAGCTTAACCTGGGGGGCGTCCATGAAGGATTGTTGCGGTTATGCCTTTTGGTACTGACCCCAGGTCACGCAGCCTGCGCGACCTGGCCTCCCCCTTTTGGAAGCTGGTGGGGGCCATGGGCTAGGGTCATTTCTAAGGGCAGGCTAGGGATACTTTTGGAGGGCTAAGGCTGAGTCACCCCTACAATAAGCATTCTGAATTCTACTGGTTTGGAAGGCATGTTCATGAAAATATAGCACAGAAATATGATTAGTACCATATCTTATGCCTGATTAATTAAAAGTCCTTAAGATTGACATGCTCCTCTGAGGTAATCTTCATGTGATGCCTTGTCAGCAAAATAAGTGAAGTTTGCAATGGAAGTTCATGTCACTTCTAATTCCCAGTGATGTTACTGTTCTGCATCCCCAAGGTTTCCATAAAGCCTATGGACAGCAAAGTGCAGTGGTGTGTGCGTGCGTGTGTGCATGTGTGCATGTGCGTGTGCAGTGAATAAATGTCACTGAGCTACTTCAGTATCTCTCAGTGATCATTAACATTGGCTAGAACCCCCTGCAAACGTGGGACTGGCTTTGCTTTCCCTCCAGACAACAATTTAAAAGGGCAACATGGATGATCAGAGGACTGGAAACCAAGCCATATGAGGAAAGGCTGAAGGAATTGGGCACTTCTTGCGGCTGGGACGGAGAGGCCACTGCGGCGCCAGGCGCTGGGACCCTCCAACACCGCCACTGTCCTGGGCCCCACCCACCCCAAGCAAGGGCACAAAAGGCTGCGGCGGTGGCGGCGGGACTCTACCACCACCCCTGGACTTTCTGCAGCCAGGATGGTGAGGCTGCTGCAGCGCTGGGTGCCAGGACCCTCCAACACCGCCGCCGTCCTGGCCCTGCCCACCTCGGGCCAGGGCACAAAAGGCTGCGATGGCAGTGAGACTCCGCCGCTGCCCCTGGACTTCCTGCAGCCAGGACGGAGAGGCCGCTGCGGTGACAGGCGATGGGACCCTCCAACACCGCTGGCATCCTGGCCCCGCCCAGCCCGGGCCAGGGCACAAAAGGCCCGATGGCAATGAGACTCCACCGCCGCTCCTAGACTTCCTGCAGCCTGGACGGAGAGGCTGCTGTGGTGATGGGTGATGGGACGCTCCAACACCGCCATCATCCTGGCCCTACCCACCCCGGCCCAGGGCACAAAAGGCCGCAATGGCAGTGAGACTCTGCCGCCGCCCCTGGACTTCCTGCAGCCAGGACAGAGAGGCCACTGCAGTGACAGGACCCTCCAACACCACCGGCATTGTGGGCCCTGCCCACCTGGGGTCTGGGCACAAAAGGTTGCGATGGAGGTGCATGGCAGGACTTTGCTGCTGCCGCCGCCCTCAGATTTGCCTGCAGCCGGAGTGGAGAGGCCGTTGTACTTTTGTATTGTTGTACTGTTTTATATTTGATATGTGCTTTTATAGGATAATTATTGTTTATATTGTATATTGTATTATTGTGTTTACAAATGTGTGGTTTTTTTGTAGATTGAATTGTGTATATTGTATCATTGTATATTTACTTTGTATATTGTTGATTTATGTTGTGATTTTTGTGAGCCGTCCTGAGTCGGCATATGCTGAATGGGCGACATACAAATCGAAAAAATCAAATCAAACCAATCATATTTAGCTTTGAGAAAAGGCGATTGAGAGGGGATATGATAACACTCTTCATATACAGTACTTGAAATATAAGCATAAAAAGGAAGGGGAAAATCCGTTCTTTGCCATCTCCCAGGACCCACCTGTAGCTGGGATGGAGGGCTCGGGACCACCCACTCCACCAGCGTCCTGGCCCCCACCCGCACCCCTTGCTGGGGTCTCAAAAGGAGCAGCCACGGGAACACTTTGCCATCTCCCGGGACCCACTTGCAGCTGGGACGGAGGGCTTGGGACCGCCCACTCCACTGGTGTCCTGCCCCCCCTTGCCGTGGTCTCAAAAGGAGCAGCTGCGGGAGGACTTCACCGTCTCTCGGGACCTTGCTGATGACAAGGCGTGGAGCTCCTTCCCCTGGCCTGATGGAGAGAGGGGAAGCTCGGGCATCGGCACATCACGGCTGTAAGGACTTTGCTGCTGCTAAGGTCATTGCCAAGGCGCAGAGCACTCTGCAGCCATAAGGCACCCCACAGCCATAAGGACTTTTGTTTGTTGCTGGCCGCCGCTCGGAATTCTGCTATATTATATTTTGGTCCTCTTCGTGCTTGTAATATTGATTTATTGTATTGTATATTCGTATATTACATTGTATTTTTTGCTTTTTTGCTCCTGTTATTGATATTGCATTGATTATATTATAATGTGTTATTTTTGTATCATTGTGTATTTATTTATTTTGTATATTGTATACATATTGTATTGTTACTGTTACTGTTGTTTGCCGCTTCAAGTTGCCTTCGGGCTGAGGGAAGCAGGATATACATAAAACTAATAATAATCATCATCATCTGTTGTGTATGAAAGTATATGCCTTTAAGAGAAACTGTAACAGGAAGAATGAAAGAATGTAACCTCAATGAATACAATGTAACTCAATGTAAGTCAGCTGGATGGAACGCGATTCACCTGCCACTAGATGGCAGTGACTCGCGACCACATGGTATTAATCAACCAATCACAGTCTACCGCGGGAAACATTCCCGCCACAGGTAAACCAGGTAAAGAATGAGGGGCGTCACCATGACGTCACGAATACAGGAACCAACGGGGAGCTGTGTGGCTGGATTCAAATGTACAACTCTGTATAAAAGGAGCTGCGCCTCCGCCATTACCTCATGTTCAGATTGCATACCTTGCAATAAAGATGTGTTTGGCCCCATAACTGTTGCCTACTGCGTATCAATCTGCAAACATCAAATCATCCCAGAGTGCAGGACACATAATAGTGGGCTGAAACTACAGGAAGTCAGATATAGGCTGAATATCAGGAAAAACTTCTTAAAAGTTAGAGCTGTACAACACTGGAGCCAACTGCCTTGAGAGTTGGTGAGCACTTCAATACTGGGAGCATTCAAGAGAGAATTGGGCAACCATCTGTCATATCTGCTTTGATTTAGATTCCTACATTGAGCAGGGGGTTGAGCTTGACGGCCTATCACAGGGGTGGGCAAACTTTTTAGGCTGCAGGCCTGTCACGTGGTTCAGGGGGCCAGTCACTATGGCCCATGGGCCAGATCTGACCCCTTACACCAATTCATCTGGCCCACAAATCCCTCGTTGCTCCCGGAAGAGGAAGTAAAACGTGCCCATATAGACATGTTTTACAACCGCTTCCAGGAGCGACGAGGGATTCGCGGACTGGACAAATTGGCATCAGGGGCTGGATCCAGCTCATGGGTCGTACTTTGGGCACCCCTGGCCTAAAACAATGAAGGAGAACCTTGACACTCCAGGTGTTCTTGGACTTCAATTCCCAGAAGCCCAAGTCTCTGTAGCTCCACAGCAAACCCATTCGTGTGGATCCACAGAGACTTGGGCTTCTGGAAATTGAAGTCCAAGAACACCTGGAGTGCCAAGGTTCGCCTTCACTGGCCTAAAAGGCCCCTTCCAACTCAGTCATTCTGTGATTCACAACTGAAGGGTGCTGTGAAGAAACTTCAGCTAAGAACTATCTGTCTATGAAGGCCATCAATATTTTGCTACCTATTTTAATGTGTTTGTTGCAAAATGGGATGTCACTTACTGGGATAACTATCCAAATAGAATTTTAACAAGGCAGCTCTCAGAAACTCACGCCTCCTCACGAAATCATTGACTGTTTTGCAGACAATCTCCTGAAAATCTACCTCTGAATTGCAGTTTTCATTCTGGAGATGGGTTATTATTATTATTATTATTATTATTATTATTATTATTATTATTATTATTATTATTATTATTATTATTATTATTATTATTATTATTATTATTATTATTATTATTATTATTATTATTATTATTATTATTATTATTATTATTATTATTATTATTACAGTATGTCCAATAGCTTGGGTGCTGAGTTCTGTGGTGAAATAACACTAGGAGGGTTTCGTGTTGCACAACCCAATTATTTATCTATCTAATCACCTACCCATCCACAAACATAAACACAAAGTGTTAACATGTTGCTACATAATCAAGAAATCAGGAAACATGGCTATGCAAACAGAAAGGAAACTGGGGCCATTCTTTGCTTAAGCCAAATTAGCAAACCTGTCAACCTTCCCGGATTGGCCAGGATTTCCCGTTTTTCGGCGCCGATTTTCGCCATTTCCCACCCGGAGCTGCTGAATCCCCGGAATTTGGCAGCGGGGGGAGAGGCATTACTGTGCATCCCTTCTGCACAGAAGCCTTCTACGCATGCATAGAAGGCTTTTACGCATGCGTAGAACCCTTCTACGCATGCGTAGAAGGTTTCTGTGCAGAAGGTAAAAACCTTCTACGCATGTGTGCTCATGGAGGCTGATCCTCCCCATCGTGCTCTTCCTTGTTTACTTCAGATCTTACTGCCTTGGCATCATTTGATAAATTTGCAAACCTGAATACCTCACTATGAAATGTTAAATACGACCATTGTGGGACTTGGCGAGCTCCACCCGGCAAGAGGCTGGTGGAGGGAGAGGCGGGGAACAGGACTCAGGACACCTGGGGTTGCTTCAGCGGCCCCAAAAGCCGCTCCCCGTCGACGCCATCACCACTACAGCCACCGCGGGACTTGGCGAGCCCTACCTGGTGCTCTGTGCGGAAATTGGCCGGATGGCTACTTGTCCCTCCATCTCTGCCCCCCCCCCCTCTGGTTTGCTCCCTCCCTTGCTCTTCTTGGGCTAGACTTGGGGAAGATCAGCCTCACCCCCCTGGATGGGAGCTAGAGGGCAGGGCATGACCTAAAGGGCAGGGCATGGGCCCATCTCTGTCCAATAAATCCATTTGTTTGCATAAGGGTGGTGGTGGGAGGGAATGGGTAGGTTTTAAATGTGTTAGGGAGGGTGAGAGGGAGAGGTGGTCCTGCCAGCCAGGAAGGGGCGGCGGCACTCTCTCTGGAGCACTTGGGGAGGCTCTGGGGGCCTATATAGGGGTTGTGATGGGCATAGGGCGATATATCGGGTACCGAGAGGCGGGCCGCACTCGGGGAATGTGGGACCGATGCTTAGTATATTCCAGCCCCCCAGGTACATCTCTGGGCCCTGAGCAGCTGATCCAGGGTGATCCTGCCCTTAGGCTGCTGATGACGAATGCCAGGTCGGTTTGTAATAAAGCTCCTCTAATACAATACTCCATTCTGGGGGAGCAGGCCAACCTGGAGTGCATCACTGAGACCTGGCTGAGACCAGAGGACGGGGTTCCTCTTTCAGAAATGTGTCAGGCCAGGTTCGGCATTTGGCACCAGCCTAGTGATGAGGGTAAGGGCGGTGGCGTTGCCATTATTGCCAGGGAGTCTCTAGGAGTCGCTAGGGCTACCACTTCAAAAATCCGGGCTGTGAGGCCCTGTTCCTACGGTTGGCCCTAAGGGCCAGTTGGAGGGGGGTCTTACTCCTGTACCTGTCCCCTTGCAGGGTAAGGGACTCCCTGCCTGAGCTCCTCAAGGCCATCTCAACATTGACGTTAGAGTTCCCCAGGCTGATGGTTTTGGGGGGCTTCAATTTGCCTTCGCTGGGGACTGGCTCTAAGGGGGCTCAGGAGTTCATGGCTTCCATGGCAGCTATGGACCTGACTCAGGTAATTCAGGGCCCGACCAGGGGTGGTGGCCACACGCCGGATTTAGGTTTTTTGTCAGAGCGGTGGCAGAGTGATCTGAGATTACAGAAATTAGACATAACACCTGTGCCATGGTCAGATCACTATCTGGTGGCTCTACACTTCCTGGGGGCAATGTCACACCACAGAGAGGCATGGCCTATTAGATTGACCAGCCCCCGGAGACTGATGGATCCGGATGGATTCCAGAGGGAACTGGGGGATTTCCCCCTGGATTGACAACATGATTCATCTGAGGCGCTTGTTGACCTTTGGTATAGGGTGACGACGGCAGCCTTGGATGAAATCGCACCACTACGGCCTCTCTGAGCCCATGGGGCATGGTCATCTCCATGGTTCACAGAAGAACTGCGTGAGCTCAAACGGGCAAAGACATGCCTAGAGTGCCGCTGGGTGAAGACCCAGAATGACTCCAACTGGACACTAGCTAGAGCTATTATTAGGGCGGCAATACTTCACCACCCTTATTGCCTCCACTGATAATTGCCCAGCCACCCTGGGTGACCAGGTCCCTCCTTGGTAGGGAGGGGCTGGTGCCTGGTTGGCAAGGTTCGGCTGACCATCTGGTGGAGAAAGTCACTTGGATTCGCTTGGGGTTTAATCCTGTTGTGGATGGGGAGGTTCGGGAGGGAACTGGAGCACAGTCTTGCCATATCATGTGAGATCAGTTTGATCCAGTTGGCCCTGATGAAATAGACAGGCTTCTTGCAGCCGTTCGTGCCACCACATGCCCATTGGACCCCGTCCCTCTTGGTTGGTGAAAGCCTCCAAGGCGGTGACAGGTGGCTGGGTGGGGCAATAATTAATTCGTCTCTGCAGGAGGGGGTGTTTTCTGCACCTCTGAAACATGCTTTGGTGTGCCCCCTCCTGAAAAAAACATCCCTTGACCCAGCTGTCCTAACCAGCTATAGGCCCGTATCCAACCTTCCCTTTTTGGGGAAGGTATTGGAGAAGGCAGTGGCTGCAGTGGGTACTGGATGAAACGAATTATCTGGACCCCTTCCAGTCAGGATTCAGGCCCGGATATGGTACTGAGACGGCATTGGTCGCGATGATGGATGATCTCTGGCGAGAGCGGGACAGTGGTTATCCATCTGTCCTTGATCTTCTTGACCTCTTGGTGGCTTTTTTATTTTATTTATATTCAAATTTATATGCCGCCCAACCAGGTAAACCCAACTCTGGGAGGCTCACAACATGTTAAAACACACATAAAACAATACAACCAATTAAAACCCAACATACCCACCCACCTACCCCATTCCTCTTAAAAACCCACATTAAAAACTACCTTCATTGACAATTAAAAGAAATGGGGGCTTAATTTATAAGCCAACAGGCGGGGGCCACTCTTCCATCCGGGCCCCACACCTGCCCCGCCAACCAGGTTTTTAGGTCTTTTCTGAAAGGTAGCAGCTCCATCTGCTCCCGCAACTCTACAGGCAGGAGGTTCCACAAGGCCGGTGCGGACACGGAAAAGGCCCTCCTTTGTGTACCAGAGAGATGGCCCCTCTGGCAGATGGAACAATTAGGGAGCCCCTCCGATCCACTCTGGCTGGGCGGGCAGACACTCTTGGGACAATGCGGTCTCTAAGGTATCCTGGCCCACTACCATGAAGGGCTTTAAAGGTCAAAAACAGCACCTTGAACTTCACCCGGAGGCAAACTGGTAGCCAGTGCAGCTCCCGAAGTAATGGTGAGGCACGAGCATAATGCCCGTGCCCCATCACCACCCGGGCTACCACATTCTGGACCAACTGCAGCCTCCGAATGGTTGACAAGGGCAGCCCCATGTAGAGCGCATTGCAATAATCTAGCCTGGAGGTCACCAGAGCATGTGTGACCCTGAGCAGGAAGTCCAGGTCCAGGAGCGAACGCAACTGACGGATGACGCGAAGCTGTGAGAAAGCCCTCCTGGCCACAGCTGCCACCTGACTTGCTAGTAGCAGCCCCGAATCCAGGAGGGCCCCTAAGTTGCGTACCGGGTCTGTCTGGGGCAAAACAGCCCCATCCAAGACCAAATTTGGCAGCTCGCTGGATAACGCAGGACCCCCCCCATCCAAAGCCACTCAGTCTTGGAGGGATTCAATTGTTGACCTTTGGTATAGGGTGACGACGGCAGCCTTGGATGAAATCGCAAGAGGGGAAGGGAGACGGCAGGGGTGTCAAGAAGACAAGGGAAAGAGAGAAAACACCCCAAAAGAGAAAATGTACTGCAAAATATATATTTAATAGGTGAGGACACGAGTAAAATGACACTCAGAAGGCGGACAAACAGAGGAATACAATATAATATAAGTAGGCAAACACCACGAGGAAACCCACGCAACCAGAAGAGACTAAAACAATAGTATGTCCGAAAAAGCTAGTATATCAGCAAGATGGAGCCTGATAATAAGGTAAGAATGTCCGTCAAACAGTTCCAAGTTGCAAAAAGCTAGTACAAAACTTGGGTTCCGTGGAGGTCCATGTATGCATAGGCAGAGTTCACAAAAAAGCCAAGTATAAGAAATGCAATAACAGCCAGGGGGGCTATATATACATCCAAGCATACAGGAAGGAACGTGATAACTACGTAAGCTGATGATGACAGCCAGGAGGGCTGTGTCGACGTGGGAGGGTAGCGTGGTGGCTGAGAGCGTTAATCAAAGTCCATGTACATAATCCATAAAAAGTCTGGTAGTCCGGTCACAAGCATGCAAGAAGAA
Organism: Bradypodion pumilum; assembly: GCA_035047305.1. Taxonomy (NCBI): domain Eukaryota; kingdom Metazoa; phylum Chordata; class Lepidosauria; order Squamata; family Chamaeleonidae; genus Bradypodion; species Bradypodion pumilum. Next base: position 61,612,529 of record JAWDJD010000006.1, on the reverse strand, counting down.
AATACATTATAACAGCCAGAAGGGCTAAGCAAATGTCACCAAACAGGTACGAGGGAAGAGCAGATACAGGTCGATATTCTTCCGGTAGAGAATATTTCGTACTCTTTATCAAGATCTGCAAAAAAATCAAAACCCGAAGTGACAGTAATGAACATGAAAGAATGAAGCATATATACATATATAGATAAACAATGAAATGCATCAAACAACACCAGAAATGCAGCTGTAATTAAGCAAACATAACTGACGAAACAAGTAGTACCTGTAACAACGCGCTAACAACACCTCTATGTAGTAACTGATGTTGGGTGGAAGCGTTAGGCAAACTGCAAGAGTACAGACTAGATATAGTTCTCAGGTGGGGACATGTGAAAAGGATGACAATAATGGGCAATTAGACAATAATTACAAGAGAGAATTCTTCTACATTCTTTTAAAGAGGCAACGACAAAGAAAAGACAATTGGAAAACTTAAAGGAAAGCCGAATAATCCTGTTCCGTATTTAAACCTGTGGGATGCAAAGTGGGAAAACGGTGAATGTAAAAGGCTTCACGTTGTAACAAAAAGCGTTCTTTGTTTATGGAATGGAATTTGCGCGGTGAAAACGATTCCAATACAGCAGCCTTCAAATCTGTTGGAGCGTGCTTCTTGTCAACGTAATGGGAGACAAGAGGTGCTGTAAGAACCTTGTTACGGATCCGTGAAATATGTTCCCCGAGTCTAGTACTTTCATACTTCACCTTTCGCGGTTTTCTAACTGTAATTCTCGTGATATTGTATATATTTTAATATGTCCTTGTGGCCTACCTTATGTGGGACAATCTTCCAGACCCCTTAAAACTAGAAAAAACATTCACCGTTTTTCCACTTTGCATTCCACAGGTTTAAATACGGAACAGGATTATTCGGCTTTCCTTTAAGTTTTCCAATTGTCTTTTCTTTGTCGTTGCCTCTTTAAAAGAATGTAGAAGAATTCTCTCTTGTAATTATTGTCTAATTGCCCATTATTGTCATCCTTTTCACATGTCCCCACCTGAGAACTATATCTAGTCTGTACTCTTGCAGTTTGCCTAACGCTTCCACCCAACATCAGTTACTACATAGAGGTGTTGTTAGCGCGTTGTTACAGGTACTACTTGTTTCGTCAGTTATGTTTGCTTAATTACAGCTGCATTTCTGGTGTTGTTTGATGCATTTCATTGTTTATCTATATATGTATATATGCTTCATTCTTTCATGTTCATTACTGTCACTTCGGGTTTTGATTTTTTTGCAGATCTTGATAAAGAGTACGAAATATTCTCTACCGGAAGAATATCGACCTGTATCTGCTCTTCCCTCGTACCTGTTTGGTGACATTTGCTTAGCCCTTCTGGCTGTTATAATGTATTTTCTTCTTGCATGTTTGTGACCGGACTACCAGACTTTTTATGGATTATGTACATGGACTTTGATTAACGCTCTCAGCCACCACGCTACCCTTCCACGTCGACACAGCCCTCCTGGCTGTCATCATCAGCTTACGTAGTTATCACGTTCCTTCCTGTATGCTTGGATGTATATATAGCCCCCCTGGCTGTTATTGCATTTCTTATACTTGGCTTTTTTGTGAACTCTGCCTATGCATACACGGACCTCCACGGAACCCAAGTTTTGTACTAGCTTTTTGCAACTTGGAACTGTTTGACGGACATTCTTACCTTATTATCAGGCTCCATCTTGCTGATATACTAGCTTTTTCGGACATACTATTGTTTTAGTCTCTTCTGGTTGCGTGGGTTTCCTCGTGGTGTTTGCCTACTTATATTATATTGTATTCCTCTGTTTGTCCGCCTTCTGAGTGTCATTTTACTCGTGTCCTCACCTATTAAATATATATTTTGCAGTACATTTTCTCTTTTGGGGTGTTTTCTCTCTTTCCCTTGGATGAAATCGCGCCACTACGGCCTCTCCAAGCCCATGGTGCATGGTCATCTCCATGGTTCACAGAAGAACTGCATGAGCTCAAACGGGCAAAGACATGCCTAGAGCGCCGCTGGGTGAAGACCCAGAATGACTCCATTCTTCGATACCGTCGACCATGGTATCCTTCTGGAACGGCTCCGAGGATTGGGGATCCAGGGCATGGTGGGGTCCTGGTTTTCCTCATTTCTGAAGGACCGGACCCAGTCAGTGTGGTTGGAGAGTGAGAGGTCCAGTCCTAGGCCCCTCCAATATGGGGTGCCTCAGGGCTTGGTGCTCTCTCCTCTCCTATTTAACATCTACATGAAGCCGCTGGGTGAGATAATCCATTCCCACAGGATGTGGTACGATCAGTACGTGGATGACTCAGTTGTACATCTCAGCCAATGAGGACCCCAGCGATGCTGTCAAAGTCCTATCTGGGTGTCTGGAGGCTGTGGGGGTCTGGATGGGGGCCAACGGGCTACAACTGAATCCCAGCAAGACTGAGTGGCTATGGATTGGAGGTCCTGTACTGTCCTGGGAACTACCATCTTTGGTTTTGGATGGGGCAGTTTTGCCCCAGACAAACCCAGTGCACAACTTGGGGGTCCTCCTGGAATCACGGCTGATGCTCGAAGAACAGGTGGCGGCCATGGCCAGGAGGGCTTTTGCACAGCTACGGTTAATCCGCCAGTTGCGCCCATTCCTGGACAGGGACTCCTTGCTCATGGTCACTCATGCTTTGGTCACCTCCAGACTAGATTATTGTAATGCACTCTACATGGGGCTGCCCTTGACGACCATTCGAAGGCTACAGCTGGTCCAAAATGCAGCTGCCAGGGTGGTGATGGAGTGTGGACGTTATGCCTGGGCCTCCCTACTACTCCAGGAGCTGCACTGGTTACCATTGTGCCTCCGGGTGCAATTCAAGGTGCTGGTTTTGACCTTTAAAGCCCTATATGGCAGTGGGCCAGGATACCTAAGAGACCGCATCCCCCTAAGGATGTCTGTCTGTTCAACGAGAGCGGAGCGGAGAGGCTCTCTAATTGTACCATCCGCTAGAGGGGGTCGCCTCTCTAGCACAAGGAGGAGGGCCTTCTCCGTGTCCGCACCGGCCCTCTGGAACCTCCTGCCAACAGAGCTACGTCTCCAGACGGAGCTGCTGCCCTTCAGGAAAGAACTCAAAATCTGGCTGGCAGGCCAAGTATGGTGTGCAGGTGGAAGGGTTGCCTCCTTGGGGTGGTTGGTTTAGTGGAAAACCTCCCCCTTCGGTACCTTCAGTCCCTGCACCCTTTTTAAGGGGGTGGGTGGTTTTAATTAGTTTTAACTATGTCATTTTTATATATGACTAGCAGAGGTTCCCCGGCATTGCCGGGCTGTTTTAAATTGTGTTGGACGGGGTTTTTTTGGTAGTAAAGGTAGTAAAGGTTTCCATTGCTTGAAAGCCAGTCGTATCCGACTCTAGGGTGCAGTGCTCATCTCTGTTTCAAAGCTGAAGAGCCAGCACTGTCTGCTTCTGCAGACATTTCCGTGGTCATGTGGCAGGCATGACTAGATACCAGAGTGCACGGAACGCTGTTACCTTCCCACCGAAGTGGTCCCTGTTTATCTACTTGCAATTTCTTGCTTTCGAATGTTTGTAAAAAGAGGTTAGTCTGTAATTTTTCTTTTTAAAATTTTTATTTATGCAAACCTTTTTTATGTTGTCATTTGTTAAATAGATTGTATTGTTTTGATACTGTAAAGTAATAACAACTTGTATTTTGTACTTTTTCTAATGTATTTTTGAATATTTGTTTTAACATATATGTTAATTTTTGTTACGATGCCGGGCTGTTATAAACTGTGATTAGTTTTTTTGAGGTTTTTATTTTGTGGATTAAAAAAAGAACAAAGGATGATATAGTTTTTTCATTTTGTTTATTTAACCAAATAATGTTTTAGTGTGTGATCTTTTTTTAATAGTTGTACTGTAGGTAATAATTTTTAAAATGTGAAAGTACATGTTTTTTACATTCAATGTTTTTAAACTGTGTTTAGATGTTTTTGGTTTTTATGTGAGTTAAAACTCAACACAGGATTTTAGAAATGTTTTTATTTTATTTTTGTGACATATGTTTGTGATTTGTGTAAATTTGTGATTTATTGTGATTTATTGTCTTTCTCCTCCCCTTGAACCCCCCTTGTTTATGTTTTTTTTCTGTGGCTTGTTTGTTTTGTGTGGCTGTAAGGCCTTGCGTTTTGTATTTTTGTTTTTGCACGCCGGCTTTGTGGTTTCCGTTTGTGCAGGTTTTTTTCCTGTGACTTGATTGTGATTGGCTGCGGAGCGTTTCCAAACGTTCCTTTTGCTTGTGCCTCTGATTGGCTGTGGCGCGTGTGGTGTGGCGCAGCGCGGTGCGGTGCAAGGAACGTTGGGAAGTGAAGTCTTTTCTTTTTCTTTGCATTTGTGGGTCTCCTGCCCCACTGGCGCATTTCTCAACCCGACAGTTACCTCCGTACCCAGTTCGGGCAAGTGCACGAATGCTCGGTATGGGATAGTATGGCCGGGTGCAGGATCCTTTGTCAAATTACAACGGTTAACACTTGTATTTATAGATATAGATTGTAAACCGCCCTGAGCCAGCCTCGGCCGAGTGGGCGGTGAAGAAATCTAACTAATAAAATAAATAAATGAATCACAAAACGGAACCTTCGAATTTTCCGTCCATGGCACCATTATTCATTTCCCTCCACTATCTGTCTTTGCACTAGTTACCAGTCTAGAAGAAGTCTAGTTCCTATATAAGACAGATTTCTTGAGGAGGTGTTGAGGGGGGATTTTGTTAGAAACATTTTGAAAATTCAAGCATAATGTCTATCAGAAGGCTTTCACATTTACCCATTGTGTCAATCAAGATTGGTTGGTGTCCTTTTGTTGCACTTCTTATCAGTCCAACTGCTGCAAACTGATGAACGGTGTCAAGAGAGTAATGCTCAGTTGAACCATTCATGCACCTCATTACTTTCATACTTATTTGGGCAGAAGTTGAGTGAACAACTTTTAACATAACTCATTCATTCATTGGGGTCCATAGAAAGAGCCTCGTCAAAAATTGTAGTATTTCTGAACCACAATCGGGCATACCCCGGCCTGCAACAGCAACCTTGCTGTGCTGACTAATCTTTCTCACACTAGGTCAGGCGAAAGGAATTACAGAATGAATTCACCAAAAGGTGCCTTCATTTTGGCAGTTTAAAATCTGACCTAGACACAGAAGAAGAAGGAGGAGAAAAAGTCCTTTACTAGTTGTATAGTCGGCTGAACATGTCAAGTTAAAATGTAGCAAAATATATTAACACAACTTGGTTTTACAATCTGGTGGCCTGGCTACTACTTCAATGCAACACTTGTCCACACATGCATTTTTGAGTCACATTTGTGTGCTTTACAAAAGGATGACATGGAATACATAGACCACATGCAATCATCTGACATCATGTGGACAGATTTACTGCTAGACATCAACACCCTCTATCATGATTTTTTGAGATGAGATTTACATTTGGTAAATAATCATAGTGAAGCAGAAGAAAAACACAGTAAGGCCTTGTGTGATTGCAATTACTGTGTCAGGCTGGCTGGCATACATTAAGTAATTGGTAATTGATTTCAGTAAGAAGGCACTTAAGATTAATAGCTACACTGTGATGAGAAAAATCATGCAGGGCCAGTGCCTCAGCTTGATGTTGGCTAGAAAGCTGTGGTGGTAAGCTGTCCCACAGTGATGAGGTGGATATCAGTGACTAGACAGAGAGAAGCCTTGGACCTCAGCAACAACAGCTAAGGCATTTCTTCAGTATTAACTCAGAGGATATAATGTCACCCACACTGTTACCGGCTCTGCTTCCCAGAACCCCCAGAGTGTCCTTTAGAAGTTGAATGCTTAAAGGCTCAGTCTGACCAAGGCTGACCTTGTGCAACCTATGAGATATAACAAGTTCAGTGCCTGAGGTGAGAAATGACACAAGAATGGAGGTCATAATCTCAAAATGAATCCCTTCTTCATTTCTTTGTTGCATAATAACACTCCAGGTTCTTTTGCTTCTGTATGCAATTAATCAGAGCAGCAAGTGCACCATGTCTATGGAACTCCATAGGCTCATTATGAAAATTTGCTCTGTTGACCATCAAGCACATTCATTTTACCTGTTAGTGTATGTATAAACCTAGAAAGCATCTAATTTTACCTCTCTTCAGCATACATCCAGCAGTTTAATAGTAACACAAAGTATATTCTTCTCTCTTGCATATCAATGAACTTTGTAAAAATGGGGCTGTAGACATGCAGACATATTGACATTAGCATTTTAAATAATGCAACCAAAGTACTAGTTGGCTAATGCAGAGGGAAAACATTAAAGCTCTAGAATAGGAAGAGAAATTATGGAACTACAAAGGGTGGAAGTACATGTTTTGTACTTTATCTCATACTTGGGTGAGCCATATCTGTCAAGTTCTGGATTTGATAATAAGGGATTTTTGGCCACACCCCTCTGTGGGAGTGGCCAAATCTGTGGGAGTGGCCAAATTTGACCATGTGACTTGCTGGGCTCTAGTCTAGTCATGCATGCCACATGGCCATGAAAACGTCTGCAAACACAGACAGCACTGGCTCTGGCTGTAAATGGAGATGAGCACTGCACCCTAGAGTTGGCTACGACTGGCAGATTTTACTTTCTTAGGATCAAAGATCACTGCAGATGGTGATTGCAGCCATGAAATAAAAAGGCGACTGATGCTTGAGAGACAAGCTATGAGAAACCTGGGGAACATAGTTAAAAGTAGAGACATCACCTTGCAAACAAAAATTCACATAGTCAAAGCAATGGTATTCCCGGTGGTATTGCATGGTTGTGAGAGCTGGACCATTAGGAAAGCTGAACACAGAAGAATATATGCCTTTGAAATGTGGTGTTGGAGGAGAGTTTTGAGAGTCCCCTGGTGTTATGTATGTTAACTGTGTTTTCTGACAGGAGCAGAATGTATCTTTTCTCATGTATTTATTCTTATGAAAATAAGTGGATCGAAAATGTGCACACTCTGTTAGCCAATGGGCTTGTTGTATTATTGTTACTGTTTATAGGAGCGGAAAGTATATTTTCTCATGTATCTATTCTTATGCATATAAGTGGATCGAAAATGTGCACACTCTGTTAGCCAATGGGCTTGTTGTATTATTGTTACTGTTACTGTTTATAGTGTATATAAGTTTGAGTTTTACCCCATCCAAACTGTGTTCAAATCCCACTAATAAAGAGCTGAATTTCACTACTTTATTCGTCTGCTTGAACACTAAACCTGGACAGCGAGAACAAATAAGTCAATCTTAGAAGAAATCAGTCCTGACTGCTCCTTAGAAGGACAAATAGTAAAGATGAAGCTAAAGAACAGCCAGGCTGTTTTTTAATGTGGCTCTGACTTTTTCTAAGGTTCGTCAATTACATTGAAAGGCACATATTTCTCTATTCTGTTTAAAATCATAGTATTCTACAATAAGTTTCCTTTTGCAGCCATCAAGAGGGGTGGTGATTTAGAAATGCATGAAAGTCATTTCCAGATGCCTGGAAGCTGTGGGGGTCTGGATGGGGGCTAACGGGCTACAACTGAATCCCAGCAAGACTGAGTGGCTATGGATAGGGGGTCCTGCGTTAATCCGGGAGTTACCATCGTTGGTTCTGGATGGGGCTATTTTGCCCCAGACAGACCCGGTGCGCAACTTGGGGGTCCTCCTGGATTCACGGCTACTGCTAGAAGAACAGGTGGCGGCTGTGACCAGGAGGGCTTTCGCCCAACTTCGGGTGATTCGCCAGTTGCGCCCACTCCTGGACCGGGACTCCTTGCTCATGGTCACCCATGCTCTGGTTACCTCCAGACTAGACTATTGCAATGCGCTCTACATGGGGCTGCCCTTGACGACCATTCGGAGGCTACAGCTGGTCCAAAATGCGGCTGCCCGGGTGGTGATGGGGTGTGGGCGTTATGCTCATGCTTCGCCACTGCTCCGGGAGCTGCACTGGTTGCCAGTATGTCTCCGGGTGCAATTCAAGGTGCTGGTTTTGACCTTTAAAGCCCTATATGGTAGTGGGCCAGGTTACCTAAGAGACCGCATCGCCCTGAGGACGTCTGTCCGTCCAACCAGAGCGGACCGGAGGGGCTCTCTAATTGTTCCATCAGCCAGAGGGGCTCGCCTCTCTGGCACAAGGAGGAGAGCCTTCTCCGTGTCTGCACCGGCCCTCTGGAACCTCCTGCCAACAGAATTACGTCTTCGGACGGAGTTGCTGCCTTTCAGAAGGGATCTTAAAACCTGGCTGGCAGGTCAAGTGTGGGGTGCGGGTGGAAGGGTAACCACCATGGGGTGGTTGGTGTAGAGGAACTCTTCCCCATGGTGCCTTTTCGATCCTGCAGCCCCTGCTTTTTAGGGGGTGGGTAGTCTTAACTTTTTTACTGTTTTAACTGTTTTTAGGATTATTAATATTGTCTGTAAACTCCTTGGGTTGCCCTGGGGTTACTTTTTATGTTGTTAGCCGCCCAGAGTCGGCCTTGTGTTGAGTGGGCGGGATATAAATTGAATAAATAATAATAATAATAAAAAAATAGATAATAATAATTTTGTGACAGAAATTATTCTGGGTTGAAAATATTTTTGCTTGATGGAACTCCACTCAGGGGATGCCCAAATGAGGCTCCTTTCATGTCCCCAAGATCTTTTCCCAGAAAAGTGGTTCTTATTTCACTACTTACAATTTCTTGCTTTTGAACTGCTAGGTTGGCAGGAGCTGGGACAGAGACGGATGCTCAATCCGTTGTGTAGTACTCAGGTCTTGAACTGCTGACTCACTGGCCTTCCAGCTAACAAGGCCAGCTTCTTAACCACTGAGCCACCACAACCCCTGAGAAATAGATGACAGGTAAAGGTAAAAGCAAAGGTTTCGCTTGCTCTAAAGCCAGTCATATCCGACTCTATGGTTCAGTGCTCATCTGTTTCAATGCCAAAAAGTCAGCGCTGTCTGCTACTGCAGACGTTTCAGTGGTCATGTGGCAGGCATGACTAGACACCGGCAAATGCACAGAACACTGTTTACCTTCCCTATTTATTTACTTGCAATTTCTTGCTTTTGAAATGCTAGGTTGGCAGGAGCTGAGACAGAGACCATCCCATCATATAAATAAAATCCTATCTTCCATGAATTTGTCTTAATCCCTTTAAAAAAATTTTTATTACATTATACAAGTTTGAAATCTGCCTGATTGCAGGACTGGAAAATAGGGCAGTAAGCAAAATCAGTGTGTTTAAAAGCAATAACCCCCAATCCCTTACTTAAACATTAACCTTTCAAACCTAAATAAGCAAAAAAAAAAAAAAAACATTGGCCAGACTGGCACTTCTTAGCTATTAAAGCCTCAGTAATCCATGGTGTTAAAGCATTCCACAAGGCAGATGCAACCATCTTTGGACAGCAGAGGGTGTTGGGAAAGGAAGGAGGAGGTGATGGTGGAGAAAGGCAGGAGAGCAAAAGCACTTTCTGTCTCGCCAATCTTCCTTTTCTTTCCCCCTCATGCGGGGGGGGGGGGACGATGCAGGCTGGGCAAACTGCTAACTCAGGGTGGGCGAAGCCTCACACACACACACAAACCCTGACCTCACTCTGGCTACAGCCCATTGCCGGCCCTCCCACAGGCAACGGAGCCTCTCGCTTGCCCATCTCATGGCTGCTCCAACCGGCTACAGCCACTTCCGGAGAACTCAGAGGAGCGGAAATGAACTGGCCCTATGAAAAGCCACAGCGCCCTCTGGTGACAGGAGTAAAAAATACAGCTTCGCCTGTGAGAGCTCTGGTCAGGATTTTTAAAAAATTAATATGGGAGATTATGGGGAAATTAATAAAACGGGAGGGTGGTGGGAAGAGAGGTAAAAATAAGGGGTTTCCCCAGGCGAAACGGGATACTTGACAGGTCTGGGGTGAGCATGCTCCTGAGTTGTACACTTACCTTAGAAATTTCCCTCACATCCATATGGCATGCTTCTTATCTCATCTTGTGTGATTCCACACACACCCAACAAATCCCATACCTTTTGTCTTTCCGTTATCTCTTGGTTTATTTTTATGCTACTTTGTTCCGGGCCGGGACAGAGTTTAGCATTATGGCACTTCCTGAGTAATTTAGTACTATTGCAACAGTAATAATGTCTTGGAAGTGTTTGCAAAGGACACAGTGCTGATAATGGTGTGGCTACTACTCAAATGACCTGTTTCTCCTTCAAATGCTGTTTTTCAAAACCCAACTTTGGTTCCTGCCTAGGCTGCTGTAGCTTGCCAGATTCGGAAGCCTCCAGATTACACTGATGGGTGTTACCGCATCTTGATGTGATGTGGATCTCTTCTCACATTAATCTGTTGCCAGGGACTTAGCAGAAGCCAAAGAAGTGCTCAGCTGTCACCCAAATGCAGTAACAATCCAGGAAGAAAAAGAAGGAGACAGAAAAGGTAAGGGGGAGGTAGCAGTCAAGAACAACGAAAGGTCAGGGGATATTGGTAAGTGCTGAAGCAATGAAACTCTTTATCATCAGACAGCTAACATAATATGCTTTGGAAATGGACATCATGGTGCAATAGGCAAAAAGACACGTAATGAGGCCTCTAAATCACTGGGCATTAAAATGTATCATAACACACTCACAGCCATGTGCTTATCAAGTCCCTTCATTCTAGGCAAGGATGACCAAACTGGCATAAAGGAACAGCACCAGCTCAGAGAATTATGGCTGGAGGACTCTGGAAACTTTGCTTTAAAAATCCAACACATTTCCAAGCTCCATGTGAGTTATAGACTGCAAAGCACAGTAAAACATCATAAACTACATGTCAAATTATGTCCTACAACATTATTTTTAAAAAAGAAAAGAAAGCCAAATTTATTTAATGATTTTTAAACCACAGTATATAATATGCTTTGGAAATGGACATCATGGTGCAATAGGCAAAAAGACACATAATGAGGCCTCTAAATGCATGTCTAATTTTCTCTGAGTAATTTTTATTTTATTTTAGTGGGGAAAATCTTAAGAAAAGCCACTTTGAAGTATATTGATCTCAGGTCTGATTTGACTTTGTACACTTTCAAATGAAAAAATAATTCTCTCACTCCAGTAGCCATTAGACAAATAGCTCCCAAACTTACCAGTACTTACTTACTTACTTACTTACTTACTTACTTACTTACTTACTTACTTACTTACTTACTTACTTACTTACTTACTTACTTACTTACTTACTTACTTACTTACTTACTTACTCTGATGCCTTTGGATTACAGTTCCTAGAATTCCTGACCATTGGGCATGCTGGGTGGGAAAATCTGGGAATTAGAGTCCAGAAATGTCCCCATGTCAGTCTATATCAAAAGTAGCATGAAGTCTTGTGGTGCCTTAGAAACTGGCAAGTATCTGGCAAGTGCTTTGGTGAACACTTTCCCACTTTCAAAGATTGCAAACCCAAAAATATTGCCTATATTCTTTGAGAAACATTGATCCCACCAAAAAATGGTGCCATTTGTATAATGCTTCTGAAGAAAAGAAATATTAGGTAAAGGTCACCTTTGCTCGAATGCCAGTCGTATCCGACTCTAGGGTTCTGTGATCATCTCCATTTACAGCCAAAGAACCAGCACTGTCTGCATCATGGTCATGTGGCAGGCATCGGAGTGCACAGAAGGTTGTTTACCTTCCCACCAAAGTGGTAGCTACTTATCTACTTGCAATGTCTTGCTTTCGCACTTGTAGGTTGGCAGGAGTTGGGACAGATTCAAGAGCTCACTCTGTCATGTAGCACTTGGGTCTTGAACTGCTGACCTGCCAACGCTCCAGTCGTCAAGTTCAGTGTCTTAACCACTCAGCCACCGCAGTCCCTATTTGTATAATGTTTCTGAGGAAAAGACACATTATATTCAAGGAGATTCAATAGCAATGGGTTGTGGTGATAAATAAAGGGAACATGTAGTCTGAACTAGATTGTAGCAAGATGCAGCAAAACCTAATTACAGTAATACCTCATACAAAGTCCGCTTCATACAACATCGGATTCATACAACATCGCCTAATTCCTTGAAAAAGGTTGCCTCGTATAAAGTCGTGCGACTTTGTATGAGGCATTGGGGTTTTTCCCAGGTTGCATTGTGCCTGGGCAGTATAAAAGGCAGGACACATGCGTGCATTGCTCTTGTGGGTTTTGCACGAGGCAAAGAGTGTTTAGGAGTGGTTTTGAGCGCGGCTTTGGATTTTTTTGAATTTTTTCGTCAGAATTTTTACAAGCATTCCTGGGATTTTTGCAGCATTCTTCAGGTTCTTGGACAATCAGGGTTGTTTGACATGTTTTTGTAATGTTTTTAGCCTTTAGACAATGATTTCTTAAAGTTCTGTCAGTTTCCTGTCTGTTTCCTTGACTTTGCCCTGAAGTCTGTGCTGTTACAGTACAATGTATCTCTATGGAAACTATGTTGTACGAGGCATCGCAGCAAGGATTTGGACGTTGTATGAGGCATCGCGGCTAGGATTTTGCATGCCTCATACAAAGTCCAAATCCGTATAAAGTCCAAACTTGTGGAACCAAGTTTGGACGTTGTATGAGGTATCACTGTACCTAAATGGCTTAAGTAAAAGAGATACTTTATGACAGCTACAACATGAAGGCCCATACAGTGGAACTTCATACAACAATCACCCCATATAGCAACGAAATCACATAACAATTAGGGGCTTTTTTTGTGGGGGGAATGGTGTCCCGCATAACAATTTTCCCTAAGGAAAAAATCGTACAATTTTTCAATGGGAAAAACCACTTAGAAAAATAAAATAAAATAATAATCATTGTACGATGCATCCCATAGGGAAAATCGCATGCATCGTATAGCAATTGTTTCGTACAACAACGAGCCCCATGGAACGGATTAAAATCATTGTATGAGGGTACCACTGTAAATTAAAGCAGAATGCAATGACACAAATCAGTTCTTGCAATTCTCCTAAAGATGGTATAAAATACTCAGTGTATATTACCATCCTCGTAGGAAGTCATTCGTGCAAAGTCTGTAGTATTCTTTGGGTCCTAGACCTGTATTGACAGGCTTAGTTCTATAACAAGTTATTTAGACAGGTCATTTATATTGTGAATGCTTCTTTCTTTTTATAGACCTAGAATTCAGGAGATTTTATTTATTTTTTCCAGGGAAAAGCCTTTAGGGTGCCCTTTAGTCATGTTGCTCCACTGCAGTCTTTTAAGTTATGAGCAAACATAAAATGACTACAGCAGTGCCAAAATCTATACAATTCATCATTTTTAATCCATCCTTGTAGCTGTTATGAAAACAGAAATTGTGTAGAGAAGCCACAGTGGCAGATGATGAATGGTTCCTGCTTCTTTTGTATTTAGTCCATGACCACATTTCTATGATTAAAGTTAATTGACATTGGGAAGACAGGTGCAAACAAATCATTACTACTTAATAACCATGAGATCTTTCGTAACACAAAAGATTTTATCATAGATGACCTACTGTTAAACTTTGTTCCATTAGTGTAAAAAAAATCTCAAGAGATACCAACATTCAAAGACCATTAAACCTCATCAGATTCGATCAGCCATAAATACTTACAGTATAAGCCAAGGTCTATGGTCAACAAACAGCTATAGTCTACAACAATGATGGCTAACCTAGGCACTCGAGCTGTTCGCCATCATGGGTCTACAGCCTTGGCCAGCGGTCTAAAATTGGTGTTTGAAGTTTCTTCTTCTTCTTCTTCCCTATCAGATGTCGAGGGAAATTCAAGGTTCTTATTCTGGTAATTCTAGCAGCCTCTGGCAGTGTTATTTGGTGTTCTTGTAATATTTATTTGATGTTATCTCTCCATCTTCCTCTGGATCTGCCTCGTGGTCTTTGTCTTTCTCCTCTTTCCACATATGTCTCGTAAAGTATGAAATTCCAAGACATTCTCTCCAAATGGGCAATCTGCTTTATTTGTTGTCTCTGTATGTAGTGAAAGATTGGTTTTGTTCTAATTCTTTCTCTTACCTCATTCCTGATTTTATCCCTTCTAGTCATAGCCTTCCTCAGACATCTCATTTCTGTGGTGACCAACTTTTGTTTATGATTTGTAAAACTTTCAAAGTCCATTTCCTGCCCCCTTCGCATTGTGAGAGGTGGTAACAGGTCCAATTAAGGGATTACCTTAGCGGTCCTGTGGTGCAAGGCCGTGCCATACTGAAGTCTCGTAAAGTATGAAATTCCAAGACATTCTCTCCAAATGGACAATCTGCTTTATTTGTTGTCTCTGTATGTAGTGAAAGATTGGTTTTGTTCTAATTCTTTCTCTTACCTCATTCCTGATTTTATCCCTTCTAGTCACAGCCTTCCTCAGACATCTCATTTCTGTGGTGTCCAACTTTTGTTTATGGTTTGTAAAACTTTCAAAGTCCATTTCCTGCCCCCTTCGCATTGTGAGAGGTGGTAACAGGTCCAATTAAGGGATTACCTTAGCGGTCCTGTGGTGCAAGGCCATGCCATACTGAAGTATGGCATGGCCTTGAGCCACTGGACCACTAAGGTAGCCATGAAGGCCATCCTGGGATTACCCCAAAAAGACCTGGCTAAAGAGGCTCTGGTGATGTAGTGACACTCCCAGCAAACCGGCAACCGGGAACTGCAGTGGCTCAAGTCGCTAAGACGCTGACTGGGAAGCGGAAGGTCAGCAGTTCGATTCCCGAGTACTGCAGGACGGAAATGAGCTCCCGTCTTCATCCCAGCTCCTGCCAACCTAGCAGTTCGAAAGCAAGAAATTGCAAGTAGATAAATAGGGACCACTTCGGTGGGAAGGTAACAGCGTTCCGTGCGCTCCGGTGTCTAGTCATGCCTGCCACATGACCACGGAAACGTCTGCAGAAGCAGACAGCGCTGGCTCTTCGGCTTAGAAACAGAGATGAGCACTACACCCTAGAGTCGGATACGACTAGCTTTCGAGCAAGGGAAACCTTTACCTTTACCTTACTACAAAACTACAAAAGAAATGAATGTGAATCACAGCAATGAAATTACTGCACCTCAATTTCTTTTCCATTAAATGTTTGTTTGGTTACATTTAAAAAATAGATTAGCAAAGGACCAAATGAAGATTGAGCCAGTGAATGATTAGCTATAAAGGAGCTGATGCCTCCTGTACCTGCAAAACCAGTGCAGAAGACTGGAATTCTATGTGACAAATGCATTTCCTCTCAAATACTAGTTGCTAATTGTAATTAATTAAATGGGGCCTTTGATTATGCTGATTAGGATTATGGTGGCTAGGTGTTGCATGTGCTTATCTGGAGAGGAAGAAGAAGCATGCTTATACAGTACTAGTGTGTGAGTAAACAGTAGAATGATGTAGTCAGATATGTTCCTGGATAGGCCAGGCCAGGTCAGGAAACATAGATATGCCTTTCTTGTTTTATTCTGGGAAAGGGGAAAATTAAAAATGTTTCTTTTTCATATTTTGTACCTAATCTTGTACTCTGAGCTATTTTTCTTTTAAATAAAAGTTACCTTGAAACAGAAGACGTTGTACTTATTATATAGAGCATAAACCTGTGGGAGATTTCCAGTTCCTTTTTCTTTTCTTTATTGGTAATGCTACATTTTGCTAATTCACACTGCATGTCCTACCTGATCTGGCTGGTTTGTAAGCATAAACAGTCAGTGATTGAAACCTATCATAGATTTCTTTAGCCTGGAGCAGACCCCAGGTACTCTGAAGCAGCACAAAGGTTTATGTGGACTCCCTGAATGGATGCAGGTCCCTAGCAGGTGAAACAAGTCCTATTATAGTGGGCTAAGTGGGTGTGTTGTCCCTTACACTAATTATAGTTAAAGTTGGACCCTTTGTAGGTAAAAAACAAAAAAACTTTAGTCTGTAACCCAGGAAGATACAGTAATATGCAACTCTTGTATAGAGTTTGTGAAATTTTACTTTTTTTGGACTGCACCTGCCACAATTCACTGATCAATATGACTGATACAGTACTTGGAATTCAGCTTGGAATGTAACCTGATTTTTACATTGGAAGTGTTTTTCTCCAGAGATGAAATGAGTTTCCATAACACACAAAAATGTTCAGTTTCTTAAATGTGCCTCTGGGCCTTTTAAATATCACTCAGCGGATCGTAAACTTTGATTAATGCAGATCGTCCATCTAGAGCTTCATGAAAATGAAAACAGAGTGATGTGCCTCTCCACCAATTGCTAATCTTTAAATCCTGTATCTTATTCATATAAAGCAAAGTTGATGTTTCTTTGACCCACCATTGTAGTTTCAGCTCTGGGTTGTATTAAATAAGAAACATTTTTCTCTCATAGATGTAAAGATTTTATTTCAACCTTTCATTTTGACTTGCATAATTTCTAACAGGTTGACTTTTGTAGAAATGTAATTGCCTATTACTTCCTGTGTATCTTCCTCACTTTAAAGATTGCACATAGGGTTGCCATATGTCCCAGAAAACCAGGATTGTCCCGGATTCAAGGTCAGAAAAATTGTCCTGGCCAGTTCAATAAAAATCATGTTAAAGTCCCAGATTTTTAAAACTTACTGATTGTGTATTATAACACAACATTGAAATAAATTCGAACTCTTGCTATCAAATGAGCCATTTCCTGCCACACTGGAGTTGGAGTATACCTGGAGACAAATCTTAACGTCCTTGCCTAACACCACTGCCCGATAAGTGAGACCAGTGTGTTTTCTGGAACTGGGGATGTTAAGAGTTGACCACAATGCAACTTTAAAGAAGTACAACAGATCGTCTTATAGTAAGAATTAACTGTTGTAAATGAACTCATTTATATATTGATATATTCAATGTGAATGTGTTTTATAGCTGTCATTATATTAAGTTTGTTTTTAAAAAGGCAATTATGTAGATTTTTGTCAAGTATACTTCTGTCCTGGTTTTGTGGGAGAGAATTATGGCAACTCTAAATGCACATTAATATTTTGCCTTACTTTTTTTCCATTTTAAAATCTACTTACTAGAATTGAGACCATTAGGCTTGGTGTAGCAGTCACCTCAGCAGGCTGGGTGCTGGGAGAAAGACAATAACTACACAGCTTTCCCTGCTGTCACTGCTCCCCTAATGAGAGCCATGCTGGTGTGGAGAGTCATTTCTTTAGGTTGCTCTCTCAAGCCACTTATTTCAGTAATGCCTGAGTCCTCCATATCCTCCTCACACCACGGGTGTAGAACTGAGAAAGGACAAGATGGCAGAGGCAATGCTAGTCCTGGAGGTGTCAGTGACATGGCCGCACACCAGTGGTGAAAGAGAAGGATATAACAACGGCAGTTGAAATACTTCCAGTAGATGGTACTGTGTAGAACACTCTGTTTTTATAATACCTGCTTCTGGGATAGGTGCTTTTAAAACCGAACCACTGGAAAAAATGTCCAAGAAAATCATCTCTGTGCAATAAATTCCTTATCTATTTTGAAAAGAATTGAGAAACATTGTCAATTGCCTGTGCTATGGCTCTGAGGAGCCACCACAGAGTGGCATTGTTAAAATAGATGGCTCAATATAGAGTTGGCTTCCCAAAGCTTCCAAGTAGCTGCAAGCTCCTTCTTTTCTGTCTCCATTGATGGTGTGCAGAAGTGCCTCAGACCACTGATGGCTTGTCCCATTAGTCCAGGAGTTCACAACCTTTTAAAGCCGGGGGCCGGGTCATGCTGCCTCAGACAGCTTCAGAGGCTGGATGGCCATTTTGCCCTTCCTCCACCACATAGCACTTCCTGGTGTGGTGGAGGTGGTGGTGGGTCACATGAAATGGCACCGTGGGCCACATCTGGCCCACAGGCCACAGTTTGAAAATCCCTGCTTTAGTCTTTCTTCTTCCCTTTTCTAGTCATAATCTGTAGGGGGATCGTGCAAGTGTTGTCCTCATCTGTTGTTCTTACAGTGAAAGGTTGTTCCCCCTGCTCTAGCACAATATTATGTGCTCTCTATGTGTGTGTGCATTTATGCATGGTGGTGGTAGTGGTGGTGGAAGACAGCAGAGTGGACAGTCACCTGATTCTATCCAGGTATGCATGCATGTGCCACCCTTTGCTTCCTGCCTTATATTTGAGATACTTCTGACTACTGTGAACATTCCTTTTAAGGCCACAACATTAAATACCATGCCATGACCACAAACTAGAATGGTAGATGTTGTGTTCTAATAATGTAACCTTCTACATGTGATATCAATGTATCTGAACCAATGTAACCTTGCCTATGAGTAATAATGTAACCTTCAGCTGTATCACATAAACCCTGTAATAGGACGCGAGCTAATGACCACCAGCTGGCAGCAGCGAGCGTCCAAGCTCTCTTGGTTCAAACCCATCAAAGACCGCAGCGCGGGAAGTTTCCCGCCGCTACCTACACCTGGACAAGAAGGGCGTGACCAGCCATGACGTCACGCGGGCCAGTAGCCAACGGGCTACCGTGGAGCCACATTCAAATACGTTACTACCATATATATAGAGCTGTTCGTCCGCCATTACCTCATGTTCCCTCTGTCCACCATGCAATAAACCTGAGTTAACCCAGCCGTTGGCTGTGCCTCGTGTCTTGACTCTCATATACTAAATTGGCGACGAAGGTGGGATAATGGATCCCCATGGAGCCAGGACACAGAGCGGGTTCAACATCACCAAACCGCAAGACTGGGAGCTTTTTGAGATGGACTTCCAGGCGGCACTGGTGGAACTCAAAGTCAAAGAAGACGACGAGGAAAGGAAGAGGGCCATCCTCACCCGCATGCTCGGGATGGAAACCAAGCGGACGCTGGTGGGCATCCTCGCACCGAAGAAGGTGAGCGATTTCAAAGCCGGTGACATCATGAAACTGCTGCGTGAGCGGTTCCGACCCTCGAGGGCAATGTTTCCCGCTCGGAGCGCGTTTTGGAGGCGAGTTCAAGCGCCGGACGAGTTGGTAGAAGCCTTCGTAACGGCTATGAGGGTAGCCGCCGCCCCCTGCAAATGGGACCACATCCTAGATATGGCCCTCAGGGACGGAGTGCTGTGTGGCCTGAAGGACAAGGAAGTACAGCGCAGCTTGATGAACAAGGAGCCACCACCCACACTGGAAGAGGTTGTAGAAGCCGCGGAAGCCGCGGAATCCACGAACGCTGGAGTAGATGAGATGCACAAGTGGCGTGAGTGGCGTCCGAGGGCCGGCAAAGCGAAAAACACGTCGCACGGGAAGTCCGGTCAGTCGGTGCATGCAACCCGACCGACCTTCTGAAAGCAGCGATGGCGAGGAGGTCCAGAAGGTCCGGAGAGGTGGGCGCCGCTGCGATGGTTGCGGAGCGGCCCATGAGCGCGTGAAGTGCCCATTCAGGAAAGCCGAGTGTTTCAACTGTGGGCGTCGGGGGCACATCGCCAAGGCGTGCAGGAAATGGAAAGAGGGCCGGAGACAGTCGCAGGACCGCTCAGCCAGACCGGACCGTCCAGCGAGGCCCAAAGATGGCGCCCGGGCCACGAGGAAGCAGGACGGCGTGGGCCGCATCTCGGACGACAGCGAGGGCGACGCTCCTGTGTTCAGCGTGTCTGCGGGACAGCCCCATTACTTTGTTGAGGTACTAGTACAAGGGACCCCCATTAGGATGGAAGTTGACTCGGGGTCCTCCTATTCAATAATTCCCCAGAGAGAGTTCTTGAAAATCGACCCCCACGTGCGGCCCAAACTTAAAGCGTTGAGGGCCACACTACGGGACGTACAGGGGAACAGCATTCCAGTGTTGGGGGTCGGGACATTCCGGGTTCGTTTTAAGAGACATTCTGCGGAACTTCCCCTAGTGGTGCTAAAAGGGGGGAGTTGTAGCCTCCTCGGAACCCAGTGGTTTCAGCCCTTAGGTCTGTTCATAGGGGGGGTGCATGCCGTAGGCGAGGACCCAATACAAGCGGTGTGTGATGCACACCCCGCTGTTTTTAAAAGTGGACTGGGAAAGTTCAAGGGACCCCCTGTAGCCTTCGACTTAGACCCGGAGGTCCGCCCGATAAGACTTAAACCGCGCAGGGTACCATTCGCGCTAAAGGACAAAATAGAGGTGGAACTGGACAAACTGGTGGGTCAAGGGATTCTTGTTCCTGTGGATTCCGCGGAGTGGGAGACTCCAATTGTAACAGCACTGAAGGCTAACGGGGAGGTGCGCATCTGCGCTGATTATAAGTGTACCATTAATAAGGCAATCCGCCCTAATGCATACCCGGTGCCAGTGGTCAGCCACCTTCTGGCCAGGCTAAATGGGGGAAAGTGTTTCGCTAAACTCGATTTAGCACAGGCCTACCAGCAACTCCCAGTAACCCCCGCCACAGCAGCGGCACAAACAATAGTCACACATAAGGGGGCGTTCCAGGTGTCGAGGTTACAGTTCGGCGTGAACTCGGCACCTGGCATTTTTCAGTCGCTAGTGGAACGCCTCCTGAAGGGACTGGAGGGGGTGTTGCCATATTTTGATGACGTGTTGATAACGGGGGGGAGTAAGGACGAGCTGGCTCGCAGACTGGATAAGGTCCTGACCGTGTTCGAAAAAGCGGGGCTGCGACTGAGGAAAGACAAATGTGTATTTTTCGAAACAGAGGTTGAGTTTTTAGGGTTCCGTGTCACACCCGAGGGAATTAGGCCGTCCAAATCTAAGGTAGCCGCCATTAAGAAAGCCCCTCGCCCCACTTCCAAAACCGAGCTACAGTCGTTTCTGGGGCTTCTCAATTTCTACCATACCTTCCTTCCACGGAAGGCGTCTATTGCCGAGCCGCTCCATCGGTTACTTAAAAAAGAGGAAAAATGGCTGTGGGGTGACGAGCAAGAACGAGCGTTCACAGAGTTAAAGCAACTCCTCACATCCGAGGCAATCCTGACTCATTTCGACCCCAAACGGCCCATAGTTTTAGTCTGCGATGCATCCCCGGTGGGGGTGGGGGCGGTGCTTTGCCACGTGTTAAACGACGGAAGGGAGGCCCCGATAGCGTTTTATTCAAGGTCCCTGTCCCAAGCAGAGCGGAATTACGCACAGACCGATAGGGAGGCACTAGCGATAGTAGCGGGAACCAAGAAATTTCACGATTTTCTGTATGGTCGGCCGTTCAAGGTCGTTACTGATCACAAGCCCCTGTTAGGAATATTCACTGCAAATAAGCCCACGCCACAGATCCTGTCCCCGAGGATGCTGCGGTGGGCTATTTTTCTTAACGCATATCAACATGAGTTAGAATACCGGCCAGGGAAGGAAATCAGCCATGCAGACGCACTCTCACGGTCGCCGTTACCCTTGTCGGACGACCAGAAGGCAGGGGTAAGAAGAGATCGCCAGGTATTATTAATAGAGGTCTTGGAGTCACCCCCGATAGTACCGGCCGACATTGCCAGGGCGACCGGAAAGGACAGAACACTAGAGAAAGTATGCTCGTGGGTGCAGAAGGGGTGGCCGGCGTCATCCCCAGGCGCGGAATTCGACCCATTTTTCCGAAAGCGAGTAGAATTGTCTTTAGAGAGGGGGTGCCTTTTGTGGGGCCAACGGGTGGTGGTTCCTACGTCCCTGCGGCCGAAGGTGCTAAAGCTGTTGCACGTCAGCCACCCGGGAATCGTCCGCTCCAAGGCGTTGGCCCGGAGTTACTTCTGGTGGCCCCAGCTGGACGCCGACATAGAGCATATGGTTGGCACTTGTGAGGCATGTCAGTGCTCCCGACCGGAGGTGGCCCGCCTCCCGCATAGGGAATGGGACGCAGCAAGGGGACCGTGGTCCAGGGTGCACGTAGATTTTGCTGGCCCGTTCCGAGGAACCATGTTTCTCCTGGTGGTGGATGCATACTCAAAGTGGCTGGAGGTCATTCCGGTAAAGAGCACATCCTCCGCCACTACCATTCGCCAGCTAAGGAGGGTCTTTTCCACGTTCGGTTTACCCGACACTTTGGTCAGCGATAACGCCAGTTGCTTCACGTCCGCTGAGTTCGCAGCATTCATGGAGGCAAATGCAATTCGGCATGTCACATCCGCGCCGTTTCACCCGGCCACGAATGGCCAAGTGGAACGGTTGGTGCGCACCACAAAGGATGCGCTGCGGCGCATGGGCTCGGGAGATCTAAATCACCAAGTTTGTCAATTTCTATTAGCGTACAGGGTGACCCCCTTAGCGTCTGGATACTCGCCGGCTGAGCTGCTGATGCGGAGGAAACTGACGACGCTTTTGTCCAGGTTGGACCCGTCGAGGGTCGAGGACAAAGGGAAGAACATAGGTTTAGCGGTCTCGAAAGGTTTCGGCGTAGGCAATCCTGTACACTGCAGGAACTATGCCAACGCAGGCCCAGCCTGGGTGCCAGGGACGATAATAGAGCAGACGGGGCCAGTGTCATATCGGGTGGAAACTAGCACCGGCCTCCTCTGGAGGAGGCACGCTGACCAACTGAGGCACCGAGTGAGTGAGGGGCCGATCAGCGGGGCTCAGCGACAGGATTCAGCGATAGGGTTCTCCCCCACCCGTTTAGCCCAAGGGGGAGACAGAGAGGGACACCAGTCCGAAGGCAGGAGGGAAAGCAGTGAGCCCGACTCATATCCTTTTGATACCCCAGTTCTATCCGAGCCCGGGGGGAGGGAAAAGGAGTGTGCGGCCGCCGCTGCCGCTTCCCCCGAATCCGATTTTGATTTTGATTTTGCTAGCCGGGGGGGTTTTTTGGAGTGTTCCCCCACCCATCCAAGCGAGAAGAGGGGTTTTTCGTTAGCCCCCAGTGCCCCC
The DNA here is from genome assembly GCA_035047305.1 of Bradypodion pumilum. Classification (NCBI taxonomy): domain Eukaryota; kingdom Metazoa; phylum Chordata; class Lepidosauria; order Squamata; family Chamaeleonidae; genus Bradypodion; species Bradypodion pumilum. Next base: position 61,589,749 of record JAWDJD010000006.1, on the reverse strand, counting down.
GGTTATTCCCAAGCAAAGCATACACCTCCCAACAAAGCCGCAGAGCCGCGGCAAACCACTAACAAGTCATCCTCTCCGATTGCAGGGCAGGAAGCCAGGGAGCAAGGAGGAGGGAGCGAAGCCGGGGCAGGGCAGCCCGCGCCGAGACCCCAGCGTGTTCGAAATAAGCCATCTTGGCTGAGAGACTTCGTCTCATCCTAGGGGGGAGGAGTGTTGTGTTCTAATAATGTAACCTTCTACATGTGATATCAATGTATCTGAACCAATGTAACCTTGCCTATGAGTAATAATGTAACCTTCAGCTGTATCACATAAACCCTGTAATAGGACGCGAGCTAATGACCACCAGCTGGCAGCAGCGAGCGTCCAAGCTCTCTTGGTTCAAACCCATCAAAGACCGCAGCGCGGGAAGTTTCCCGCCGCTACCTACACCTGGACAAGAAGGGCGTGACCAGCCATGACGTCACGCGGGCCAGTAGCCAACGGGCTACCGTGGAGCCACATTCAAATACATTACTACCATATATATAGAGCTGTTCGTCCGCCATTACCTCATGTTCCCTCTGTCCACCATGCAATAAACCTGAGTTAACCCAGCCGTTGGCTGTGCCTCGTGTCTTGACTCTCATATACTAAAGTAGACTAATGAGCAGAATTCAGCAGATGCTTAGGCACTGGAGCCTTCCACTAAGAATATGGAATGTATTGTGGCTTTTCACCCCTGTGGAATAGAAGTCTCTGAGGAAGCTGAAACACTTTTTTGTTGGTGTTAAAGTGTGTCAATAACTGCCAGTAAGGGATCCCTGAGTTATTCTGTGAAACAATTAAAATCCAAAAATGCTTTAGTATTTTAAAAAAAAACTTTTGAAAGACTTTTGCTGTGTAGTTTGTTTAAGGTCAAAGCTAAGTAAAACACACAACAGAAATGATGCATAAGCAATGAAATTCATTCATTTCCTAACCTGCAGTAATTGATTTGCTGCAAACAGGCTCTCCAGTGGAAATATTATGGGGAGTTTCTCATTAATGGATTTGATTTGGTTCTGTTTCTTTTTTAAAAAAATCATGGCTACATTGATAACAAAATAATTTACTCTTTGAAATTCTCCAATTTCTGAACAAGTAATTTTGTTTTGGCCTTTTATTCATACACAGCTTCAACCTGTTTTGATTTATTTTTCAGCTAATGTTATACCACCCATCCCTTCTTTTAAAATGCTTGGGGCAACATCCACAGGAGTATTTCTAAAATAATCTAAACAGGGATTGGAATAATTACCTTTTCTTGTTAGAATGTCCAAAATCTGCTAGTCAGGATAACCAATGGCTCTTTTGGCTAGGAGCTGCAGTTCCAAAAGAACACATCTCCACAATCTGATTTTATGAAGACAGTAGACTGGGAAATGACAGGTTCTAAGACTGATTTGAACCCAGTTACACAATCCAAAAAAGACACTTTTCTTCTAGTGCCTAGGATGTTGTACTGGCTTACTAAACATACCTAGTCATGCTTAGAGCAAACCATTTGAAATCTGTACAGCATGCAAGCCAAAGTCGCATTGATATCAGTGGATCCGTGGCTGAGTAAATCTGTATCCAACCCAAAGCTGGTTCACACTGACTTCCCTAAATTTTTTGGTCCTTGGTTTATGAATAAATACATAAAACCTGGAAGGCAGGTTGTGACTGAAGAGTTATAACCATGGATACTGCAGTTATTAACTTTGTTCTCCTTCTTCATATGTGCATCACTAATGCTACTGATGCAATGCTGCTGAGAAAGAAAACATAAAGGGATGTATGTGCATATACATGTTAATGTGTGTTCATCTGTAAGAGTACAGTGGCACAGCCTCCAACCCAGAGCCCATCACTGAAAACCACTCTTTCGGTCAAAACTCTTGTTCATTCTATATCAAGGTTGTCACATTAGTCATTAAGTAAGCGGGAACAAGTAGAACTCTTGTGGTGCAGTGGCTAAACTGTTGTACTGCAGCAAAATCTGTTATCACAATTTGAGTTAGATCCTGAAGGGTCTCAAGGTTGACTCAGTCTTCCATCCTTTAAGGATGGTAAAATGAGTACCCAGCATTTTGAGGGCAAAATGGTAATTCCCTTATGAACCACCCAGAGACTGCACAAAGCATTATGGGGCAGTATATAGTGTACATGATTCAAGAAGCAACAGTTAGGACAGAATACGAAATGACAGAGTGGTTTGGAATAGAAAAAGGAGTAAGACAAGGCTGTGTTTTGTCACTCTGCTTATTCAACTTATACACAGAGCACATGATGTGCAATGCAGGGATGGACGAATCACAAGTTGGGATCAAAATTGCTGGGAGAAACATCAACAACTTGAAACACGCAGATGATACTACCCTAATGGCAGAAAGTGAGGAAGACCTAAATAAGCTCCTGCTTAGGTTGAAAGAAGAGAGTGCAAAAGCTGGCTTGAGACCCAACATCAAGAAAACCAAGATAATGTCAACAGGCCCTATCAGTCCCTGGAAGATGGGGAAGAAGTAGAAGCAGTGACAGATTTTACTCTCTTAGGATCCAAGATCACTGCAGATGATGATTGCAGCCATGAAATAAAAAGGCGGCTGATTCTTGGGAGGTAAGCTATGAGAAACCTGGGGAACATAGTGAAAAGTAGAGACAACACCTTGAAAACAAAAATTCGCAAAGTCAAAGCAATGGTATTCCTGGTGGTAATGTATGGTTGTGAGAGCTCGACCATTAGGAAAGCTCAGCACAGAAGAATAGATGCCTTTGAAATGTGGTGTTGGAGGAGAGTTTTGAGAGTACCCTGGACAGCGAGGAGAACAAATAGGTCAATTCTGGAAGAAATTAACCCTGACTGCTCATTAGAAGGTCAAATAGTAAAGATGAAGCTAAAGTACTTTGGGCATCAAATGAGAATAGAGGATTCACTTGAGAAAGCCTTGATGCTCGGAAAGGTGGAGGGCAAAAGAAGAAGGGGGCATCCAAAATGAGATGGCTAGATGGTATTGTAGATGCAATGGGCACAGAGCTGAGGAGGACTGGTCGAAGACAAAGGTGGAATACAGAGATGGAAGACAGTGGACGGTGGAAGACAGAGGTGCCTGGCGGGCAATGGCCCACAGGGTCGCAAAGGGTTGGAATCAACTGTGCGACTGAACAACAACAAATATAGTGTGTATTGTTTACTTAATATAGTTAGGAATAAGATTGAGAATTAATAGATTAATGTTCTAAATGCACAGGAAAATATTATATTAGGTTTAGACCCCTTTGTTGTATATCAGGCAGGGGAATAAGATTTTTTTAATGTAGAGACAGTTATATGAAGAAAATAGATCTTTCTATCTCTAATTTTTATTGGAAGGGTTTCTGTTCTGCTGTACCAGAATCAGATATTGTTCTTCTTTAGGTAGACTCCGCAGGCAGTATGAAATATAGGAGTGATAGAAGAAGCAGGCACTTAAGGAAGGCTGTAGGAATGCTGTTTGCACCAATTCCAGCAGCTTCTACTGAGAGGAGTGGGAGATGGAAAGAGAGAAGACAGCTTACAACTGTCTCATGATACCCATCTGCCTTGTTCTCACTGATATTATGAAACCGCAGCAGGCTGCAGTACAAGTTGTGTCATCTCTGCCGAGGAGGTGGCAGAGGTGAGACAGATATCCATGAACCTCAGAGCGCCCAGCTGTAACCAGCTTTGAGCTCAGCTTAAGAAACATGCCTTGAGGACAAGGTGCCCAAGCACTCCATTCTCTCTCTCTCTTTTTTTCTTTCCATACATGCACACACATGTTATTTGCCACATGATCTGCTGCCCCCCCTTCAAACAAAAGGGTGTTGAAAGAATCTTTAAAAAGCGTCCTTCCCTTTTATTTTATTGCAAGGTATGCAATCTGAACATGCGGTAATGGCGTAGGCACAGCTCCTTTTATACTGTACAGTACATTTGAATTCCACTCCAAGAGCGCCCATTGGCTGTGGTATCAGTGACGTCATTGGGACGTACTGCATACCTTATAAGGTTTACCTGTAGCAGGAATGTTTCCCGTGTTACACTGTGATTGGGTGTTCTGGACCATGTGAGCTGAGCTATTGCAGCTGCCATCTACCGGCAGCTGAATCGCTTGTAATTGCAGCTGGTTTACATCGAGTTACATTGTTACACAGACACTCCTTTACAAGGTTACATTCTTAAAGGTACAATGTTACATACACAACATCCCTCCCCCCTAGGATGGAACGAAATCCCTCAACCATTGTGGTGGCCCACATGTGCGTTTGGGCCGTGCGGTAGCTTGGCCGAGTTCGGGAGAACTAGGAGATCTGAGTTCCGCAGACTCCCGTCCTGCAATGGGAAAATGAGATTTGTTAGCGGCATGTCGGAAGGCTTGGTCCAATTCAGAAGAGGAACTTGGGAGGGCAAACTGTAAATCAGAACCCCATTTTGTTTCAGGAGGAGCAGGGGATCGCTCGAAATCAAAACCTGGAAAGGGAGAAGAATACCTTAACGAAAAGTTCCGCCAGTTACTCTTTTGCCTCTTTTGCCTAGGAGTAGAGAAAGGCTCAAAAACCAAAGGACGGGGGGTTACTGGGGTGAACTCAAGGCCTCACTTGGATGAGTGGGGGAACACTCTGAAAACTCCCCCCCCCGGTCCTGCAACTCAAAAGCTACACTGTCGGGGTCTGGGCTCTCACAGACTTCACAGCCCGCCTGCCATGGGTAAAAGAGACGGGGATTCTTATTCCCTTGACTGGCGTGGAAGGAATTGATATAAGGAGCCCTTTGTGGGCTGTTCGCCATATCTCCCCCTTGGGATAAGCGGGTGGGGAAGGACCCTAACGTTGACTCACCCATACCTTCATCTCCCTGTGCATTTGTGACCCGACGCCTGAGCAGGTCGGCATGTCGCCTCCACAGTAAGCCCGTACTTGTTTCTACCTGGTAGGACACCGGTCCCGTCTGTTCAATCACAACCCCTGGGACCCACGTTGGGCCAGCAGCTGGATAGTTTCTGCAATACACTGGGTCTCCTGCCTCGAATACCTTGGTGTGCACAATTTCTATATTCCTCCCCCTATCCTCCACCCTGGTTGGATCCAACTGATCAAAAAGGGAGACTGGTCTCCTGTGCATGAGAAGCTCTGCAGGTGAGAGCCCAGATGCCAGGGGAGTTACTCTGTAGCAGATGAGAAATTGGCACAATTGCAAATTTAGATCCCCGGGGCCCATTCGCCGAAGTGCCTCCTTAGTTGATCGCACTTGGTGCTCGACCTGGCCATTCGTTGCGGGGTGAAAAGGAGCTGAAGTAATGTGCCAAATCGCATTCCTCGCTAGGAATGCCTGGAATTCGGCGGAAGTGAAAGTACTGGTGTTATCGGAGACAAGCACATTGGGTAACCCAAAACAACTAAACAGCTTCCGCAAGTGTTTAATGGTTGCGGCAGAGGAGGTATTGGACATTGGAATGACCTCCAACCATTTTGAAAAAGAATCAACCACTAGAAGGAACATGGAGCCTCGAAAAGGACCAGCAAAGTCGATGTGTAATCTAGATCATGGACTGTGTCCCATTTTCTGTGAGGAAGTCGGGACTCCTCCGGTCGAGAACTCTGGCAACTTTTGCAAGTGCCCACCATGTGTTCAATGTCAGCATCTATCAGGGGCCACCAGAAATAGCTCCTGGCCAAAGCCTTTGAGTGCACGATCCCTGGGTGGCTGATGTGCAGTAATCTGAGCACTTTTGCATGCAGTGCCTCAGGGATGATCACCCGTTGGCCCCAGAGGAGGCAACCCCTCTCTAACGAGAGTTCAACCCTTTTCCGGAAAATACTTTGAATTCTTCGGCTGGCGGAGTCGTGGCCCAGCCCTTCCTTACCCATGAAATTACTAGGAACAGGATTTTGTCCCTCGTCGTGGCCTTGGCGAGAACTGTGGGTACTATGGGTGGTAAATCAAGGGACTCAATCAGCAACACCTGGTGATCTTGCTCCACCTCGCATTCGGGTTCCCATAGCTCTGGGAGGGGGGACCGGAAAAGTGCATCAGCATGGCTGATCTCCTTGCCCAGGCGGTGGACCAGTGTGTACTGGCAAGCATTTAGAAGTATGGCCCACCGAAGCATTCTTGGGGACAGAATCTGGGGTGTGGGCTTGCACGTGGTGAAAATACCCAGCAGAGGCTTATGGTCAGTCACAATGGTGAACTCCCGACCGTAGAGGAAGTTGTGGAATTTCTTGGTTCCCGTGACTATCGCAAGAGCCCATTTCCTAACACATGGCACAGCACTGCCCCCACCCCCACTGGTGAAGCATCACACACTAGCACCACGGGATTCCTGGGGTCGAAATGGGTTAAGATTGCCTCTGAGGAGAGGAGCTGTTTCAGCTCTTTGAAAGCCTTTTCCTGGCTGTCCCCCCACCACCAAACCACGTCTTTCTTTAAAAGACATTGGAGAGGCTCCGCTACGGAAGCTTTCCTTGGCAAGAAGGAATGATAGAAATTTAGGAGCCCTAAGAAGGACTGCAATTCTGGTTTCACAGGGGGGGGGGGCATTTCGAACAGCCGCAACCTTTGAGTCGGAGGGCTTAACTCCCTCGGGGGTTATCTTAAACTCCAGGAATTCTACCTCCCTTGCCAGGAACACACATTTATCCCGTCTCAATCTTAGCCCCGCTTTCTCGAATACTGTAAGAACCTTATCCAGTCTTTTGGCGAGTTCCGACTCACTCCCCACAGTAATCAAAACATTGTCAAAATAGGGGAGAACCCCAGGGAGACCCTTGAGGAGGCGTTCCACTAAAGATTGAAAAATCCCGGGGGCTGAATTCACGCCTAACTGTAGGCGTGTTACATTAAAGGCACCTTTGTGCATTACGATTGTTTGTGCAGCTGCGGCAGCAGGCGTGACTGTAAGCTGCTGATAGGCCTGCACCAGATCTAACTTAGCAAAACATTTACCCCCATGTAACATGGCTAGTAAATGGCTAACTACCGGCACCGGGTATGCATTAGGGCGAATTGCCTTGTTAATGGTACATTTATAGTCTGCAAAAATTCTAACCTCCCCATTAGCTTTCATAGCAGTCACAATTGGAGTTTCCCACTCTGCAGAGTCCACTGGAACTAAAATCCCCTGACCCACCAGTTTGTCCAGTTCTGCCTCAATCTTGTCCTTGAGGGCGAATGGCACTCGTCGTGGGTTGAGCCGGCTGGGTCAGATTCCTGGATCCAGGTTGAATGAGACTCGGGCCCCACTATAATTTCCGAGTCCCTTCTTGAAAACCGCTGGGTGTGTGTCACACACGACTCGCACTGGATCAGCCTCTATTGCATTTATGCCAGACAGTTCAATACCCAAAGAAGTGAACCACTGGCTCCTGAGGAGGCAGCTGGAACCCCGTCTCAGTACCACTAGGGGCAGCTTCTCTGTGAAACTTTTAAACTTTACTTAGAACTCCCCCACCCCCAAAACAGGAATCATGTTGCCCTGAACGTCCCGCAAAGTATTCTTTTGAAATAGGGGTGAAAGAATTAAGATGTTAAGATAATATTAATTCTGTTTTAAAAATAAAAATTATTTTCTCAGTACTCTGTAAAGTTAAACAGATCAGATTGACCTATCATATAGAACTGATGACGGGGCTAAAGTAAACAGAAGGCTTTGTGTCCACAAGCTCAGCACAGTTTGTGCAGCTGACAGGGAACCGTAAATAATATTTGTGTGACATGACATGAGACATGTTCCTTATATGACATGATCTAAATAACAGTTACAGAATGTTCTAACCTGAACTTAATGAAATGTCAGAAGATTAATTAATAATTTTGGCTCATCCCATAGTGATGTAATGTGTAGAAATTTCCAAATTTTATACTATAAAAAGATGGCTCTGAAAATGTATTTTCATTCAGGGAATATTAGCTTGGTAAAGTGTTCCTGAATCTGTTTGGCCAAATATTAACAAATATTAACAAATAAAACTCCTAAATCTGTCTTAGTGTGTGGAATGCGATTTTGTCTAGTTCAGTATTCCATAACACTTAGGGCCTTAGGTTTCGGGTGCGCATTGGGGGGAATGCGCAGAAATTCCTTCTGGGACATGATGGAGTAGGACAAACCTGAGTCCACCTCCATCCTAACCGGGACCCCCTGTAACAGTAGCTCAACAAAGAAGCATCAGTGTGCGTTGGACACACGGCTCACGGTCAGCTCATGCACGGAAACCTTCATGATGCCATCTCCCTTTTGTTGAGGGTGCTCAGCTGGCTCCTGGTCCTCTCTCCACCATTGCCTGCAAACCTTAGCAATGTGGCCTTGGCGTCCGCAGCTGTGGCACTTGGCCTTCCGGAAAGGGTACTTTTTCCAGTCGTGGGATGCTTCACAGCCATCGCATTGGCAGTGGACCTTGTCACTGGTGTGTTTTCAGGATGCCTTCCTCTGGACCTTCTGGATGTCATCGCCGTCGCTGGAACCAGACCCCGATGATGCAGAGGCCTCTGGAGAGGAGGATGAGCTGGAAGAATGGCGGGGTGAGTGCCGGGCAGCCTGCACCACGGCCCCAGGCCCCCTGGGTGCGCCAGGCTTCTCCCTGAAGGCTCACACCCCAGACCTCGCTGCTTTGGCCGCCTGAGCCTCCCGCAATATGGAGCCAAAGGAGAGGTGCTCGCGGGACATCAGTCTCCTCTGGACTTCCTCGTCCCACAGTCTGCACAGCAGGTTGTCCCTCAGGGCTTCCTCCAGGTCGCCCCACCGGCAAGGGGCAGCGGCTAGCCTGAGGGCAGCGGTGTAATCCGCCACTGACTCACCCGGGTACTGGTCTCACCTGTGGAATGCGACTCAGGCTGGGGAAATGGACACTTTCGGCTGAAAGTGGTTCTGCAGCACCTCCAGAATCTCTGTGAGTGGGACCGTCTTGATGTTCCGGGGCAACGTCATATGCATCACCAGCTCTAATGTGGGAAGGCCAATCTGGGCGAGGAGGCAGGAGCACATTTGTTCCTCGTCTTTGATGCACTCGGCGGCCATCGCTTGCTCGAACTGGCACTCGTACAAAGCCCATTTCTCTAGCTTCTTGATGTCGAACGGAGGTCGCTTGATGCTGTGGGAAGCCATTATCCCACCTTCGTCGCCAATTTTATGTTTCCAGATTGATACGCAGTAGGCAGCATTCAGCCAAACACATCTTTATTGCAAGGTATGCAATCTGAACATGCGGTAATGGCGGAGCCGCAGCTCTTTTTATACTGTACAGTACATTTGAATTCCGCTCCAAGAGCGCCCATTGGCTGTGGTATCAGTGACATCATTGGGACGTACTGCATACTTTATAAGGTTTACCTGTGGCGGGAATGTTTCCATGTTACACTGTGATTGGGTGATCTGGACCATGTGAGCTGAGCTATTGCAGCTGCCATCTACCGGCAGCTGAATCGCTTGTAATTGCAGCTGGTTTACATCGAGTTACATTGTTACACAGAGACTCCTTTACAAGGTTACATTCTTAAAGGTACAGTGTTACATACACAACATCTTACTGCCAGCCGCTTCACTCTTTGTGTGATGTTGCAGCCAAACAGCAATGTGAGCCCAGCTGGCCACCTTCGGGAAGTCTAAGCAGAAATTCAGGAATATACCCTAGCTGTCTTTTTGATGCATCTCTTTTGCCTACTCTGCACTTCACCCCTCCACAATAAACTATTCCTCAGCATGGAGTGCAAGAAGAAAATGTCACCCCAAAATTATAGAGAATACCAGGAGGGGAGGAATGTAAAACTGACCTTCCTTGTTTGGGGCGAGGGTGTGTGACACAGAAACATCTTAGAAATGTTCTCATTAATATGTCTTGCGATAAATTTCGGCTCAACAGTATGCCCCTCATTTGCTCTTCTATTGCTGTTCCGCTTCCCTCAGATATGATGGAGAATTTCTGCTGATAACCTAATCACAAATTTCTTGGCGTACAAGTGTAGCAAGCATGTGAATAGCTGTAGATGACTCACAGGGGCCCAGTCTTTTTCCACACTCCTAAATACCCTCACCCCACTGAGAATTACTACAAGAAGTCTTTTTCACCCAATTGCTTACAGAGTATCTGTCTCTCTTGTACTGCCATCAGCAAGACACAATCACACACACGCCGAGTGAAAAATCCTACACTTAGTAATTAATCTCAATAGCAAGCTGTTGTTTCTCAAGCTGAGAACGGAGTGACATTTCTTGCTGTGGACGGCTATTTTGGGAATAGGAAGCCCAATGTTTGGGCAGAAAGAGATTGCAAAAGGCCAGAAGGCAAAGGGAAGGAGTGAAGGCTACGGAGCTACTAAATGGCATGAAATGTTTTGTATCCCCTCTCCAAACACAGAGGGGTCTTTGATGCTGCAGATATGAACAAGACATCCTTTGTATCACAGATTGGTTGAACGCTCATATGAAAAACTTTCCCTGAAATTAGTCTCCAGCTGCTGGACCACTGAACTAGATACAGGCTTAGAGAAAATGATCTTGCTCTAAAGAGTTTCAAACATTCCCAAGGATTCCTTGACATGGATATTGTTTTTCCCCAAAGTCCATATACAGTGAACAACTCCCAGTCTGAGGTTGCAAAGTTATTTTTAAATGTTAGTTGTAGCAGCTCCTACGGTGGCTTAGTGGTTAAAATGCTGAGCTTGGAGACTGGAAGGATGGGTTTCAATACCAGAGGGCTGCACTTGGGGACATGAAGGAGCTTCATTCGAGGATTCCCTGAGCAGAGTTTCTCCAGGAAAAATCCTTTCAACCCAGAGTAATCTCTGACACAAAATTATTATTACGTTAGTTGAAGCAGGGATAATACCAAACCTCTTTCCCCAGAAATTGCATATCCAATAACTAAAAGTAACTTTGAAAGTGATAGTTATGTCACAAGAGGAATGATAAGATCCCTTGTTAAGTCACAAGTGTAATGTCTTTATGCTTGGAAAAAAGATAATAATTGTGAATAATTAGTATGCAGCTACTTACTAGCATTTCTAATCTAACCTCCCAAAAGTGTTGTGACTACTTTTGCAGATGAGAAGTATAATCTGGAAAGAGAGATTATTGGAATGGCCTGGTGATGCTAGGTCTCGCTAAGCAATGCATTACAGTGTGCAAACTGACTGGGGTGTGGGTGAGAATGCAACCTTACAAGCTTCTCCAGACACCAGATGGAAATGCATGGTTTACGGTATGCTGATGTTCAAAGGCAACAAAAGGCAAAGTAATGGCTTATGTGTCTTGTGCACATAGTGCCCATCCGACTCTTCAAAGGAGAAAAAGGCCTTCAGGAATCCAACTATTTTAAGTAGACCTTTCAAACTTCTAAATCCCTAAAAACAAAAATAAAATTAGACTTGTCTGCTCCTATTTTGATTTCTCTTCCTTAATGGTCTAGCCTGCAGTGGTCTAGCCTGCAGTGTCCTATTGACATAAAAATGGAGCTTGGACTCCCAACCACCAAGTTAGCCTCCCTTCCTCCTAAATTACCATATGTCAAATCTTAGAAGTCTCATAGCCTTGTTATGTATACTATTCTGATACTATTAAACCTGAAGTGTGGTGTGTTTATTTATTTATTTTAAATTCCGAGGCCCTTCTCAATTTGAGGCCATACATTGTAAATCGGATGCTTTGCGAGTAAAGCTGGCACCTTTGAGAGAAGGAGAGGGGGAAATGAGTTCTGTTTGGTGGTGTTGACTTGTGCAAATAGGGACAAGACAAAGACCTGCTGAAAGGAACATGTGGGGATCTAGAACAGGTCTTCTTCTTCCATGTCTAGCCCAGATGTGAAACTGCCAAAATGAAGGCATATTTGGTGAGTTCATTCTGCAGTTCCTTTTGTCTGACCTAGTGTGAGAAAGATTAGCCGGCAACACAAGGTTGCTGTTACCAGAGTATGCCCGATTGTGGTTCAAAAATAGCACAATCTTCGAGGAGGCTCTTTCTGTGTACCCCTAGAACAGCTCTAAAGGCACCTAAATGAATTCCCTCTCATTGTATTCACTGAGAGGGAATTCTGTTCCAAGGCTTATAGCTTCTACTTTTCTTTCAAGTTCTATGTGGAGAGGGGAGGGAGAGTGAGTAAATAGCTCCCTCCACATTTCTGTCCTGCTGGCAAAAACCTGGCAGAGCTTTAGGCTAGAGTGAAGTACAGTACTCCGTAATCACACATGGTTTGCTCCTTTAATATAGAAACATTGTCTTTGAAAGAAAAGAAAAGAAAACCCATTGTGAATCTCTCTCTTTTGAGGCTCCAAAGCACAATTGTTTTGCTTTTTAATTGAATCTTCAGCAGGAATTAACTACCAATGAAACTTCTACATAAAGCTGGAATGTGACTGCTTTGATCCATTCAGTTGAGCTTTGATGACTTTTTCATTCCCTTGTTCCTACAAAATGCTCACCACACCCCCATGTTGCTGTTTTTTGCCCTACTAATGCAAACAACACACAAGTCATTCATTTGTGTCTCTTGTGTGTGTGGGCTTGCAAAGATGTGCTTGAAGTTAAGGGCTTCTGCTTTTCCTTTTTTTTCTTTTTGCCCCTGCATGTCTGGACGAATACAATAATCTCATATATAAATATAATTGTCTCAAATGAATACTGCTCGGCAAAGCATTAGAAAAGAGTGTACTACCTAAAACCACACATCAAGGCTGAGCAAACACAAATAACAAGCTGTTCTGAAAATTGTGGTCTTGTAAGAAAATGAAAACTGAGCTAAAGTCCAAACTTGTGTAACAGAGTTTGGACTTTATCCGAGGTTCTACTGTATTTGGCTTTATGAATTGTTGGGTGGCTCAGTGGTTTAGACATTTGTGGTTGGGTGTTCCATCTCCCTGTTAGATGAAAATTGGGGTCCCCCATACAATGATAATAATATTAATATTAATATCAATATCAATATTAATATTAATATTAATATTAATATTAATATTAATATTAATATTAATATTAATATTAATATTAATATTAATATTAATATTAATATTAATATTAATATCAATATCAATATTAATATCAATATTAATATTAATATCAATATTAATATTAATATTAATATTAATATTAATATTAATATTAATATTAATATTAATATTAATATTAATAATATCAATAATATCAATAATAATAATAATAATAATAATAATAATAATAATAATAATAATAATAATAATAATAATAATAATAATAATAATAATATCAATAATAATATCAATATTAATATTAATATTAATATTAATATTAATATTAATATTAATATTAATATTAATATTAATATTAATATTAATATTAATATTAATATTAATATTAATATTAATATTAATATTAATATTAATATTAATATTAATATTAATATTAATATTAATATTAATATTAATATTAATATTAATATTAATATTAATCATCATATCATCATCATCCTTAATTTGTTTAAGATTTCTTTTGCATTCCCCACCCTTGCGTTGACCATTGGGCCTTCTTCAATGGTCTTCATGTGTACGCATGTAAACTTAAGCATTGCACAATCACACAACAAAAATGGGAGTCTAACCAGCCTGAAAATGCATAGCAATACACCCAGGTAGTCCCTGGAAATTAATGGAATCTTAAATTATTTCTAAAATTCAATTAGGAATTTAAAAACTAAAAGGTGGCTGAAGGTGGCTGAACTTGGAGTCACCTTGGACATATGTTAACCTGTCAATCTCGCCTCAGGAAGTTAACTAAATGCCTGTCTCTCCTGCTGGCCAATGCAATTGTTTAAACTTAAGGCTTAGTTCTTTTGTTCAAATATATGATAGTTGATTTCCTTTAGGATATGAATGTATAGGTAACATCTATGGAACAATGTCTGTTTGTGTCTAACTGTAACATTAATATTGTGGTTTTTTTTTTAAAAGTCTCCTCATTCCAAGGAAAAGTCAGTTGGAAAATCTTAACTAAAGGACAGTTCTTCTGATATTAGATCGATGCAGATATGTGGGGGAGCACAATTTTAAAAAGGACTGACCTTAAAGGATTCCTGGTGGAAGACACCCTGTGTGCCTCAGGGAAACCTTATCAAAGGACTTTTGTTTCAAGCCAGGACCATCAACCTTCCAACCAGATGTGGAATTCAGTACCTATTGTTGTGGAGGGGACTTGCCAGTTTGCATATCAATGTGTTTGCAACAAGTCAAGAGGCCAGTTTTCATTGGAGAACTGGCCCTCATCTTTGATGTATCATGACTTGGTTAGTCTTGGACTTTTAAAATTATAGCTCTGATTTGTTCATCTTCACAATCTCTGATATGATTTGTCCCTTCATTGTGAAGGCTGGGATACATACTTAAAAGATAGTGATTTGTTACGGTATTGTTTTAAATTGAAGAAACATTGGTTGCTTTTGTATTGCTGATCTGCGAAACTTATTTTCTATCTGTGTACTTATCTTCTTTAATGGCCATTAGTTTTCCCTTTTGTCTTCCTCTGTATTGACTTAAACTGTAACATTTACCTCTAATGATCTGCAATAATTAGCTGGCCCTGCTGATTCTGCCCACATAGAACATTATAAAAATACAGTAATACCTTGCATAATGAACACTTGATATAACGAAAAAAATTGCATAACGAAGCATTCATTAGGCAATGGTGATACCCCGCATAATGATTTTTTCCCCATTTGTTGTTCAGTCGCACAGTCGGTTCCGACCCTTTGCGACCCTATGGACCATTGTTCTCCAGGCGCCTCTGTCCTCCACCATCCCCCTCAGCCCTCCCAGCTCTGTGCCCATTGTGTCTACAATACCATCTAGCCATCTCATCCTTGGCCTCCCCCTTCTTCTCTTGCCCTCCACCTTTCCCAACATCAATGCCTTCTCAAGTGAATCCTCCCTTCTCATTTGATGTCCAAAGTATTTTAGCTTCATCTTTACTATTTGACCTTCCAATGAGCAGTCAGGGTTAATTTCTTCTAAGATTGACCTATTTGTTCTCCTCGCTGTCCAGGGGACTCTCAAAACCCTCCTCCAACACCACATTTCAAAGGCATCTATTCTTCTGCGTTCAGCCTTCCTCATTGTCCAGCTCTCGCATCCATACATTACTACTGGGAAAACCATTGCTTTGACTATTCTAATTTTTGTTTGCAATGTGATGTCTCTGCTTTTCACTATGTTCCCCAGGTTTCTCATTGCTTGTCTCCCAAGAATCAGTCGCCTTTTTATTTCATGGCTACAATCCCCATCTGCAGTGATCTTTGATCCTAAGAAAGTAAAATCTGTCACTGCTTCTACTTCTTCCCCGTCTATTTTCCAGGAACTGATGGGGCCTGTTGCCATTATCTTGGTTTTCTTGATATTTAGTCTCAAGCCAGCTTTTGCACTCTCCTCCTTCAGCCCAATCAGGAGTTTCTTTAGGTCTTCCTCACTTTCTGCCATTAGGGTGGTATCGTCTGCATATCTCAGATTGTTGATGTTTCTCCCAGCGATTTTAATCCCATATTGTGATTCCTCCATCCCTGCACTGCGCATTATGTGCTCTGTGTATAGGTTGAATAGGCATGGTGACAAAATGCAGCCTTGTCTTACTCCTTTTCCTATTCCAAACCACTCTGTCATTCCCTGTTCTGTCCTAACTGTTGCCTCTTGGTTCATGTACAGATTTCTCAGGAGGCATATTAGGTGCTCTGGTATTCCCATCTCTTTAATTACTTGCCACATCTTGTTGTGGTCCACATAGTCAAATGCCTTAGTGTAGTCGATAAAACAAAAGTAAACTTGTTTCTGGTATTCCTTTGTTTTCTCCATGATCCAGCGTATGTTGGCAATGTGGTCTCTAGTCCCCCTGCCTCTTCTGAAACCGGCCTGCACCTCTGGTAATTCTCTTTCCACATGCTGCTGAAGTCTATCCTGTATTATCTTGAGCATCACCTTGCTGGCATGTGGGATGAGCACGATTTGTTCGATAATTTGAACATTATTTGGCATTGCCCTTTTTTGGGATTGGGACGTATACTCATCTTTTCCAATCCTGTGGCCACTGTTTTGTTTTCCAAATCTGCTGGCATATTGAATGCAGTAATTTGACGCCGTCATCTTTTAGCGCTTTGAAAAATTCAACTGGGATACCATCATCTCCACTAGCTTTGTTGTTTGCAGTGCTTTTTAGGGCCTTTATGACTTTGCTCTCCAGGATGTCTGGCTCAAGTTCAACTTCTTCATCATTGTGATTGTCAGGAGTGTTGAGGTCCTTTTTGTAAAGTTCCTCTGTGTACTCTTTCCATCTTTTCTTAATTTCTCCTGCATCAGCTAGCTCCTTTCCGTCTTTGTCCCTTATCATGGTCATTCTTGCTTTAAATGTTCCCTTAATTTCCCCGATTTTTTTTGAAAAGATCTCTGGTTCTGCCTCTTTTGTTGTTTTCCTCTATTTCTCTGCACTGTTCTTTTAGGTAGTTTTCCTTATCTCTCCTTGCTTTTCTTTGAAATTCTGTGTTCAAATGATTGTAGTTTTTCCTTTCTCCTTTGGCTTTTGCGTTCCTTCTTTCCTCTGCTATTTTAAGTGCCTCGTCAGACAACCACTTTGCTTTCTTACTCTTCTTTTCTTTTGATATGGTTTTCTTTGCTGCTTCCTGCATGATGTCCCTCATCTCTGTCCATAATTCTTCTGGTACTCTGTCTACCGAGTCTAAGCCATTAAATCTATTCATCACCTCCACCATTGTAGGAATCGGGGCCACTGGGGTGGCCTTAAGGTCCCGGAGGAGACTGATCAAGTGACGACACGAGGCAAATGGAGCGAGATCAGATCAGTCCTTTATTGGAAAAAGGCAACATCATTTATAGGGGGAAAAGCGCAACGGTGGCGAAACTGTCATCGGACCGGAAGATTACCTCACCCACGTACCCGGGTTAATGGGGAACCTCTCAAAGGGAAGTTAATTAACTTGGACAAACACGGGGCAAGGAAGACCATTGTTTAGGGTTTAAGCAAGGGTAAATATGGCTGATATTTACACCGGGGATTACCTTGGCCAGAGGATGAGTGATTACTCTAATAGGTAACTGAGGTCTGCGAGATGCTTGCTCGGCAGAATCGTCGGTCAGGCTACAAGCGGCCGAATTAATCCCTATCATTAATTCACCCCCCTTACGCCCTGACAAGGGCCAGAGGCCAGGAGTTTGCTCACTGGTTTAACCTCTGCCAGAAGCCACTGATGCCCAACCGGGCACGGGGAATCTTCATCTCCCCTTACTTTTTAATATTAAGAGCCTGACTGGCGACTCTGCGCAGAAGCAGCATCAGCTGTTGATCGGGAATGACGTCACGGGGTTTCTTCTCGGGGCGGCACTTCGAGATCAGTGAGGGAATACATTGCGCAAAGCAGCATAATGCTATGCCTAGTATAGTCACCCCCACTACCACCTTGAGTACCGTCTGAAGCCACCCCCAGGGGATCCATGACCACATCCAGCTCCACAATGAACTCCACCAAGCGCCCCATGCGGAACCCTCAGTGATGCCCTGGACTATGGTGTGGAGATCAGTGAGCTGGCTTTGGATTTTCCGGGAGTTGTCAGTAAGGTTGAAACAGCACATACCGTGAAGGGATTCGCAACCCAGATGGTGCAACAATAAGAGGTAGTCGATAGCCGCTCGATTATCGAGGATGGCATGGCGAAGTTCCGCCTGCTCCTGATTGAGAAGCGCTATCGCTGTGGAGGTATGGTTGATGGCTTTTGCCAAACCGCAAGCCAAGCGACCAATTCTCCGTGCGTTGCCGACGGCTAAGCCTGGCACGCCAACTATACTGACTGATAGTGAGACGTATTCAGCTGGGCTTAGGACTCTAAAGCTGCTGTCACATGAGCTGTCTAGCTGGGTGGTGCGAGTGTGCCTGATGGGTGCAGGAACATTTGAAACATTTGGAACATTTGAAACATGTGGAACATTAGAAACATTTGTGCTTGGGGTAACCATATCCCTAGTGGGGAGCAACAGTGTCAACCGGCTAAGGCAACATGTGGAATCTGATACGTTTGCAGGAATATAGTTGAAGGTATACTGATTACATGTGAAGAACCACCCTGAGGGTAGGGTGATATGGGCAGGTAACGAACCAATTGTCTCTGGGTTTGCACAAGTCCAGTTGCTGCTGCCGGTATCGAGGCAGCTGCGCTGGGTCCGGCCGCCTGTGGCGCAGCCGATTATTTGCGCACAAGTAGAGTTCGGGCTGGCCGCCACTCGGGCTGGCCGCCACACTCGGGGTGTGAAGAGTGGCTGCATCAGCCGGCAAAGTCATGGTGAGCCGCAATCCCCCCCCAGCGAGCGTAGGCTGCAAAAGTCGCAGGGAGGTGCGGTCCGAAAACCTTCTTTAGCAGCCAGTCCCCATCCCTGGCGCGTGCGTCGAGAGTGTGGTACACGGGGATGAGACAGGTGCTGAGGATCGAGGCAGAACCAATGTCCTGCTTCAGGCAAAAATCGGACTGGTTGACGAGACCCGCCAACCTGGCCCACAAGTTGTAGTGCATCCGTGCTGAAAGGTCTTCACCGGGCGGCTGGCCGTTGGCCTGAAGTGAAGCGGCCTGAACGCCTCCCCCCAAAAGCAGGGTGAGGGCCAGGATGAGGGTGAAGATCACGGAGTTGGCATTAATCTGGGCAAAGACTGCTGCAACGAAGTGCTCCGGTGTCGGCTCCTTCTCCTCGCGTTGGAGGGCGTCCTCGGCCTCTCTGCAAAGGGTCTTGACCATCCCCCAGGTGATCCTCTGCGCTTGGGTCCACAGCCGCCGCTTCTCCTGGTGGGTCTCCTCGGTCAGAGTGAGGTCCTCCATCTCCGGGATCGAACTCGGGTCGGCCTGGGTCCACGCCATGAGGCTCCAAATGAGGCTTGACGCACCGGGCCGGAATCCACATGACACCTGTTGGAGACATAATTGCAGCATACCCTCTCCCCCAGGTTATGAGCGGCACCGGGCCCCTCAAGGATGGGTCCGGTGGCACTCGGTACCGGACCATAGGTCGTGGGAGAGCTTCTGAACGGCGGAAGTGCTTCTCCTGCGGCGTACAGTCCGAAAAAACATTGAGGTGATTGTATGTGAACAATACCTTATTCAGACAAAACTGTGCTTGTCCCTGTGAATTGGGGAGGGCTGGTGGCTCCCCCCTTTCTGTTTGTTTGTCAATATAGGACTTTAGCGTCCGATTGACCCGCTCTACAATCGCCTGCCCTTGCGGATTGTAGGGAATGCCAAATGTATGCTTGATGTCCCAGGTGGCCATGAAGGTGGCCAACTGCCTAGAGCAGTAGGACGGGGCGTTGTCCGTTTTCACATGCCGCGGCTTGCCCATTGCCGCAATGCAGGACAGGAGATGCTGCTCCACATGGGAGGCAGTCTCCCCCTTCTGCGCCGTCGCCCAAATGAACTGGGAAAAAGTGTCTATGCAGACGTGCATGTACTGCCATCTGCCAAACTGCGGCACATGCGTGACGTCCATTTGCCACACCTGATTGGCCTCTGTCCCCTGCGGGTTAACCCCCCCACGAGGGCCCCCCCCGGCGCCCCTGCGCAATGCTGGCAAGAGCGCACTATACCCTGGGCTTAAGAAAGTGGCAAATTGAACTGTCTGGCGAGTGCCTTGGCGTTTTGGTGAAAAAAGGCATGACTTTGAATTGGAGTAGTGAAAACTCCCAAAACTGAACGTTGCTGAATTTCCTTTGCCACCGCGTCCGCTCTGCTATTGCCCGCGGAAATCGGACCCGGTAGGTCTTGATGACTGTGGATGTGGGCAATATAGAGCGGCTCCGTGCGGTTTCGCAAATGAAATTGAGCAGTGAGAAACAGGCTAAGCAGATTCTTGTCTATCGCGGGAGTGATGTAAGCTCCCGGTACACTGTGCAGCAAATTCCTAACATACAGACTGTCGGTTATGATATTTAAACGTTCCTTGGCGAAGGTGCGCAAAGCAAGATTCACGGCTGCCAACTCCGCCCGCTGTGCGGACTTCTGTGGAAGAGTTAGCAGCGTGTGCCAAGCTTCGCCCTCCTGCCAGGTCAGGACACCATAAGTGCGTCCGCCATCAGAAAAAACTGTTCTGGCCCCCTGAAGTGGGACCAGCGAGAGCAATTCGAACAAGCTGACTGTTCCTGTTTGAAGCGAGATGAGTCTGGGGTCTTTAGGCAAGTGGTATGCCAAGCTTCTAGTGAACCCTTCCAAAGCTATCGGAAGCGAGTCACCTAGCTGCATCAACTGCTGAATTTGTTCCTTGGTGAACGGGACTACGATCTTGGCTAAATCGTGCCCAGAAATGTCCCTAGCTCTCAGCCTGCCGCGGTAGATCACCGCAGAGACCAGTTCTTGGGGCGGAACAATGTTCCGAGATGAGGTGTTAGGCAAGTACACCCACTCCACAATTTTTGCTCCCTTCTCTGAGTCTACTCCTAGCGCCCCAGTGAACATGGATCCCGATCGCACGATGTACAGATTCAGGATTGGGGCATAGGGCCCCTGGGTGATCCTATCTACCCATCTTTGGCTGAGAGCTTGGTTAACTTTCTCGAGCGCCAAGCGCGCGTCTCGAGAAATTTTTATCCGGTCTGCTGGCTGCTTACCTAGCGTTAGCAGCGAGAAGAGCGGCTTCAGGAGATCCGTATCCAATCGAAAGTACGGTCTGGCCCAATTAATGTTTCCTAAAACCTGCTGTAATTCTACCAAGGTGACTGAGTCCTGTAGATTAATCTGAGGCAAAACTGGTGCTGCGAAAGAGCGGAGAAGCCGATGGCCCAAGTATGAGAAGGGTTCGGTTCTCTGCACTTTCTCCGGGGCAATGAGCAACCCTTTGTCCCCCAGGCTGGCCTGGAGGTCTGAAAACAGTTTTGGCAACACTACCAAAATATCTTCCATAAAGTGACAAACTAAGGCTTGTGGGTAAAGGTTTCGAAACTTTGCCAGTGCGTCATGAACGTAAATTTGGCACAAAGTGGGCGAATTGAGCATGCCCTGTGGCAAAAATTTCCACGCGTAACGCTGCGTAGGCTCACTGTGGTTCACGACCGGCACGGTAAAGGCAAACCTCTCCCGGTCCCTGGGGTCTAAGGGGATTGTATAAAAGCAATCCTTGAGATCTACGACTAGGATCTCCCACCCCTCGGGAATCATGTTTGGATTCGGGATGCCGCATTGAAGCGGACCCATTGGCTGTATGCATTTATTGATCTCTCTGAGATCGTGGAGGAGTCGCCACTTCCCCGACTTCTTCTTAATAACAAAAATTGGCGAATTCCAAGGACTTGTGGACTGTTCTATATGTCCTGCGTCTAGCTGTTCCTTAACTAGCTGCTTGAGAGCAACCAATTTCTCCCCTACTACCGGCCATTGCTCTACCCAGACCGGAGTATCGGTGAGCCATTTAAGTGGCAACGCCATTACCCAAAGGTAAGCGTAGCACCGTACTGCTGCAGAATGTCTCGCCCCCAAAGGTTGATGTGCACGTCAAGAATGTGCGGTCGGATCACCGCCGTGCCCTCAGCCCTTGGGATTGTGACTTCTACCCACTCTCGGCTCCTAAACGCTTCCTGAACACCGCCTACCCCCCACACATCGGAGACCGGCTCAATGGCCCACTCCCTTGGCCACTGGCTTCTGCTTATCACACTGACATCTGCTCCGGTATCTAACAGGCCTGAGAATGATCGATTATTCAGAAATACCTCAATAACCGGGCGCTGTTTCCACTCAATGTTGGTCTCCACTGTTGCTAAGACCTGGTATCCTTGCACTGCCTCACTGGCGCTCGAGCGGTCCTCTGACCGGGACTCGAAGCTGTCACTGAGCCCTCTCTGGCTCTCTGCAGACGAGCGACAAGGAACCATGATCAGTTGCGCTAAGGTGTCTCCTTTAGGGATGGTTTGGGGCAGGTGTGTCCAAAGCTGAACTTGGAGAACGCCCGAAAAATTGGAGTCAATGACTCCTGGAATTATAAAAATTCCGTGTGCACCAGCTACACTACGGGGCAAAACTAAACCTATAAAGCCTCTGGGCAGGGGTCCCATGTACTGGGAATCGACCAGATAGACTGTGCCTGGCAGGTTGCATGTGACGTCCGCCTGGCAAGTCAATTCTAGTCCCGCGCTGCCCCTGGGGCTGGCCTGCGCCCTCGCAATGTCTGGGATGGGGTTGGACTCTACTCTGGCTCTGGGGGAGTTCTGGGTGAAGGACGCCTCTGTTTGGACTGGGGCCAGAGACATGCCCGTGTTCCGGTTTCCCGAATTCTGGCAATACCTGGCCCAATGATAGCCTTTCTTGCACTTCGGACAGAGGGTGTTCGGAGCCTTGGGACGGCCGGACTTTTGCCCGCCTCCCTTGGATCGGCACTCCCTAGCGAAGTGACCGATCTTGCCACAATTGTGGCATGCCCCTTTGCTCTTACCATTAGGTCTTTTCCCTCCTTGCACCGCTGCCGCTAGCAGACCCATCTTATAGGATTCTGTGCCAACGTCGGCGCAAGCTCTAATCATGTCCGATAGGGTCAAGTCAGGACGATTGCCTAGGGACTGCAAGATTCTACGGCAGTCCAAGTTGGCATTGTCCTTGGCTAACTTAATCATGAGCTCTTCCTGGGCTTGCTCATTATCAATCTGCCTGCTAATGGCTTCTTCCAGGCGATTGATGAAGTCCATGTAGGGTTCCTGGGCTCCCTGCTTAATGGAGGTGTAATTTTTAGCCGCTTTGCCAGTGGCTGGGATCTTAAAGTAAGCCCTAAAGGCTGCCTTGGCTGACATCTCGAGAGTGGCGAGTGGCAGGTTGATCTGAGCATTGATTGACTCGAAATTACCCGAGCCATACAGCTGCTCAGGAAGCACCGTGCCTCCCATCCTGGCAGCCCGAGTTTGCGCCTCTAGGCGGAACTCGCTGTCCCAGATCATGTACTGGCTAGGGGTCAGCATCATCCTCATGACGGCTTTCCAATCATGGGGGATCCACATGGTGGTCTCGCACACCTGCTGAAGCGTGCCCCTAGTAAAACGACTTTGGAGCCCTGTTTCTGCAATTGCCTTCCGCATAGCCATGAGCAGCTTATACGGGACTGGGGAATGAACAATCTGCTGTGCGCCCGTGAGCGCGTCCATTTCCATGCGGATTGGACATATCTGTCTGAGCTCAGCTAGCTCTTCTGCTGGCAATTCCCCCTTCCTAATCTCCTCTTCAATTGTGCGCTGAAGGGGACTCTTGGTAACTCGGGAACCCGAAGCTGTCAGAGGAGCGCCTGCGCTTCTCATGCCCTGCATTCCCTCGGTGACGTCTGCAGCTGTCACCGCGGGAAGGCTCCCTGCGCTACTCTGCTGGTACTTGAATGTCGGATAGAGTGCGGTGGGCGCAGTCGGCTCGACTGGCTGAACTGATGACTTATCTAACGGGGGTTCTTCCGCTTCTATCCAGACTGGTTCGATCTCAGCTAAGAGTTTCCTACACTTCCACCATGTGCTAACTATCCCTCCTGGGGCTTTCGGGGGTTGCTGAATGCAGTCTCCTATCCGATCCCAGAGCTGTAGGGTTAACGTACCTACTTCTGGGTAAAGCAGGCAGTGTTCCCTAAGGTACGCCAAAAGTCTCGCTAGTTCCCTGCTGTGAAAGCGTAACTTAAATACCCTGGCCAGGATTCTAAACTCTTCCTCACGAGTTTTTGGGCTAGCGGACGGACTCTGTCCCTGAGAACAAGTCCCCATATTACCTGCGAGTGGTCCTCCGAAGTTTCCTCCTCGGGATGGGTTGACGCGTCTGGGGGCAAGGTAACTGGTTTTGGCGATGATCGTCTGGGTGGAGCTCGGAGCGTGGCCTCCTGCCACGGGCCCTCGGCGGCCTCTGCGCTGTCAGGGGCTCACAGCTGCCCTGAGCGGAACGCGTTTTTCCCTTTGGCGCAAGTCTCCCCGAAAGCCGGGAGCAAGGTGCAGGAATGCCTCTCTTGGAATGCCTCGCCGCTGGCCGTCCTTCTGACCGACTGGCTGCCGGCCAGAGCGCCGCGCTGTCCTCCGGGCGGACAGGTCGCAGTTCAAGCATGGAACCGGACCACGTGGTTCGCTACTCGTGAGTAGACCTCTCCTGGGTCGCTTTATTCACGAGTAAATCACGTCGGGGTCACCAGATGTAGGAATCGGGGCCACTGGGGTGACCTTAAGGTCCCGGAGGAGACTGATCAAGTGACGACACGAGGCAAATGGAGCGAGATCAGATCAGTCCTTTATTGGAAAAAGGCAACATCATTTATAGGGAAAAAAGCGCAACGGTGGCGAAACTGTCATCGGACCAGAAGATTACCTCACCCACGTACCCGGGTTAATGGGGAACCTCTCAAAGGGAAGTTAATTAACTTGGACAAACACGGGGCAAGGAAGACCATTGTTTAGGGTTTAAGCAAGGGTAAATATGGCTGATATTTACACCGGGGATTACCTTGGCCAGAGGATGAGTGATTACTCTAATAGGTAACTGAGGTCTGCGAGATGCTTGCTCGGCAGAATCGTCGGTCAGGCTACAAGCGGCCGAATTAATCCCTATCATTAATTCACCCCCCTTACGCCCTGACAAGGGCCAGAGGCCAGGAGTTTGCTCACTGGTTTAACCTCTGCCAGAAGCCACTGATGCCCCACCGGGCACGGGGAATCTTCACACCGTGTATTCTTTAGGGATGCTGTCTAGGTGATATCTTTCTGGTCTCCGTGTTTTCCCTATTTTCTTTAGTCTAAGCCTGTATTTTGCGATCAATAGGTTGTGATCTGAGCCACAGTCTGCTCCAGGTCTTGTTTTTGCTGACTATATGGAGGTTCTCCATCTTTGGCTGCAGAGTATGTAGTCAATCTGGTTTCGGTGTTGGCCATCTGGTATGTCCATGTGTAAAGTCGCCTCTTGTGTTGCTGGAAGAGAGTGTTTGCTATGACCAATGCGTTCTCTTGGCAGAACTCTATCAATCTTTGCCCGGCTTCATTCTGTGTTCCAAGACCAAATTTGCCTGTTATTCCTGCCACTTTTTGATTTCCTACTTTGGCATTCCAGTCTCCTAATATAATTTGGACATCATTTCTTGGTGTCTGTTCTATGAGGTGTTCTAGGTCCTCATAGAACTGGTCCATTGTGGCTTCATCTGCACCAGTGGTTGGTGCGTATATTTGGATCACAGTGACATTGAAAGGTTTGCCTTGAAATCTGACTGACATCATTCTGTCATTTTTGAGATTGTATCCCATTACTGCTTTTCTCACTCTTTTATTGACAATTATGGCTACTCCATTTCTTCTAAGGTTTTCTTGCCCACAGTAGTAGATATGATGGTTTCCAGAGCTGAATTCACCCATCCCTGTCCATTTGAGCTCACTGATGCCTAAGATGTCAATGCTTATTCTTTCCATCTCATTTTTACCACTTCCAGTTTACCTTGGTTCATTGATCTCACATTCCATGTCCCTATGCAGTATTGCTCCTTACAAAATTGCATTTCCCCTCCCCCTTTCCTGTCCCTCCCTTTCCTCCCCTCTGTGGTGTTAAGCATCCTGTATCACCTAGCCTGCTCTTTTGTTTTGGTCAATAGGGTTCTCTTGGCAAGCTTTGTGGCGTGGTTTGCCGGTGTCTACGCCATTTTTTCTCCTCATACATTTTATCACAGTTTTTAAAAGTTTAAAACATTTAAGACAACATATGATCATGCATATTATCACACTTTAAAACACAGTCTCTATGTCAGTTTCTATGTTTAGTCAGTATAAAGTCTCTATGTCAGTTGCTATATTAAGTCTTCTATATTTGCATATCAGCTACTTATCCTTTGCCTGGGACTCTGAGTCTCGCCCCCTGCTCTTCCTCATCTGCCCTCTTCCCTTCTGTCATTTGGTCTTCTCCTGGCCTCTTCGCCGCTCGCCCGGCTCTCCTCCTCCTCCTCACCCCCAGCTGGGGGTGGCTACCCGGCGGTGGCTGGCCCTTTTGCCGCTCGCCCGGCTCTCCTCCTCCTGCTCTTCACCCCCCGGCTGGGGGTTATTACGGCGCGAGGGGAAGAGAGAAAAACAATCTTGTCAAATTGCAGGCCCATTATGTGGGGTTTATTGGTAACTGGGGTATACCCGGTCAATGGGAACCCCGGATAACGAACATTTTTGTTCATTATCCGGGGCATCTCCCATTCGCTTCGCATAACAAAAAAATCTGCATAGCGAAGAGCTCCATGGAACAGATTTTTTTTCATTATGCGGGGTTCTACTTACTGAACTTTGAATTCATGGTACCTCACTCCTGGCTTATCCCATCTGCCTAGTGTAGGTCCTGCACAGATCTTTGCTTTCTTGAAATGGCGCCTTCGGGAGGGCAGATGTCTGCATTGTTATTGCTTATTGTTTTCTTATTTTCTTTTTTTTTCCTAAGTAAACTTCTCTAATTTGTATCAAACAATTTGTCCATGGTTTTCCTGTCCAAGTTTCTGCCCATGAAAGGACCCCCAAATTTAAAGAAAGTACTGACTCCATGGCTTGAGTGTCCGCAGCTCTGAGGCATGGAATCCAATTTTTAGGTAACATCCCCATTGGGTCTCCTTGGCAAGGGTTGGACTTGATGATCCATGGGGTCTTTTCCAGCTCTGCAGTGCTAGGAATACTTGTGGTTGTTATTTTTTTCCTATGCAGAATTTGTATGTGAAATTATTTCTTATTTTACAGGAACACGAGCTTCCACAGGAAAGCAGAACATGAAAATTGTGGGTTACTGCAAGGCAGCAGGTGTCTTGAACTGGGAGTTCTTGCAGAGGAACTGAGGGTTAAACTACATAATGTTACATGATCAGCTGAATACATAGTATGCATTTCAGAATGCAGGGAATGTGACCGGAATTTAATCCAGCTCTGGCTCTCCCAGAGCGATTGGGGTCTCTGTTTGGACCGGGGCCAGAGACAAGCCTACGCTCCGGTTTCCCAAATTCGGGCAGTTCCTGGCCCAGTGGAAGCCTTTATTGCACTGTGGACATGGGGTGGTCGGAGCCTTGGGACGGCCGGTGTTTTGGCTATTGCCCTTGTTGGATCAGCATTCTCTAGCGAAATGACCAATCTTGCCACAATTGTGACATGCTCCTTTGGTCTTGCCTTTGGGTTTCCTACCACCTTGCACCGCCGCTGCTAACAGACCATTTTGTAGGAATCTGTACCAACGTCACGTCAGCACAAGCCCTAATCATGTCGGTGAGAGTCAGATTGGGACGATTGCCTAGTGACTGCAAGATCTTACAGCAGTCAAGGTTGGCATTGTCTTTCGCCAGTTTCATCATGAGCTCCTGTTGGGCTTGCTCGTTATCAATCTGTCTACTGACTGCTTCCTCCAATCTATTGATAAAGTCCATGTAGGACTCCTGGGCACCCTGTTTGACTGCTGTGTAATTTTTGGCTGCTTTGCCAGCTGCCGGGACCTTGAGATAAGCCCTGAAGGCTTTCTCAGCTGCCAAGTGAAGGGTGGCGATTGGCAAAGTGGTCTGCGCATCAACGGATTCGAGCGGACCTGAACCGTATAGCTGGTCAGGGATTACTGCTCCACCCATCCTGGCAGCCCTTGCCTATGCTTCGAGACGATACTCACTGCCCATAGCAAATACTGGCTGGGGTTGAGCATCATTCGCATGACGGCTTTCCAGTCGTACGGAATGAGCATCATAGTTTCGCACACTTGCTGAAGCGTGCCCCTGGTGAAGCGACTCTGAAGTTCTGTCTCTGTGATTGCCTTCTGTATAGCCATAAGCAGCTTATATGGAACTGACGAATGGATTGTTTGCTGCTGACCCATGAGGGCATCTATCTCTATGCGAACCTGGCATATCTGCCTAAGCTCAGCTAGTTCTTCTGCTGGCAACTCCCCCTTACTGGTTTCTTCCTCAACCATGCGCTGGATGGAACTCTTGGTAGTCTGGGAACTTTTAACTGTCAGAGAAGCACCAGCGCTTCTCATTCCATGCATTCCTTCAGTGACGTCTGCAGCTGTCACTGAGGGAAAGCTCCCTACACTACCCTGCTTGAGCTGAAATGACTGATAGAAAGCCGTTGGGGCTGATGGCTCTGACTGCGCTGGGGGTTCCTCAGCCTCTATCCGGACTGGGTCTACCTCTGCTAAGAGCTTCCTACACTTGCTCCACGTGCTGATTATGCTATCTAGAGCTCTAGGTGCTTGCTAAATGCAGGCTCCTATCCTGTCCCAAAGTTGGAGGTTAAGCATGCCTGTTTCTGGATAAAGCAGACAATTATCCCCCAAGTACACCAAAAGATCCACTAACTGGGTGCTGTGAATGCGTGTATGGTATACCCTGGCCAGGGACTTGAACTCCATTAAGTGATTTCTCTGGTTAGCGGTCGGACGTTGTCGCTGAGGACAAGTCCCCATATTACAAGAGGCAGTCTAACAATGCAA
This sequence comes from Bradypodion pumilum, assembly GCA_035047305.1. NCBI lineage: Eukaryota > Metazoa > Chordata > Lepidosauria > Squamata > Chamaeleonidae > Bradypodion > Bradypodion pumilum. Next base: position 61,561,317 of record JAWDJD010000006.1, on the reverse strand, counting down.
CTGGACTCAAAAGACTGTATCAGGAAAACATATATAAATGCTTGTATACAAATGCCAGAAGCCTCCGGAACAAAATAGGGGAGCTGGAATACTTAGCAATAGATAAGAATATTGATATTATTGGTATCACTGAAACCTGATGGACGGATGATAACCAATGGGATACAGTTATCCCAGGCTACAAACTGTACAGGAAGGATAGGAAGGGGCAAACGGGAGGTGGTGTAGCCTTGTATGTCAAAGAAGTGATAAAATCGTATGAATTGGAATATCTAGGTGATTTGGAGTCACCATTAGAAGCTCTGTGGGTACCAGGCCACAAGGATGGTCTAACAGTAGGCATATGCTATCAGCCTCTGACCCAAACTCTTGAGGGAGACTGGCAATTGGAGAATGTTGTAAAGGAGGCATCCAAGAAGGGAAGCCTGGTTATAATGGGGGACTTCAATTATCCTCACATAGACTGGGTGAACTGTTGTTCAGCACATGATAAAGAGATAACGTTCCTAGATATGCTAAATGATTGTTCCCTGGGACAGATGGTTGAAGACCCAACTAGAGGTACAAGAATCCTTGACTTGATCCTGAGTAATACTCAGGATCTGGTGCAAGATGTTAATGTGACTGATCTAATAGGGAACAGTGACCACAACTCAATTATGTTTAACTTGATCATAGACCGCAAGTCACTGATAAAATCTAACACAGAGACCTTAAATTTTCAAAAAGGAAATTTCCCAAAGATGAGGAAGCTAGTAAAAAAGAAGCTGAAAGGGAAAATTGAGAGAGTCCAAACACTCCAAGAGGCATGGAGGCTGTTTACAAAAACAATAACAGAGGCCCAATTGGAATGCATACCCAAAAGGAAAAAGGGCACTGCCAGGTCCAAGAGGACTCCAATGTGGCTTACAGGAGCTGTTCGGGAAGTGATCAAGAACAAGAAAAGCTCATTTAGAAGATGGAAGGCTTGTCCGAATGAGGACAGCAGGCAGAAACATAAATTCTGGCGGAACAAATGCAAGGCAACAATCAGGAAAGCAAAGCAAGACTTTGAGGAGCGTATAGCTAAAAATACTCAGAGAAATAACAAAGACTTCTTTAAGTACATTAGAGGTAAGAACCCAACTAGGAAGGCCATTGGACCATTAGATGACAATGGAAGGCAAGGGGTTATTAAAGAGGAAACAGAGATTGCAGAGAGACTCAATGAATTCTTTGCTTCAGTATTCACTGAAGAAGACAGAGACCACATGCCCAAAACAGAGCCTATCTTCGTAGGGAGGGAAACCGAAGAATTAAGCCAGATAGAAATAACCAGGGAGGAGGTACTTGCATGTCTTGTTAAGCTAAACAGTAACAAATCACCAGGACCAGATGGTATCCATCCACGAGTTCTCAGGGAACTTAAAGATGAAATTGCTGATCTCCTAGCCAAAATATATAATCTTTCCCTCAAATCAGGCTTTGTGCCTGATGACTGGAAGGTAGCGAATGTAACACCAATTTTCAAAAAAGGATCCAGGGGTGATCCAGGAAATTACCGACCTGTCAGTTTGACATGTGTCCCAGGTAAAGTGATGGAAACCATCCTAAAAGATAGAATTAATAGGCACATAGAAGAGAAGGCGCTGCTAAAGGAGAGCCAACATGGCTTTTACAAGGGCAAATCATGCCTCACTAATCTGTTGGAATTTTTTGAGAGTGTCAACAAGCATGTGGATAAGGGGGATCCAGTTGACATTGTTTATCTGGACTTTCAGAAGGCTTTTGACAACGTCCCACACCAAAGGCTCTTGAATAAACTTACCAGTCATAGAATAAAGGGACAGGACTTGTCCTGGATCAGCAACTGGCTAAGGGACAGGAAACAGAGGGTAGCACTCAATGGACACTTCTCCAAGTGGTGGGAAGTAAAGAGTGGGGTCCCCCAAGGTTCAGTACTGGGACCCCTGCTTTTCAACCTCTTCATAAATGATCTAGAGGTAGGAGTAAAAAGCAAGGTAGGCAAATTTGCTGACGACACTAAATTATACAGGGTAGTGAAAACTGTGAGAGATTGTGAGGAGCTCCAGAGGGATCTCTTGACACTGGGGGAGTGGGCAAAACAGTGGCAAATGAGCTTCAACATTAGTAAGTGCAGAGTGATGCATGTTGGGGCAAAGAACCCCAATTACATTTATAAACTGATAGGGTCTGAACTCTCGGCGACAAACCAGGAAAGGGACCTTGGTGTCCTGGTGGATAACTCAATGAAGGTGTCAACCCAGTGTGCCTCAGCAGTGAAAAAAGCAAACTCAATGCTAGGGATCATTAGGAAGGGTATAGAAAATAAGTCAGCAAGTGTCATTTTGCCTCTTTATAAATCTATGGTGAGGCCCCATCTGGAATACTGTGTACAGTTCTGGTCGCCATACTCCAGAAGGATATTATGGAGCTGGAAAAAGTGCAGAGGAGGGCAACCAGAATGATGAGGGGACTGGAACACCTTCCTTACCATCTGAGACTGCAACGGTTGGCCTCTTCACTCTTGAACGACGAGAGGTGACCTGATTGAAGTGTATAAAATCATGCATGGTGTGGACAAAGTAGATAAGGAAAAACTGTTTTCCCTATCGCATAACACTAGAACTAGGGGACACTCCATGAAACTTTTGGGTACTAGTTCTCAAACAAATAAGAGAAAGTACTTTTTCACCCAGAGGATTACTGGTCTATGGAACTCCCTGCCAGAAGAAGTGGTGACAGCTGTCAGTCTTGACAGCTTTAAGAAAGGATTAGACAAGTTCATGGAGGACAAGGGTATCAATGGCTATAATTATGGATACTTAAGGACAACCTCCGGGTTGGAGAGATAGGCAGGATATCTCTCAATGCCATTTCCAGGGAATCCTAAGCAGGTGAAGGCATCTCCTTGGGAATACCCTGAAGCAAATGGTGAGCCACTGTGTGAGACAGAATGCTGGACTGGATGGGCTGTGGCCTGTTCCAGCAAGGCTGTTCTTATGTTCTTATGTACCTGCCGGTCCTTTGAAGTTTTCTTCCTCGGGACGAAGTGACACGTCTGAGTTTAGGTAACAGGTCTAGCGTGACGCACCTCTGGGAAGGAACTCGGAACATGGGCTGCTGCCACAGGCCCTTGGCGGCCTCTGCAACGAAGTCAAGGTTTCACAGCCGACCCTGAGCGGAACGCGTTTCCACTGAGCAAGCTGCCTCAGAGCTTTGGAGCGTGCTCTGCCTCTCTGGAATGCCTCGCAGCGTAGCTGTCACTCAGATCGGATGGCTTTCCGACCAGAGCTGCCACGCTGTCCTCCGGGACGATTCGGACCGCAAAGATTGCTTACTCATGAGTAGATCACGTCGGGGTCACCATATGTTGGATCTGGGCCGCAAAGCAGGTTGCACAAGCTGGATCAGAACCGCGAAGTGGCTGTTGGGTCCCAGAGGAGACTGGTCAAGCAATGAGACACAAGGCAAGATGGAGCGAAGACCAGTGATTTAATGAAGACCAATCATCAGTATTTATCATGTTTTAGGCTGCATGTAAAAGCATTGCGATACTGCAGGTTTCACACATAATGTTTATACAAGTTAATTGGGGAAGTCTACAGGGGAAGTTAATTAACTAACTTAATTAACAGCAGAGGAAATACATTGTTCCGTAAACAAGTGGCTAGTATTGGCTCTAGGGCTTAAAGTAATCCGCAGGCGCGAGATTACCTATTACATGCCTAGCGCGTTGGTCATTAGCTCTCTGTTGTCCGAGCAGTTTGTCAGATCAGCTATTGATGAATTAAACTCTATCTAATATTCCGCTCCCCCAATTTCTGTCCCCTCAGGAACCCCTGGTAACGATGTGATCACCCATTACCGGGGTTCTGTCAGGGCCAGTTATGCCAATTGTGTGCGCGGATCCCACATACATTTTTGTCTAGCATTGCCTTAATGTGTTTAATGAGTTAAAGCTCACTCCAATGGAATTTTGATCTAGGAAAAGGATCACTAACCCCTTGCTTTTCAGGCAGTTAAAACTGCTCACCTTATAGCCAGGAATTCTCAACCTTTTAGAGTGAGGGGCCAGGTTCCGCAGCCTCAGGCAGCTTCGGAGGTCCGGACGGTCATCCTGCCCTTCCTTCACCACACAGCCCTTCTTGGCTTGGTGGAGGTGATGGCAGAACAATGCTGTGGGCCAGGTTGAGAATTCCCGTTTAAACTCTTCTTCATTCTCGTAAGAAAGCTGTTGTTCTGGTATTTTGACTTTAACCCATGTAAAACAATTTACTCCCTGTACCCCATTCACAGGAAGAAGCAGGCAAACATTGCGATTCAGAAAATGCTTAATCTTTACCTTTTTACAGGAATGACTCTTGAATTTCTTACAAAACTCCTCTCCAGGCCTTAAAAGTAACCAATTTCTTTCTTTCTACTTTAGATAGTCTTAAATTGCATCCTTTCACAGGTTCCTGAGTTAAATTATTGGTAGGGATTCCTCCACAGGAGAATCCCAGCCAACTGTCTTAATTATCTGACCTAATCTGATCTCATTATCTGATAAGAATTTTGCTTTCTCATTGTGTTAACTTCTGAGTTCTTTTCCTTATGTCAGTGGAACTCCCTGCTTGAAACGCTCAACCCCTGTCTTTTTTCCCCTTCATTTTAACTTATTGTTTCTTTGCATATTGTCTCTTTACAGCATGGTACATCAAAGATTGTTTCGGATTTTTGTTTTTAATAAGTCTTAGTCTGTCATTTCTAGTATGACATGCCCAGCTTAGGCAGTGACACATCCTGCCACCTCCAGAGTTGGGGGGGGGGGAGGATTGGTCACTGAGCTCCTGAGAACGTGCAGAGAGCCAGACCTTAGCTGGCGGCCAAAGGCTGCCTAAAGAATTCAGTCAAATAAGCAGAAGTGGGCCAGGTCACGTTTGTGATGCAATTGGCCATCTTCCCAGCCACCGCTGGGCCATATGTCCCATCCTTCACATAGAATGAGGGTTTCAGACACCACAGCAAGCTACAGACTAATGTTTCAGAAACTGGTCTCAGGAGTCCCCATGACTCAAACTTCTGTAGCACACAGAATTTCACTGCACAAGAACGGCTTGGTTGCCAAGCTTGTTCTGCCAGCAGTAAAGTTTTTTTTGGAAAAAAGCATTCAAAGCCTTGTTCTGAAGCCTTCACTGCAGGGCTGTTGTTTCCCACTCAGATTCTCACCTCTACATGCCTTTACCCTTAGGGTGACATGGCATGCTTCCTTTGCAGAGGTTTTCCACACCTCCACACTATGCATCCAGATGAGTTCCTTTTCCACAGAATATCTGTTCTTCTATGCTAATTGCTGAATGTTCTCATCTTTTCTTCCACATGTTTTTCATTAAAGACGCTCCCTCTTTCGGGATTTGCAGGCAACAACTAGCAGCAAGACCTGCTATGTCTAGATGGCAACAGGCCAGCCCAGCGGGGGTGGAATACTATTCCGCCCTGTCCCGTTTTTTGGGGTTTTTTTTACTAAAAAGGGGGGAACAACATCCCATAGTTGCACAGCAATTGCTATCCTATAATTGCAAACTAACTCTCTTCAGATTTTTGTCTCCAACAAGCTGCTTTTGCAGCAAAGTTCTCCTCCCTATGCAGAATCCATTCCCGGAAGCCAGAATCAGACCCAGATGGCCCAGATACCAATCGCAGAAGGATGGCACCAGCCATTGCCCTAGATGTCATCAGCTGTCCATCTTCTCTTGTGATCTACATTTTACAAAGATGATTTGGGCATGAAAAGGGGGGTGGATTTTGGGGTGGACACCTTGCAAGCATAAAGACATACGGTACTGTTTTTGCACAATCTGGACTTTTACACAATATGGACTTTTCCTTTTCCAAACCATTTATGGACACTTCAAGTTATGCCTCATCGTCAGAAGCAGCTGAATATCTTATCTGTATCATTCATTCATTCATGCCTTGTACAAATGCTCCATTTATTTGCAAGGGACACTTGAAATTCTGTATACATATGTTTGCACATACGTCCTGACCACAGGTGGGGGAAGAAACCAAAACCGGCCCATTGCTTGGAAAGATTAAGTACCCAGCCGTCAGAGTAATCCCTAGCCATTGTAAGTCATTTCACACCTCTCTATAGGTGTAAGAAAGACATTTGCACAACACTAGAATTAGCAGAGACAGTTTAGAAAACCAGTTCTGCCACTGGGGGGGAAGAGAAATTAAGCCCCCAGTGATCAATGACACATCTCATTATTTTGCCTAGCTACAGAAAAGCAGGCTGGTACATGAGCTTTCTCAACCTGAGGACATCTTCCATAACTACTCCATCACCTGGGTTGCGAAATTGTCAGTGGCATGTGTTGCTTTAACCTCACGGACAACTCTCGCAAGGTACAGACCTCTATACCTTGGTTAAAAATATCAAGGAGGAGGCCACGTGGGAGTGGTGGAATTCGTTATGGTCCTGGTTCCCCTGGAATTGGCTACAAATGACACTCAAGGTGATTGTGGGGGTGACAATACTGGGAACAGCTATATGTTGTTTCATGCAATGTATTCCCTCACTGATGTCAATGTGTCCCCCATAGAGAGAGCCTCAGAATTTCCACACTCCATGTCAGCTCATGCCGTAATTCTCAAAGCTATTGGCCAAGCCCCATTTAGAAATAAGAGAAAGAGGGAATGTAGATATCCCGTAGGATAGAATTGGCACAAACTGTCCTTGGATGGTTTGGGGTTTGGCAAACAAGCCGCGTGCCCCACTAAGGGCCATTTGGGGATGGAAATTGGGGGCACGGGATTTGATATCAGTTTATAGCTAGATTGATTCACCATGCTTTGGCCAGCAGTTCTGAGAACAATGGTTGTGCAGAGGTCACAGATAAGTGACTCAAGGTAAACATACAGCAAGTTAATTAACTCCACAGAACCCCCAATCCCAAGAGTAAACTGTCATCCCATGTTTGCGTTAGATAGCTCCGGAAAAGCAGTCCATGATTGGATTAGACCAATGGCTAACCTGTCCGGTTATTCCCTAGTAATTATCACCCCTGATGAAATGTGTATTGTACTAATTAACTGGTGTCGGGCCATGCTCAACCCTTTCTGCAAGTGGCCCGGGAAAGAGTATAATTATGGTGCCTTCTGGTGAATAAACTACTGATCTTCGCTCCACTCTGCCTCATATGCCTTTATTGATCAGTTACTTCCATGATCCATGGGCCGGATCTGGCCCACAATCCCAACAAGTATAACATCACCTTCCTCCTTATGTTCCCAGAAACTGGTATCATAGGTATACTATTTCTTGAACTAAAGGGGAAAATATTCTTCACAACTAGAAGCCATTAATGGTTTCATTGTCCATGAATCTGTCCGGTCTCCTTTGTCCATCACTACTTCCTCTATGGCCAAGTATTATTGTTGCCTGAGGCTAAGGACAAGATAAAGTCTTCCTGTCATCCCATATCCAGAAGCCAAATGGCATCTGGATAGGTTTCAGTGATGCAGGCAGCACAGCTAAGTTCAGCAGTCTAGTTTAAGGAGCCTAGCATAGGCTGTGTGACATGCAAAGCCTCTTGCTACGGCTCTGTATCATTCTTAGCTTCCACTATCTGATGCAACTGCCTCACTCTGCCTAATGGGAGAGCTGGTCCTGTGTTGTGGTTGTGTGTTTATTTGTTTGAGTTTGAGCTATGTTAAGAAGTGATTTGTGTGTGTGTGTGTGTCTTTTAACATATGCTTTAGTTCTCAGGTTTGTTAATTTTTTAATGTCATGGTAAACTGCAACAGAAAAGAACTGTTTTGTTCTATTCTCCTGTACTTCCATTTCACTGATGAATTATTAGTTCTGAAAATGTCATGGAAGGAAGACTGGTAGGATTGTGCCTTGTCCTAAACAAGTGCTATCTCTAGCCTGGCTTGTTGCTCTGCTCAGGCACATAAAGAGCCAAGGATATTTGAGGAATTTGATCTCTGAGTTCTTCTTAATCTGTTTTTAAAGAGTATTGTCTTGTAAAATGAATTTTTAGAAATGATATTTTAATCTGTTTTTAAAATAATGTTTTTATTTCTGTTTTCCTGCATTGCTTTGAGGGATAACTGTTGCCTAGTTTAGGTAACATACAGATAGGGCAAGGCATTCTTTGAACTCTGCTTCCCTTTAGAGATGCAGTAACCATTGAGTTGGGATTTCTTAGCCGTTCTAGAAAAAGGAGGTGTGTAAAGTAGCTATCAGGGACTGCCTTGGCTGGATTGCATAACGATATCACTGGAACATGTCTGAGTTCTAGATAGGAAATATATTCAATGAATTCAAGACACTGGTTGGGTTTAGCACAAGGCCTCAGGAAGGCTGAGAATACACACCCCACTTACTGCTGCCTTACAAATGTTTTAGCCTGCGATTCCCATCAATCCCAGCCAATATGGACAATAATCAGAGTAGGGAAGTTGGGAGTTAAAAGCTGCCCTAGACTATATCACATACAGTACCTAGCTGGTACACATCAGGATGAAATGTTGACAGTGGAATGGCAAGCTATTTTTCAGCACAGCTTCTTACCTCTTTCTTGATTTTCCTGTCACAAGGAATTCCAGGCTTTTCAAAACACAGGAATAAATTTATGGAAAAGTTACATTTATGGGCTACAGGTCACAGAATCCCAATGGAGATTCGGAGAGTTGTATAGTCCCCAAAAATAACCTTTGCCAGAATTGTCAGCCTGCCTTACATTCTTATAGTAACAAGGCTGTGTTCTGGTTGTCAGCATGAGTCAGCCAGGAGGGGTGAGCTCTGCTCCTCCAGGTACATGATTTAGTAACTAGTACCTTGCAATGGGAGAAAGTTGGCAATTAAAGCTAGAAATATGATTCTTGACTATCATTTATTAGCATAATCGCTTTCAGGATTACTAATGGCCGTGAAAATCCCTCAGCTGAAGCATTTGACAAAATGATGGCTCTACAGGAGAGAATTCTGTAGGCTGGGAGAACTTGACTCTCCTTTCTTTATTAGCACCAAATATTGCTAGCCATTAATTTCATGGCATTCTTATGCCTTAATCTCCTTATCCCATAGCACACACTCAAATGTGAGTACTCCTTTGCTTTCGTACCACACACACACACGCACGCACGCACGCACGCAAGCACATTTGCATGCACATGCACACACCTCAAGTCCTCACTAATTAGTAGCCTCCTGGGTAGTTAAAACAATCACTCTGACACTGTTCCTACAGTGCGACATGAAATGGGGCAGGAGGATGGAGGAGGAAAGGGACTGCCATACATCATCTTACCCAATGTACAGAGATTAAATGGTATTAATTAATTTAATGGTACAACCTATTAGGAGTGAATGCACATTCTCAGAGTGTGTCTTGATTGAGAATAAATGCCTCATTAATATTAGATAGATCAACCTGGGCGCTGTGGCACTGCTGGATGAAATACCGGCTAGCTTTTTACAATGAGCTCAGTAGAAACCATGCAGGGAAGCATGAATCCACCATTTCAGCATTCAGTTCTAGTATTGTTTTTTTTTTTCCTGCAGTGGAACCATATACATATCTTGATTTTAATTGCAAGACTGCTACCTCTATCCATGATCATACTGAGGGGCTTCAGCTTGTAGGGCAGGGGTGCCCAAACTTTTCAAGCCGCGGGCCAGTCACATGGTTCAGAAGGCTGGTTATTTGTTTCCTCCCACCAGAAATGGAAGTAAAATGTGCCTTGCAATCTGTATTGCAACAGGATGAGATAGAATTTAAGCTGCCATTTTCTCTGCTTAAGTCAGGGGTGCTCAAACTACAGCCCGTGGGCCAGATCCATACGGGTGTGTTTTGCTTCCACTTCTGGGAGCGATGAGGACGGCGTGGGCTGGATGAATTGGCATCAGGGGCAGATCTGGCCTGTGGCCCATAGTTTGGGCACCCCTGTTGTAGGGTATTGTAGGGATTTCTAATCCTTCTTGATATTTGCATGCCATATATGTGAGCTATAGGTAAAGGTAAAGGTCGCTCTTGCTCGAAAGCCAGTCGTATCCGACTCTAGGGTTTGGTGCTCATCTCTGTTTGCAGCCAAAGAGCCAGTGCTGCCTGTGTCTGCAGAAATTCCCGTGGATATGTGGCAGGCATGCCTAGACACCAGAGTGCATGGAATGCTGTTTATTTTCCCACCAAAGTGGTATGAATTTATCTACTTGCAATTTCTTGTTTTTGAACTGCTAGGTTGGCAGGAGCTGGGACAGAGATGGGAGCTCATTCCATCATGCAGTACTCAGGTCTCAAACTGCTGACCTGCCGACCTTCCAGTCATCAATTTCAGCATCTTAACCACATCAGCCACCGCAGTCCCGATGAGAGCTATGCAAGCATGCAGATTAACTGTTTTTTTAAGTAAATCTATTTTCATTTTTAAAGTCAGATTTCTAGTCCTCACAGTTGTGCTGCTGAATAAGAAAAGGTGAGAATATTTATTGCTAAAGACATAAGAGCTGATGGTCATAGAACTATGTCCTTTGGAGGTGTAGTCTCCAATAATAGACTCCAGTGGTCATTTTGTATATATTAAATGAATTTGGTACTCAGACCAACACATTCCCTGTATCAGAAATTCATTACATTCCAAGAAGTCTTTTTAAAAATTGTATCTGAAATGTAGAGCAAGGATTTACAACTTCAAGATCAATTAAGAACAATAATTGACCCAAATCTCTAAAAAAATCATTTCAGAATGACAAATCTAGCTGGGGGAAAACAAAGGTGCTACAATTTTCGTGTGTTTGATGGTTTCAGTTTTTGGTTTTGTTAATTCAGAGTGAGTTTATTGTATATAAGTTTGAAAACATTATGATAATCAATGAAACTTTCAGCCAACCCCCTGAACCTCCTAGGCCAGGGGTGCCCAAACTTTTTGCACCAGGGGCCTGACCATGCCCCCGGAACAGCTGAGTGGGCCAGACCATGCCCCCAGAAGTGGGTGTGTTTGCACATGTGCATCTGCATTCACTTCCTGGTTCGGTGTGGATGCTTCTGTGCATGTGGGAAAGCATCCCTATTCACTTCCTGGTTCGGCATGGACTCTTCTGCACATGCACAAAAGCATCCATATTCACTTCCTGGTTTGGCGCAGACGCTACTGTGCATGTGCGAGCACATCTGCACCAAATCAGGAAGTGAATACAAATGTGTCTCCACATGCAGAGAAGCGTTCGTATTCACTTCCTGGTTTTGGCGAAGGCATTGCGGGCCTGATGGAATGGCTTCAGAGACTGTATCCAGTTCATGGGCCATAGTTTGGGCATGCCTGCCCTAGGTTATTGGGGTTCAATTGAATTTTAAGTTACTGAAAATAAGATTTTAAAATACCCAGTTTTCAGGAATTTAAAATTCAATTGACCCCCAATAAGTTCGGGAGGTTTCAGGTGTTCAGGTGAAAATCAATCAGCTGAACCTCATGGTTGGGGGAAACATCTGCTGAAAAAGAAAGACATTTTGACTTTTCACCGTTCATTTAGAAGAGTCACCTTTGCTTCTATGTGCTGACTTCCATAATTCCCTCAAGTCTTGGCTTGCCTCAGTTGTTGCATATTTTGGACCCAAGTTGTTTTAGGCCTTTAGAAATCAAAATCAGTACTTTGAATTGTGTCCGAAACAGAATGGCAGCCAAATGAGCTGTGTTAACTGGAGAGTTATGTGATCTCTATAACCAGTTCCAGTTAATGAGTTAGCTGCAGCATTTTGAAGCCACTAAAATGTCCAAACACTCCAAAGACAATCCAATGTAGACTGTGTTACAGTAATCAGGTAGACCCTGTCAAAGCTTCACAATCAGATACTGATTTCTGACGTCTAAATGGTCTCAAGATTTTGGAGAAAGGTACATACCTGTCAACTATCCTGTTTTCCTTGGGAAAACGCCTTATTTTTACCCCTCTTCCCGCCCCCTCCCGTTTTATTAATTTCCCTGTATTTTCCCTTATTTTTTAAAAAAAATATCTTGACTGGAGCCCTCACAGGCGAAGCTGCAGTATTTTTTCCCGGCAACCAGAGGTCGCTGTGTGGCAGGCTTTTCGCTTGTGGAAGGAGAGAGAGAGAAGGTGGTGGGGGAGGAGCGTTCTGTAGTTTTCCCTTTCTCTTTCCCTTCCCTGCCAGCCACATGGTCCTGGAGGCTTCGTTTTGGCTGCTGGGAGCAAGGAGTCTACTCTAGGTGAGCAATATATTTCATATATGCAGGGGCAACCTCATGGTTTATTGAGCTGTTTCTGCCCTGCCTTCAGGCTGGAGGATTTCGTTTCTAGAGTTCTAGAGTTAACTTGAGAGGGGGGGTTGCTTGATCACTATATGAGAGAGAGGGGGGATTAATCCCTTGCTCCTGCACCCTAATTGGGGGTGGTGGTATTGTCTGATCACTATATGAGAGGGGGGGGATTAATCCCTTGCTCCTGCACCCTAATTGTGTGTGTGTGTGTGTGTGTGTGTGTGTGTGTGTGTGTTGCCTGATCACTATATGAGAGAGAGGGGGGGGAATTAATCCCTTGCTCCTCCACCCTAATTGGGGTGTGTGTGTGTGTTGCTTGATCACTATATGAGAGAGAGGGGGGAATTAATCCCTTGCTCCTGCACCCTAATTGGGGGGGGTGTCGCCTGATCACTATATGAGAGAGAGAGGTGGGGTTTCCCTTGCTCAAAAGCCAGTCGTATCCGACTCTAGGGTTCAGTGCTCATCACTGTTTCAAAGCCGAAGAGCCAGCGTTGTCTCTGTCTGCAGACATTTCCGTGACTAGAGCCCAGCAAGTCACATGGCTATATTTGACCATGCCCACAGATTTGGCCACACCCACAGAGGGGTGTGCCCAAAATTTCCCTTATTTTCAAATCCAAAAGTTGACAGGTATGGCAAGGTATACAGCCACAACCCCACAAATGCAAATGCAGACCCCACTGAGTGATGACTTAAATGTAGGAAGAGGTGATATCTTTATCAAACAACTAAAAATCAATTAATCAGCAAGCTTTAACATCTCTTTTTCAGGTTAAGTACTGATATATTGTGTACAGTGCAGGAAAAAAATTATAAATGAATATCCCAAAAAATCAGGGGGAGAGGTTTACCAAGTACATTTCTTAAGCTGAGTTCAAAGCTAGTTACAATTGAGCTCTGAGGTGTGTGGTTTCATGCGGTTGGATTTTTCCACCTAATTATTCAAACAGAGGCCAGTGAGTCAATCTGCATAACCCAAACACCCATTGGGATGGAGCATTGAACTACACCTGTCAGCGCCATACCTGTCAAGTTTTGGGTTTGAAAATAAGGAAAATTTTGGCCACACCCCTATGTGGGTGTGGCCAAATCTGTGGGCATGGTCAAATATAGCCATGTGACTTGCTGGGCTCTAGTCATGCCTGCCACATGGCCATGAAAATGTCTCCAAACACAGACAGCACTGGCTCTTTGGCTGTAAATGGAGATGAGCACTGCACCCTAGAGTTGGATACTACTGGCAGATTTTACTTTCTTAGGATCAAAGATCTCTGCAGATGGTGATTGCAGCCGTGAAATAAAAAGGCGATTGATGCTTGGGAAACAAACTATGAGAAACCTGGGGAATGTAGTTAAAAGTAGAGGCATCACCTTGCAAACAAAAAATCGCATAGTCAAAGCAATGGTATTCCCGGTGGTAATGTATGGGTGTGACAGCTGGACCATTAGGAAAGCTGAGCGCAGAAAAATAGATGCCTTTGAAATGTGGTGTTAGAAATAGGTTGATCCTAGAAGAAATCAACCATGACTGCTCATTAAAGGTCAAATAGTAAAGATGACGCTAAAGTACTTTGGACATCAAATGAGAAGAGAGGATTCACTTGAGAAGGCCTTGATGCTGGGAAAGGTGCAGGACAAAAGAAGGGGGTGGCCAAAAATAAGATGGCTAGATGGTATTGTAGATGCAATGGACACAAAGCTATGTGGGCCAAAGAACCCTTTCCCCATCTTCTTGGGGGACTTTAGTTTTGTTTTCTTTCTTGTTTACTCAGTGGCTTAAGTGACTAAGATGCTGACTGGGAGGCGGAAGGTCAGCAGTTCGATTCCCGAGTACTGCAGGACGGAATGAGCTCCCATCTTTGTCCCAGCTCCTGCCATCTTAGCAGTTCGAAAGCAAGAAATTACAAGTAGATAAATAGGGACCACTTTGGTGGGAAGGTAACAGCGTTCCGTGCCCTCTGGTATCTAGTCATGCCTGCCACATGACCACAGAAATGTCTGCAGACGCAGACAATGCTGGCTCTTCAGCTGTGCAACAGAGATGAGCACTGAACCCTAGTGTTGGATACGACTAGCTTTCGAGCGAGGGAAACCTTTACCTTTACCTTACTCATTTTTAATTAAATTTTTTTCCTGGGAAGCAAAGAAAGTGCAGAATAGTAAACCAGTCCCCTAGGGTTACCAACTGTTTGTAAGCAGCTTGGCTTTAGTGAACTAGCCCTGCATATGGCTAGACACTCCCCCCCCCCCAATTAGGGTGGAGGAGCAAGGGATTAATTCCCCCAAATTAACCAATCTATTTGTTACTCACTGCAACCAGTTGAAGCACCAACACCTGAGATTGTTGGATCCAGCTTAAGGAAGGGAATTAGTAAAGAAGTAAAAAGCAACCTCTGTAGTTTCCAAGCCTCCCAGCAGCTGAGGAGTTAATCTCCCTCCAGATGGTTTGTTAGAAGGTGGGCTGCTCTCTATCTCTCTCTCATATAGTGATCAAGCAACATCCCCCACGCCCCCCTCCCAAGTTAACTCTAGAACAGAAACGGAAGCCTCCAGCCTGAAGGCAGGGCAGAAACAGCTCAATAAAGCATGAGAGTGAGAGAAGTCTCTCACTGATTTGCCCCTGCATATATGAAATATCGCTCACCTGTAGAGTAGACTCCCGTCCCATGGTGGCTACGAATAGCAGCAGCAAAAATGAAGCCTCCATGACCATGTGGCAGGGAAGGGAAATGAAAGAGAAACTACAGAACGCCCCCACCACCTTTTCTCTCTCTCCCCTTCCACAAGCGAAAAGCCACACAGCAACCTCTGGTGGCCAGAAAAACATACTGCAGCTTCGCCTGTGAAGGCTCCAGTCAGGATTTTAAAAAAATAAATAAGGGATATTACAGGGAAATTAATAAAATGGGAGGGGGCGGGAAGCGGGGTAAAAATAAAGGGTTTTCCTGGGGAAAAACGGGATACTTGACAGGTATGTCTAGAATATGTTCCAAAATCTTCTGCAAAGGCACAAAGGTTTCCTGACAGACAAACTGTTGTGGTGGGAAAACACAGGGAAATATCTGCTTTAGGAACATCAGGATCCCAAAGATCAAGGGCACCATTCATTCAATTATAGGGGTACATAGAAAGAGCCTTCTAGAAGATTGCAAATACAATTGGGTGGCAACCTTGCCAGCTAATCTTCCTAACACCTGATCGAACCAAAGGAACTGAAGAATCCAACTGAAGCTTCCCCTTGGCCATTTCTTTCAATATAAATGGAAGACTATTGAGCTTCTAGTCAGCTACATAGAGTTTGGAAAAGTTACTATTTTAGACTATAGCTCCAAGAATCTCCCAATCAGCATGCCCATGCCCATATTGTGTGCAGGGGCATGCTGGCTAAGCTAAAAGGGCGCTGGACAGGGAGTGAAGAGGAAGTCCAACCCTAACAAAATATATACGTTCCCACTCGCCTTCTAATTTCAACTCTGCTGGGGGTTCAAACCAACAACCTCCTGCTTACAAGGCAAAATTGCAACTTCTAAGCCACAGCGGCTCTGCTGTCAGTGGAGCTGCTTTTGTAATCTTATCTTTGGTGGCACAGGAGGAGGAAGGCAGGCAGAGGAACACGGAGCCCCGCTCAGTTGTTCGATCGTTCCAGGCATCGCAGCTCGGCTTGGCTCTTTGGATTGGCACCCAAGGGGGGCGCCATGGTACTGGGGGCCTGAGGGCACCCAGGGCTGTGTCCCAGTTGCCTGATGGACCAGTCCACCACTGGTTGTGTGATGAATTCTGGGAGTCAAAGTCTAAAAATGTAACTTTTCTTATCTGTGGAAATTCCTCTTTGAGAGGCTCTTCTACAGGTACTGTATTGGTTTCTGTTGTGTTCTGTAAAGCTGTGCCTTTAACAATGTACCATTGCCATGTGTTAACAATGTAACCTTTCTGTGTGCAACATTATAACCTTCAGCTGTATCAATGTAAACCTGATAAGGGGACGCGAGCTAGTGACCACTAGATGGCAATAGCGAGCGTCCAGCTCTCATTGCTCAGATTCACCTGGTTCAGCAGCGCGGGAAGATTCCCCGCCACCTCTTCACCTGGTCAAGAAGGGCGTGACCTTCCTACGACGTCACGCGGGCAGCAACCAATAGTCTGTCGACGAGCCACTTTCAAATGTATAGCCAGCTGTATATATTAGCTACCCATCCGCCATTACCACATGTTCCTCCGGATCATCATGCAATAAACCTGTGTTAAGCCAACCCTTCGGCTGTTTCATTGTCTTTGGTCCCTTACACTAAAGTTTCTCTTTACAGTGATACTTTTCCCACTACAACTAACTTTTGATTGTGCTACTTAACACTGCAATCAGACCATACCCGTCAAGCGCAGCTCCTGAAAATTTGGGAAATTACTGTGCATGCACAGAACACATTTGCACATGCGCAGAACACATTTGCACATAACCCCTTTCCCCGCCATTCAAAATACGGGATGGCAGGAAAGGGGAGGAATGAGCACCTTCCTTACCATCTGAGGCTGCAAAGGTTGGGCCTTTTCACTCTTGAACGACGGCGTCTAAGAGGTGACCTGACTGAAGTTTATACAATCATGCACGGTGTGGACAAAGTAGATAAGGAAAAACTGTTTTCCCTATCGCATAACACTAGAACTAGGGGGCACTCCATAAAACTTTTGGGTACTAATTCTCAAACAAATAAGAGAAAGTACTTTTTCACCCAGAGGATTACTGGTCTATGGAACTCCCTGCCAGAAGAAGTGGTGACAGCTGTCAATCTTAACAGCTTTAAGAAAGGATTAGACAAGTTCATGGAGGACAAGTGTATCAATGGCTATAATTATGGATACTTAAGGACAACCTTAGGGTTGGAGAGATAGGCAAGATATGCCATTTCCAGGGAATCCTAAGCAGGTGAAGGCATCTCCTTGGGAATACCCTGAAGGAAATGGTGAGCCACTGTGTGAGAATGAATGCTGGACTGGATGGGCTGTGGCCTGTTCCAGCAAGGCTGTTCTTATGTTCTTATGTAAAATACGGGAAATCCCGGCCAATACAGGATACTTGACAGGTATGGATCAGACAGACATTTAATCTGCTGTTTGGTCCACTGCAGGGATGGATTGGTTCACTCCTTTCATTGGTAGTAACACTATGTAATCACTGGAGTGAACCAGCCCAGCCTCAGAGTGTTCCTGCCTGCACTTTTCTAGGTCAGGCTTCTATTTTTTAATTTTTGTGCAGGTAGGATTGCTCCATTTTTTTTGTTTGTTTCCAGGGCATGTAGTCATTGGAAATGAACCAAAATGTGCTTGAGGTTCTCAAGGGTCCTTCCTCTTTGAATTCCCCATATTAAGAAAACAGCCATTTCATGATATTGACAAATTAGACACATTCTATGCTCCACAGAAGGGCAGAAGAAATGAATTTTTAAAAATTGTATTACAGTAGCGCTGATGCATTGTGTCACTTATTTTAAACAATTTAAAAACAGAAAACTTCTTCCCTGAAGTGGTAGGAACAAGGACCTTGTCTTAAGGTTGAGTTGAGAACTTGTCCACAGACAAATCCACTTTCAAGTACAGTACAGGCAGGATTTTGATCTGACTTTTAAGACAAGTAAAAAAGGGGGGTGGGCACTTGCTGCCACCTTCTGTCTCCTCTCAGTTCCAGGAGGAAATTTTCTTTTTATTTATTTTCATAAGTAATGTAGCACATCAGCACACCGTAATGCAATATTAAAAAATCACTTCCTCTGCCCCTCTGCAGATCAGAGTAAGTATTTGATATGCCAATATCTTGAAGTGGTTGTCTTCTTATGCTGCTTCACAATATAGGAAATTCGAAGAGGAAGGAGCCAGGCCATATAGGGTCTCTTGAGGTGCTCATACCATATGGATGCAGGGATAACACCAAGTGGCACACTAGACTGCTCCATGACCTCCAGCGACCTTATTTAAACTGATCCAAGCTGCTCTAACAACCCCATGTAGACAAGTGTGTTGTTCATAACCATGTCTGATTAAACCAGGAGTTCTCAACCTTTTAAAGCCAGGGGCCGGGTCATGCTCCCTCAGACAGCTTCGGGGGCCAGATGGCCATTTTGCTCTCCCTCCACCACATGCCATTTCCTGGTGTGGTGGAGGTGGTGGTGGGCTACATATGGCCCGTGGGCCGCAGGTTGAGAATCCCTGGATTAAACCAATCATACAGCAACACTGCTCTGTCCATACCTGTCAACCTTCCCGGATTGGCCGGGATTTCCTGTTTTTCGTTGCCGATTTTCGCCATTTCCCGCCTGGAGCTGCCGAAACCTCGGAATTTGGCAGCGGGGGAAAGACGTTACTGCACATCCCTTCTGTGCAGCTTGCTTCTACACATGCGTAGAAGGCTTTTACGCATGCGTAGAACCCTTCTACGCATGCGTAGAAGGGTTCTGTGCAGAAAGGGATTGTAGAAGCCTTCTACGCATGTGTAAAAGCCTTCTACGCATGCGTGGAAGCGAGCTGCACAGAACGGTTCTGTGCAAGTCGCTTTTACGCATGTGTAGAAGGCTTTTACGCATGCATAAAAAGCGACCTGCACAGAACTGTTCTGCATAGGTCCCGGATTGTCCGGAGCCGCGGTTGACAGGTATGGCCGTCAGTAGCACTTTTCATTAGTTCAACCAAGGGTCAATATGTAACAAGACATAGCACTTTGATCTGTAACACGAAACTTTCTGTCCCAAGCAAGACCACCTGCACAGAAGGGTTCTGCGCATGCTCAGAAAGGTTTTGCACATGCATATGCGTATGCACAGTAACTAATTTCCCCGCAGGTCAAATTACGGGATAGCGGCAGGAAAGTGGAGGAAGCGGCGTGGAAATACGGGAAGTCCTGGCCAATCCGGGATACTTGACAGGTATGCTAGTATTACAAAGAAGAGGATGTGACCTTCTGACCAGACCTCCAGAACATCCAGCCATGTAGTCAAAGGAAGTTATTGTCACAGCCCAATTTCTTCAGCAAGAACATAGTTCTGAACCCAAATGACACCAATGCTGAATGATTTGTAATGGCTGTCAATATGCTTCGGGTCTGAGTTCAAGGTGTTGGTAATGACTTGCGAAGCCCAAAATGGCTATTTTATCTGAGGTTGACAATTTGAATTTGTACAAATATAGAAAAGATTTAATATTAATCATGTTAACTATAGCAAGGCAATGCATAAAAATTGGAAGAGTGAAATAATAATTAGCACAGAGGATTGGCATAAGGAAATGTGGATATTAGCAGTGAATGACAAGTTAACATGGGAATTAAACACAAGAAAAGGAATAGTAAAAGAAAACAAATTTCATGAAATTTGGAAATATTTTATTAAGTACGTACTAATTAAGAAACAAGGTTGTACTCCGGTGCCTGAATATCGTTCTTTTTTTGGATGTAAAATAGCGATATAAAGTAAAGTCATTCTCCGTAAGCATTATAAATATCACTGGGTGAATGTAATGTTTTCATATACAGTGTAAGAAATTATACTTAAGTAATAAGGATAGTGATAAGAGTAGATATTATACATAGATTTAAAATAGAGATTAAGTTAATAGGTTGATTAGATTTCATTATTCTGTATATGTCTGTATATTTCATTTAGTTGTATTTTGTATCAAGTTTATTATGTTTTGTATTTCTTTTTATTTTTGTTTGTTTGTTATGTGATATCTTGTTTCAAAATAGTTTATTTGTTTTATGTACACTGTTATTTGATAATAATAAAAAAAGAAGTACTTCTCCCTATATAAACCTGCCCCATCACTAAGATCTACTGGGGAGGCCTTCCTCTGTGTTCCACTATTGACAACAATTGATTATATGGAGACATCTGGGAGGGCTCTAGAACCCAAACGGTGGGATGCCCTTTCCTCCCAGGCTTGATTGATGCCAACATTGGCATCATTTCAACTCCAAGTGAAGACATACTTATCTATTAGAGCCTTTGGAGATTGTGGCCTATATAGATTTCAGTGCAGCAATTTTTAATGCTTTTAACATTTTAAGATTTTGCTGTTTGATTTTAAATTGTTTTAAATATGTTTTAAATGGTTTTGTAACCTGCCCTGAGATCTTATGATTTAGGATGGGCTAATAAGTATGTAAATTGGTCCTTTTTATTCATACATACCATGCACAAAGAAGCAAGAGTCAGCCACAGACTGATTTCTTGCAGATAGAGAATAGCATCCTTATCTGTACAAGTCACACTTAATCTGCATAAACTGCACTTTACTAGATAAATCCCAGCTGGCTGGATAACTTTTTTTGGGGGGGGCAAACCCTCTTTTTTGACCAAACGAGTCCTGCTATTTCCCCATCTTTCACTTCACTCAGGCCTGTAAAAAGGGAGGGGCCACCTGGACTTTGTGCCATGGTACTAAAGCTCAGAAAGTGTCAAAACCATACCTGTCAAGTTTTGGGAAATTTCTGTCAAACCCCCATATTTTACACTCTTTCCCGCCATAATCCCATATTAGTTAGACTGCAATTAGACTGGAGTTAGACTGGAGGCCAGCACAGGATAAGCATAGCTGTCCAGTTTCCCATTTTGGCTGGGAAATTTCCCGAAACTTGACAGGTATGGTCAAAACCTAGAGGTGAATCTACTGTTGAATGCTGGGGAAATAAAGGACAAGGCATCTGAATACTATTTATTTTCCTTTTTTCCTTAAAATAAACTTTTCTATTACTGTATTCTCCTTTTCCTTGCGGGGGAACCCATGACTCAAAGTGGAGTGGGTGGAAGATATATCAGATAAGAAACCAAAGAAAAACAAAAAATAATAATAAAGATACTTAAAAGACTAACTGCTATATTTTAATATGAACTTCCAAGAATCAAGTTCAGTTCCTCAGACATGTGGGAGATGATGACACCTGCTAAAATAGCTAGTCGACCTCGCTGCCTCTCTCCCAGGCCCCTGCCACCGGCCGGGAGATTCGAGGCAGCTGCAGACACCGGACCTGGAGCCCCGCCTCGGAGGGGATAAGAGGGGACACTGTTGCCCAATGTCATCAACCTCGCTGCCTCTCTCCCAGGCCCCTGCCACCAGCTGGGAAATTCGAGGCAGCTGCCGACACCTGATGGGGCAGAGAATCCCCACAGCGATGGATGCCAGGATCCACCACCGCCGGCGGCATCCTGGGCCCTGCCCATGGCCAGGGCTTAAAAGGCCGTAGAAGCAGCAGGACTCTCGTTGCCGCCTCCGGTCTTCCCGGTGGACAGGGTGGAGAGGCCCCACAGCGATGGACGCCGGGACTCACTGCTGCTGCCATGTCCCGGACCCCACCCGCGGCCAGAACTTAAAAGGCCGTAGAGGCGGCAGGACTTTTCTTGTCTGGAGCCGGAGTGCGATATGTGAGATGTTATTTCATGATTGAGCTGTTACTGTATTACTGGGATGTTATTGTGTTACTGAAATGTTACTGTATTTCTGAGATGTTACTGTACCCTATTGTATTTTTGTT
Source organism: Bradypodion pumilum (assembly GCA_035047305.1). Lineage (NCBI taxonomy): Eukaryota > Metazoa > Chordata > Lepidosauria > Squamata > Chamaeleonidae > Bradypodion > Bradypodion pumilum. Next base: position 61,539,533 of record JAWDJD010000006.1, on the reverse strand, counting down.
GACTGTATCTTTGTTTTTGTATATTCTCTATTGTAAGCCTCCCTGAGTCACATTTTTGTTGAGTAGGGCGGGATATAAATCTAATAAATGAAATGAATAAAATGGTTACAACTCTGACATCATGGCCTTTCCCCTGACTGTCTTAATGTCACTTGCTGATCTACTCAGGACCAAACTAGTGGCTACAGTAAATATGTCATTAGAAGCCATGCATCCTTAAGAGGAAAAGACTGCCATGTTTATTCCACAAGAGTACACCTCAATCCTCATTTGACAAATCAGCCTGTTTTTAAAATTATATCTGGTCAACCTGGAAATAATACAGCTTCGTTTGCATGTCTGACATCTAAGGCACATAAAACTGGAAGACTGATATGCCTGGACAGATAAAATTGTTAAGAATGTAACATCTTCAGAACATAAACATTATATTCCCAGATATTACAGAAAAGTGGTGAGACAGTATGGGGCAGTGATGGCGAACCTTGGAACTCCAGCTGTTCTTGAACTTCAATTCCCAGAAGTCCAGATCAGCAGGAGTGCTGAATTGCACTTCTGGTAATTGAAATCCAATAACACCTGGAGTGCCAAGGTTCGCCATCAAAGGCATGGGGCTTAGAGTCATTCAAGAATCAGACACAAAGGGTGATGCCTTATATTAACTTAGATTATTAGTTCAATTAGCCTACTACTGTCAGCACAGATGGCCAGCAGCTTTCCATGGTTAGGTAAGGATATTTGCTGAACAGGCAATTCATTGGCAGGGTGCTGTCATGCCAGGTATGCCTTGGCAGAATTCCTCTGCTTTACTACTGCAAAATCTGAAGGTGTGCAGCATTTCTGGGGAATGATATACCATTAGGGACTGCCTGTATTGGATCAGCTCTTGGGAACTGGAAGGTCAGGTATTGTTAAGTCCGACCCTTATAAGCACTAGTCCATGTGGGTTGCCCGTGGGCTAAACCTTTCCCCAGGGGTTCGCTCGGTCTTCAACAGATCCGGGGATCAACCGAGCTTGGCAGGAAAGGCAATTGGGGTGCGAGCTAGTTAGTTAGTTTGGGGGGTGAATCAGAAAGCCTTGGCTGATGGTTACAGTAGAAACGGGGCAAAAACCAGAGATGATGACTCTAATGGAAATACACAATCCTCCGCTTCTGGCTGCAGATTAAGTTGGGCAAATGAGCCGCACCAGACAGCGAGACAAGCTAGGTACCCAGAGTCAATACACATAGGCTCCGAGATAGGGCAGGAACAATGGGTTTTGCCAGCCCAGACCTTAATTAGTTGTGGGTTGTCTATTAACCTGTTCAGGGGGTTATCCATCCGTCCTTGCTCTTCTTGACCTCTCAGCGGCCTTCGATACCGTCGACCACGGTATCCTTCTGGAACGGCTCAAAGGACTGGGGATCCAGGGCACCGTGTTGTCCTGGTTTTCCTCTTTTCTGGAGGGCCGTACCCAGTCGGTGTGGTTAGAGAGTGAGAGGTCCAGCCCTAGGCTCCTCGAGTATGGGGTGCCTCAGAGCTCGGTGCTCTCTCCTCTCCTATTTAACATCTACATGAAGCCACTGGGTGAGATCATTCGTTCCCATGGGGTGCGGTACCATCAGTACGCGGATGACACCCAGTTGTACATCTCGGCCCGTGGGGACCCCAGTGATGCCGTTGAAATCCTATCCGGATGCCTGGAGGCCATTGGGGTCTGGATGGGGGCCAATGGACTTCGGCTGAATCCCAGCAAGACATAGTGGCTGTGGATAGGGGGGCCCGTGTTATCCAGGGAGCTACCATCTTTGGTACTGGATGGGGCTGTTTTGCCCCAGACAGACCCAGTGGGCAACTTGGGGGTCCTTTAGGACTCGTGGCTGCTGCTAGAAGAACAGGTAGTGGCTGTGGCCAGGAGGGCTTTTGCCCAACTTCGGGTGATTCGCCAGTTGCGCACGCTCCTGGACCGGGGCTCCGTGCTTATGGTCACCCACGCTCTGGTCACTTCCCGACTAGATTATTGTAATGCGCTCTACATGGGGCTGCCCTTGACGACCATTCGGAGGCTGCAGCTGGTCCAGAATGCGGCAGCCCGGGTGGTGATGGGATGCGGACGATATGCCCATGCCTCACCGCTACTTCGGGAACTGCACTGGTTACCAGTTTGTCTCCGGGTGCAATTCAAGGTGCTGGTTTTGACCTTTAAAGCCCTATATGGCAGTGGGCCAGGATACCTTAGAGACCACATTGTCCCAAGAGTGTCTGCCCATCCAACCAGAGTGGACCGGAGGGGCTCTCTAATAGTGCCATCAACTAGGGGTGCACATCTATCCAGCACCCGAAGGAGGGCCTTCTCCGTGTCCGCACCAACCCTCTGGAACCTCCTGCCAACAGATCTAAGACTTCAAAGAGAATTGCTGCCCTTCAGGAAAGGATTGAAGACCTGGCTGGCAGGGCAGGTGTGGGGGACCCCGAATGGGAACACGGTCCCTGCCTGCTGGCTTATGTAAACAATTAAGAACTCTCTCTTCTTTTTATAGTGGGTGGGATGGGTGGGTGGGATATGGGTCTTTTAAAGTGGGTGGGATATGGGTCTTTTAAAGTGTTTTTATGTGTTTTTAGAACTTGTTGTAATGCCGCCCTGAGTCAGGTTCTGCCTGAGTGGGCGGCATATATAAATATGACTATTAAATTAAATTAAATTAAATTAACCACAGGGCAATGTCCAAGAACAGGCATTGTACTGACCACTGGAAAATGCCACGTATGCAAGCCTTCTGTATTAGGGGGTCACGCGCATCTTACGCACGTATCACCCCAAGGCAGGGTAATAAATATGTACCACCCGACTCCATTCGGGGCTGGACTTCACTGCACAATTGTCTCGCGTGTCTTCTTTGCGGCCAGCCACTCCCACACCTGGGAGCCATTGCAACATAATGGTGACCCCAACGTGATTCTGATCAGAACATTACCCCAATCGGAACCCGACACGATTGCAGGGCTAGGCCAACGCGGTCCCCAGCGGAGGCCGCAACGATCTGGAAGCAAGGAAACCAATGTGACCACCAGCCCAGCGGACCCCACGCTTAGGAATGGATGTGTTCCAAAGCAGGGGGAGAGCTGTGATCCTGAACAGCAGAGGCAGAGCAGCAGAAGCCTGTGGCAGGGAGCCATATCCGCAATCCTGATCCACTGACCAGACCTGAGGGACATCGTCCTGTGCATCACTCGCCCCAACGTACTACCCAAAGGCACACCGACTCATCCTGCGGAGGCAAATCCGGGGAACCCCCAATCAGGTAGTATGGGGGCTTGCATGGGGGGTGCAAAACTCATCCATCAGGCAAAGAGCTCAGGTGGAGGAGCTCAAGGGCCTGGCCAGGCTATTTTGGATAAGGGTACGGAGGAGCAGCCTGACGGAACTCGTGATGCATCTGGGGGAACACTGTCTGTTCTACCCAGAAGCAGGCATGATGGATCCAGAGATTTGGGACAGAGTAGAGAAGTGCCTCAAAGAAGAACCCCGAGCACCCGCTAAAATCATAGGGGCTTGGAGCAAATGTAGGCAGATAATTGCAGCCATGAGTCCTGCCTGGGTAGAGACCGAGAAACCCGCAGCTTATGTAGAACCATCAGCCCCAGCACGTCTCTACCCGACCATCAAATTTCAGCGTAGGGGCTTGGAGGACCTAGGAAGCGGAGGCGCTTCCAGGGCAGTCAGGGGTCCTTCCCAGCAGATGATAGAGGCAGAATTATACCAGGGGGAATTGTCGGCAGCAGAACTGGCCGGAATTCAGTTGTTGTGTCCAGTCTGCCTAGAGGCAGATGCACTTTCGGGCAAACAGACCACCGTCCATAGGCCTGCAAAGCCACTATGGACACAGGGCTCCAGAGCCGATTCACTAGGGAACTCAGGAAGAGAGCAGAAACAGGAGGGGCAGAAGGAGTTGGGTAGGGACCCCCAGAAGCCAAGTCCAAAAGTTTAGATCGGATAGGATGGTAACTGAACTGGAAAGGAAACTAACTTCTAAGCAAAAGCCCAGAGTGGTTGTAAAAAGCCACCTGAGAACAGCCTAAAGAATCTGGCAGTGAGGAACCATTTCCTCATGAGTAGAGCGAAGCATTGCAGACCTGGGGAGGTGGAATGTCCCCAGGAAGGAATGTGGATATCCAAGGTTTGAATGTGTGATGTGTGAATGAATGGTGCACCAGTGTGACTGCAGAATTGTTGAGAGTTGTTATGTGTTTGCATGGTTGTATTATAATGTTGCAACATTAAAAGTGAGATGCCATGTATTGTGTTCTAGAAGTCACAAGAAAGGTGACAGTTAACTCTGTTCATGGGTTGGATATATTGCTTTCAATGGGAGGAAGAAAGTCGCCCAAGCCCTGATTCATTCAAGCAGCGGGCTAAAGAAAGTATGAGAAAGAGCGGTGGGCAAAAATTTCTTTGTTTCCTGGCTGCCTGCCTAGCAGCATAAGTACCAGGGACAAAAGAGGAGGAAGGAGGGGGGAAATTCTAGCCCACAAAAAGGGCAAAAGTGACCCCCCCTTCCTCTCAGCCAAGCCTGCCTTTAAATGTGCAAAGGAGGTTTTTTTCTGGTTGCTGGTCTCTTCAAAGAATTAAGCTGCAACTTCCACATTCTTAAGCCAGCTTAGCAATTAGTGCTGTTACAAAGCAGACAGCTAATTGGAGAGTGAAAAAATACGGAAGAAATTGATTCATTTACATTAAAGAGACTTGCGCTGGAAGAGACAATTTTACAGCCTCACAAACCTGAAGAATTGTCTCTGAGTTTCTCACCCAGCAAGAGTGCTCTAAAAAAAGGGGAAGAGAAAAAATCCTGTTCATCTTCCCAAAATGGGACCCCTATCTACAAATGACATGTCTCATAACTGGTTAAATAATAGATAATGAATAGTAAGTCTTGTCTAGTCTTGTCTAAATGTTTTAAGAATATAGTAAAGTCAGATCACCTGAAATTGAGGCTCTGAGCATGTAAAATTACAGGTTCAGATTTTGCATTAGGTATGACACTGGCACTTGAAGTTAAATAGAATCTTGATCAAGGTAAAATGTCACTAATCCATTACATTATGAACAAGCCTAATGACTTGGATTTATTCCCACAGCTCTTGCTATAACTATGCCTAATCCCTTTACATTACATAAATAACACTTCGATTTTTGCAAACCTCTCCTAGCGCCACATTTCAAAGGCAATTTGCTTTTCTGCAGTCATAACATGCCTGGAACTAAGTTCCAGCCCTCTTTGTGAATTGTATAGTGTTTTTCCACAGCCTCCTTAGTTAATTAACTCCTCATTGACAGGATTGCTATCTCTTTCCACAGAAACAGGAACTCAAGGGAGCGTTACATTCTCATTAACTGATAAGAAGTTAACCTCTGACTCTTTCATTTGCTGCAGGCTCTTTGTCATTAGAGTAACACTGTATGCAATTTTTAACTCGTTTCTTCATTTTGATGTTTTTTCCACCACAGCATTGCGCATCAAGGCTGTCTTTTTAGCTTGTTTGTCCTTCTATTCTAATTGCTGATTTTTTCAACATTCACAGCTTCCCCTCGAGACATGCAGGATTTCACTAGAATCCCGTCTTTCTTGATCTAACATTCTTGTTTTCTGGCAGACTTTCCTAGCAGGAATCAGGAAGTCCTGCATCTAAATGACACTTCTTACAATTCCAGGTCAAGCAATTGTGGAATGAATTAACCTACACTGTCTTTTCTTTTAGTTAAAAGAAGGGGTCCCCCCCCCCGGATCCTCAGCTAAGGTGATATTTACCTATAATTACAAAAACTAACTCTATCAGACTTCTACCAGGATTTCCAAGGCTGCTTCCACAGCCAGCTTTTATCTCCTCTGCAGGTCCATTTCTGGAGGCCAGCCAGACCAGGCTCAGATGCCAGAACCAGGCCCCAATCCTAGAAGTCCAGGAGATGTTAGATGCCAGCAGGTCCCAGCCAACAGCCAAAACGCAGCAAGCACAGATATCAGCCAAAGATGACACCAGGCATCCATTTTTCGATGATTTTGGCATTCTTTTACCCCAAGGGGGGGGAGGATTTGGGATACACACACTTGGACACCACACACACATACACACAAGCCACTCAATGTTACACACCAATTGGGAATTCAAAGGACATCATGCTCAGTTAAACACACAACCTTGCTTTACCTTTATGCCAACTTGGACTGCCACAAATACAGACTCTTCAAGTTACCAATGGACAGATTGGGTTATACAATAAAATCCACAACAAGGGACAATTGGGATGATTTATGCTTCACCACATGTACCCCTACTTCAAGGATCAGCATCAGGAAAAGCAGCTAAATGTTTTTGTATATGTTTCACTATTTGCTATTGCTTGTATTGTCTTTGCATATCTTTGAATTCTTTGCCTTTATACAATGCTCAAGGTGGGATTTTCAAGGGACATATGAACTAGATTGTGAATTTTGCACACACCCCGTTGCATATTACCCTCACATCTGCCACCCCGATACCACCCCTGGCTAGGAGGGCATGTCTTCACCCATAGGTGGGAGAAAGGGACCAGACTGGGCCACCTCTACACAAAGGCTGATCATCCTGCAGCCAAAGAAATCCCTGACTATGGTAATCCTTCAATTACCTTGTGTTTGCTTATGTCCGTGCCAATCACACCTCCCTATGTGTGAGGAAATGTTTGCATAATGGCTAGAGAAGACCTTCTGCAGGGTAGTCAAGGATTACCTTAGGAAAACCATTTCTATCACTGGGGGAGAAAGTTAGCTCCCCCAGCGAAGGCCATCAATCACACCTCATCAGCCATTGCCATGTTAAACAGAGAGCAGGCTGAACTTAGACATGTGGTTTTGGACAACCTCACAGCAATTGACTATTTGCTGCTTTGGCACCATTTGGGCTGCGAATCTGTCTGGGATATGTGCTGTCTCAACCTGACGGACACCTCTCGCAAAATCCAGGACCAGGTAACCAAACTTGACACCTCAGTCAAGAAGACAGAATTGGGCTAGCACTGTAGTCATAGGTCCCCTGGAGGTGGGTGCAGACTGCACCCCATACCATAATCATCATCATAGCAGTGGGGATTATGCTTTGCTTCTTTGCGCAGTGCATTCCTTCACTCTTGCCAATGTGCACCTCATGGTGGAGAACCCAGGAAGTAGCGACGCCCAAGCAGATTATGCCTTACATCTACCGTGCCCTCAGCCAGGCTGATTTAACTAATAAAGGAAAGGGGGATGTGGGTTGCCCCTCGAGAATAATTGGCGAAACCTTTACCCCAGGGGTTCGCTCGGCCTTCAACAGATCCGAGGATCAACCGAGTTTGGCAGGAAAGCCAATTGGGGTGCGGGCTAGTTAGTTAGTTTGGGGTGAATCAGAAAGCCTTGGCTGACAGTTACAGTAGAAACGGGGCAAAAACCAGAGATGATGACTCTAATGGAAATACACAATCTTCCGCTTCTGGCTGCAGATTAAGATGGGCAAATAAGCCACACCAGACAGCAAGACAAGCTAGGTACCCGGAGTCAATACACATAGGCTCCGAGAAAGGGCAGGAACAATAGGTTTCGCAAGCCCAGGCCCTAATTAGTTGTGGGTTGTCTATTAACCACAGGGCAATGTCCAAGAACAGGCATTGTACTGACCACCGGAAAATGCCACGCATGCAAACTTTCTGTATTAGGGGGTCACATGCATCTTAGACACGTATTACCCCAAGGCAGGGTAATAAATATGGACCACCCGACTCCGTTCAGGGCTGGACTCCATTCACGTGTCTTCCTTGCAGCCAGCCACTCCCACACCTGGGAGCCATCACAACAAGTCCAGACAACGATGAACAAAACAGCAACAAGTCTTTATTCAACAGTCTTTTAGAGCTGAGCTTACAAGGTGCTCCGGACACAGAGATGGCTATACAATCCCAGTGGGATCAGTCCCTCCGGACTCTTGCCATGGATGAGGCAAATACTAGCTACCATAGAAGCGTAGCATAATGGAGGAGACCCAAGCTTAGCACGTTGCTGGCTACCTGTACGGAGTGGAAGTATAGATCTGGTCTGGCCCCACCCTTGTTTACTCGTGGGGCTTATATAGTGTCTCCTTGGCGGTGGCTCCTTGATACAAAGTAGCGACCCGCCGGATAACCATAACTAACCAATCATAACAAAGTATATGTGTAATTAACCAATGGAGAACAGGATCTAAAACTGTAACTAATCACAGGGCTTGGATTAGCATAATGAGCGTGCCCTGTGCAGGGTTTTTTTGCACCACTTTAGGCTCCTAATTTGGATGGCGGGAAATCCCCATTTTCCTCTTGCAAGGCGCTGCCCAGGCTACTTGCAATTGTGCCTGAATACACAACAGGTTTCGATACCCAAGGGCTGCACTTGGGGACATGAAAGGAGCCTCATTCAGGTGTCCCCTGAGTAGAGTTTCTCCAGCAAAAATCCTTTCAACCCAGAATAATTTCTGACATGAAATTATTATTATTATTATTATTATTATTATTATTATTATTATTATTATTATTATTATTATTATTATTATTATTATTATTATTATTATTATTATTATTATTATTATTATTATTATTATTACCTCAAGCACTATCCTCATACTCTGCTTCTAAGCATGACTAAGCAGATACCCCTTGGAAGCTCACAAAGAGAACGAGATGGAAATTACCAGGCTAAGTTTGTACTCGATATGCAGCTGTTCTGAGTGGCTGTAAGCTCTTTGACCAAGTCCTGTGCCTTTTAATAGCAACTTGTGATACCACAGAGCCAGGAGAAGTTTCATTCTTTGGAGTAGAAATCCCAGAATCTAAGTTCATATCCAAAATTATAACTCTTCCAAACTCTGCTCTGTGAACATTACAAAATGAGAACATTCACTTAAATACGGTGATAAACTTCACTTGAGAGAATTTAGTGTATGGGACCAAAGACGACCGGACAACCGAAGGGTTGGTTTAACACAGGTTTATTGCATGAGGTTCCAGTTAAGCATGAGGTAATGGCGGTGATACATCTCAATATATACAGTAGCTCTCTACATTTGAATCTTGTAGCACGGTAGCTGATTGGTTGCTACCGGCGTGGCCTCGCCCAGGCACGCCTCCTTTCTTCAGCTGCTGAATGCAGGTCTTTCTTCAGCTGCTGAATGCGGGGAAGGTTTTCCCGCGGCTGTCCGTGATTGAGCAATGTGAACCATGTGAGAGTGAACGCTCGCAGCTGCCCTCTATAGGCTGTCTGCTCGCGTTCCTTTACAGCTGATATCGTTTGTATCTGGAGTGGTTACAATCTTGCCTTACAGTATAATGAACATGCATACATACATAACATCCCTCCCCCCTAGGATGGGACGAAGTCCCGCAACCATTGTGGCTTGCCGCACGTTCGCTTGGGGCGTGCTTGCGCCTGCCCTAATTCTGGAGAGCCTGTGATCCCTGACTCCGCGGGAGCTTGTCCTGCAACGGGAAACGGGGATTCGTTAGTGGCTCCGTGGGGCGTCCGTGCCTGCCTTGCGCTTGGGGAAGGGAATGGGATGAACAGTTGGGAGGTAAATCCCTGCCTATTGCCCTCGGACCCCGGGGACCCTCCTAGTGTGAACCGCGGCACCGATGAGGTCGCCCTTGGGGAATGGCTACCTTCTGATCCCTGCTCGGGGGACCTTAAGACTGTGGTGGTGGGCGGACTCGCTGATGCCTCCGGTCTTGGAGGTGTCGGTCTCCGGAACATGGGCGCTATGTTGCATTCTAACTCACAGGGGCTACTGGGACTGGAGGTACCAGGGGCTGAACTGAAACCCCTCTTTTCGCTAGGACGGGTGGGGGACCACTCCGCTAACTCCCCCTGGTACTGTAAATCAACGTCTAAACCTCTATGGGCCTTTGAGCCTCGGGGGGACTTCCGCGGCTTGCGCGGGGTATGAGTGTGGTTGGGGCTCCTCCTTTCTGACGGGGACTCCCGCAGCCCGGGGCTCCTCCTCTCTGGCGGGGACTCCCGCAAAAGATTTCCGTGGATCGATTCCCTTTCCTCCCCCCTTGGTGGGGACCCATGCTCCCCTTTTCCTCCCCCTTGGGCTAAACGGGTGGGGGAGTACCCTAACGCTGATTCAATGCTGGTCTCATCCGCGTCTTGCTCTCCGGGGACCCTACGCCTGAGTTGGTCCACGTGTCGCCTCCACAGGAAACCTGTACTGGTCTCTACGCGGTATGAGACGGGGCCGGTTTGCTCTACTACGGTGCCCGGCACCCAGGCTGGCCCCGCGCTGGCGTAATTCCTGCAGTGTACTGGGGCGCCTATGCTGAAACTCTTTGTGGGTTCCACCCCTATGTTCCGCCCTTTGTCCTCTACTCTCGTGGGGTCTAGCTTGGATATCCCCGTGGCCAGCTTCCTGCGCATCAACAGCTCTGCGGGGGAGTACCCTGACGCTAAGGGGGTGACCCTGTATCTCAGCAGGAATTGGCACAATTTCAGGTCGAGGTCTCCGGGACCCATGCGCAGTAGCGCGTCTTTCGTGGTGCGCACGAGGCGCTCTACTTGGCCATTGGTGGCCGGGTGAAAGGGGGCGGAGGTGACGTGCCGAATGGCGTTGCGTTCCATGAATGCCCTGAACTCGGCGGACGTGAAACAGCTAGCGTTATCGCTGACGAGGGTGTCGGGTAAACCGAACGTGGAAAAGACCCTCCTTAACTGTTTAATGGTTGTGGTCGAGGAGGTGCTCGAGACTGGAATGACCTCCAACCACTTAGAGAACGCGTCCACCACGAGGAGGAAAAGCGTTCCCCTGAATGGGCCAGCAAAGTCTACGTGAACTCGGGACCAGGGTCCCCTCGCAGCGTCCCATTCCCTAGGTGGCGAGCGAGCCTCTTCTGGCCTAGAGCTTTGGCACGCCTCGCAAGTGCCGACCATGTGTTCGATGTCGGCGTCTAACTGGGGCCACCAAAAATAACTGCGGGCTAGTGCCTTAGAGCGTACGATCCCCGGGTGGCTGACGTGCAGCAGTTTAAGCACCCTCGGCCTGAGAGACGTGGGGATCACTACCCGCTGTCCCCACAAGAGGCAACCCCTCTCCAGGGACAATTCCAATCTCTTTTTGAAAAATGTGTCGAATTCTGCTGCTGGGGAAGACACGGGCCACCCTTTCTGCACCCAGGAGCAAACTGTGGCCAGCGCTTTGTCCTTGCCTGTCGCTTTGGCGATTTCGGCCGGTACTACTGGAGGGGAGTCTAGGACCTCTATCATTAAGACCTGGTGGTCCCTCTCTACTCCGCCCACGTGGCAGCAATCCCGGGGAATGGGGGACCTCGACAGAGCGTCGGCATGGCTTATTTCCCTCCCGGGCCGGTATACCAACGCGTGCTGATACGCGTTGAGAAAAATGGCCCATCTGAGCATTCTCGGGGACAGGATCTGGGGTGTGGGCTTGTCTGCGGTGAAGATGCCCAGCAACGGCTTGTGGTCAGTCACTATGGTGAAGGGGCGGCCGTACACGAAATCATGAAATTTCTTGGTCCCCGCAATTATTGCTAGCGCCTCCCTGTCTGTCTGAGCATAATTCCTCTCCGCTTGGGACAGGGATCTAGAGTAGAAAGCTATCGGGGCCTCCCTACCGTTCTCCAGCACGTGGCAAAGCACCGCCCCCACCCCCACCGGGGATGCATCGCATATCAGGACCACCGGGCGTTTGGGATTGAAGTGGGTCAGTACAGCATCTGATGCCAGGAGTCGCTTCAGGTCATTGAAAGCCTTTTCCTGGTCGTCGCCCCACTTCCATGCCTCGTCCTTTTTTAACAATTTGTGTAGCGGTTCTGCCACGGCTGCCTTCCGCGGGAGGAAGGAGTGGTAGAAGTTGAGCAGTCCGAGGAACGACTGCAACTCGGGCTTGGAGGTGGGGCGAGGGGCCTTTTTGATGGCGGCTACCTTGGATTGGGCTGGCCTAATTCCCTCGGGAGTAACACGGAACCCTAGGAACTCAACCTCTGTAGCGAAGAAGACGCATTTGTCTTTCCGCAACCTCAACCCCGCCTTTTCGAATATTGACAGGACCTTTCCCAACCTTGTTGCTAATTCGGCCCGGCTCCCCCCTGTAATTAATACGTCATCAAAATAGGGTAACACCCCCTCCAACCCCTTCAGGAGGCGTTCCACCAATGACTGGAAAATCCCGGGCGCCGAATTCACGCCGAATTGGAGGCGCGAAACCTGGAACGCCCCTTTGTGGGTGACTATGGTTTGTGCAGCAGCTGCGGCGGGGGTCACCGGGAGTTGCTGGTAGGCTTGGGCCAGGTCGAGTTTGGCGAAACACCTCCCCCCGTGTAACCTGGCCAACAAGTGGCTGACTACCGGCACCGGATACGCATTAGGGCGGATCGCCTTATTGATGGTGCACTTGTAATCAGCGCATATTCGGACTTCCCCGTTGGCCTTGAGCGCTGTTACAATTGGAGTTTCCCACTCCGCAGAATCAACAGGAACAAGAATCCCCTGGCCCACTAATTTGTCCAATTCCGCCTCTATTTTGTCCTTTAGTGCGAAAGGCACTCTGCGCGGTTTAAGTCTGATTGGACGCACTCCAGGGTCCAGGTCGAAAGTCACTGGGGGGCCCTTGAATTTTCCTAGCCCCTTTTTAAAAACCTCGGGGTGCGCGTCGCACATGCTCTGTATTGGATCAGTCCCGGCGGCGTGTGCTCCCACGGCGTGCACCCCCCCAATGAACAACCCCAGGGGCTGGAACCATTGAGTCCCGAGGAGGCTGCATTTTCCCCCCTTGAGGACGACTAAGGGAAGCGTTGCGGTGTACTTTTTGAACTGGACCTGAAACTTCCCAACCCCCAACACTGGGATGCGGTTCCCTTGCACGTCCTTCAGCGTGGCCCTCAACGCCTTGAGCTTGGGCCGCACGCGGGGGGCGATTTTCATGAACTCCCCCTGGGAAATAATGGAGTATGAAGAACCCGAGTCCACCTCCATTCTAACAGGGGCCCCTTGTATTACTACCTCAACGAAGTAACGGGGGTGCTCCGTGGAAACGCTGCAAACCGGCGCGTCGTCCTCGCTGTCGTCGGAGACTCGCCCTACTCCGTCCCGCGTCCTCGTGGTCCGGGTGCCGTCCTTCGGCCTCGTGGTGCGGTCCTGCCTCGTGGTGCGGTCCTGCCTCGCCGAGCGGTCTGGAGAACTCCGGGTGGCCTCGCGTCGTTTCCGGCAGACCTTGGCGATGTGCCCGCGCCGGCCGCAGTTGTGGCACTCGGCCTTGCGGAATGGGCATTTGGTGCGGGCGTGGGCGGCGCCGCAGCCATCGCAGCGCCGGCCCTCTCTCTGGACCCTCCGGACGTCCTCGTCGTCGCTGCTCTCTGCAGACGAGTTCGAAGTCCGCTGGGCCGCGCGCACCGAGCTCTCTGCCTTGGCGGTCTTCGGGCGCCAGTCCTGAAGTTCGTGCACCCCGGCCGACGTGGCCTCTGCGGCCTGTGCCGCGTCGAGGACTTGTTGCCACGTGGGAGGCGGCTCCCTTTTCATCAGCGCGCGCTGAGTCTCTGTGTCCCTCAGACCGCAGAGCAGGCAGTCCCGGAGGGTGACGTCGGGGAGTTCCCACTTGCAGGGGCCGGCGGCCAACCGCAGGGCCGCGGCGAACTCATCGACCGATTCTCCGGGTGCCTGGACTCGCCTCCAGAACGCGCTCCGAGCGGGGAACATCGCTATTGCCGGCCGGAGATGGGCGCGCAGCGCCGCCAGGAGCTCTGTGGCCTTGAGGTCGCCCACCTTCCTCGGCGCGATCAGGTCCACCAAGGTCCTCTTGGTTTCTTGTCTGAGCATGCGGACGAAGATGGCCCTCTTTTTGGCCTCGTCGGAGACTTCGAGCTCCACCAGCGCAGCGTTGAAGTCTATCTCAAACAGCTCCAAGTCTCCCGGCTTCCTGATCTCGTAGCCGGCGCATGTCTTGGTCCCGTGGGCAGCCATATCCCACCTTCGTCGCCAATTTAGTGTATGGGACCAAAGACGACCGGACAACCGAAGGGTTGGTTTAACACAGGTTTATTGCATGAGGTTCCAGTTAAGCATGAGGTAATGGCGGTGATACATCTCAATATATACAGTAGCTCTCTACATTTGAATCTTGTAGCACGGTAGCTGATTGGTTGCTACCGGCGTGGCCTCGCCCAGGCACGCCTCCTTTCTTCAGCTGCTGAATGCAGGTCTTTCTTCAGCTGCTGAATGCGGGGATGGTTTTCCCGCGGCTGTCCGTGATTGAGCAATGTGAACCATGTGAGAGTGAACGCTCGCAGCTGCCCTCTATAGGCTGTCTGCTCGCGTTCCTTTACAGCTGATATCGTTTGTATCTGGAGTGGTTACAATCTTGCCTTACAGTATAATGAACATGCATACATACATAACAGAGAAGCACAAAGCTTTGCTTTAACTTCCAAGTAAACGTGTCATTCTCCACTCCCACCCCAATGTTTCCCAGGTCAAAATAGACATGCTTGAACCAGGCCTGTTATGCCAAAGATGACAGCCGGCGGCCACACACTATGGGGAGGTGGGTGGGAATTTCGTTTGGTCTTCCTTTTTAATGAAACAATCTAATCCACAGTTCTCAGAATAAAAGGCAGAAAAGAACACAGTGATCCAGATTTATTTACTGCTATGAATTTTGCGAGTCAGTTCTTAAATATGTCTATATTGTCGAAAGTGGAATGCCAACAGAAAATTGCTGTATTTTTAAATTTAACTAAACTAAAAATTTAAATAAATTAAATGAAACTACAAATATATACATTCATTGTCTACTCTACACAATGTTTTATTTCTCCAGTTGTTTAACTTATCTTCAGATTGTTGTTCCTTTGTTTCTGTTGTTTTCGAAATGTTTTCCATTTTTGCCACCTTAAGTAATTTTTTTCTGTTTCTATTGATATAATCCTTTAGGCTTTCTTCTTCCTTTATTACCTGTTGTATTTGTAATAATAATCCATGGCATCCAAATTTTTACATTAAATATAACCTATCCACATAACTTTATGGACAAATATTGAAGATGAACCTAAAGTATTTTGGAAACCAATTTAGAAGAGAGGACTCACTCGAGAAGGCATTTATGCTGGGAAAGATCAAAGGCAAAAGGAGAAGGGGGCAGCAGAGGATGAGATGACTAGATGGCATTGTTGATGCAATGGGTGTAGAGCTGAGCGGGCTACAGAGGATGGTGGAGGATAGGGGTGCCTGGTGTGCAGTGGTCCATGGGGCCGCAAAGGATTGGACTCGACTATGCAACTGAACAAAACATGATGCATATTCATTAATATTTGTGGTGGTTTTTAATCCAATTTTTCTAATTCACTTTCAGTACAATCTGCTATTCCAGCTGGGTATCTGATGACTGGAACTGCTCAAGTATTTATAGCTTTGAATGTATTTCCATAATTTAATTCTGATTTTAAAATTTTCCATAGTGTTTATGTATTTTCTTTGCGTCAAATCTTTAACTTTTGTTTGTAGGATGTTACCTGCTTCTAGTACTCTGAGAAAATTATAGTTATCATCACTTGATAATAATTTTTGAATATTGCCATTTCTTAGCTCTATTCCATCTAAATTTTGAATCTTGCCACATTGTATAGAGAGATTTGCACATTTGTCATGTCCAAATCTCATCTAATTAACTTTGCTAATATTCACACTGTGTTTAACAGTGATTCTATCACAGTGGAACTTTTTGCTTTTATTGTAAGGTCATCCATGTATAAAAGATGATTGATTTTATCTGCTTCATGGTCACTCATTCCAGTTTTATTTAGAATTATTGACAAGGGGATTCATGAGAAGTTAAACTCTTTTGATATTAACGTCCATGATTTCTTCTTCATAAGCAATGAAAACAGTTTTCCATTATTCATTATTATTTTTGAGGAACTTCTAAATATATTTGCTAATCCCAAATATTTTTAGTAAGGTAAAGGTTTCCCTTGCTCGAAGGCCAGTCGTATCCGACTCTAGGGTGCAGTGTCCTTCTCTGTTTCTAAGCTGAAGAGCCAGTGCTGTCTGCTTCTGCAGACGTTACCATGGTCATGTGGCAGGCATGACTAGACGCCAGCGTGCATGGAACGTTGTTACCTTCCCACCGAAGTGGTCCCTATTTATCTACTTGCAATTTCTTGCTTTCAAACTGCTAGGTTGGCAGGAGATGGGACGAAGACGGGAGCTCATTTCCGTCCTGCAGTACTCTGGAATCGAACTGCTGACCTTCCGCTTCCCAGTCAGCCTCTTAGCCACTTGAGCCACTGCAGTCCATATTTTTAAAGGTTTCCCTTGCTCGAAAGCCAGTCGTATCCAACTCTAGGGTGCAGTGCTCATCTCTGTTTCTAAGCCGAAGAGCCAGCGCTGCCTGCTTCTGCAGATGTTTCCGTGGTCATGTGGCAGGCATGACTAGACACCGGAGCGCACGAGGAGTTAATTCAGATGTGCAGCCTTTTAATGTACATAAGAACATAAGAACAGCCTTGCTGGAACAGGCCACAGCCCATCCAGTCCAGCATTCTGTCTCACACAGTGGCTCACCATTTCCTTCAGGGTATTCCCAAGGAGATGCCTTCACCTGCTTAGGATTCCCTGGAAATGGCATTGAGAGATATCCTGCCTATCTCTCCAACCCCGAGGTTGTCCTTAAGTATCCATAATTATAGCCATTGATACCCTTGTCCTCCATGAACTTGTCTAATCCTTTCTTAAAGCTGTCAAGACTGACAACTGTCACCACTTCTTCTGGCAGGGAGTTCCATAGACCAGTGATCCTCTGGGTGAAAAAGTACTTTCTCTTATTTGTTTGAGAACTAGTACCCAAAAGTTTCATCGAGTGTCCCCTAGTTCTAGTGTTGTGCAATAGGGAAAACAGTTTTTCCTTATCTACTTTGTCCACACTGTGCATGATTTTATAAAGTTCAATCAGGTCACCTCTTAGACGCCGTCGCTCAAGAGTGAAAAGGCCCAACCGTTGCAGCCTCAGATGGTAAGGAAAGTGTTCCAGTCCCCTAATCATTCTGGTTGCCCTACTCTGCACTTTCTCCAACTCCATAATATCCTTCTGGAGGTATGGCGTCCAGAACTGTACACAGTATTCCAGATGGGGCCTCACCATGGATTTATAAAGAGGAAAAATGACACTTGCTGACTTATTTTCTATACCCTTCCTAATGATCCCTAGCATTGAGTTTGCTTTTTTCACTGCTGAGGCACACTGGGTTGACACCTTCATTGAGCTGTCCACCAGGACACCAAGGTCCCTTTCCTGGTTTGTCGCAGAGAGTTCAGACCCCATCAGTTTATAAATGTAATTGTTTTTTTTGCCCCAACATGTATCACTCTGCACTTACTAGTGTTGAAGCTCATTTGCCACTGTTTTGCCCACTCCCCCAGTGTCAAGAGATCCCTCTGGAGCTCCTCACAATCTCTCACAGTTTTCACTACCCTGTATAATTTAGTGTCGTCAGCAAATTTGGCTACCTTGCTATTTACTCCTACCTCTAGATCATTTATGAAGAGGTTGAAAAGCAGGGGTCCCAGTACTGAACCTTGGGGGACCCCACTCTTTACTTCCCTCCACTTGGAGAAGTGTCCATTTAGTGCTACCCTCTGTTTCCTGTCCCTTAGCCAGTTGCTGATCCAGGACAAGACCTGTCCCTTTCTTCCATGACTGGCAAGTTTATTCAAGAGCCTTTGGTGTGGGACCTTGTCAAAAGCCTTCTGAAAGTCCAGATAAACAATGTCAACTGGATCCCCCTTATCCACATGCTTGTTGACACTCTCAAAAAATTCCAACAGATTAGTGAGACATGATTTGCCCTTGCAAAAGCCATGTTGGCTCTCCTTTAGCAGCACCTTCTCTTCTATGTGCCTATTAATTCTATCTTTTAGGATGGTTTCCATCATTTTACCTGGGACACATGTCAAACTGACAGGTCGGTAATTTCCTGGATCACCCCTGGATCCTTTTTTGAAAATTGGTGTTACATTCGCTACCTTCCAGTCATCAGGCACAAAGCCTGATTTGAGGGAAAGATTATATATTTTGGCTAGGAGATCAGCAATTTCATCTTTAAGTTCCCTGAGAACTCGTGGATGGATGCCATCTGGTCCTGGTGATTTGTTAGTGTTTAGCTTAACAAGACTTGCAAGGACCTCCTCCCTGGTTATTTCTATCTTGCTTAATTCTTCGGTTTCCCTCCCTACGAAGATAGGCTCTGTTTTGGGCATGTGGTCTCTGTCTTCTTCAGTGAATACTGAAGCAAAGAATTCATTGAGTCTCTCTGCAATCTCTGTTTCCTCTTTAATAACCCCTTGCGTTCCATTGTCATCTAATGGTCCAATGGCCTTCCTAGTTGGGTTCTTACTTCTAATGTACTTAAAGAAGTCTTTGTTATTTCTCAGAGTATTTTTAGCTATACGCTCCTCAAAGTCTTGCTTTGCTTTCCTGATTGTTGCCTTGCATTTGTTCTGCCAGAATTTATGTTTCTGCCTGCTGTCCTCATTCGGACAAGCCTTCCATCTTCTAAATGAGCTTTTCTTGCTCTTGATCACTTCCCGAACAGTTCCTGCAAGCCACATCAGAGTCCTCTTGGACCTGGCAGTGCCCTTTTTCCTTTTGGGTATGCATTCCAATTGGGCCTCTGTTATTGTTTTTGTAAACAGCCTCCATGCCTCTTGGAGTGTTTGGACTCTCTCAATTTTCCCTTTCAGCTTCTTTTTTACTAGTTTCCTCATCTTTGGGAAATTTACTTTTTGAAAATTTAAGGTCTCTGTGTTAGATTTTATCAGTGACTTGCAGTCTATGATCAAGTTAAACATAATTGAGTTGTGGTCACATTAACATCTTGCACCAGATCCTGAGTATTACTCAGCATCAAGTCACGGATTCTTGTACCTCTAGTTGGGTCTTCAACCATCTGTCCCAGGGAATGTAAATATCCATGCCATGTTAAGATTTTTGTTTCGGGGGGGGGTTGGGGGGGGGGCTTTTGAGTTCCTTAACCATCCAAGATGGTTAATTAGCAGCTGATCTTCTTTGCCTCTTAACCATTAAATGTTTCCTTTCTGTTCAATTGGATGTACAGTTTTCAGTTTTGATGATGATGATGATGATATATTGATCTTTCAAGTGTTCATGTAAATAGCATAAACATTGTTGGAAGACATGTAATTGGTTGATATTTACTGGGTTCATTGCCCTTTTCTTGATCTTTTATGATCAGGAATGTGCAACTTATTGTCATCCAGTCTTCAGTTATGGAATTTTGAAATAGGTGATTGAATTGCATTGCTATATGTTGATGGAGATCTGTTAAATGCTTTAACCAAAATCTGTGCAATTCATCTGGTCCAGGTGCACTTCAATTTTTCACAATCTTTGCTTGCTTCTTAATCATTTCAGTTGTAACTACAATATTATGCATAGGTGTTCTTTTGTTTTGCAGATGTTTTTATCATGTTCAGTTGAACTTTTCCAAATTTCTTTCCAATATTTTAAAACTTCATCTGTACATGGGTCTAAGTTTCCTTTGAACTACATCTGTCCTAATGATTTATACAACACTTGTTGGCTGTTTTGAAGTTGTGTATTGTTTTAAGCAATTTTATTTGCTCTAGCCTTGTTGTTTTAATCCTTCCATAAACCACTGCTTTCCTTTCTAAATCCTATCTTTTGCATAATCTGGCTTTTACTTTTTTATTTTTAAATATTTCAAACTTTTAAAATTATTAATATCTGCACATAGTTTATACATTTTGTTTTTCAGCCACATTTTCCATTTTGGAACACTAGAAATTTCCAAGTTTGTGGGCAACTTGTAATCCAGTTCCATGGTAATAACAGCTATACTGTACTATGCCGGAGCTAGTTTATATCTTTTAGCATGTTGGTTGAAATTGTACCGATGACCACATTTGTGTCAGACAGTAGATCTTTTATTGATTTACTTTGTAATTGGTATAAAGTAAGGAGCCTTTTTTCTTTCTATATTTTGGTTAATATGATCTATTTTTTTTCTTCACTGATTTCTGCCACTCTGTCAATTCATGGTTGCTGGGGTGTATCTGTCAGAACCCGGCAGCAGCAGAGCTCTATAGCTGGTTAGAGCTACAATGGAGGAAGGGGAGCTTCTCCATACTTCAGGTTTCAGAAGGAGCAGAGAATAGTGTTTGTTGCCAGTCTGGAGGTCAGGAGCCAGTGGAGTTGTGCTAGAGGTGCAGGGGTCGCCCAAGAGTGTGGTCAGGAAGCCAGGAGCACAGTGTCGGCCTCACCAAACTGACGAATTGGCCTGACAAGGGCCTGCCAGCACCCCTCTCCTTTAAGGGGAGTCAGACTCCACAGCTGAGGGTCTGTTCAGGAGGCATGCCCGGGCCCTCCTCCTTCTCAGCTGCATCTGATGTCTCAATGAAACCCTGTAACGAGCAGGCGTGCTGACCTGCTCCTGAGTAGCCTGCCTGCTGGCACCTAGCCTAGCTGTCAAACTCTGATACTCTGGCCTGGCTTAGCCCTGCTGGGCAGGCTCCGGAGTGGCAGCTGGCTGCGAGGCTGGTGCCATGCCCATGTCCTCTAACTTGGCCTCCTGATCTGAGCCGGCCCTGGCCTAGGGGACTGGCAAGGGGTCCTCCTCAGGCTCAGATTCCAAGTCAGAGCCGGCAGCAGGCAGCTGGGCTGGCTGAAAGTCCTCCTCCTCCTCGCACCCAGGACCCCAGGTCACAACAGTATCATAGATGGTTCTATTACCAATTCATTTTCTTCCACTGTCATGTATGCCTTTACCATCCACCAGTTGTTTTCTGTACTTTGGTCATTGTTGTGTGATGGTCCTTCTTTTGCCAGCTTTTGTCTAGTTCTTGCAATTCCAGTTCCGGAAATACTTTATTCTGAATAATAAATCTTATCTGGTCCATTAATAGTTCTTCAGTTATATTACTCTTTGTGTATTTCCTCTTCCAAATTTCCATTATTCTTTTTTGAAAACTGTACGCTGTTGGGTTTGCTCTGTAATAGCATTTCATAATTTCTTGATTTTCAGTGGATGTCCAAATTTTACATTCTGTGTTGTTCTGATCACTTTGCAGCAGCCTGTCCTCATTCCTCAACAGAAACTGCCAAGCCTCATAGCCCACTTTACACTAGATATCCAGGAGTTGTAGCATCTGACTTGGTCCTTGCTGACCAAATTTGGCATGAATTTTTGCTTATTTTTACTGTTGTGAAAGTTGAACACATTGATATCTGTATAAATTGACATGGGTAGGATATCAACTGATGCACCCACACTTTCCACACACCCTTTTTTTACACACCGTCCAAAGTTCTATCCTATACAATATGTTGTACTAATTTATTCACCAAGATACTGTTTTGGGGTGGGTTGTTTTGTTTAAACATATGTTAGGAGTAGATGACAGAGGAGGCTGGTGTGCTGTGGTCCATGGGGCCGCAAAGGATCAGACTCAACTGTGCGACTGAAAAACAACATGTTAGAAAGTCATTCATTGTCTTTTATTATTAATTCTAGTGACTTTGAAATAGTCAGGCAATCAATGGTAAGGGCAAAGGTAAAGGCTGCCCTTGCTCGAAAGCCAGTCGAATCCAACTCTAGGGTTCAGTGCTCATCTCTGTTTACAGCCAAACAGCCAGCGCTATCTGCATCTGCAGATGTTTCTGTAGACACGTGGTAGGCATGCCTCAACACCAGGGTGCACGGAACGCTGTTTATTTTTCCTATCAAAGTGGTCCCTATTTATCTACTTGCAATTTGTTTTCTTTCTTTTTTTGAAATGCTAGGTTGGCAGGAGCTGGGACAGAGACGGGAACTACACTCCGTCACGTAGTACTCAGGAAGCAAACTCTGACTTTCCAGTTGTCGAGTTCAGCATCTTAACTACTTGAGCCACTTCAGTCATTGGTACCATGTCTGGAAACATCACCTCTGGAAGGCTGGTGGTTATCCTAGCTCTCTCAGAATTCATCAACCAGTAGATGCTAGGTGTTTTACTCAGAGAGAGAAAAGAACCTTTCCAAACTTTTCTATGTCTTCATGGTTAATATATTTCTACACTTGTGCACTTGGGGGGGGCAGTGCTCCAGTGCCTTTAAAATGTTTATGGAAGTGGGAACTTCAGTGGGTGTATTTTAGACAGTGGGACTTGGCAGGTAGAATTAACTAGCTGCTTCTTTTCTTGCAATGTGCCAGAGTGAGACTAGGCAAATCTCCAAATGATACTTAGAGTGACAGTTTGGTAAGCTTAAAGGGGTAGCTACCAAGCTAAGTCAAATTTGTTGAAATGTCTTTCTTTTCCACAAAACGGTTAAGATATAAGAGCCCTGGCCTATATTTCCTGTTGCCATCATAGTAAAAAGGATAGCCCCCTCCACTTTAACATAGAAGAATTTCAGAAGAGGTGCTGAGGAGATGATCTATATGCTGTAGCACTCACTGTAGCAAACAAAGAGAACCCTGAAATGTTGATGCCTGCCTTGATCCAAATCAACAAAACTACTCTATTATCCAACGGGATCATGTCTTGTGTTAAGTTAAATATTATGTGCTATCAAGTTGATTCCAGCTTACACACTCAATTTTAAAATACTCAAAAGTGCTTTACCAATCCCTCCTTTTGATGGCACTCTGGAATCATGCATTTTGCTCAAGGCTGGGTAGATGGCAAAGCATGTGACCCATATTAGCCATACACACTCTAGGACAGTGATGGTAGACCTTGGCACTCCAGGTGTTCTTGGACTTCAATTCCCACAAGCCCGAGTCTCTATGAATCCACACGAATGGGTTTACTGTCCAGGTGTTCTTGGACTTCCATTTCCAGAAGCCCAAGTTTCTATGAATCCATTTGAATGGGTTTGCTGTACACACAGTAAACCCATTCATGTGGATTCACAGAGACTTGGGCTTCTGGGAATTGAAGTCCAAGTACACCTGGAGTGCAAAGGTTTGACATCACAGCTCTAGGAGATGATCTCAGCTGGCCCCTATTCTGGGATGCACAGTGGGGATTTAAACTCTTGGCTTCCAAACTATGCCAGCTATAGCTTTAATCGTGCATTGAAGACCAAGCTAGTCCCAAACATTTTCTGTCAGCACAGATATACCAGTATCTTGTAGCAATACATTTGTTGCTAGAAAACTTTGTGCATCCCCCCCAACACACACACACATATGAACCAGTTACTATGAGAATTGGAGCTAAAGGTTGATGGACTAGGGAAGCAAGGGGGCCATACCTGTCAACCTTCCCGGATTGGCCAGGATTTCCCAGTTTTCGGCGCTGATTTGCGCCATTTCCCGCCCCGCGCTGCCGAAACCCCAGAATTTGGCAGCAGGGGAAAAGAGGTACTGTGTAGCCCTTCTGCTCAGGTCGCCTTCTACGCATGCATAGAAGGGTTTTACGCTTGCATAGAACCATTCTACACATGCGTAGAACCCTTCTACGCATGCGTAGAAGGCTACGCATGCATAGAAGGGGACTATGCAAGTGTAAAACCCTTCTACGCATGCGTATAAGGTGACCTGCGCAGAACCGTTCTGCGTTGGTCTCAGATTGGCCGGAGCCACGGATGACAGGTATGAAGGGGGCAGATGACATAATCTCTGTTAATTGAGCAATCCCAGTAATTACCCTGTTTAGCCCTTACTGTACTATGGGGTAGACAGGCTGAGGGAGTTTAGAGGACAAATTTCTGGGCTAGAGCCAAGAAAATGGCAATTTCAGATGGTTTGGGGGCAAGGAGCCATGGAGGCATATCTGAAATGCACTTCCACTTGAGGGGCTAGTGGAAAGCCTTAAGAAATTCAAGAAGGCCCCTTTGATTTGCAAGAGAGAGAGAGAAATTATCAATTTTTGGCTTGAAATCCCAACTTTTTCCCAAGAGGGGCTCTTGTGACTCAAGCACTGCATGTTGCCCATCCCAGATGTACTACACTATTTGATTTGAGTTGTCATAGTTCTAGGTTTTTAAGGTGACAATATAAAATGGACTGTTACAGCTGAACCATTTAAATACTTCCTCCTCCTCCTTCAAGTACCAAATCTGTTCCAGATATTGGCTATCATCATGGCGATAATCTTCCTGTTCTCAACTCCTCGAAACAGTTCTTCCAAGGACATGCCACACCAGTCTCTCAGGTTCTTCAGCCATGAAGGCCATCTACATCCAGGGCCTCTCTTTCCAGGAATCTTTCCTTGCATAGTGATTTGGAGTATTTTATACGTTGTTCCTCATGATATGGCCAATATATTGGAGCTTTCTTTGCTTATTCTTTATCCATTTAGAGCAATATTTCTACATTAGTCACATGGTCAACCCATTATATCCTTAGCAGCCATCTGTAGATCTACATTTCACAAGCTTCATTTTTCTTTTCAGATGCTTTAGTCAACGTCCAAGCTTCAACTCCATATAGCAACACTGGGAATATGTAACATCTCTGTTGTGTATGCAATATAATGTAATGTTTTAACAGTCTGTATTAATTGTTGGGATCGAGTGATCCTCTATTTTGTGTTCTTCTTAGAACTTCTCACAGGACTTGGGTTCCCGCCCTTTCTAACGAGAAGCGCGAAAGGCATCACAGTCTTTGTCACCCCACGATCACCCCACTGTTCTCCCAACCAATCCAGTTGCTTCCCGCCCAAATGTATCTTTCCTGTATTGTATATATAGGCGCTGCTGCGCCATTGCTCTCCATGTTCAGTTCCCAAAATAAAGCTGTGTTTGGCCCTGTTATGCTGGCTGCTGCATATCAATTCCTGAACATCAAAATCTCACTATTTGGATCTTTGTAGTGAGAGTTAGATCTCTACTGCATAACAAATGTCACATTTTTAATGAAGGTGGATCTTGCTTTTTCTATTCTTATTTTAATATCTACCTCAGGATCCCAATTGTCATTTAACATACTCCCCAAATAGACAATTTTATCCACTCTTATGCAGTGGTGGGCATCAAAAAAAAATCCTACCACACTGTGGGAGTGGCCATGTAACTGGGTGGCCATGGCCTGTTGGCCATGTGACTGCTCTTCGCTATAGAGGTATGAAAATAGAAGCCTCTTCTATTTTCATCACTCTATAGCAAACTTTGAAGCCATTTCCCCCTTGTCCAAGACTTTTCCAGGGCTCTGTTTCACCCCCAATGTGCCTCCCCAGCCACTCCTTGGATAGCCAAGCCTTAGACAAGGGGGAGGTTCACGAGTGATGAAAATAGAAGAGGCTTCTATTTTCATTGCTCTATAGCGAAGAGCAAAGCCATTTCCTCCTTCCTCCAAGGCTTTTCCTGGGCTCCATTTCACCCCGAAGTGCTTCCCCCAACCACTCTGGAGTGGCTGTGGATGCACTTTGGGGTGAAAGATAGCCTGGGGAAAGCCTTTGATGAAGGGGGAAATGGAGCCAGCCCCCTCTGAAGCCTCTTCTAGGAGGAGGAGGAGGTGGGGCAGGTTTGGTGTATGCAAACCAAGACACAGGACACAGCCTCGGGCTGGGTTAACTCAGGTTTATTGCATCGTGGACAGAGGGAAC
Organism: Bradypodion pumilum; assembly: GCA_035047305.1. NCBI lineage: Eukaryota > Metazoa > Chordata > Lepidosauria > Squamata > Chamaeleonidae > Bradypodion > Bradypodion pumilum. The sequence continues at coordinate 61,513,944 of JAWDJD010000006.1, read as the reverse complement.
ATGAGGTAATGGCGGATCGATAGCTCTTTATATACAGTAGTTATACATTTGAACGTGGTGCCATGGTAGCCCATTGGCTACTGTCTGCGTGACGTCATTGCGGGTCACGCCCTTCTTGTCCAGGTGTAGGTGGTGGCGGGAAAACTTCCCGCGCTGTTGCCTTTGATGAGTTCGGACCAAGAGAGCTTGGACGCTCGCTGCTGCCAGCTGGTGGTCATTAGCTCGCGTCCTATTACAGGGTTTATATGATACAGCTGAAGGTTACATTGTTGCTATAGGCAAGGTTACATTGGCTCAGATACATTGTAATCCATGTGGAAAGGTAAAACCATCAGAACACAACACCCCTCCCCCCTAGGACGAGACAAAGTCTCGAGCCCACACTTACACACACTCCCCCCCCCCCTTAGGAGACAAAGTCTCTCAGCCAAGATGGCTTATTTCGAACACGCTGGGGTCTCGATGTGGGCTGCCTCTCCCCGGGTTTGCTACCTTCTCTTTGTCCCCTGGTTTCCTGTCCTGTAATTGGAGAGGGAGACTCGTTAGTGACTTGCCGCGGCTCCGCGGCGTTGTTGGGAGGTGTGCTCTTTCTTAGGGAGGAACCGGGGGCACTGGGGGCTAACGAAAAACCCCTCTTCTCGCTTGGACGGGTGGGGGAACACTCCTGAAAACCCCCCCGGCTCGCAAAATCAAAATCAAAATTACCATCGGGGGCAGCGGTCGCGAACTCCTCTCCCCCTTCCCCGGCCCCTGATAGGACTGGCGTATCAAAAGGATATGAGTCGGGGCCGCTGCTTCTGCTTCCTTCCCCCCTTGCTTGGGACTGTTGTCCACTGCTGTCTCCCCCTTGGGTTAAGCGGGTGGGGGAGAACCCTAACGCTGAATCCTGTTGCTGAGCTCCACTGACCGGCCCACTCACTCGGTGCCTCAGTTGGTCTGCGTGCCTCCTCCAGAGGAGGCCGGTGTTAGTCTCGACCCGGTACGACACTGGCCCCGTCTGTTCTACAACCGTCCCTGGTACCCAGGCCGGCCCTGCGCTGGAATAGTTCCTGCAGTGAACAGGGTCCCCGGCGGCGAAACCTTTCGAGACTGCCAACCCTATGTTTTTCCCTTTATCCTCGACTCTCGTCGGGTCTAGCCTGGACAGGATCGTGGTCAGTTTTCGCCGCATCAAGAGCTCCGCCGGCGAGTAGCCTGACGCTAAGGGGGTTACCCTATACGCTAAGAGGAACTGGCATACTTGGTGATTCAGGTCCCCCGGGCCCATGCGCCGCAGCGCCTCCTTCGTTGTCCGCACCAGCCGTTCCACTTGGCCATTCGTGGCCGGGTGAAACGGTGCGGATGTGACATGCCGAATGGCGTTTGCCTCCATGAATGCCCCGAACTCGGCGGAGGTGAAACAACTAGCGTTATCGCTGACTAAAGTGTCGGGTAAACCGAATGTGGAAAAGACCCTCCTTAGCTGGCTAATTGTCGTGGCGGAGGACGTGCTCTTTACTGGGATAACCTCCAGCCACTTGGAGAACGCATCTACCACCAGGAGAAACATGGTTCCTCGGAATGGGCCAGCGAAATCCACGTGCACTCTGGACCACGGCCCCCTTGCTGTGTCCCACTCCCTATGCGGGAGACGGGCCGCCTCAGGTCGGGATCCCTGGCAAGCCTCGCAAGTGCCGACCATGTGCTCAATGTCCGCGTCCAGCTGTGGCCACCAGAAGTAACTCCGGGCCAGCGCCTTTGAACGAACTATGCCCGGGTGGCTGACGTGCAGCAGTTCGAGCACCCTCGTCCGCAGGGGCGCAGGGACCACCACCCGTTGGCCCCACAGAAGGCACCCCCTCTCTAGGGACAACTCTAGCTTTTTCCTAAAGAATGGGTCGAACTCTGTACTCGGGGACGAAGCCGGCCACCCCTTCTGCACCCATGAACTAACTTTCTCCAGCGTCCTGTCCTTGCCTGTCGCCCTAGCAATGTCGGCTGGTACTATTGGGGGTGCGTCTAAAACCTCAATTAGCAACACCTGGCGGTCTCTTTCTGCTCTCGCCTTTTGGCCGTCCGACAAGGGCAGAGGGGATCTCGAAAGCGCATCAGCATGGCTGATCTCCTTTCCGGGCCTGTACTCCAACTCATGTTGGTACGCGTTGAGGAAAATAGCCCATCGCAGCATTCTCGGGGACAGGATCCGCGGCGTGGGCTTGCTTGCCGTGAAAATCCCTAACAGCGGCTTGTGATCGGTCACGATTTTGAACGGGCGGCCATACAAAAAATCGTGAAATTTTTTGGTCCCCGCTACTATTGCTAACGCCTCCCTGTCGGTTTGTGCGTAATTTCGCTCCGCTTGGGACAGGGACCTTGAGTAAAACGCTACCGGGGCCTCCCTTCCGTCCTCCAACACGTGGCAAAGCACCGCCCCCACCCCCACCGGGGATGCATCACAAACTAGGACCACTGGCCGTTTGGGGTCGAAGTGCGTCAGGATTGCCTCAGATGTTAGGAGTTGCTTTAGCTCTTTGAACGCCCTCTCGTGCTCGTCACCCCACATCCATGTCTCCTCCTTTTTAAGTAACCGATGGAGCGGTTCGGCCACGGACGCCTTCCGCGGGAGGAATGTATGGTAAAAATTGAGGAGCCCCAGGAAGGACTGTAGCTCGGTTTTGGATGTGGGGCGAGGGGCCTTTTTAATGGCTGCTACTTTGGATTTAGACGGTTTAATCCCCTCGGGTGTGATCCGGAACCCTAAAAACTCGACCTCGGTTTCGAAAAAGACACATTTGTCCTTCCTCAATCTCAGCCCCGCTTTCTCGAACACGGTCAATACTTTGTCCAACCTCTTAGCCAGTTCAGCCTCACTCCCCCCTGTTATCAACACGTCATCAAAATAAGGCAACACCCCCTCCAGTCCCTTCAGGAGGCGTTCCACAAGCGACTGAAAAAGGCCGGGTGCCGAGTTCACGCCAAACTGTAACCGCGACACCTGGAACGCTCCTTTATGTGTAACTATCGTTTGTGCCGCGGCCGTGGCGGGGGTCACAGGAAGTTGCTGATAGGCTTGTGCCAAATCGAGTTTGGCGAAACACTTTCCCCCATTTAGCCTGGCCAAAAGGTGGCTGATCACCGGCACCGGGTATGCATTAGGGCGGATCGCCTTGTTAATTGTACACTTATAATCAGCGCAAATGCGCACCTCCCCGTTAGCCTTTAGCGCCGTTACGATTGGAGTTTCCCACTCCGCGGAATCAACAGGAATAAGAATCCCCTGGCCCACCAGTTTGTCCAGTTCCGCCTCTATCTTGTCCTTGAGTGCGAACGGCACCCTGCGCGGTTTGAGTCTTATCGGGCGGACCTCCGGGTCTATGTCGAAAGCTACAGGGGGTCCCTTGAACTTTCCGAGTCCTTTCTTAAAAACGGCGGGATGCGCATCGCAAACCGCTTGTATTGGGTCCCCCCCCACGGTATGCACTCCCCCTATGAACAAACCTAAGGGCTGAAACCACTGTGTCCCTAGGAGGCTACAGCTTCCCCCCTTGAGGACAACTAGGGGCAGTTCCGCAGAATGTCTCTTAAAATTGACCCGAAATTTCCCGACCCCCAACACCGGAATGCTGTTCCCCTGCACGTCTCGCAGCGTGGACCTCAACGCTTTAAGTTTGGGCCGCACGTGGGGGTCGATTTTCAAAAACTCTTTCTGGGGAATTATCGAATAGGAGGACCCCGAGTCAATTTCCATCTTAATAGGGGCCCCTTGTACTAATACCTCAACGAAGTAATGGGACTGTCCCGCGGACACGCTGAACACTGGGGCGTCGTCCTCGCTGTCGTCCGAGACGCGGCCCACGCCATCCTGCTTCCTCGTGGTCTGGGCGCCATCTTTGGGCCTCGCTGGACGGTCCGGTCTGGCCGCACGGTCTTGTGACTGCCTCCGGCCCTCCTTCCGTTTTCTGCATGCCTTGGCGATGTGCCCCCGACGGCCGCAGGTGTAACACTCGGCCTTCCTGAACGGGCATCTCGCGCGCTCATGGGCCGCTCCGCAACCCTCGCAGCGTCGACCCCCCTTTCGGACCTTCTGGACCTCCTCGCCGTCGCTGCCTTCCGTAGACGACTTTGAGGCCCGTCGAGTTGCGTGCACCGACTGTCCGGACTTCCCGTGCACCGAATTTTCCGCCTTGCCGGCTCTAGGATGCCACTCACGCCACTGGTGCATCTCGTCCACTCCAGCATTCGTGGACTCTGCGGCTTCCGCGGCCTCTACGACCTCTGCCAGCGTGGGTGGCGGTTCCTTATTCATCAAGCTGCGCTGTACCTCCTTGTCTTTCAGGCCACACAACACGCCGTCCCTGAGGGCCATCTCCAGGATGTCGCCCCATTTACAGGGGGCGGCGGCTATCCTCATGGCGGCCACGAATGCCTCAACCGACTCATCCGGCGCTTGGACTCGCCTCCAAAACGCGCTCCGAGCGGGAAACATTGCCCTCGAGGGGGAGAACCGCTCTCGCAGCAGCTTCATGATGTCGCCCGCCTTAAATTCGCTCACCTTCTTCGGAGCGATTATGCCCACCAGCGTCCGCTTGGTTTCCATCCCGAGCATTCTGGTGAGGATGGCCCTCTTCCTCTCCTCGTCGTCTTCTTTGACTCTGAGTTCCACCAGTGCCGCCTGGAAGTCCATCTCTAGCAGCTCCCAGTCTTGCGGTTTGGTGATGTTGAACCCGCTCTGTGCCCTGGCTGTTCCGTGGGGATCCATCATCCCACCTTCGTCGCCAATTTGGTGTATGCAAACCAAGACACAGGACACAGCCTCGGGCTGGGTTAACTCAGGTTTATTGCATCGTGGACAGAGGGAACATGAGGTAATGGCGGATCGATAGCTCTTTATATACAGTAGTTATACATTTGAACGTGGTGCCATGGTAGCCCATTGGCTACTGTCTGCGTGACGTCATTGCGGGTCACGCCCTTCTTGTCCAGGTGTAGGTGGTGGCGGGAAAACTTCCCGCGCTGTTGCCTTTGATGAGTTCGGACCAAGAGAGCTTGGACGCTCGCTGCTGCCAGCTGGTGGTCATTAGCTCGCGTCCTATTACAGGGTTTATATGATACAGCTGAAGGTTACATTGTTGCTATAGGCAAGGTTACATTGGCTCAGATACATTGTAATCCATGTGGAAAGGTAAAACCATCAGAACACAACAGCAGGGCAGGGCAGGGAGGGGAGGTGGGCGGAGCCAGCCATTTTTACTACCAGTATGTGGGTACTGGTGCAAACCTGTACACATCACCTGAAAATCTGCAAGGTTTGTGGCCAACAATACTGTATCATCAGCATATCAGATGTTATTCAAGAATTCCCCATTAATTTTAATGCCCATATTTAAATCTGATATTGCTTCTGGAAAAAAAATACTCTCCGAATATATATTAAACAGTGTCAGGGACAACACACAACCTTGTCGCACACCTCTGCGAATGTGAACCTGTTCTGTCATCTGCTCTTCAACTCTGACTTGAGTTGTCTGATTCCAATAAAGGTTGGTGATGATTCTGATATCTTTATCATCTGCACCTATTTTCCTCAGTGCTGTGATCATCTTCTCATGCTGGCATCTGTCAAAGGCTTTTGCATAATCTATAAAACATGCATGCATGTCACATCTCATGTCTCTACATCTTTGTATGAGAACCTGCATTGTAAAGAGTGCCTCTCTGGTACCCACAGAATTCTAGAAAGCACAGTTCCTGTGCTTTCTCTGTACTTCTTATAAATTTTACTATGGATGATTTTCAAGAAGACCTTAAGAGCATGACTCAAGAGGCTAATCATTCTGTATTCCTCACAGGACTTTGCATTCAGTTTTTTTGGCAGTGCAACAGAGGTTGATAGCAACCAATCACTTGGAAGGATCCCTGTGTCATAAATGGTGTTAAAAATAAATATTTTTATTCAAATACCTAAATAATAATAATAGCAGTAATACTGTTAGTAATAATAAAACACATTTAAGGAAGCTACTGAGAGCTCTTGCAAGTCCAACAAATCATAGAGTTTTCATATCTTCTGATTGTATCAGTTTTGTGGACAATGCATGTTTAACATTTGATTCTCCCAGAGCATAACAGGTGATTCTATTGCCATGAGGTCTGTAATTCTCTGTGAGTCATTCCAAACAAATGAAGTCTTCAGTTATGGCAATATACCTTTTTATTAGACCCCAGGGCTTGAACAGCTGGATAGCCAAGCCAGCCTGATTAACTCTCTCCCCGATTTCACCTAATGATCATTCATGGGATTTGAAATGAGTCAGCCAAGGCCTTTGATCATAACTTAGGCCTGCAAACAATCTTGCTGCGTATGATGGGATGTGGAAGGCCTATGGAAAGGACTCCAATTGCTTCTGAAAGCCTTACTCATTCAGCTGTAATTACCTCTGTGGCTGTTACTAGGGGCAACAGCGACAGGTGTTGAGATTTGGAAGACTTTTAGGTGTGGGATAATCGCGGAATGCTACTCACTGTTCAATGTGTTCTGGCTGTTTTGATGTCAATTTAAATGTATGTCACCTTGATTTAATTGGTGAATTAAATTATATATGTCAGCAGAAGGACAAAGAGGCACTGATAAATGTGCTTCTTGTTGAAATGGAGTGTTTTTTTATTTTTATTGTGTCAGAAGCACACAAAGGTTGAAGGGGGTTTTGCTGGAGAAACTCCACTCAGGGGACACTTGAATGAGGCTCCTATCATGTCCCCAAGATCTTTTCCCATCAAAGTGGTCCCTATTTATCTACTTGCAGTTTCTTGCTTTCAAATTGCTAGGTTGGCATGAGCTGTGACAGAGACGGGTGCTCATTCTATCATGCAGTACTCAGGTCTTGAACTGCCGACTTGCTGACCGCCAGCTAACAAGACGAGCTTCTTAACCACTGAGCCACCGCAGTCCCATGGAGTGTGGTGGAAAATTGAGACCTGCTCCCTAATGAAAGCTGCCCATAGTTCAGGAAACAATGGCTTCCAGTCTAGTCTGAAAGGGACATTTTCCCAACTCTAGCCTTAAAAAGGTAAAGGTAAAGGTTTCCCTTGTTTGAAAGCCAGTCGTATCCGACTCTAGGGTGCAGTGCTCATCTCTGATTCAAAGCCGAAAAGCCAGCATTGTCTGCTTCTGCAGACATTTCCATGGTCATATGGCAGGCATGACTAGACACCGGAGCGCACGGAACGCTGTTACCTTCCCACCAAAGTGGTCCCTTTTTATAAACACACACATAAAATTGAAGTAAACCCCCTCCCCTCACTCTTAATTACTTTGTAAAGTGTCCTGTAAAGCCAGCTGACTGCAGCTTATAGTGTGAACAGCAAGGGACTTCTCACCATGTCCCTTAGGAGTAATTCTCCTCTCCCTTGATCAGATAGAGGCCTAACTATTAGATACACTTGAGGCTCTTGTTGCAGGTAATTGGTGATTAAAAATGAATATGCCCCCACCCCAATATAGGACAGGCGATCAAAGTAGGTATGGGTTGCCACCAATGGAACTTTCCATGCTTCCTTCAACATCCAGTGCACTGTTGATACAGATGTGAAAGGTCAACATCAGTGATTTCACAGCTGTATGGCGTAGCATGTACTTTGCAAGCATTGCTAAGCAGCATAACAATGGCCAGTATCTAAGATTTCTTTGTATCATGGAAGCTTACTGCATATTTGATCTTTTACTGGCTGTAAATCTGATACACACAGCCAGTAGCACAACTGATTGTGCAAAGGGGATCCAGCAAGAGAGGACAAACTGCTGCCTTATATGTACAGTTATCCCCAGACTGAATTTTCCCAGCCTAAGTTTAAAAAAATGGGCATTTGTTTGCAAGGAGTCTCATATCTTCTAGTATGGTTTGTTCAATATCTACCTTCAATCCCATGTGATAATTAAATGCAACTGTTGGTGTTAAGCCAGGGATCAGCAACTTTGGTGGATCCTCTGAGGGGCACACCAATGGTTGAGAGTGAAAAAATATTGATAATCTTGAAAATGGAAGTGGATAAAAGTGGAAAGACAGCTTGGAGTAGGCTACATGCTGCTACATTGTGATGCTTTGCTGCCCCTTGCACAGCAAGGAGAAAGGTAAGATCTGAATACAGCATTGTGGATGGAAGGCAAAGGAATGGATATACTATAGTTCTCTGTACTGCTGCTTCTCTGACAAAACACTTTTGTAAGAGGACTGAGTCTTCAGTTCCAAACTTAGCCCTATAGCATGATGACATGATGTTTGTGAGGATTGGGGTTGCGGGGAGAGATATGAGACACCAAGGGGAAAGTGAGAAAAATGGAACATAGATTAAACAAAAGCAATGATTAAAGAAATATGACAAGGTTGTAGAGAACAACCTTGGTAGGGTGTAGAAATAGCTAGATATACAGTGAGAATTTAAGCATATCAGAGTAAAGAAAAAGACAAAAAAATGTGGCACTTTTAAGACTAACTGCTGTATTTTAATGTTAGCTTTCATGGATCAAGTCCACTTCGTCAGACATAAGACTGAGATTTCATGGCATCAATTTATACACATCAGGAACAGAGGTACAGAATGGTTGGTTAGCATAACAGAGAAGTATACAAATCACTGTGGCTTTTTACGACTGGTAATAGCAGAAGATCTTTAGTTGTTATTCAGATTAGTTGTGGAGCTTCACCCTGTTGAATTGCAAATGTTTAGTAAATGGATGGAAGACAAACATTGTGGCATTACACATTTGCTAGTGAGTTTACCCTTCAGGCCTAGCATCTATTCACAATGGTGTGAGTTCTTCCTTTGTTCTGAGAAGTAGCCTGAGACTGTGAGTGAGAATTCTACTGAGATAGATTCTGTAAAGGTGGTATAATATAACAACATATAACATACAACATATATAGCATTGAATTTGATAATGTTCAATGTTTAATGATAATGGAATTTTAATTAACATTACCTGCTCAGAAATACCCAACAACTCAAAAAATCAATGTCTGGGAAAGGGCCTTTGATGTTCAGGAATTGATACGCAGCAACCAGCATAACAGGGCAAAACACAACTTTAATTTGGGAACTGAACATGGAGAGCAATGGCACAGCAGCGCCTATATACACAATGCAGGAAAGATACATTCAGGCGGGAACAACTGGATTGGTTGGGAGAACAGTGGGGTGATCGTGGGGTGGCAGAGACTATGAAGCCTTTCACGCTTCTCTTTAGAAAGGGCGGGAACCCAAGTCCCACAAGAGCTTAGTTCTAAGAAGAACACAAAATGGAGGATCACCCAATCCCAACAATTAAATACAAACTGTTAAAGCAATACATTCAGTTACATAAACAACAGGGCCTTAAGTACAAGTGTGTGTTGCTGTATACAGATAGGCAAACCAAACAGTGAAGAATCCTAACAAGAACAAAAATGTAGCACTGGAGGAAATCTTTATGGATGCAATTGATTCAGAAAAACAAATAAGAGGGTTCTAGATCAAATAAATTCTAAACCAATATTTGAAGGTAAAATGATCATTATTCTGCACCATAATAAGCTTTGCTGGCTGCAGCTAACTGGCTCTGGAATCCAATAATATCTGGAGGCCCCCATGCATGATTTAGTGGAGATCCAGTATCCTATCTCTTTATTTGGTTTTCCCGCCTCTGGGATCTCTCTCTCTTTTAATCAAGATGCTTTCTCTTTCTTTCTTCACTTTTCTCTTCCCACTCTCTCTTTCCTCGTCTTAAATTGTTCCCATTCACTCACCATTATTATCACCTGGTATGTCTATATCAGTGATGGGAATTGAAGTCCAAGAACATCTGGAGTGCCAAGGTGTGCCATCATGGGTCTGTATACTCAATGCTGTTTAGGTGGAGGTGTAATGCAACCAATTCTTCTGACTTCAGCTATTTAAAGAAAAATAAATGATAGTAGCCACTTTGTCTGTTTGTTTGTTTGATTGTTTAGATCGCATACTGCCCCATTAGTGGGCATCCATTACGATGGGTTGTTTACAGAATAAAACAATGACACCCCAGCATATTTCCTAAAACCCAAAAAATAATACAAAACCAGTATAGCAACTCGAACACAATTTGTTATTCAGTCACACAGTCAAGTCCCCATGGACCACAGCATGCCAGGCTCTTTTGTCATCTGCCATCCTCCGTAGTCTGCCCAAATCTAAGCCCACTGTGCCAATGATGCTGTCTAACCATCTCATCCTCTGCCTCCCCATCCTCCTTTTGCCTTCGATCATTCCTAGCATCAGATCCTTTCCCAGTGAGTCCTCTCTTCTCATTTGTTGGTGAAAGAACTTGAGTTTCAGCTTTAGTTTCTGTCCTTCTAAGGAACATTCAGGGTTGATATCCTTTAGGATTGACTAATCTGGGGATATAGTCTTAAAGGTGGCTTTATACTGTTTAATCTTTACTAATTTCCTGATGTACACAAAGGATCTAGCCTGGTACACATCAGTGGGAAGTTTGTTCCTCAGGATAAGTGCCACCACCAAGAAGGCCCAATTACTCATTGTTGCTATTCTAGTCTCCCTTAGTGTGGCTACCTTTAATTATATAGATTGAGGGGAGCATGTGAAATAGGTAGCTTTTTTGGGGAGAGAGGTTCCAACAGATATACTTACTTGGTTACTTGGTTGATCCATACTTCACACATCTAATTTGATGTGGCAGATTGAAGCATCATCTCCCACGAGATTTTAGCAGCCTCTCACCATCGGGAGGTCCTATCGCTACCATAGCAAGGGAATCTGAGGCCCGTGTTTTCGATGCTCCTTTAGCCATTTTAAACATGATGACACAGCTGGCTGGGCTCATGTCAAAGTTGGCCATGTTAGAGCAATGCATTGACCAGGTGCATTGCCTGAGTACCCAACCGCACTTAGCTGGCATGCATTTCCAGAATGGATTACCGTTCCGGACCACTAGTCGACACCTTTGTGGCATGGTTGAACCTGCCAGGGGAATACGCCCCTGCCACCATAGCTGTCGAATGGCAAACGTCACTGCTGTACCATGTTGAAGCGTGAGGTGGGATTTGCAGTGGACAACAGATATTGAGGTCCTAAACTGTTAAGGGTTTTATAAGTGATAAACAGCAACTTGAATTGAGCATTTTAGGGTTGAAATACAAAAATGTGTCCTCATCCGCAAGTATCAGCTTTCTTTGTCTCTCTGCCATTTAAATTTGATTAACTAGAGCTCTCACTATTTCAGATTTTTGTTTCAAAACCCTGCAATCATATTTTAAAATATGATTATCCAGGCATCCTGCCAAAGCCAAAATGAAACTTCTCTCTCTCTCTCTCTCTCTCTTTCTCTTTGAGCTGGAAAACATGATTATGGGACGAGATTGCCTAGAGACAAGTATACAAGAAAATATCATCCCTCCTTGCTCTAGCTTGTGCTAATGGGAATATTATTGTGGTTGACATCATTAAAAGGCTTTACATGTTTCCTGCCTTGCTTTTTAATAATACCAAACAAAGATTCCAAAAGTGTTGTTTCATTCATAAGAGAAACGTAATCGAAGGCAGGCCTTTGACATGTCTGGCAGCTCTTTGGAGATGTATTTCAGAGTGCTCCTACGTTACAAAATTACCTATATGGTTATGATTGTTATGTATTTACTCACTATTTGTCGTTTTCACTACTCATAAAGAAGTGAACATCATCTCTGTTGTGTATGTACAATGCTGCTTCATATGAATGTACATTGTTGCTTTAAGAAATGTATTAATGTAACCCAGCCACAATCACAATGTAACCCAGCTGTTAAAGGAACGCGAGCAAGCTGCCTATAGAGGGCAGCTGCGAGTGTTCAACTCACATGGTCATCATTCCTCAAATCACCTGCAGCCGCGGGAACTTCCTGCAGCAAACAACTACTGCTGATCCACCACCAAAAGATGGGCGTGACCCGGATGACATCACGCCGGTAGCGACCAATGAGCTACCATGCAGCCAAGTTCAAATGTGTGTACCACTGTATATAATGTGAGATACCTCCGCCATTACCACATGTTCGTTCTGATCATCAACCAATAAACCTGTGTTAGTCCATACTGCGACTCTTTCTATGTCTCCTGGAACAGACACCAAATTGGCGACGAGGATGGGATCGATGGCGAATCCCAAGGTCAAGGCGTACCAGTTTGATGTGAGCGAGTCCGAACAATGGGAGCTCTACGAGTGCCAGTTTCGGCACGCGATGGAAGCCGCGGGTGTCGACGACGACGCGAAGATGCGCTCCCACTTCCTGGCCCAAGTGGGGCCGGCCAAGCTGCAGATCCTGATGACCCTGGTGGCCCCCCGGAAGGTAGACGAGGTCCCCATCGACCGTATCCTGGAGAGACTGGGTGAGCATTTCCAGCCGCCCGTCTCGATCTTCCCAGCACGGGTCGCGTTCCACAGGCGAGACCAGCGACCGGGCGAATCCGTGTCCGCCTACGCGGCGGCCCTCAGGCTTGCAGCGGTCCACTGCCAGTGGGATGACCTGGACCAGGCTCTCCGTGACCGCATGTTGTGTGGTCTGAGGGATGAGGAGCTGCAGAGGAGGCTGATGACCCGCGACCAACGCCTCACGTTCAACGAGGTGCTGCGGGAGGCCCAAGCAGCCGAGGAGGCCAGGAGCGGGGTGAGGCTGTTCAAGTCCCAAGGGGCCGCGTCCGAGCGGGCCAAGTCACCAGTACAGGCAGCCCGGCGGACACCAGCGAAGACGGTCTGGCGGGCCCCCAAGCCGCCCGCCGGCGCACCAACGTCATCCGAAGAGTCGTCCACAACAGCGGACCCCTACTCCAGCGAGGACGACGACGTCCAGAGGATCAAGAAGCGTGGTGAGAAGCGGCAGTCCCGAGAACGGCAGGACCGCCGTTGCGACGGTTGTGGGGCATCCCACGACCGCACGAGGTGCCCGTTTCGAAAGGCCGAGTGTCACAACTGCGGCCGAAAGGGGCACATCGCCCGAGTATGCAGGCGCGGGCGAGTCGAGGACAAGAGGAGTTCCAGCCATCCCCAGACGCACCAGCGGAAGGCGACCAGCACCAGGAAGGTCGCAGCCAGCTACGATGAGGAAGGCGTGAACCGCGTGGGCCTGGAGCACCGGCGGTTTTTCGTAGAGGTACTGTTGCAAGGGGTCCCAGTGAGGATGGAGATAGACTCAGGGTCATCTTATTCCATCCTGTCCCAAAAGAGTTCATGCGTATTCCCCCAGACAAGCGGCCCAAACTGCGGGCCATGAGGTCACACCTTCGGGATGTGCAGGGAAATGGGATCCCAGTGTTGGGGGTGGGGAATTTCAAGGTGAAGTTCAAGGGCTACTCTGAGAAACTGCCCTTAGTGGTCCTCAAAGGGGGGAGGTGATGCCTTTTGGGAACGCAGTGGTTTGCTCCCCTGGGAATCGAACTGTCCGGCATTAACGCCATCGAGACTGACCCAATGCGGGACGTGTGCAACGCGCACCCGGACGTTTTCAAGAAGGGGCTCGGGAAATACAAGGGGCCCCCGGTCTCCTTCGAGCTGGACCCAGAAATCCGGCCCATCCGCTTCAAACCAAGGAGGGTGCCTTTCGCCCTAAAGGACAAGATCGAGGCGGAACTGGACAAATTGGTGGGGCAGGGGATTTTGGTTTCAGTTGACTCGGCGGAGTGGGAAACGCCGATTGTTACAGCCCTTAAGTCGAACGGGGAAGTCAGGATTTGTGCAGACTATAAATGTACCATTAACAAGGCCATTCGGCCAAACGCATATCCAGTGCCCGTGGTCAGCCACTTGCTGGCCACGTTACATGGGGGGAAGTATTTTGCCAAGTTAGATTTGGCTCAGGCATATCAGCAGCTCTCTGTAACCCCGGCTGCTGCCGCCGCGCAAACGATAGTGACGCACAAGGGGGCGTTTAAGGTAACGCGCCTTCAGTTTGGCGTGAATTCGGCCCCCGGAATTTTCCAATCCCTCGTGGAACGCCTGTTAAAGGGGCTCCCAGGCGTGCTCCCATACTTCGACGACGTGCTGATAACGGCGGGGAGCGAATTAGAGTTGGCAAAGAGGCTAGATGGGGTCCTTTCAGTGTTCGAGAGGGCAGGCCTTCGACTGAGGAGGGACAAATGTGTATTCTTTGCGAGGGAGGTTGAGTTTCTAGGCTTTAAGGTAACCCCGGTCGGGATCAAACCCTCTGAGTCAAAGGTTGCAGCCGTGAAGAACGCCCCTCGCCCCACCGCAAAACCGGAGCTACAGTCATTTCTAGGGCTCCTAAATTTTTATCATACCTTCCTGCCTCGGAAGGCATCGGTCGCGGAGCCACTGCATGCCCTGCTCAAAAAGGACGCGGTTTTGCGGTGGGGGGACAGGCAAGAGAGAGCATTCAAGGAGCTTAAGTCACTCCTGTCTTCGGACGCTGTCCTGACCCATTTCGACCCAAAAAACCAGTGGTTTTAGTTTGTGATGCGTCCCCAGTGGGGGTGGGGGCGGTCCTGTGCCACGTGTTAGAAAGCGGGAGGGAAGCCCCAGTAGCGTACTACTCTAGGTCCCTCTCAAAGGCCGAGCGCAATTACACGCAAACTGATAGGGAGGCCCTAGCCATCATCGCCGGAACGAAAAAGTTCCATGATTTTCTATACGGCCGCGAGTTTACGGTAGTGACCGATCACAAACCACTTTTGGGGATCTTCACTACCGGCAAACCCACACCGCAAATACTATCCCCCAGGATCCTGCGTTGGGCCATTTTCCTCAACGCCTACCAGTATGAGCTGGTCTATCGCCCAGGGAAGGAGATCTCCCATGCGGACGCACTGTCCCGATCTCCCCTCCCAAGTGTAGAGGACCCCACATGCGAGGTAGAGCAGGATCACCAAGTCCTACTGATCGAGTCTCTCGACTCACCCCCCATTGTCCCGGCCGACCTCGCCAAAGCCACGGCGGCCGACAAGATGCTGGCCCAAGTTAGTTCCTGGGTTAGGAAGGGTTGGCCCACGACTCCCCCCGATGAAGAGTTCAGACCATTTTTTAGGCGCAGAGTAGAGCTGTCGCTGGAAAGGGGCTGCTTACTCTGGGGCCAGCGAGTAGTTATCCCAGAGAAGCTGAGGGCCAAGGTACTGAGACTATTGCACACCAGTCACCCCGGGATCGTGCGCTCCAAGGCTCTGGCCAGGAGTTTCTTTTGGTGGCCCCAGATAGACGGGGATATAGAGCGTTTAGTGGGCACGTGCGAGAGCTGCCAGGGCTCTTGGCCCGAGGAGTCCCGGTTGCCCCATAGGGAATGGGATACGGCCCGCGGGCCATGGTCCCGGATCCATGTCGACTTCGCTGGCCCTTTTTGCGGGTCCATGTTTCTATTGGTAGTCGACTCCTATTCCAAGTGGTTGAAGGTAATCCCTATGAACAGCACCTCCTCCGCCGCAACCATCAAGCAGTTGCGCAAGCTTTTTGCCTGTTTCGGCCTGCCAGACGTCCTTGTTAGCGATAACGCTAGTACCTTCACGTCTGCAGAGTTCAAGACGTTTATGGAGCAGAACGCCATCAGGCACATCACCGCTGCCCCGTTTCACCCCGCCACAAACGGTCAGGTAGAGCGCCAAGTGCACACTACGAAAGACGCACTGCGGCGCATGGGTCCCGGTGAGTTGAACCTGCATTTGTGCCAGTTCCTCATCTGCTACAGGACAACCCCCTTAGCTTCAGGATTTTCCCCAGCCGAACTCCTCATGAGGAGGCGTCCGGTAACACTTTTTGACCGGATGGATCCGTCCAGGGTGGAGGATGAAGGGAGAAACATAAATATAGGGGGAGGGAGCTCCAAAAGTTTTTCGGCAGGGGACCCGGTTCACTGCAGGAACTACGCGGCGTCAGGGCCAGCGTGGGTCCCAGGGACAGTCATCGAACAGACGGGGCCAGTGTCCTACAGGGTCGAGACTAGCTCGGGTCTACTCTGGAGGAGGCACGCCGACCAACTCAGAAGGCGGGTCACTAGTGAAGGGGATTCAGCGTTAGGGTCCTCCCCCACCCGCATTACCCAAGGGGGAGACACGGCGGAAACCGGGGATACAAAGGCATATCCTCGGTTCTCAGCCACAGAGGAGGATACTTTGGAAGAGAGGGATCAGTTTGATGATTATGAGTTGCGGTACCAGGGGGGTGTAGCGGAGTGGTCCGCCACCCGTCCTAGCGAGAAGAGGGGTTTCAGTTCAGCCCCTGGTACCTCCAGTCCCCCCAGTCCTTTTGTGTTAGAATACACCATAGCTCCAGCTTCCCGGAGGCCAACACCCCCAAGACAGGCATCGGGGGGGAGTCCAACCACCACAGTCCCCGGTACTCCCAGGCAGGGTACGGGGGGTGGCGAGACCACGAGGGTCTCCTCGTCGGTCCCGAGATTCGTGCTGGGGGGGATCCCTAGCTCCTCAAGCGGTAGCCAGGAGTTCACTTCCCAACTGTTCATTCCATTCCCTTCCCCTAATGCAAGGTTACCACAGAGCCCACACCGAGCCACTAACGAGTCCCCCCTTTCCATTGCAGGACAGGACTCCGCAGAGCCAGGCTCCCCTGTATTAAGTCAAGCGGCCGCTCGCCCCAGGCGCACGTGCGGCAAGCCACAATGGTTGAGGGACTTCATCCCATCCTAGGGGGGAGGGATGTTGTGTATGTACAATGCTGCTTCATATGAATGTACAATGTTGCTTTAAGAAATGTATTAATGTAACCCAGCCACAATCACAATGTAACCCAGCTGTTAAAGGAACGCGAGCAAGCTGCCTATAGAGGGCAGCTGCGAGTGTTCAACTCACATGGTCATCATTCCTCAAATCACCTGCAGCCGCGGGAACTTCCTGCAGCAAACAACTACTGCTGATCCACCACCAAAAGATGGGCGTGACCCGGATGACATCGCGCCGGTAGCGACCAATGAGCTACCATGCAGCCAAGTTCAAATGTGTGTACCACTGTATATAATGTGAGATACCTCCGCCATTACCACATGTTCGTTCTGATCATCAACCAATAAACCTGTGTTAGTCCATACTGCGACTCTTTCTATGTCTCCTGGAACAGACACCAAAATCTCTCAGTCTAGATCAGTGGTTCCCAACCTTTTCAAGCTGATGCCAAGTCACAACCTCTCAGTCAGCTTTGAGGGCCGGACAGCAATTTTGCCCTGCCTGCACAATGGGGGTGGCCATTTTGTCCCAAAAGCTTCAAATGGGGTGGTCATTTTGTTTCTCGATTGCCCTTGGAGGGGTGGGGAGGCCACATGAAACAGCACTGTGGGCTGGATCTGGCCCACAAGCCTTAGATTGGGAACCTCTGGTCTAGATACTGATGCTATTTGTTGCTTGTAGGCAACGCCTCTTAGGCTTCAATCCTTCAATTCCCTGGGTGTAAATCCTTTTCCCAAACAATGAGCTAAATCCAACTATTAGTCCTAATATGAGAAGACAGATTCATTGAATCAATGAGACTGTGTCTTAACTGAAGTTACATAGGTTAGGTTAGTGATTAAGATGCTGAGCTTGGAGACTGGAAGGTTGGGTTTTGATACCCAAGGGCTGCACTTGGGGACATGAAAGGAGGCTTATTCGGGTGTCCCCTGAGTGGAGTTTCTCCAGAAAATATCCTTTCAACCCAGATATTATAATGGGTTTATAGCAGTTGAGTCTAGTTACTAACCATTGTTAAAAAGGGGGAAATTAGGTGAATTAATTAGTGTTCCCCTCTTTGTTATGGCTCCTGTGCCTTCTGCGCTTTGAAGGGTGAAGATCTACTAGCATGGCTGGTCTAAGGTATTGTGCTGCTCTAGGGTGAAAAACGAGAATTCACCCTCCACCATTCTATCTACAAGACCCATCTTTCATCAATGCTACTGACCATATTTTCCACCACAGCTAAAGTCAGCTTAGGGGACAGAAGGTAGAAGTCTTGCTCCTCTAAGATCCTGCTGCAGCTTCATGCATCAGCTTGTGTCAGAGCCAGTCTTATATCAAGCGTTTAAGCTCCCCACAAGTTTTAAATCAAATGGAGACTGTAAGTGATACAGCAGATTCCCTGATGCAGCTGTTTGCCCTGTGAAGAGTATATGAAGCAACTGAGGACAGCAATGGAGACATAGGGGTGGGGGAGAGAACATTTATCATATGATCATGGAAGAGCCCTGAATGGAGTCACATTGAGAGATGGATGCTTGATTCACAGTGACTTGGGCCACTGAGACAGAAAGCATATTAACTCTCACCTCCGCTCTAATGGCATCCTTTACTATAGCCTAATTTCCTTTTGTATAAAGATATGCTGGCTATTCGATTATGTAGAGAAAAATATTGGGGACACATTTGTGGTGATGGTAAAACCTGCCTTGTGATCCCAGTGTGGAGAAGCCTTGTGATCCCAGTGTGGAGAAGCAGCAGTATATCCCTAAACAGAGCCCGGAGAACATGGCATGATCTCTTTAAAAAACAGATATCTTTTGTAGACATACAAACACACACATTCCACATTAGGGTGCAGAATATTCTTATTTAATAGAAAATAATCACAACATCTGCTTCTAAAAGAATCTAGGTTTTCATTGAACAACTTGGCTCCAAACCCCACATACCACTTTAGCTTTGCTGGATGATTTTTCTGAGTAAACCCTCAAACTGATATCCTATTCCTCTTGCTTGTTCCACTCTCCTTAATAAACTGGTTTCAAAAACCCTAGTACCTAAGTGGGGCGCAGATGGAAAAGGGGCAAAGAGTAGACTGTTACACTGAAGTAAAGGTCTGAGAATAATTCCTCACAACCATTGCCAAACTCTTCTGCCTTTACCTTTTAGGTTTCCAGACGGCACCTTCCATTCTCTGAAATTTCAAGTCCAAAGTGGGCAGGCATTGTATGATGTCACAGAAAGTTAGTTCTGAGTTGTGTAACAATTGGCATGAAGCAGTCAATATGGATGTCCTTATTTGCAACACACACAAATATTTTGCATTGAGCAAGTAAGCCCTAACCCCATTTGGGAGTGGAGACTGTTGCCAAGCAGTAAAGCCACCATCTTAATATATAAAACCAAGGTGTCCCCCCGTGAGACGCATATGCGCTCCGACACCTGGCCACCACCCCCTAGAACCACACCAATTACTTACCTTGCCCCTTAAGTTGGGTCGGCAAGGGGTACCGGCAGCCCACCGCGGGGTCCATTGCTGGAGAGTGGGGTGCGAGGGGTGCGCCCCCAGCTGCCGGCAAGTCCTGCACAGAAACACACGACTGCGCAGGTGCACCGGCCAAATGCCTCCCCCATGGCTGCGCGCGCAGCCAAAAAGAGCAGGCACCCAGACGAGCCGGCACTTCGTTGGCCCTGCACAACGGAGAGCAGGGGAAGGAGGGCCAACGTGTATGGTAATTAGTGTAATGTATGGTAATCCAGCCCTCTGTACGGTGTACAGTTACTGTACAGTAATTTTGGACACAGCTGCAGGGGTGGGGGAGCTCTGGGGGGCCAGCCCGAGGGGGGACCACTACCCAGCGAAGCAGGTACACCCTGCTAGTCCATAATAAATGCACTACTGCATTTGAGATTTATTCTCCTGCATGAAGATCTGGAAAAGCACAGTAATTCTCTGAGCCCTGACAATCCTGTTCAGTGGTAAGTGAACAGGATTGGCTGTAAAAATCACATAGATGCATTCCACAATTTATGTACCACATGATAACTCAGCAATTTGCATGCATGTGTGGGACGCATGGTTTAAAGCATGTACAGTGAGAAAAAATGGCTTCAGAAGGTACACATTATTAAAGTCCACATATATAGCCTTCCTGCATTCCCCTCCACATTTAGTCCATGTCCTCATTCTGTCACTTTTTAAAACCAGGAATATCACCCTTTGTGTTTTCTATTTTTTCAAATTCACATGTTTGTGCACATGTTTTAAGTTGTATAAATTGCTTGACTGTATGCCCTCTACTGGCTAAAGCATGTTTAAGAAGCTTCCTTGTGCACATTTGAAATGTACAGATTTCCCTATGTGCATTTTTTTTTCCAGCCATGCCCACAGCCATATAACAATGTAAGGATTCCAGAATGCAGTTTGTCTCCAGCTTGTAGAAGAGCGAAGGAAATCTTGAAATAAAACAAAATAGAATTCCACAGAAGGAGATTCCTTACACATCCCTCGTAACGTTCTTTTAAATCTAATTTTATTAAACTCTTTTTACCCACAAAAGAAACTAGTTGTAATTACTTGTAAATTGCTGCTTTCAAGCGCTAACCTTAATTGTATGTCGTTAGAGGATACACAGAAAGAGCCTCTTCGCAGATTGTGGTATTTTTGAACCACAATCCAGTGTAACGCGGACAACGGCCACCTTGTGCTGCTAATCTTTCTCACACTAGTTCGGGTGAAAGGAACTGCAGAATGAATTCACCAAAGGGCAGCTTCATTTTGTCAGTTTGACGTCTGGCCTAGACATGGAAGAAAAAGAGGGTATGTTGTATCATTCTACTGAATTATAACTATTTGGTGACTTATAACCATTTTGAAGGTTATACTGGCACATTAAAAATAGTGGCAGAAGTAGAAATGCATTCTGTGGCCAACTATGAAGACCATTTCTTTTTGGATATCTTGCATATGTTCACTCCCAGTTAACTATACACAGGCTATTGACCCCAGAAGACTTGCCAAGGTTTGGGACTACAGTTTGACCAAAGCCACAGACAATGTTTCCTTAGAGAGATGCTTTTGAGGTCACAGCTTTCCCCCCTCCTAACAAACCAGGGTGGGCAGCAACTCTTGATTTGTGCAAGTCTAAAGAGGGCAAAGAATGTCTGTAAATCTCTTCTGGCACTTCTCCTTTGGAAAAAAAAACAACAGTTACTGTATTTCCATTGGGCCAAAATACTGCACAGGAGGGGACTTGTGAGGCGTCAAAAACCTTCAAAAAGCCGTCTGTGGGAAAGCATGTTTAAACACGGACTTTGCTGGGCTAACAGGAAATGATGAACCTACAAGAGAAAATCACCAGGCTGTGAAACAGAAGGCATCGTGCGAAGCTGCCTATGAAACAGACAGAACATTTGGTGTGGCTGCTTACAGTGGTGGCACACAGCTCTGTATTTTGCCCTATGCGGTCCTGTTGTGATCCGAGTAATTTAACACCATGTGTTAGTTTTCTAAAAATGTACAATCGGAGTAATGTGTTTCATCTTAGTGGCAACAAAGGCACTTTTATCTTGTATAGTATATAGACAAGGGTTGCTTGCAGTGGTTTTTGGGCAAGGGGGATTTGGCTCCCCCTTCGTGAATGCCATTTCTAGTGCTTTTCTATTGCTCCTGAAAGGTGGTTGTTGAAACTGGAATTACATCTCAAGTACCTGCCAAGTTCAACATGCTTCTGAGACAAACATTGCCCTGTCTTGCTCTATCCATGAGAGGCCCCTGAGTTGCTAAGGCACACAGGTCAGCTGTCGAACAGTCAAGTGGGAAGGTGAATTGGCACAGTTCCTACTTGTTCTACAGACATAAACTTTCCTCAGCAGAGGGAAGGGGTTGCTGGAAGGGCAGCAAGAAAAGTAGAATACTGTACAGGCCTGCCTTTTTTTCTTATGGAAAAGGTTCCTATTTAGCTAAAAAGAGCCTCCCCCAAACATAGTATCCTTTATATGCATGGACTGCAAGTGGCTATGATGGTCAGGAATGAAAGCTGTTTAGTTAAGCATAACTGTTGGACACTCCCTTATGGAAGTCTGTCCTTTTTCAAATTTAAAATGTATGTACTTGTTTTAAAGGTCCAACAAAAATATGACCATAGCCCACTCGTTTCTCCTCAACATTTCTCTCTTTCATCCTTCCTGGTAACCTCATAAAGGTAAAGGACACCCTTGCTCGAAAGTCAGTTGTATCCAACTCCAGAGTTCGGTGCTCATCTCTGTTTATAGCTAAAGAGCCAGCACCGACAGTACAGACGTTTCCATGGACATGTGGCAGGCATGACTAGACACCGGAGTACAAGGCACACTGTTTACCTTCCTACCAAAGTGGCACCTACTTATCTACTTGCAATTTCTTGTTTTTGAACTGCTAAATTGGCAGAAGCTGGGACAGAGACGGGCATTCATTACGTCATGTAGCAATCAAGTCTCGAACTGCTGACCTGCCAACCTTCCAGTCACCAAGTTCAGCATCTTAACCACTAAGCCATCACAGTCCCCTGGTACATACCCCTAAATTGTGGCTTCTTCTGCACCATACAGTCATTCATGGTTACAGCCATACAAGAAGAGCTGGGACAAAATACCTAACAGACAAGCACAGGAAGAAATAAACTAATAAATGAGAGCAGAAACACATAAGGTGACACCAGCCTAGCAAGCTGCATTCACATCTGTCTAGGTCAGAGGTTCCCAACCTTTTTACGCTGCGGGCTGGGCCACGCCCCCCAGACAGCTGAACGGACTGGTCACATGGTTCTTTCCACCTTAAACGCTGCCATAAAAAACATCCACAGCTGTCGTAAACATGTTTACAACAGCTGCAGGTGCATTTGTGGCTGGCGTGGGCGCATTTGTGGCAGGTGCGGGCGTGTTTTGTGGCTGTCATAAACACATCCCCTTCTGCTTCCAGTAGCAGCAAGGGCAGTGGCAGGCCACATGAAATGGTGCTATGGGCCGGGGCTGGCCCACGGGCCATAGGTTAGCCACTCATGGTCTAGGTCTGTGTTGGTGAACTCCAGATGTTCTTGCACTTCAATTCCCCGAAGCCCAAGCCCCCATGAATCCACACAAATGGGTTTAATGCAATTCATCCAGCCCGTGCCACCCTCGTTGCTCCTGGAAGCGGAAGTAAAACATGTCCGTACCTATTCCAGGAGCGACAAGGGCAGCACAGGCTGGATGAATCGCAGTAAACCCATTCATGTGGATTCATGGGGGCTTGGGCTTCTGGGAATTGAAGTCCAAGAACATCTGGCATGCCAAGGTTCACCATCAAGGGTCTAGGTTAATAACCAAACAACGATAGGGAAGTGATTCATACATTTGTATATTTTCCCCACCTCCTTCCTATTGTGTTATTTTTCATTTTGTCAAGAGATTGAAGAGATCTTTTGTCCCATGTCAATATGTGGTATGATAGGGGATTCCTAGTTCTGTAGAAAAATGCATTTCTAACAGTTGTAAATTAGATATTATTTCAGAAGGGACAGCAGGGGTTGATCTATGTACAAGCCATGTAAGCTACAGATTAGGGCCTCAGGTAACAATAGACAAATATTTAAAATTACTGAATGTTGAGTTTTATATAATAGTTAAAATAGATTTTGGGGGTATCATCTATGGTGCCATTTTAAAGAAGAGCAGCACTTTTTAAAAATGGGGGGAGGAGGGGGAGAACCTTTAAAATAAAATAAATTAACTTCCCGAGAATTTAGCTTTCTTCTTCCAAATTGTTTTGAGAAGGATGGAAAATCTTCTTTAAAAGTGCACATTGATAGCTGGTAGGGTTCAAATAGGATTGGGGAATGTTGGGACTGCAATTCTCATTAGCTCACATCTTTGCCTGTGATGGCTAGGAGCGATGGGTGTTGCGTTCCAAGAAAGACCAAGAGAGCCTCTTGTCTACTTTGCCATATTAGAGGCCGAGAAATGGGGTGGCTGATAGGCACTAACAAAAAGTTTGGGAAGGGGACTTAAATCTTATATTTCCCCTTCCTATATTATTTAATTGCTATCGTTTTTCTTACATAATTCCTAGGGCCTTCTTACCTGCTTTACATTGTGATACTCTCACCTGGGTAAAAAAAATGTGTTGGGAAATCATTTCCTGGTTCATTTCAAATAAATTGACCAGGTGTAGGAGATGACAGATCTTCTGAAAGATGAAAGCTAAAAATGATAACCAAAGCTTCAAAATATTGCTGGAAAAATGGAAACTTTTATCAAGCAATAATCCTTGTGAAAGGATAAAATCCCCAGCACAATTCAGCCGAAGAAAACTTCGTTCAGGAACAGAAATTTAAGGCTCTCCTGTCAAAACAGCATCTGCCTGAGGTGTTGCTAAACATGTTCTTTTACAAAAAATTGTTTTTAGTTGTATTTTGAAGCTTTACCTTTTCTGTTGCTGTCCTGAAGTACGTGAGGATGGGAATATATTGAAGGAAGACCCCTGGATGGTGAGTGTTGGTGCAGTTCAAGGTGCCCAAAGATGAAGTAGAGAAGCATCTCAACCTGAGTTTGCCACTCCACCCCTCCTATTAGGGGTTAGTGAACAATGGCAAAAGTGCTGAGCCAGCTAGACAAGCCCGGATGAAACAATTGCTGTCCAGTTGAGATGCTTCTGGAGACAGCATCAGTAGATATATCAGAGCCAGCATCTCACAAAATGGGGGGGGGGGGGTTTGGAGAAAAACATGAACATCACTGCCCTCAGTGTGGACATATTGACCATCCTTGTTATAGGCCTTGTGCCTCAGGACAGCTGAGGAAATTCTGTTGAGAACATCGAGACCTCAACCTCTCCAGGTGAAGGTATGGGGGGGGGGCACAGAGGACTTGGATTCTTTGGACTTTAGAACAAGAACCTGAACAGTGCATAAAATTAGCCCACAGCAGGTTAAAGACAATTCCATAATTATCCCCACCCCAATTATAAGCAATCAAGGAATGGTGGAGGGACAGCCAACCCAGCTAGGGCCAGCAGGACTCATACTGCAATGAAAAATCCCACAATCTAAAGATCACTCCCACTGCTTTCAATATCAATATATTGAGTATGAGTGAAACTATCACAGAAATTTTAGGTCATACAGATGGGGAAAGGGTAGCATGCACACAATATAATCTCAGCTCTGAATTGTTTGGTAGGTCAGAGAAACAAGGCTCACCCACTTTAGTGTAAGGGACCAAAGACAATGAAACAGCCGAAGGGTTGGCTTAACACAGGTTTATTGCATGATGATCCGGAGGAACATGTGGTAATGGCGGATGAGTAGCTCAATATATACAGCTGGCTATACATTTGAATGTGGCTCGTCGACAGACTATTGGTTGCTGCCTGCGTGACGTCGTAGGAGGTCACGCCCTTCTTGACCAGGTGAAGAGGTGGCGGGGAATCTTCCCGCGCAGCTGAACCAGGTGAATATGATCCATGAGAGCTGGACGCTCGCTACTGCCCTCTGGTGGTCACTAGCTCGCGTCCCCTTATTAGGTTTACATTGATACAGCTGATGGTTATAATGTTGCACACAGAAAGGTTACATTGATAACACATGGCAAAGGTACATTGTTAAAGGCACAGCTTTACAGAACACAACATCCCTCCCCCCTAGGATGAGACGAAGTCTCTCAGCCAAGATGGCTTGTTGCATGTGCGTTTGGGCCGTGAAGAGGGCTGCCCCCCCCGGGGGCATTATTGCTTCTTTCTTCCCTGGTCCCTTGTCCTGAAATGGGAGAGGGAGACTTGTTAGTGGCTTGCCGCTGTCTGGCGGCCTTAGGGGAAGGGAAAAACTCCATTGTGGGCAGACCGGGGGCACTCGGGGCTAACGAAAAACCCCTCTTCTCGCTTGGATGGGTGGGGGACCACTCCGAAAAACCCCCCCGGCTCTGAAAATCAAAATCTAACTTGGTAGGGGCATCCGCATTTGTGGGGACCTTCCGCGAGATATGTATGGGGTCGGGTTCCTCCTCCTCGGAAAGATCCCCCAGGGTATCTATGAGGATATCCTCCTCCCCCCTTGGTGGGGCCCGCGGTCCCCCTTCCCTCCCCCTTGGGCTGAACGGGTGGGGGAGAACCCTAACGCTGACTTATTCCCTGCTTGATCTGTGCCTTGCTCATCGGAGACCCTGCGTCGGAGCTGGTCCGCGTGCCGCCTCCACAGGAGCCCTGTGCTGGTTTCCACGCGGTACGACACGGGGCCGGTTTGCTCCACAACTACGCCCGGTACCCAGGCTGGGCCCGTGCTGGCGTAAATCCGGCAATGCACGGGGGCGCCTACACTGAAACTCTTTGTAGCCTCTAGCCCGATGTTCCTTCCTTTGTCCTCTACCCTCATGGGGTCTAGCCTAGTAAGGATGGTGGTCAGCTTCCTGCGCATTAAGAGCTCTGTGGGGGAGTATCCTGACGCCAATGGGGTCACCCTGTACCCTAGCAGAAACTGACACACTTGTAGGTTCAGATCCCCTGGGCCCATGCGCCGCAATGCGTCCTTCGTGGTGCGGACGAGGCACTCTACTTGGCCATTGGTGGCCGGGTGAAACGGGGCGGAGGTGATATGCCGAACGGCGTTGATCTCCATGAATACCCGAAACTCGGAGGACGTGAAGCAACTAGCGTTGTCGCTCATTAACGTGTCGGGTATGCCAAACGTGGAGAAGAGCCTCCGCAAATGCCTAATGGTCTGGGCCGAGGAGGTGCTCGTGACTGGAATAACTTCCAACCATTTGGAGAAAGCGTCCACTACAAGGAGGAACAGGGTGCCTCTGAACGGGCCCGCAAAATCAACGTGCACCCGGGACCACGGCCCCTTAGCCGCGTCCCATTCCCTGTGGGGAAGGCGGGCCTCCTCTGGTCTGGAGCATTGGCAACGCTCACAAGTGCCGACCATGTGCTCGATGTCGGCGTCCAGCTGGGGCCACCAGAAATAACTCCGGGCCAGTGCCTTGGATCGCACGATGCCGGGGTGGCTGACGTGAAGCAGTTTGAGCACCCGCGGCCGAAGGGAAGTGGGAATCACCACCCGCTGCCCCCACAAGAGACACCCCCTCTCTAGGGACAGTTCTAGCTTTTTTCTGAAAAATGGAGCGAACTCCTCCGCTGGGGAGGACGTGGGCCACCCTTTCTGCAGCCAGGAGCTTACTGCCGCTAACATTTTGTCCTTCTCTGTCGCTTTGGCAATGTCGGCGGGCACTACGGGGGGCGAATCCAGCACCTCTATCATGAGAACCTGATGGTCCCGCTCCCCCTTGCTCACCTGGCTGGGCGTTAGGGGAAGGGGAGACCTAGATAGAGCGTCCGCATGGCTGATCTCTCTCCCGGGCCGGCAGACCAACGCGTGCTGATACGCGTTGAGAAAAATGGCCCACCTGAGCATCCTCGGGGACAGGATCTGTGGGGTGGGCTTATCTGCGGTAAAGATGCCTAGCAGGGGCTTGTGGTCCGTTACGATTGTGAAGGGGCGGCCGTACAGAAAATCGTGAAATTTTTTCGTCCCCACGACTATTGCTAGTGCCTCCCTGTCCGTCTGTGCGTAGTTTCTCTCTGCTTGGGACAGGGACCTGGAGTAAAATGCTATCGGGGCCTCCCTTCCATTTTCCAACACGTGGCACAGCACTGCCCCCACCCCCACTGGAGATGCATCACAGGTCAGAACTACTGGGCGTTTGGGGTCGAAGTGGGTCAGTATGGCGTCGGACGCCAGGAGGCTTTTTAGCTCACTAAATGCCCTTTCTTGGTCATCGCCCCACTTCCATGCCTGCTCTTTCTTTAGCAGTTTGTGTAGCGGTTCAGCCACCGCAGCCTTTCGGGGGAGGAAGGAGTGGTAAAAGTTGAGCAGCCCTAGGAACGACTGCAACTCGGGCTTGGAGGTGGGGCGGGGGGCTTTCTTAATGGCTGCCACCTTGGACTTGGATGGTTTTATTCCCTCAGGAGTCACACAAAACCCTAGGAACTCAACCTCGGTTGCGAAGAAGACGCATTTGTCCTTTCGCAACCTCAGCCCCGCCTTTTCAAATATTGTCAGGACCTTCCCCAACCTCTTGGCCAATTCAGCCCGACTCCCCCCCCCCCGTTATTAACACGTCATCAAAATAAGGCAACACCCCCTCCAGTCCCTTCAGGAGGCGTTCCACGAGTGGCTGGAAAATTCCTGGCGCCGAATTCACGCCGAATTGGAGGCGCGTCACCTGGAACGCCCCCTTATGGGTGACTATGGTCTGCGCAGCAGCGGCGGCAGGGGACACCGTAAGCTGCTGGTAGGCCTGTGCTAAGTCGAGCTTAGCGAAACACTTTCCCCCGTGTAACCTGGCCAGCAGATGGCTGACTACCGGCACCGGATATGCATTCGGGCGGATCGCCTTGTTGATGGTGCACTTGTAGTCGGCGCATATGCGGACCTCCCCATTGGCCTTTAGTGCGGTTACAATTGGAGTTTCCCACTCCGCAGAATCTACAGGCACAAGGATCCCCTGACCCACCAATTTGTCCAGTTCCGCCTCTATCTTGTCCTTGAGTGCGAACGGCACCCGGCGTGGTTTTAGGCGAATTGGGCGGACCTCCGGGTCCAGGTCGAAAATCACTGGGGGCCCCTTGAATTTCCCCAGTCCTTTTTTGAAGACTTCGGGGTGCGCCTCGCACACCTCCTGAATTGGATCAGTCCCAACGGCGTGCATCCCAACGGCGTGCACCCCCCCAATAAACAACCCCAGGGGCTGGAACCATTGAGTTCCGAGGAGGCTGCAATCTCCTCCCTTGAGCACGACTAGGGGAAGGGACGCGGCGTGCTCCTTGAATTTGACCTGAAATTCTCCAACCCCCAACACTGGAATACTGTTCCCTTGCACGTCCCGTAGTGTGGACCTCAATGCTTTGAGCTTGGGCCGCTTGTGGGGGGCAATTCCCAAAAACTCCCTCTGGGAAATGATTGAATATGAGGACCCCGAGTCAATTTCCATCCTAATGGGGACCCCTTGGACTAGTACCTCAACAAAGTAGCGGGGGTGTCCTGTAGACACGCTGAACACTGGGGCGTCGTCCTCGCTGCCGTCGGAGATGCGGCCCATGCCGTCCTGCTTCCGCGTGGCCTGGGCGCCGTCCTTGGGTCTCGTTGGGCGGTCTTGTCCCGCGGAACGGTCTGCGGAGCTCCTCCGGGTCTCGCGCTTCTTCCTGCACACCTTGGCGATGTGCCCGCGGCGGCCGCAGTTGTGGCACTCGGCCTTCCGGAAGGGGCATTTCACGCGGTCGTGGGCCGCTCCACAGCCATCGCATCGCCGTCTCTCCTTCCGGACCCTCCGGACGTCCTCGTCGTCGCTGCTCTCGGCGGACGACCTCGAAGTTCGCCGGGCCGCCTGTACCGGAGCCTCTGCTTTGCTCGACTTTGGCCGCCAGTCCTGAAGTTCTTGGACCCCGGCCTTCGTAGCTTCTGCGGCCTGGGCCGCTCTGACGACCTCCTGCAACGTGGGAGGCGGCTTTTGGTTCATTAGTGTGCGCTGGGTTTCGGCATCGTTCAGGCTGCACAGCACACAGTCCCGGAGGGTGATTTCGGCATTCTCCCATTTGCACGGGCCGGCCGCCAGCCGCAGGGCCGCCACGAATGCGGCGACCGTCTCCCCGGGCGCTTGGACTCGCCTCCAAAACGCACTCCGAGCAGGAAACATCGCCGTGGCGGGCCGGACGTGCTCACGCAGCATCTGCATGAGTTCCTTGGCCTTGAATTCGCTCACCCTCCTCGGTGCAATCAGGTCCACCAAGGTCCTTTTTGTTTCTTGTCCAAGCATCCTGGTGAAGATGGCCCTTTTCTTTGCCTCTTCCGTGACTTCGGACTCGATCAGTGCGGCCTGGAAGTCCATCTCGAAGATCTCCCAGTCGCCCGGTTTCCTGATTTCAAAACCGGCGCATGTCTTGGTCCCGTGGGCTGCCATATCCCACCTTCGTCGCCAATTTAGTGTAAGGGACCAAAGACAATGAAACAGCCGAAGGGTTGGCTTAACACAGGTTTATTGCATGATGATCCGGAGGAACATGTGGTAATGGCGGATGAGTAGCTCAATATATACAGCTGGCTATACATTTGAATGTGGCTCGTCGACAGACTATTGGTTGCTGCCTGCGTGACGTCGTAGGAGGTCACGCCCTTCTTGACCAGGTGAAGAGGTGGCGGGGAATCTTCCCGCGCAGCTGAACCAGGTGAATATGATCCATGAGAGCTGGACGCTCGCTACTGCCCTCTGGTGGTCACTAGCTCGCGTCCCCTTATTAGGTTTACATTGATACAGCTGATGGTTATAATGTTGCACACAGAAAGGTTACATTGATAACACATGGCAAAGGTACATTGTTAAAGGCACAGCTTTACAGAACACAACACCCACACAACATATTTGTTTTCCAATGAGTAGTCAGGCCTCAAATGGCCAACCACATTGACAAAGAGTGACAAAACCTCTGTATTTTACCACTTTTAAAAACCTCCTATTGTGAGTGGGCTTTTCCATTTCACTTTGTGTTCACACAGATCCTTGGGCCAGAAGCTTTTAATAAAACCTAGAAAGTTATTTTAAAAGGGTTTCCTCAAGATTTTTGAAAAAGTTGTTTTGAAAAACAACTGATTCTAAAAGTGTATGAGCAGCAGTTGTTCACTGAAAAGGTATGTGTACTGTCATTGGGTAAAGGGGTAAATATAAACCAAATCAGGGGCTATTGCGTTTGTCTAGTGTAGCATTTCCCAACCTTTGTTTTTCGGACTTCAATTTTCCAAAGCTCTGATCAGCCAATGTACTGACTTAGGCTTCTGGGAAATGATGTACCCCTGTGGGACGTGAGCATGTTGGGAACCACTGGTCTAGTGTCACCACAGAATGGAGCAAAGAGTTACTGTTCACCCATGGGGTAGATAAATATCCTTTATGTTACATTTGGTATTCACACATTGCAATTAGATATGGAGAGGGGGGGCGGGGGAACTAAGGAAAACAAAGGAAAGCATGCTCTTTGCCTCATAAATTTATCTTCCTTGCCCTTTCTGGTACACAATCATTGATTAAATCATCCGTCTTGTTGCCTTAGCACTATAAATTTAAGATCTAGGGAACAAGAGGGAAGGTGACAGAGAGAAAGGATGGAAAATCAGAATTGCTCCATACATTGCTCTTTTAAGGAGAACTCAAAGTCAACTGCATCCATTGCCCTTTCAAAGTCCCTCAGTCACTCCTTTCTTAATGGCTTCCTTAAGAAGCTGCTTGGCACTCTCTCCTTGCAGCTGGAATGGGGTGGAGGGGAGAAGAAAAGGAATTATAACAATCAAATGGAGTACACAACGGTTCAGACCAGGGGTTCCCAACCTATGGCCTATGAGCTGGGCCCCCACCACTGCCACACCTGGAAGCGAAGGTGGACGCATTTACGTCAGCTGTGCATGCGTAAACGCGGAAGTAGGTGCATTTACAACAGCCGTAAATGCACCCACTTCTGCTTCTGGGATGTGTGTGGTCAGGCCCGCTCAGCTGTCCACGGGACATGGTCAGGCTCATGGTGTAAAAAGGTTGGGAACCCCTTGTTTAGACTGTTGCTATAGTCTGTGTGTCCTGCCTATATCATTCAGGCTTGCTATTTGTGTTACCCATTCCCAGGGATAGAACCTTCCCAGAGAAGTAAAAACACAGGCTCAGTCAGAACATTATCAAATGGACACAGGGCAGGCATGGGTTGTGTGCTTTGTTATGTTAGCTGCCTTCAAGTTGGAACCACCTTAGAGGGACCCTAATAGGGCTTTTAATATAAGTGAGATATTTAAAGAGTGGTTTTACTAGTTCCACTGCCCCAGTGAGTTTCCATGGCTGAGTTCTAGTCTGTTGTTCTATCCACGGCACCACATTGGGTGTCCTGCGTATACCTAGTTAGACCAGCAATGAAGATCATTTTTAAAGCACTTCTTTAAGCTTTCTGATATATTTTTGAATTATTTTTTCATAAGATTTTGACTGCTAAAGAGAAAGGAGGTTGGGTTTTAGGAATAGGTGTGGAGACACCCTGGGAAGTTCCACATTCACTGAGCTGTATATGGTACCCAACTGCTACAAACAGGGGAGGAACAAGTACATAATTAGCTCCCATTCTTGAGGACTTTGAGGTTAATATTTTATCAATTCAAATTATTTGCAGTCACTCCTTAGTATTTCTGAGCAGCATAAAGTTAATGTATTGAATCATGCTGCCGTGTGTTTATTCTTGCTTTCTTCTAAGTATTTGTTCTTCTCAAGGTCATTGTGGTGGTCTTTGAGAAGATTATCCTTTGCCTTCAGTTAGAATGTGAGTCTTACCTGTGGTTGGATGAAGACAATTATCAATACTTTGTTGAGAACAAATGTTGGCAATTTGATAATATCTCCTGTCAGTTCAGAAGATGTTATTGTGTGTCTTTTGTACTGGAGACATGAGAACATGGCACTTCCATCAAAGGCAATTGTAAACTATCAGGGACTTTAATTGCATAATAACTAAACCTTCTATTGATAGTCTGTTTTGTTGTAAAGGTTTTAATGACCTTCATTTATTATGTGCTAGGTATGCACATAATATGCATAATGATCCAGATCTAATGGATTAATCTAATTTCTAACCAAATGTTATGGATACCAGTAAGATGTACATTCTTCTTCTTCTTCAGCTGCTGTATCCGTTCTGGATATTGGCTATCATCATGGCGATAGTCTTCCTGTTCTTAGCTCCTCAGAACAGTTCTTCCGAGGGCATACCACACCAGTCTGTCAGGTTCTTCAGCCATGAAGTCCATCTACGTCCAGGGCCTCTCTTCCCAGGGATCTTTCCTTGCAGAGTGAGTTGGAGTATTCTATACTTTATGTTGTTCCTCATGATATGGCCAAGGTATTGGAGCTTTCTTTGCTTATTGGTCTTAAATAGTTCTTGTTCTTTATCCATCCGGTGCAACACTGGTCAACCCATGATATCTTTAGCAGACATCTGTAGATCCACATTTCAAAAGCTTCAATTCTCTTTTCAGATGCTTTAGTCAATGTCCAAGCTTCAACTCCATATAGGAACACTGGGAATACAGATCTTTGTAACAAGCATTAGATCTCTACTGCATAACAAATGTTGCATTTTTTATGGTAGATCTAGCTTTTTCTACAGTAGTACCTCGGATAAAGTCCAAACTCCGTTCCATAAATTTGGACTTTATCCGATCTTGGACTTTATCCGAACCAAATGGGCGATGCATCGGATATTGTCCAAAAATGGACTTTATCTGAGGTTCCTATACCAAATACCTTAGATAACATCCATTTTTAAGCGGTTTTGGACTTTATGCGATGCATCATGTGTGCATGAAAACTGCGACTTTATCCGAATTGGACTTTATCTGAATTGAACTTTATCCGAGGTACCACTGGTATTTTAATCTCTACCTCGGGACCTCAATTTTCATTTAACATACTACTCAAATAGACAATTTTATCCACTCTTTTGATTTCTTGTGTTCTTGCCAATAGCTAGCCGTGAGTTGGTGTTAGGCTTATAACCAGATATTTTGCCTTCTTGGTTTTGAGATCCAAACCATGTTCAGGTATTCACCGTTAATTTTAATGCCAATGTAGCAAATTCCACAGAGAAGGATAATGGTACCCAAGTGGATTAAATCCCACTTGAATCCATTTTGATGGAAGGCAGCAGCTTCATCAATACTGGCCTTGGGCTGAGGAGCAGTTTGTGTGCCAAAAGGGCTCACGACCAGAAAGTGACTCACGGAACTGGATCAGTGGTACAGGTGTCGCGCTGAGATGCAGAAGGTTGGGGAAGACTACTGCATTATGCTGCTCTCAGAAAAGTGTTCGTGGCTGAAAGTAAAAAAAAAAAGTTTGCATACACATTGAACGAATAACATCCTAATAGATGGGATTTATATATATATAGATATAGATATAGATATATATATAGATATATAGATAGATATATAGATAGATAGATAGATAGATAGATAGATAGATAGATATAGATATAGATATATAGATATATAGATATATAGACAGATAGATAGACAGATAGATATAGATATAGATATAGATATAGATATAGATATAGATATAGATATAGATATAGATATAGATATAGATATAGATATATAGATATAGATATATAGATATAGATATATAGATATAGATATAGATATAGATATAGATATAGATAGATAGATAGATAGATAGATAGATAGATAGATAGATATAGATATAGATATAGATATAGATATAGATATAGATATAGATATAGATATAGATATAGATAGATAGATATAGATATAGATATAGATAGATATATAGATAGATATATATCTATATATCTATATCTATATCTCTATATATCTATATCTATCTATCTATCTCTATCTCTATCTCTATCTCTATCTCTATCTCTATCTCTATCTATCTATCTATCTATCTATATATATATATATATATATATATATGAACTAATAACATCCTAATAGATGGGATTTATATATATATATATATATATATATATATATATATATATATATATATATATATATATATATATATATATATATATATATATATATATATATATATATATAGATAGATAGATAGATATAGATAGATAGATAGATAGATAGATAGATAGAGATAGAGATAGAGATAGAGATAGAGA
Source organism: Bradypodion pumilum (assembly GCA_035047305.1). Lineage (NCBI taxonomy): Eukaryota > Metazoa > Chordata > Lepidosauria > Squamata > Chamaeleonidae > Bradypodion > Bradypodion pumilum. The sequence goes on along the minus strand of JAWDJD010000006.1, from coordinate 61,479,569 downwards.
TAGAGATGCGGGTGGGGTGCGGGTGGAAGGGTAACCACCATGGGGTGGTTGGTGTAGAGGAACTCTTCCCCATGGTGCCTTTTCGATCCTGCAGCCCTTGCTTTTTAGGGGGTGGGTAGTCTTAACTTTTTTACTGTTTTAACTGTTTTTAGGATTATTGTTGTATTTGTGAATATTGTCTGTAAACTCCTTGGGTTGCCCTGGGGTTACTTTTTATGTTGTTAGCCGCCCAGAGTCGGCCTTGTGTTGAGTGGGCGGGATATAAATTGAATAAATAAAATAAATTATATATATATATATATATATATATATATATATATATATATATATATATATATATATATATATATATATATATATATATATATATATATATATATATATATATATATATATATATATATATATATATATATATATATATATATATATATATATATATATATATATATATATATATATATATATATATATATGAGATTCTATCAGGAAGATGTAAATATGGTAATATATTGGTCTATAATAAGAGACCACCCTGTTATGATTATCCTTGGTGTGTGTCTGCGTGCTAAAAGTCTAAACTGAGGTTATCATGTTTTGGCCAAAATCACTGGGAAAGACAATAATGCTAGGAAAGCTGAAGCAGTAAACTAAGAAAATAGGAAGAATAAACATGAGATAAATTGGCTCATCGCATTTGGTTTGCAAATTACCCATAAAGCATTTACCTAAAAGTAACTAGTTGCGGGTCACCATTTTGGTTACCTCCAAATTCTGGTGCAACATTTTATGTGTTATTGTAGGGCAGGAACAAAGAATCTTTCTCTTAAAAGACCATTCAACTGTCAATAAAGATGGTGGTGATTATGATATAAATTTAGGGATATATGAAAGCTCCCTGACATACTCCTTACCTGCCTAAAGGATGCAGAGTTAATGGCCAACCAACTAGTGATCTTTTAAACAAGGGGTTCCCAAACGTTTTGGGATGGGGGCCTGACCATGCCTCTGGAAAAGCTGAGTGGATCAGACCATGCCCCCAGAACAGGGTATGTTTGTGCATGCATGTCCATATTTACTTCCTGGTTCAGCACAGATGTCCTCGCACATGCATGAAAGCAGCTATATTTTATTTATTTATTTATTTTTCACGCTTATATACCGCCCAATCAGGTACAACCCAACTCAGGGCGGTTTACATAGCAGACAGTAAATACATAAAAGACACATGATAAAACAAAGTTAAAAGTTAAAAAACCCACCCCTAAAAGGTGTGCAAGAACCAAAGGGACCTTGGGGGAAGGCACACTTCTCTATACCAACCACCCAACGGTACCCCCATCCCCACCTGCACCCCAAACTTGGCCCGCCAGCCAGGTCTTTAGTTCCTTCCTAAAGGGCAACAACTCCGTCTGGAGATGCAGTTCCACAGGCAGGAGGTTCCAAAGGGCCAGTGCGGACACGGAGAAGGCCCTCCTCCTTGTGCCAGAGAGGCGAGCCCCCCTGGCTGATGGCACAATTAGAGAGCCCCTCCGGTCCACTCTGGTTGGACGGACAGACGTCCTTAGGGCGATGTGGTCTCTAAGATACCCTGGCCCACTACCATGTAGGTCTTTAAAGGTCAAAACCAGCACCTTGAATTGCACCCGGAGACAAACTGGTAACCAGTTCAGCCCCCGAAGCAGTGGTGAGGCATGGGCATAACGTCCACACCCCATCACTACCCGGGCCGCAGCATTCTGGACCAGCTGCAGCCTCCGAATGGTCATCAAGGGCAGCCCCATGTAGAGCGCATTACAGTAGTCTAGTCTGGAGGTCACCAGAGCGTGAGTGACCATGAGCAAAGAGTCCTGGTCCAGGAGTGGGTGCAACTGGCGAATCACCCAAAGTTAGGCGAAAGCCCTCCTGGCCACAGCCGCCACCTGTTCTTCTAGCAGCAGCTGCGAATCCAGGAGGACCCCCAAGTTGCACACCGGGTTGGTCTGGGGCAAAACAGCCCCATCCAAAACCAAAGATGGTAGCTCCCGGGATAACGCAGGACCCCCTATCCATAGCCACTCAGTCTTGCTAGGATTCAGCTGTAGCCCATTTGCCCCCATCCAGACCCCAACAGCCTCCAGACAGCTGGAAAAGACTTTGACTGCATCACTGGGGTCCCCACGGGCCGAGATGTACAACTGTGTGTCATCCGCATACTGGTGGTACCGCACCCCGTGGGAACGGATGATCTCACCCAGCGGCTTCATGTAGATGTTAAATAGGAGAGGAGAGAGTACTGAGCCCTGAGGCACCCCATATTTTAGGGGCCTAGGACTCGACCTCTCACTCTCCAACCACACCGACTGGGTCCGGCCCCTCAGAAATGAGGAAAACCAGGACCACACCGTGCCCTGGATCCCCAATCCTCGGAGCCTTTCCAGAAGGATACCGTGGTCAACGGTATCGAAGGCCGCTGAGAGGTCAAGAAGAGCAAGGACGGACGGATGACTGCCATCCCGGTCTATTTACTTCCTGGTTTGGCATGGACGCTTCTGTGCATGTGCAAAAGTGGTCATATTTACTTCCTGGTTCAGTGTGGATGCTTCTGTGCATGTGCAAGCATGTCTGCGCCAAACCAGAAAGTAAATACAGACACTTCTGTGCATGCGCAAGGATGTCTGTGCCAAACCATGAAGTAAATATGGCTGCTTTTGTGCATGTGCAGAAGCGTCTGTATTCACTTTCTGTTTTAGAAAGGGTATCACAAGCCAGATGGAATGGTTCGGGGGCTGTATCCAGCCCATGGGCCATCATTTGGGCACCCCTATTTTAAACTCTCCAGCTCAATCCTTCTCCATTTCCATAACAATATTGGTGCATTTTCAGTTCACAACAAATGTGAAAATGAAGAAAGGCAAATGGCAAAGTCAGGTGATAGTTTGAATACTGAAGGCAGGACAGAAAAGCTTCTGCTCAGGGCAACAGGATCAGCAGTTGAATATTGGGTGATTTGTTTAATTCCCACCCTACCCTTTTCCCCCCTATCAAGCAACTTTTATGGTAGTCACTAGAAAGGGAGTAACAAGAGACTTTAAAGCACTAAGATTGTTGTGTCCTAAAGCCTGTGCCTTTAAACAATGTACCTATCCATGTGTATCCAATGTAACCTCTTCTATGTGTAACATTGTAACCTCCAGCTGAATCACTGTAACCTTAATAGGACGCAAGCTAGTGACCACCAGATGGCAATAGCGAGCGTCCAAGCTCATTGGTCCAAGACTCACCTAGAACAACAGCGCGGGAAGATTCCCGCCACTACCTTCACCTGGACAAGAAGGGCGTGACCTGCAATGACGTCACGCAGCCTGTAGCCAATAGGCTATCAAGGAGCCACATTCAAATGTATAGCCACTGTATATATTGAGCTGTTCGTCCGCCATTACCTCATGTTCCCTCTGACCAGCATGTAATAAAGTTGTGTTAAGCCAGCTCTTCGGCTGTCCTGGTGTCTTTGGTCCCATACACTAAATTGGCGACGAAGGTGGGATCATGGCTGCCCACGGGACCAAGACATACGCCGGTTTCGACATCAAGAAACCGCAAGATTGGGAACTCTTCGAAATGGACTTCCAAGGTGCGCTGGTGGAGTTCGAGGTGACGGACGAGGCAAAGAAGAGAGCCATCCTCACCAGAATGCTCGGGCACGACGGAAAGAGAGTACTGATTGACCTCATCGCACCCAAAAAGGCGGCTGAACTCAAGGCAAAAGAGCTCCTGACGGTGCTGAGAGACCATTTCCGGCCCTCGGTAGCGATGTTTCCCGCTCGGAGAGCGTTTTGGAGGCGAGTCCAAGCGCCTGATGAGTCGGTCGCCACTTTCGTAGCGGCCCTGCGCCTGGCTGCCGGCCCGTGCAAATGGGAGAATTTGGAAGTCACCCTCAGGGACTGCGTGCTATGCGGCCTGAAGGACGCCGAGATTCAGCGCACGCTAATGAATCAGGAGCCGCCCCCCACGTTGCAGGAGGTCCTGAAAGCGGCACAGGCCGCGGAAGCCACGAAGGCAGGGGTGCAAGAGCTCCAGGACTGGCGGCCGAAGGCCGACAAAGCAGAGAGTTCGGTGCACGCAGCCTGGTGAACTTCGAAATCGTCCGCCGAGAGCGGCAACGACGAGGACGTCCGGAAGGTCTGAAAGGAGGGCCGGCGTTGCGACGGCTGCGGGGTGGCTCATGACCGTGCCAGGTGCCCATTCAGAAAGGCCGAGTGCCACAACTGCGGGCGACGTGGGCACATAGCCAAAGTCTGCAGACAACGACGCAAGGACCGGAGGAGCTCGCCCGACTGCCCAGCAATGGACCGGAGGAGCTCGCCCGACCGCCCAACGAGGCCAGACCGCTCGACGAGACTAAAGGATGGCGCCCGGCCCATGAGGAAGCAGGACGGTGTGGGCCGCATCTCCGACGACAGCGACGACGACGCCCCGGTTTTCAGCGTGTCCTTGGGACACCCCCGTTACTTTGTTGAGGTACTGGTGCAAGGGGCCCCTGTTAGGATGGAGATTGACTCTGGCTCCTCTTACTCCATTATTTCCCAGAGGGAGTTTTTGAGAATTGCCCCCCGCGTACGGCCCAAGCTCAAAGCGTTGAGGTCCACGCTTCGGGACGTGCAAGGGAACAGTATCCCGGTGTTGGGGGTTGGGAATTTCCAGGTTCAGTACAAGCAGCACGCCGCGGAACTCCCCCTAGTCGTTCTTAAGGGAGGTAATTGCAGCCTCCTCGGGACTCAATGGTTTCAGCCCCTGGGTCTGTTCATTGGGGGGGTGCACGCCGTTGGGTCTGACCCGATACAGGAGGTGTGCGACGCGCACCCCGAAGTCTTCAAGAAGGGACTTGGGAAATTCAATGGACCCCCAGTAACGTTCGACCTGGACCCGGAGGTCCGCCCAATCAGACTTAAACCCCGCAGGGTGCCTTTTGCACTCAAAGACAAAATAGAGGCGGAACTGGACAAATTAGTGGGCCAGGGGATTCTTGTTCCTGTTGATTCCGCGGAGTGGGAAACTCAAAATGTCACAGCATTGAAAGCCAATGGGGAGGTTCGCATTTGCGCCGATTATAAGTGCACCATTAATAAGGCAATCCGCCCTAATGCGTACCCGGTGCCGGTGGTCAGCCATTTGCTAGCCAGGTTACATGGGGGAAAGTGTTTCGCTAAGCTCGACCTGGCACAGGCCTATCAGCAACTCATGGTAACCCCTGCCGCAGCTGCTGCACAGACCATAATCACGCATAAGGGGGCGTTCCAGGTGACGCGCCTCCAATTCGGCGTGAACTCGGCGCCTGGAATTTTCCAGTCGCTCGTGGAACGCCTCCTCAAAGGGCTGGATGGCGTTTTACCATATTTTGATGACGTATTGATAATGGGGGGGAGTGAGGTTGAGTTGGCTAAAAGGCTAAACAAGGTCCTGGCGGCGTTCGAACGGGCGGGGTTGAGGTTGCGAAAAGACAAATGCGTCTTCTTCGCGAAGGAGGTTGAGTTCTTAGGGTTCCGAGTAACACCCGAGGGGATCAAACCGTCCAAATCCAAGGTTGCCGCCATCAAGAAAGCCCCTCGCCCCACATCCAAGCCCGAGTTGCAGTCGTTCCTAGGGCTCTTAAATTTCTACCACTCCTTCCTTCCACGGAAGGCTGCGGTGGCTGAGCCGCTTCACAAGTTGCTCAAGAAAGATGCGGCATGGATGTGGGGCGATGACCAGGAGAGGGCATTCACGGAACTGAAACAACTCCTGGCGTCTGACGCCATTCTGACCCATTTTGACCCCAAACGGCCGGTGGTACTGATCTGTGATGCATCCCCGGTGGGGGTGGGGGCGGTGTTATGCCACATGTTGGAAAACGGGAGGGAGGCCCCAATAGCGTTCTACTCCAGGTCCCTGTCCCAAGCGGAGAGAAACTACGCCCAAACAGACAGGGAGGCGCTGGCGATAGTTGCGGGGACCAAAAAATTTCGCGATTTTCTGTATGGCCGCCCCTTCACCATCGTGACTGACCACAAGCCCCTACTAGGCATTTTTACCGCAGATAAGCCCACGCCACAGATCCTGTCCCCGAGAATGCTTAGGTGGGCCATTTTTCTCAACGCCTACCAGCACGCGTTGGTGTACCAGCCCGGGAAAGAGATCAGCCATGTGGACGCTCTATCGAGGTCCCCCCTCCCCCTGACGCCCAGCCAGGTGAGCAGGGGGGAGCGGGACCATCCGGTTCTCATGATAGAGGTGCTGGATTTGCCCCCCGTAGTGCCCGCCGACATTGCTACAGCGACAAGAAAGGACAAGATGTTGGCGGCGGTTTGCTCCTGGGTACAGAAAGGGTGGCTGGCGTCCTCCCCAGCAGAGGAATTCACCCCATTTTTTAGGAAGAAGCTGGAACTGTCCCTAGAGAGGGGGTGCCTCTTGTGGGGGCAGCGGGTGGTGGTCCCTACATCCCTTCGACCGCGGGTGCTTAAACTGCTGCACGTCAGCCACCCCGGAATCGTGCGCTCCAAAGTGCTGGCCCGAAGCTACTTCTGGTGGCCCCAGTTAGACGCCGACATCGAGCACATGGTCGGCACTTGTGAGAGTTGCCAATGCTCCAGACCAGAGGAGGCCCGTCTTCCCCACAGGGAGTGGGACGCGGCTATGGGGCCGTGGTCCCGGATACACATAGACTTCGCGGGCCCGTTCTGAGGGACCCTGTTTCTCCTTGTTGTGGACGCTTTCTCCAAGTGGTTGGAGGTCATCCCAGTCACGAGCACCTCCTCGGCCGCGACAATTAAGCATTTGCGGAGAATTTTTTCCACGTTCGGCATACCCGACACCCTAATTAGCGATAACGCTAGTTGTTTCACGTCCACTGAGTTCAGGGCATTCACAGAGATTAACACCATCCGGCACATCACCTCCGCCCCTTTCCACCCGGCCACCAATGGCCAAGTGGAGCGCCTCGTACGCACCACGAAGGACGCGCTGCGGCGCATGGGCCCCGGGGACCTCAACCTGCAAGTGTGTCAGTTTCTGCTAGGGTACAGGGTGACCCCGCTAGCGTCAGGCTACTCCCCTGCGGAGCTGTTAATGCGCAGGAAGCTGACCACCATACTCACTAGACTAGATCCCACGAGAGTTGAGGACAAGGGGAGGAACATAGGGTTAGAAGCCACCAAGAGTTTCGGCGTGGGTACATTGCAGGAACTACGCCAGCGCGGGGCCAGCCTGGGTGCCAGGGGTGGTCGTGGAACAAACCGGTCCCGTTTCGTACCGCGTGGAGACCAACACAGGTCTACTTTGGCGGCGGCACGCGGACCAGCTCCGGAGCCGGGTCCCAGGAAATCAGGGCCCCGAGAAAACGGATACAAATTCAGCGTTAGGGGTCTCCCCCACCCGTTTAGCCCAAGGGGGAGGAGAGGGGGGGTCCAGGGTCCCCACCAAGGGGGGAGGAGAAGGAATTTGTCCTCGTAGATATCCCGCGGGATCCCCCAACAAAGTTTGATTTTGATTTTCAGAACCGGGGGGTTTTTTCGGAGTGGTCCCCCACCCATCCAAGCGAGAAGAGGGGTTTTACGTTAGCCCCTGGTGCCCCCGGTTCAACCACAACGGAATCTACCCTTTCCCCTAAAACTGCAAAACCGCAGCAAGCCGCTAACAAGTCTCCCTCTCCCATTACAGGACAAGGATCCAGGGAACAAGGAAGCGGGAGCGGCCCCCGGGTGGGCCAACCCACATCGCGGCCCAAACGCGAGTGCAATAAACCATCTTGGCTAAGAGACTTCGTCTCATCCTAGGGGGGAGGGGTGTTGTGTCCTAAAGCCTGTGCCTTTAAACAATGTACCTATCCATGTGTATCCAATGTAACCTCTTCTATGTGTAACATTGTAACCTCCAGCTGAATCACTGTAACCTTAATAGGACGCGAGCTAGTGACCACCAGATGGCAATAACGAGCGTCCAAGCTCATTGGTCCAAGACTCACCTAGAACAACAGCGCGGGAAGATTCCCGCCACTACCTTCACCTGGACAAGAAGGGCGTGACCTGCAATGACGTCACGCAGCCTGTAGCCAATAGGCTATCAAGGAGCCACATTCAAATGTATAGCCACTGTATATATTGAGCTGTTCGTCCGCCATTACCTCATGTTCCCTCTGACCAGCATGTAATAAAGTTGTGTTAAGCCAGCTCTTCGGCTGTCCTGGTGTCTTTGGTCCCATACACTAAAATGATTATCTTCTAAAAAGGCAAATCAAGAAGTCTTGTCTACAGTATTTCTATGCATTTTCTGTCTCCCTGCCCTTCTTGTTTCCTGCATCTGAAGTTAGCAGTGTTGTGGTCACAAGACAGCTGGTGAGTTAATCAATGACTTTATAGCAAGAATGACAAGGAAATTTTGTTTCTAAGCATATACAAGTTGCCCTCACTTATCTATAGCAGATATGTTCCAAGATCTTCCATCAATATCATAAACTGTGGAAACAGTGAACCCCAAATTTAAACACACCTAGTCATAGAAGTAATGTGTGCATGTACAAAAATTCCTGTTGTTCCAAACGTTTGCTAACAAAATGGCTGCATTTAAAAATACAATCTGTTCCAGTTTAAACATTACATTGTAGACAGTGGCCTCTAGTGGCCAGCTCTGATTTCAGGGATTTTTTATTGAATATTTTTAAATCTGTGGGAATTTGAAACTGCAGAAACTGAACTCATGGATAAGGAGGCAATCTGTACTCTTCTTTATTATTCCTGAGTTTTTCTTTCTCTTCCCTCACTTCTAATCGCAAGTGAATATTGGATTTAATATTAGGCATAGATAAGGGTGATGCTCTACCCTAGTAATCCTCTGGGTTCATTTCATTGCCCTACAGTCATTCCATGGCTGCACTATCACACAAATATCCCTGATTTGGTTCATTTTTATCTATTTGCCTCAAGACAGTGCATATATCTAATATAATATTCCTCCAATACATTTTTCTACTGGCCAGCAAATTCACCGTGCAACACTTCTGGATAGGAAGTACTGTATTAGCCTGCTGAATGCCATTGCCCTGGGGACATCCAGGTTTACTTGCAGTACTTTCCACTCTTTGAGGAGGCTCTGTCTATGATTTCTAACCCAGGTAATATACCATTCTGCTATAAGAAGTCATCTAATATGGAAAAACAAAAACACTCAATGTCTAATTGGAGATTCAACAGTCAAAGCAATATTTGGGGCCATTAATACAATGATCAAAATGACAAAGCCGTTATAAAATGGGCAGAATCCCATTCATTGTGCCTTATACGTGATCATCAATTACCCAGTTCATTTAGTAGTGGCGAGTGGCAGAGGGGCTGCATTCCAGATCTAAGTTTTCTTAGCGAGCCTATAGCTCAATAGTGCATTACGTGTAGGTGACCCAGTCCCAAATACTCAGCATAGATTCATTCTATGTCAGATCAGATCAGTCATCCGACTTCAATTTGTGCCATTCCCAACTAGGAAAAGTTCCTAACAATGCTAGATGTAGCTGAGCTTTAGATTGCCCCTTGACTAGAGAACTGTGATTAATTTATAACTTCCATTTTGGATTGTTCTCATGCCTCCATTCCAAGAGGGTGCCAGAGCAACTATATCCAAGGTCTTACTCTGGAAACACATGTTCAATAGAGTGGAACTCCAGATAACGTCAAAACTCCATTCCACTGAGTGCCGCGCTATCCAGGTTTTGACGCTATGCATCTCCTATGGGAGATGCTCTGGATAATGACCAAACAGTGTTCATTATCCAGAACATCAATACCAAATGCCCAGCATAACAACCATTTTGTAGCATTTTTGGCATTTTTTGGTGTTGTGCGGGGCATCACATAGTGCATAACGAACGCATTGTTAGGCAGATTTGGCGTTATCTGGTACAGTCATTATCTGGAGTTCCACTGTACTTAGATTATATTTCACACTTTGAAGAAAATCCTTGTAGTGAACACAGAATTAAAAACAGAGAAATTTAATCTTGATTCTTGATGGATAGACTCAACAATAAAGCATTACAAGGCAAGAAGCAAACAGAAAGCTTGAAGACTACTGAAAAGACTGAACAATGATCCATACAAAAGGAGCCATATGTGAATATAACCTCAAATGATATAGCAGATCAACTGCTTTTAGCAAGGAAGACCAATCAACACATAATAAAAATAAAATGTTAAGAAGATATTCAAAGCAAAATCCAATGAACTTTATACTTCCTTCATACTGGCATAACTAGAGAAAGCCATAAAAAATAAGCAGGAATGGCAAAATAGAGGGATTTGATGATATTGGCAAAACACAAAAAAATGCCTCCTTCAGCTCTTTCCTAATTGTTGGATGAGCAAACAAATCCCCACAATATGGCAGAAGATGAATAACCACTCTACTGAAACCAAGCAAAGAACCATCAGATCCCAAAGCCAGTCTCCCAACTATGCCACTTATACAGAGTGTTTGAACAAATGCTATTAGATCATTAAGTCCCTAAAACTGAACCACTTCTAATTCCAAAACAGGCAGGCTTTGGACCTGTCAAGAGCTGAATGATTCAAATCTTAAATCTAACCCAGCATACAGAAGACACAAAATGACTGGAGCAGCATTTGTCGATTTTAGAGGTAGCAGATAAAACTGTTCATTCCTAATTGCTGCTCAGAAAGCTCTAATTTCCTATAAAAGATCATGGACTAACAGAAATAGTCACCTTTTTACTTAAAAAACCAACGATTCTTTGTTGAATTCCTAGGAAGGCACAGTCATTGGAGAAATAACATTCTTACAGAATAAATCCTCTCACCATTACTTTTTAACATTTACACAAATGATTAACTCATGTTCTTATACACCAAAAGTTTCATCTATGCTGATGATCTTGTCTTGACAGTCCAGGGGAAAACGTTTGAGTCCACTGAGTACCAGCTAAACTTTGCCTTATAAGATCTTTCCTTATACAGTGATACCTCATACAACGTCCAAACTTGGTTCCACAAGTTTGGACTTTATACAGATTTAAACTTTGTATGAGGCATGCAAAATCCTAGCCACGATGCCTCATACAACATCCAAATCCTTGCTGCGATGCCTCGTGCAGTGTCGTTTCTATAGAGATACATTGTGCTGTAACAGCACAGACTTCAGGGCAAAGTCAAGGAAACTGACAGAACTTTAAGATATCATTGTCTAAAGGCTAGATACATTACAAAAACATGTCAAACAACCCTGATTGTCCAAGAACCTGAAGAATGCTGCAAAAATCCCAGGAATGCTTCTAAAAATTCTGATGAAAAAATTCAAAAAAATCCAAAATCGCGCTCAAAGCCACTCCTAAACACTCTTTGCCTCATGCAAAACCCACAAGAGCAATGCGTGCATGTGTCCTGCCTTTTATACTGCCCAGGCACAATGCAACCTGGGAAAAGCCTCAATGCCTCATACAAAGTCGCATGACTTTGTATGAGGCAACTTTTTTCAAGGAATTAGGTGATGTTGTATGAATTCGATGTTGTACGAAGCGGACTTTGTATGAGGTATTACTGTAACTACAAGCAGCTGAAACTAAACCCTTTACAAGTGCAGGTCTTTGCCTTCCACTTGAACAGGGGTTCCCAACCTATGGCCCACAGGCTGGGTCTGGCCCATGATACCATTCCATTTGGCCCATTGCCACCACCACTTCACCCATAAGTGGAAGTGGGCACATTTATGTCAACCGCAAAATGTGCCTGTGGCTGTCGTAAACGCAGGAATGGGCACATTTACAACAGCCATAAATACACCCACTTCCAGGGGATGTGGTCCAGCCCACTCAGCTGTCCCGGGGCATAGTCAGGCCCACAGCTTAAAAAGGTTGGCCACCCCTAATTTAAAGGCTAGAGAAGCAGAGAGGAAACTCAAAGTTAGCTGGAAGACAACATTTGGCCACCACTTGGGATTGAACCCTGACCTACAAATAACATTATCTTCAAAACAATTGGGTTCAATTAGTATTTAAGTTAATATTGGACAACCTTGACCTCAACATTAAAAACACTTCCAGATGCCCTGATCCTGAAAATTCTGTGCTCCCTCCCTGAGACAATCTGGGGAAGACTGGACATTCCAGATATGGGGCCCAGTGACTGTTGTTAATTTGACATAACACAAAGGTAGGGAATGCATGGCTTCACTCAACCCTATTTGAATGATATACAGTACTAGAAGGTGGTTTATAAGTCAATGTTGCCCCACACACACACACACACACAAACACACACACACACAGCCAGTTTTACTGTCAATATTTCTATGTTGTCTTCTTCAATATAGTCCATTGAAAGGACTATAATACCTGATCTTATACAAATGACAATTCCTTAGGATGTGTGGGGCCTCTCTGCAACTAGACACATCCTAGGAACCTTTGGTCAATGCTGATCAGATCTTATGTGAGTTACGTCTAATGAAATATTTCCACTCACAGCAAAGTGAAGCCAAGAGTTTCTCTAGATGCCCTCTATATTAATAGAAGTTATTGTCATTTGTGGTCCTAAAAAGGACTGTTGGGTCACTTTGCTCATCAGCAAGTTTATGGTGCAACACTTTTGGTTATGAAGGGTTAGCTGCACACCGTTGCCAGGGGACACCCAAGTGTACTCACAATGCTTTCTGTCTTTGAGGAGGCTCCTCCTGTGACCCCCTAATATGTTTCTTGATTTAATACCATGCAATGCCAAATTTAGTCTGATAATTGAAATTCATCCTAATCATTTCTAATGATTTCTGATAGTAGCATTAATGTTTAGCAGGCAGCAAAGCTAACCAATGAACCATTAGGCTTGTGGCAATTGAGAATCTAGCAGATGTTTTACAGTATCAGCTTTCATGGAGAAGAGTCATTTGGAATGCATTGTCAAAGTAAATCCCACTCCACATATCTGGAACAGATCTATATAATAAATCTGTTAATTTTGAAGATGCCACAAATTACTCCTTTGCTGAAGCTTTTGAGATAGCTTTGGGATACATTCAAAGTGAACACAGACTGTGGTGAGCATCCAAAGGAATCAAGTTCCATAATTGTGGAGAACTATCCTATATAATTTTCTGATATGCAGTTTGAGCATGGATAGTAGGTGTAAAAAAGGAAATAGGGAATAAGGGAATAGGGAATAAGAAGGGAGGTGATATTCACAAAACATGAGCCTAAGCAAGGTTGGATCTTGACAGAACAAAAAATTGCCTATGAAAAACTATCCAGCCTCTTTTATATATTACTAGCAAGGGTTGCCCGGCGTTGCCGGGCTTTTGTCTCTGTGTGTTTTAATAAAAAAATGAACCAATTTTATTTTTGCAATAGTTTGCTTAGTCTATAATTATAATTTTTTAAATGTTTATTTTTTAAAAAAATTTTTGGCTTGGCTGTTATTAACTGGGATCTGCTTTTTTGGGGTTTTATGAGGATTAATAAAAGAAGAAAGTATGATATAATTTTTTGCAAATTGTTTTATGTAAGTGAATAATGTTGTAGTTTTTTGAATTTTTTTAATTAGTTGTACCGTAGGTCCTAATTGTAATAATGTAAAAGTAAATGTTTTTTACATTCAATGTTTTTAAAATGTGTTTAGATGTTTAGAGTTTAAATATGAGTTATAACTCAGCACAGGATTTTTAAAAGTTTCTATTGTATTTTATTGACATATGTTTTAGTGTAATTTTTTTTACTTGTTTTTATTGGTGTGACCTTTTGTGTTAAATTGTGGATTTGTGTTATGTTTTTGATTTGTTTTTACTCATGTGGCCTTTTATTTGGAGCTGTTGTGTGTTTTTGAATTGTTTTTACTATTGTGGCCAGCAGGTGGTGCTGGTAGGGGTTATTGTATTTTGATTTTTTTCTCTCCTGGCCTCTGGGTGGAGCTTCTTCTGGTAAGTAGTCTCTTTCTTTATTCATTTTTTTTTTAGTCCTGGTGGAGTTAGCACATCTTTTGGTAAGTTTGCTTGTTTTCTTTGTTTTGTGTGTGTGTGGGCGGGGGGGGTTGGAATTTATATTTTTGTCTGTTTGTTTTGTTTTTGATTGTGTCTTTGTTTACTTTGTATTGTTTGTGGTGTTTTGTTTTTGTGTATTTTTGGATGTGTTTGACTGTTTTTAATAATTTTTTTAAAAATTATTTTTTTATTTGGTGGTGGGGAAGGGACGTGGTCTCTGGGGGTTAGGAAGGGTGGGCTAGGTGGTGGGGAGAGGGGCATGGTCGTTGGGGGTTAAGAAGGGTGGGTTAGGTAGTGGGGAGGGGGGCATGGTCGTTGGGGCTTAGGAAGGGGGGGCTAGGGGGGGCGTGGTCGTTGGGGTTAGGAAGGGTGGGCTCGGTGGTGGGGAGGGGGGCTTTAGTGTGTTATGGTGCTTTGTTTGTGTGGAGTCGTGAAAGTAGATCGGGTTTCCCCTTTAATATCAGTGGGTGGGGGTTGTGACCCCCCTCTCCGCTTGCTACCCTAGGGTTGGGAGGTTTGTGGGGAGAAAAGGGCTATATTACCCCCACACTTCTGGAACCAAAAGATCAGGCAGACTGGATCGAATCCCCACCCCCACCCCTCCTTAAAACCACTCCGTTTTTAAAGAGAAGAAAAGACGGAGTTGTTTTAAGGAGGGGGGTGGGGGATCGATCCACTCTGCCTGTTCCTGTGGGTCCAGAAGGGTTGGGGGGAACACCCCTTTTCTCCCCACAAACCTCCCAACCCTAGGGTAGCCAGCGGAGAGGGGGATCGCAACCCCCACCCACTGATATTAAAGGGGAAACTCCAGTCGGGAGCTTCAGGCGCTGTTGGTGAGGGAAAGAAAGCCGGCTGGTGTGTGCTTGGCTGTGAGTTGTTTTTCTTTTTCATTTTTCGGGTGCCGGTTTCCTCAGCGCTCTGCGCGCTCATGGCGCGCAGGACGCTGGGGCTTGTAGTTATGGGTTGCTGTTTTGTGTTTGTGCTGCGTTTTTTTAAAATGCTTTTCTTTCGATTGGCTGCGGCGCGTTTCCGAACGCTGCGCCGTGCGAGAGCCTCTCAGCCTGATTGGCTCTGGCGCGGCGCGGCGCAAGGAATGTTGGGAAGTGAAGTTGTTTCCCTTTCTTCGCGTTTGTGGGGCTGTTGCCCCACTGCCGGTTTTTTCAATCCTTCGTTGACCTGCGTACCCAGATCGGCCGTGTGCACGAAGGGTGAGTGCAGGCAAGTAGGGCGAGGCATAGCAACCTATAGCCAGTTCCAATGGTTAACCCTTGGATTTATAGGTTAAGATCAACATATGGTGTGGAGATGGTTATTTGATTGACTAGTTCATTTTGCTGAAAAAGTATACTGCTCAATTTTGGAACCTAAGGTACATGGTCACTAGCCTGTTTATTGTTGTTGTTGTTGTCATTGTTGGTGTTGTTGTCGTCATTGTTGTTGTTTACAATCAATTAGTAATTTCTGGACTTTTCATGCTATTCTGGTAGATATTCAAGCTGTCTTCATGATTTGATGGGTTATTCTGTGGCAACAACCTCAAGTGAGCAGAGGCAGCCTGTTTTTAAACTACCACAGACATGAAACCTAGCAAACATGGTCTGTGATGTGGTCAAGCAGACGGCTGGGATGGGGTAGAGGGAATAACACTTCCTCAGTAGCTCCTGTGCTCATGAGAAATCACGAAACAGACTGATCATTAGTGGCTTACATGCTCATTTTCTATGCTCAGACTGTCAGCTTCTAGTTTTACCATTCCCTACTCAGTAGCTTATATTTTCCTTTGTTAGTCACTGCAAAATTCATCTAGGGACACAGGATTATTCCTTTCTGCCTAACAGAGTGTGTATGCATGTGTGTGTCTATACCAGGGGTTCCCAAACTAAGGCCCTTTCACATACTTGGCTTGCAGCACCATTTCATGTGGCCCCCTACCCCTTAAAGGGTATTTGAGAAACAAAATGGCTGTCCCTTTGAAGCTGTTGGGACAAAATGGCTACCCCCATCATGCAGGCAGGACAAAATGGCTGTCCAACCCTCAAACCTGACTGAGAAAGCGTGACCTGGCCCCTGGCTTGAAAAGGTTGGGAACCCCTGGTCTATATACATACAATCATGTGCATATGCTCAAGTTGCTAATTCTTGAGAACTATTTCAGTGTTCTTGTGTTTTGCAGCCTGATTGATGGTCAACTGCAAAATGCAGAGTTGTGCAGCAAATAACAAAAGGGGCATCAAACTTGCTTAAGAAAGATTTAGTCAGCACAAGTGATGTTTTTGATCAATGTCTCACTCGCTTCTCTGTGCCTGCTGTGTTGACATTCAGGTTCCCCTTTGGAAATAATAGTTTAATGGAAACACTTTAGCTACTTCATTTCACACGAAAGAATCCCATTGGATTGACAGACTCATTATTGGCGTGAATATTATCTACAACAATGATGGTCAGGTGAATTATTTCAGCATGCTTGACATATACTGCTAGGAGACAAGATGGAAGGAGATGAGGTACCTAAGTCATTCAGCTTGTCTTTGAAGGAAGAGAGAAAGAAAAGGTCAAGTCTTCTATAAGATTGAGGAGAGAGCAGTTTTAAGTCATGTGTTGAATAACAATAGTATCAGAGATGATAGCAATCATGACTTTCTGAGAGTTCGATGGGGCAAATCAAGTGAAATTAACCATATTTATTTCAACACTCTCCTTGGTACAAGGATATTTCCTCCTCCCCTCCCTTCTCCTTCTCTTTGACTCGTGATATTCCTTAGATCCTCTCAGCACTAGCTTCTCTTTGATTCTGATAAAATAAATTTTGGTAAAACAATGTTGATGGATTTAAAAATTTACATTGAAACCCAGTTAAAATTTTGTGTGTGGGGGTGGGGTGGGGTGGGGGAGATAGGAATTTATCCTATGGTGAGGCATACCACAACCTGACACTGATGGAAAGGGACTAGATATTATTTATCCATGAAGTGTAAAATGTGGTCAAAGAAAATATGTTTTATAGTCCTGTCAGCTCTATAGTTTAGATTAAAACCATTCATTCAGATAATAACACTGGTCATGACTAGGACTGATGATATCCACCAATTTCAGTATTTCACTTTGCCGGTCTTCAATTCTTTTCATCACATTTGTACTTTTTTCAAAGTCAGCATGAAAATCTAGAAGAATGCATATTTTTCCAAAATAAGACTTTTTCTACACACTTTTGCTTAAGGTTTCCCTTGCTCGAAAGCCAGTCATAGCTGACTCTAGGGTTTGGTGCTCATCTCCATTTACAGCCAAAGAGCTGTATGTGTGTCTGCAGATATTTCCATAGTGATGTGGAAGGCATTACTAGATGCCAGAGCACACAGAACACTGCTACCTTTCCCTGCGTATCGATATCTATTTATGTACTGTATTTGCAAATTATTGCTTTCAAACTGCTAGGTCGACTGGAGTTGGGACAGACAACATCACACAGCACTCAGGTCTTGAACTGCTGACCTTCTGGTCATCAAACTCAGCACCTTAATCACTAAGACACCACTTAGAACATGCATTTTGCAATCAACCCAGAGAGCAAGGTTGCTACCCTAGCTTTGCAAGTTATAGTCTTAAAGCAAAACTATTTCCCATTTAGTATCCCATGTAGACACCCTGGGTGCTTCTTCTTCTTTCTTGTCCTGATCAAACCCTGGACTGTCAAAATGAAGACACTTTCTTGGCTTTGTCATTGGCCAAAACTAAGTCCTCATTGGTGCATGTTTTTGGCAGTAATCGGCAGACCAGTAAATGAGCCAGATTCTGTATCTCTCCACATTCACACTGCATGTTGTTGTCTACTGGCAGCCCCCACTTGAGCATGTTGGTCTTGCATTTTTGGATTCCAACTCTCAGCCTATTCAGAGTCCTCCAAGTGACATAGGGGAGGTAGGGTTCCTCAGCCATATCCTCCTTTAATGTTGTTCCATGCCTTTGAGCTCCTTCCTCCATCTTCTAATTTGGTTTTGCTATTGCATAACCTCAAGAATGTTTGTTCTTGCCATAAAGATCTTCCTGGATCTGAGCTGGTGGACATGAGGCTCATATCCATTCAGAGGATGTCGAGGGTCATTATCTTGCTTAGTTCTCTTGGCATCTGCTGCTTAGTTGTTGTTGTTCAGTCACAGTCAATTCTGACCCTTTGCAACTCCACGGACCGCTGCATGCCAGGCTCCTCTGACCTTTGTCATTCCCCACAGCCCACACAGATCTACGCCCATTGTGTCAATGATGCCATCTAGCCACCTCATCCTCTGCCTCCTCCTTCTTTTGCCTTCAATCTTTCCTAGCACCAAGGCCTTCTCAAGTGAATTCTCTCTTCTCATTTGGTGGCCGAAGTACTTGAGCTTCATCTTCAGCACTTTTCCTTCTAATGAGCAGTCAAGATTGATTTCCTTCCTAATTGACTGATTTGATCTCCTTGCGGTCCAGAGTACTCTAAAGAGTCTCCTCCAGCACCACAGTTCATAGACGTCTATTCTTCTGCGCTCAGCCTTCTTTATGGTCCAGCTCTCACAGCCATACATTACTACTGGGAATACCATTGCTTTGACTATGCGGACTTTTGTTGACAGGGTAATGTCTCTACTTTTTATTATGCTGTCTAGGTTTCTCATAGCTTGCTTCCCAAGAAGTAAGTGTCTTTTTATTTCATGGCTGCAGTCACCCTCTGCAGTGCTCTTGGATCCCAGGAAAGTAAAGTCTGTCACTGCTTCCATTTCTTCCCCTTCTATTTGCCAGTGAGTGATGGGGCCGGATGCCATGATCTTGGGTTTCTTGATGTTGAGTTTCAGGCCAGCTTTTCTACTCTTCTCTTTCACCCTCATCAAGGGGCTCTTTAGAGGCTCAAAGGCTTTGGTGTAGTCAATGAAACAGAAGTAGACTTCTTTCTAGTACTCCCCTGCTTTCTCTGTGATCCAGCAAATGTTTGCAATTTGGTCTCCAATTCTGTGCCTCTTCAGAACCCAATGTGTACTTCTGGAAGTTCTTGATCTACATACTGCTGAAGCCTGGCTCCTTGTCTCCTTATCTTAGGTGGAGCAAAACCAGCAAGAAGATACCAACCCTGGATGCTATTGTTACTAATGAGATTGGTTGAAACCGCTGAAACATATACAGTATACATGTACATAGAAGGTTAAACATAGAAACAACCAATTCACACACCACTGTGCCTAATTAATGAATATAAATAATAAACAAGCATGTGCCATCAAATCAATGCAGACATGCCATCCTCTTCACGATTTTCTAGATAGAGAGTACTCGGAAGTAATTTACCATTCCCTTCTTCTAAGGCCTTCTGAAACTGTGCAGCTTGCCCAAGGCCACACACAGACTGCCACTTCTGGGATGCACAGTTAGGGATCAAACTCCTCACCTCTGGATCTTCAGCCAGACATGTAACTCATTGAACTATTCATCCAGCAATTAAAAATTGTGTGTCATCAGGTCAATTCTGACTGATGGCACCTCTTTTCAGGTTTTTAAGGTAGTGAATACACAGGTGTGATTTACCATATCTTTCTTCTAGAAGCACCCTGGACTGTACAGCTTGCCCATGAAAATCAGTTTAATCATAAAATTATTTGGAGTTCTGACACTTTATCACCACAAGGCATGTGAAAAGACTCAGGATACAGAAGTGTCTACAGGCTGACAAATACTAACTTAGCACCACTGAACATAAGGGTAGCCATGGAAACTTCTCTCTCAAAGTCTCTCACAGTGCCTGTAACAGCCTCAAGAGCTACTATTTGTGTCCAGTAAGGAAAACTTGAGTGAAAAAGGTCAGCTGTGATGACTATCTCTGAACTGCCTCTAGGTGAGAGAAAGTAAGGTATCGTGAAGCAGAAGTTATTGTGAAGAAGGGCTGGGAAACTGGCTTAAAATTGACTAACTGGAAAAGTGAAAGAGTTACTGTCACTATGAAATAGAAGCATTAATGTTGAGGTGCGTTATAGGAAACACAGTACAATAACAAACCTACATGAAACATTGTTTCAATATCCGATAAGAGTGTTAGAAATTTTTTGCACCCTACTTAAAAAAAACCTATTGGATAAGTAGAACACGTACTGCAATAGAACAGTATTGGGTAAGTAGAACACATACTCCATAATTCCTCTTCTTCTTTACTTCCACTGTTACCACCTTGGGTATCAAGGGAGATTCAAGGTTTTTGTTCTTGCACTTCTAGCAGCCTCAACCAGTATTATTTGGTGGTGTTCACATGAGACATTTGTAGAAGAAAGAATGAAAATACTTTTCCTCACTTACAATATCTTGGAATTACAAATGTCTTCAATTTGTAATTCCAAGATATTTACCGGTTTTAAGTTTTTAGACTGTAGTATTGATTTTAATGTTGTAAGCCACCCAGAGTCGTTCCAAGTTGGGCGGCTATATATATTGGAAAATTAAATTTAAATTAAATTAAATTAAATCTGTTTTCTTTATTGCATTCATGGTAACAAACAACCAAATAGATTATCAGCACTAAAACAACTGCTACTAACCACAAAAAGAGGGAAGGAATGCAGAATAGAGAGAGGTGGGGCTCTAATGAATTCAGAGGCTGAAAAGCATGGTTGGTTATTGCTGGATACATATTCTCCTCAACCCAGAAAAGTATAGGCAGCATACAACTTCTTCTTGTTATTAAACTTCAATACAGTACAGTACTTCTAGCCATATAGAAATGACACATGGAGTTAGTTTTTCAAAGTCATCTTCTCAATGTTACCTGAGAGCAGGAAAAAAAGAGAAGCTCTTTACTGTGTCATCTTTTAAATATGCATTTTTAATTATACATATTTGGAAACCAGGAATAGAGAATCATTGGCAGTCGACCAGATGTAGCCCATAGTGGGTCCCCATTCCTTGGTGATCATTCTGTTAATAAACCTTAATTGTAATAATCATTTTATTACAGTCAATGACCAGCATAGTAAAATGAAGGGAATTTTTTGTAATTTAAATGCTTAAAATGCAGCCAAAATGCATTACACACAAACACATCCATTTAAATAAAATAAAAAATAAAAATCAGTTTTCAAGACGTGGCAAGACAGAACAAAGAGAAAGTAGGTTTATTATCGTTAGATATTTTTAAAGCATTTGATTCTTTACAATGGGTAACAATTAGCGAGATAATTAAGAGTTACGGATTTGGTAACAGGTTTGTAAAAACAATAGAACAATTATACCAACAAGGATATGCCAAAATTAGAGTCAATGATGGCCTCACAGAGGAATTGAGACTAGAGGCAGGAACAAGGCAAGGGTGTCCTCTATCTCCAATACTATTCATCATGGCAATGGAAATATTAGCTAATATAATAAGGGAAGACAAAAATATAGAAGGAATAATGGAAAATAAAATTAGTTTATATGCAGATGATACTTTACTAATCATGAAACAGCCTAGAAGAACTATGGAAAGGATTCAACAACATTTAAAGGATTTTGAACAAATCACAGGCCTGAAGGTAAATTGGGAAAAATCTGAACTTTTATTTTTTATTCTTGATTCCTATGACATTGTTGACCATTTTGTACAATGGATTAATTCCATTGACAACAATTTACGCTTTACCCCCCATTACCATACTTCCTCCATCCCTTTTTTGGATGTGGAGGTTTACATTTCAGGATCTAGAAAGGTGGCAGTCAAATTGTATAGGAAACCAACAGATAGAAACCCATACTTAGCATACTCCTCCCATCATCCAGCCTTTGTTAGGAATAACATCCCCTTTGGGCTTTTTGCTCGTGCTAAAAGAAATTCCTCTACACCCGCTGACTTTCACACATCTGCTTCTGAAATTCTATCTAAACTTAACAATAGGGGTTATCCCATGCATATTATTAATTCGGCATTCCAACGAGTCAGGGATACTCCCAGACAGTGCTTGTTCGATAGGAAACAACGAGGTGGGGGCAATTTAATCAGGTGCTCCTTTGAATATTCACCAGTGGCCAACCGAGTCAAGAATATAATCTATAAACATTGGCACCTGGTTCAAGACCTTCCAGGTTGTAAGGACAGACCATTGATAGGGTTTAGGAGAGCGTGATCTATCAGTAATATGCTAGTACGATCAGATCATACTGCTAGATATAAATCTACTGAAAAATTGCTTCCCACAGGACATTTCAAATGCCATTCGTGTACGGTTTGCCAATTTTCTTGGGAAACTAAGGAAATAGAGGTTCCCAACAAGGGTTTAACATTCACCTTGCAATCACTCTCAAGTTGTGCCAGTAAATGTGTTATTTACATGTGGGAATGCCCTTGTCAGAAGCGCTATGTGGGTCTTACCAGCAGACCCCTCAGACAGCGGATTTCGGAACATAGGTCCAAAATCAGACATCAGGTTAAAGAAGCCCCTTTGCTCTCACTATATTGAAAAGCGCCATACGGATAGGGACTTTCGTTTTTTGGTATTAGAGATTGTTAGACCAAAATTATTCGAACGATGTGACATTTACAAAAGATTGAGACAAAGGGAAGCATTCTTTATTCATTTTCTCGACACAATGTATCCTAATGGGTTAAACCAGGAGCTTGACTTGGCAGCGTTTCTGTAGGAGTACAATCCTCATCACCTGGGTGAGCTCTAATTTAGCTATCGGCTACACATGAGTCAGCTTTCATCTGTGATAAAGGTAGCTGTTTCTCATACACCTTTCAACGTCCATATGCACCTAATAATTTGAGCGGAGGCAGGACGCGGGTTTAAGAAATCAGCATTACACATTGGTAAGCTTGTATTCTCATTCTGTACATTCATTGTATTTTTATGTGCCTATGTTATTTATATTCAGCCATGTTAATCATTCTGTTTATGTGTAATTTTTATGTATAGATCTCCTTGAAGAAGATATTTCTTATTCGAAAAGTCGCTATAACTAGTATCGACTTAGAGAACTACATCGCTATTTCTGTGCACTTCCATGTTTGTACAGCTCATTTTTGTTCATCTTGGCTCATTTTCCTATTTACCAGCGATCAGCTATAGTTTTTGTTTCTACCCATAGAGGAATTTTTTATGTTATTACGTTCCTGGCTACATTTACACCTATAAAGACTTTTATGAAAATATGACGGTTGTACTCCTTTCTTAGCCAAGATATCTCTCCAAACGGTTTTTTCACCAGTTGAGCTCTTCACCGTTTGCGCCCCTTTCTTCTCGTGTTATCATCATGGCGGTTTATGACAGAGGATTTGCATATACAGATTTACAGAGAGAACAAATTTTAGAAAAAACCTTGTCATTAAATATGGACATGGACACACAGAATAGCGATTTCACCACATTAGAGACTCTAAAAAAGAAACAGGTTAGATTCCAAATGCATGCATCATTTTTGGCTGATTATCATCGTCTCTCCAGGATACCTCGAGGACTCAGAATTAATAAGGGACCCACCCTATTTAGACACAACAAGGAATTTACGGACAAATGGGCTGCCATTTTAGACCGTTGCTCCTTCGATCTTATTTTACTGATTATTGAACAATCACATAAAGAATTGGAAGTGGTTCAGGAGGATATTCAAAAGCTTTCTACTACTCTCCAGACGCAATTAGATCAGCCCACGTTCGACAAATCAGTAGAGGATCTCAACAATAAGATTCACCAATTCCGGGATTCCCTAGTACAATTCAAGAAGAAAAAGTTTTCTAGGGATACCCAGGACTATTCCTCTGATAGAGTTTACAGGTGGAGCTTTCAGCAAGGATTTTCTCGACCTAAGCGTGTCACTTGGAAAGACCAGACTTTCTCTTCGGACTTTGAGACTTCGGATTCCGATGCCCCATCTACCTCCTGTGATGAGTCCCAACAAAAGACTTATGATTTCAGAACTAGGAATCGACAAGGCTTGCCGCAACGCTCAAATTCTTTTTTAGGGAAAAGAAGGACTCTGCGGGGGGCAGGAAAACATAGTTTTCAATTTGTCTTCCAGACCGTTGGCTAACAATGAGGTACGTCTTCTTTCGTTGGGTCTTACTTTTGTTCCCACTCCCCATTACCGTTCCTTCAACACTCGTGTTGATGTGTTTAAACTCATTAGATTGCTTAAATTGAAGGTCTTTTTTAAGGGGATAGATTCACAGTCCAGGGACATGTTTAAACCTAAGTCTCAGTTTAACCCACCAGTAGACGACCCTGCAATTGAGGTTTTCCACAAACAGGTACTCCGGGATTTGTCGCATATTGAGAAGAGCCACACCAAAGGTTGGCATAATTTATCTAAACAAGACCATGCCACCTTAAATGAGTTAGCACACGACTCTTCTATTGTCATAAAACAGGCAGACAAGGGGGGAGGAATAGTGATATTAGACACCTCTGATTACACGGCGGAGGCAATTAGACAATTGGGCGATGAGTCTTCTTATTTAAACATCAAACATGATCCGACCCATCATGTCATGAATATCATTAAAACGGTTATATTTGAGGGCATTTCTTTGGGCTACATTACACATAATACTGCTAAGTTTTTGTATAATGAATACCCTAGAACTCCTATCTTTCACCTGATTCCCAAAATCCATAAGCCCAGAATTCAGGGCATGCCCACCCCCGCCAGGCCAATTATCTCCGGCGTAAACTCCGCCCTCGAACCCATTGCTAAGTATTTGGATTCTTTCATTAACCCATATGCTAGACAAACCCCTTCATTCATTAAAGACACCACACATTTTATTTCTCAGGTAGAGGGCTTGGTCGTCCCTCCAACAGGGGTGCTCCTTACACTTGATGTGGAAGCGCTCTACACCAATATACCCCTTGAGGAGGCCAGGACTATTGTCCAGGATAAGTTGGATTCTAGAGCATCTTCACTTCCACCAACTCATTTTTTAATGGATTTATTAGACATCATTTTTGAACACAATTATTTCAGATTTGACAAATCATTCTACTTACAGGTAAGAGGCGTGGCCATGGGGTCCCCATTGGCCCCCTCCGTCGCCAATATGTACTTGAATAATTTCGAAAGTCTTTACATTCATCACTCCTCTAATCCCCATTTAGGTCACTCATATACTATGGCAGATTCATTGACGACCTATTCTTTATTCTTGATTCCTATGACATTGTTGACCATTTTGTACAATGGATTAATTCCATTGACAACAATTTACGCTTTACCCCCCATTACCATACTTCCTCCATCCCTTTTTTGGATGTGGAGGTTTACATTTCAGGATCTAGAAAGGTGGCAGTCAAATTGTATAGGAAACCAACAGATAGAAACCCATACTTAGCATACTCCTCCCATCATCCAGCCTTTGTTAGGAATAACATCCCCTTTGGG
Source organism: Bradypodion pumilum (assembly GCA_035047305.1). NCBI lineage: Eukaryota > Metazoa > Chordata > Lepidosauria > Squamata > Chamaeleonidae > Bradypodion > Bradypodion pumilum. Next base: position 61,454,228 of record JAWDJD010000006.1, on the reverse strand, counting down.
CTTTTTGCTCGTGCTAAAAGAAATTCCTCTACACCCGCTGACTTTCACACATCTGCTTCTGAAATTCTATCTAAACTTAACAATAGGGGTTATCCCATGCATATTATTAATTCGGCATTCCAACGAGTCAGGGATACTCCCAGACAGTGCTTGTTCGATAGGAAACAACGAGGTGGGGGCAATTTAATCAGGTGCTCCTTTGAATATTCACCAGTGGCCAACCGAGTCAAGAATATAATCTATAAACATTGGCACCTGGTTCAAGACCTTCCAGGTTGTAAGGACAGACCATTGATAGGGTTTAGGAGAGCGCGATCTATCAGTAATATGCTAGTACGATCAGATCATACTGCTAGATATAAATCTACTGAAAAATTGCTTCCCACAGGACATTTCAAATGCCATTCGTGTACGGTTTGCCAATTTTCTTGGGAAACTAAGGAAATAGAGGTTCCCAACAAGGGTTTAACATTCACCTTGCAATCACTCTCAAGTTGTGCCAGTAAATGTGTTATTTACATGTGGGAATGCCCTTGTCAGAAGCGCTATGTGGGTCTTACCAGCAGACCCCTCAGACAGCGGATTTCGGAACATAGGTCCAAAATCAGACATCAGGTTAAAGAAGCCCCTTTGGTCTCTCACTATATTGAAAAGCGCCATACGGATAGGGACTTTCGTTTTGTGGTATTAGAGATTGTTAGACCAAAATTATTCGAACGATGTGACATTTACAAAAGATTGAGACAAAGGGAAGCATTCTTTATTCATTTTCTCGACACAATGTATCCTAATGGGTTAAACCAGGAGCTTGACTTGGCAGCGTTTCTGTAGGAGTACTATCCTCATCACCTGGGTGAGCTCTAATTTAGCTATCGGCTACACATGAGTCAGCTTTCAGCTGTGATAAAGGTAGCTGTTTCTCATACACCTTTCAACGTCCATATGCACCTAATAATTTGAGCGGAGGCAGGACGCGGGTTTAAGAAATCAGCATTACACATTGGTAAGCTTGTATTCTCATTCTGTACATTCATTGTATTTTTATGTGCCTATGTTATTTATATTCAGCCATGTTAATCATTCTGTTTATGTGTAATTTTTATGTATAGATCTCCTTGAAGAAGATATTTCTTATTCGAAAAGTCGCTATAACTAGTATCGACTTAGAGAACTACATCGCTATTTCTGTGCACTTCCATGTTTGTACAGCTCATTTTTGTTCATCTTGGCTCATTTTCCTATTTACCAGCGATCAGCTATAGTTTTTGTTTCTACCCATAGAGGAATTTTTTATGTTATTACGTTCCTGGCTACATTTACACCTATAAAGACTTTTATGAAAATACGACGGTTGTACTCCTTTCTTAGCCAAGATATCTCTCCAAACGGTTTTTTCACCAGTAAAATGATGTTACTACCAAAACTAAACTTTTTATTTGATGCCTTACCAATTCAACTGACGGATAAAGATATTGAGGAATTTCAAAAATTATTTGATAATTATTGTAACGGAGGACGTAGAGCTAGAATCTTAAAGAAAATGTGGTATTTATCTCAAAAAGAAGGGGGCTTAGGAATACCTAACCTAAAGAATTATTACAAAGCATTCCAGATAAAGAACGTAGTTAAGATTTTGACGAAGGAGTCGGTTATTTGGGAAGAAATTGAAATGAAGGAAGTAAAGGAAGTGGGTAAGAGCCTTTTTTTAGACAAGGAATCAGGGAAAATATTGGTTAAAAATAGAATGATGAAATCAATGTTGGGAGTATGGAAGAAAATTAAAATGAAATTGGCCCCAAATATCTCACCGATAATTGAAATAGAAGATTTGAAAAAGTTCCCAATAAGAATGGATAATGAGATGAAAGAAATATTGTCGACAAATAAGGTCCTCCTGTTGAAAGATTGGATACGAGTCTGCAAAGATAATGGGATGAAAAGAGAGCTATATACCGGGATGAAGTTGAATTGGTTTCAGATAGCAATGTTGAATAAGTGGAATAATAAATATTGGAGGGAACAGAGTTTGGAAAGAGATAGGACGGAATTTGAGGAATTAGTATGGAAAATAAGGAAGGAGGAAATTGGAATTAAAGGGTTGGTTAGTAAAATTTATAAAATAATAAACACAGAAGGTAAACCACAAGAAATATTAAGAAATACATGGGAACAGGATCTGAATTTGAAGATAACGGAAAAGGAGTGGCAAAATAAATGGAGAAAAAGAATTATGAGATCCCTGTCAGTTAGAATAAAAGAACATAACTTTAAAATGTTATGGAGGTGGTATCTGACCCCTATGAAATTACATCAGATAGATAAGAAAAACAATAAAATGTGTTGGAGGTGTAAAAATACCTTGGGTACATATGTTCATATGTGGTATGAATGTAAAGTGGTAGAAAAATTTTGGATAAAAATTGAGACTGAGATAGGAAAAATCTTGGGATTGTGTTTTAAGTTGGGGCCAGGCACCACTCTATTGACCGATGTTGATAATGTTGATATAGACAATGATAAGAAAGAGCTGTTGTCTATGATGCTTGTAATGGGAAGATTGTGTATTGCAAAAAACTGGAAAAGTGAAGTAACGTTAAAGGTGGAAGATTGGTATGGGCAGATGTGGGATCTCGCATTGAATGAAAAATTAACATGGGAGTTAAACTTTAAGAAAGGTATAGTAAAAGAAAATAGATTCTGGAATATATGGCGAAAATTTGTTGAATATTTATTGCCGAGAGATGGAACATATAAATTGACACCAGACCAAATGAAATTTTGGGAACAATAGAAACGAATGGGAGATCCCACAACCTCCTAGGACAATGTATATAGCACCGGGTGATAAAGTATGTAATTGTATGTAATATATAGTCTGTACTTTTTCTTTTTTATGAATGTAAGGTTGTTTTTCTCTTCTAGGGGAATGTATTCAATGTATACTCGCTTATTTGTTTTTTCTTTTTATTGCATTGTATTGTATTGTACTGTAATGTTATGAATGTTTAAGTTTTGTAATTTTGTTTTAAAATTAATAAAAAAAGAAAAGATTTGTGATACAATAACTGCTACTACGTTTGAATCAGGCAATGCAGACAGCACTTTTTTGTGTCCAGTACATAAAATACAGAATATATTGCACATCTACGCAATGAGGCCACATAGCATCTCTGATTACTAACATAAGCTAAACCTTAATTACTGACTAAAGAGAAGAGATAAGGCCTATCCAAAGCCTGAGAAATTGGCCTTGTGGAGTCAGTCCATTAAAAGTCTTGCTGTAATACTCAGACACCAATTCCTTTATCTTTCTCTGCCCCAGATTTGGTGAGACCTAAAGTAGGTGGCTTAGTGGTTAAGACATTGAACTTGATGACTGGAATGTCGGATTGGGGCCGCGAGGCGGCCGTTGGGTCCTGGAGGAGACTGGTCAAGCAATGAGACACGAGGCAAGATGGAGCGAAGACCAGTGATTTAATGAGGGAAAATCATGGGCATTTATCATGTACAGACTGCGTGTAAAAGACTGCAATCTGACAGACTCCAAATGCCACGTACACACGAGTTAATGGGGAAACTCTTCAAGGAAGTTAATTAACTAAATCAAACACTGACAGGGGAACTCTATTGTTCCAAACTATCTTGGGGTAAACATGTGGCTGTTATTGGTTTTAGGGCTTAGAGTAATCCGCAAATGTGCAACTACCTATTACATGACTAGTGAGTTAGTCATTCAGCTTCCTCTTGCTTGAACTGTTTGTCAGGTCAGCTGTGGGTGAATAAATCTATGGCTATTAATCCGCTCCCCAATTTCTGTCCCCTCGGAACCAAAGCTCAAAGGAGCAATCTCCCAAACAATGGTTCTGTCAGGGACAGTATGCCAATTGCGTGCGCGGAACCCGCACTGGAAGGTCGGCAGGTCAGCAGTTTGAGACTCGAGTGCTGCACGATAGAGTGTCTCTGCCCCAGCTCCTGCCAACCTAGCAGTTTGAAAGCAAGAAATTCAAAGTAGATAAATAGGTACCACTGGTGGGAAGGTAAACTCTGGTGTCTAATCATGCCTGCCACATGTCCACAAAAACGTCTACTTACGCAAACAGTGCTGGCTCTTTGGCTATAAACAGGGATGAGCACCAAATCCTAGAGTCATATTTGACTGGCTTTTGAGCAAAGGCAACCTTTACCATTACACTTTACTTAAAGTAGGTTGCTTTACTCTGCTGCAGGACAGAACTGGCCTTCTGGACAACCAATTTATAGCGAATTCTTGGTTCATGATGGGATCAACTCATATTGTGTAAGTCTTAAGAAACTCAGACCTTGCATTTCATTTTTAACAATCCACATAAATTTCTGAAAATAAATACACTTTCATTCACTTAAATTGTGGAATGCCATTCTACTTCTCTTACTGCCAATGCTTTGATTCTTGTTTGTACCAAAAGGCTCACACTGAATGGACATTTTGAAAGAAGCAATTGCTTCCCATAGATGCATAGAAACAATGGAAGCTAGTTTTATCATTCATTTGTGCAACATATGCATAGAAATAAATCTTAACTTGGCATTTTTATTGGCAAGAAGAAAAACCAAAAGCACAGATAAAACTGGATACATTTGAAGTGCTACTTCTATTTGAGTGTAGCTAGAGAATACAACTTGTCAAAATTGTAGCTTGCATTTTTCTTTTCCTCATAAGACAGAAAAGTCGTAGAAAGGGATTCTTTCCTAGGAAATGCTCCATCAGCTGTTTAGTTGTAGCGATGTCTGGCCGCTAGGGCGGCGTTAGAGCCCGGAGGAGACTGATCAATGACAACACGAGGCAACAGGAGCGAGATCAGATCAGTAGTTTATTGGAAAAAGGCGGCATCATTTATAGGGAAAAAAGCACAACGGTGGCAAGCTGTCACCTGACAGGAAAATTACCTCACTCACGTACACGGGTTAATGGGGAATTCTTCAAAGGGGAGTTTAATCAGCTGGGGCAAACATGGATTCAGGGACCTCATTGTCTTGGGGATTAAGCAGGGACAAACATGGCTTATTTGCGCCAGGGATTTCCCGAGCTGGGAGATGAACTATGTACTTAATGCTTGACAGAAGTCAGCTATCTGCTTACTTGGCCGAGTCGCAGGTCAGGTCACGGTAATTGGGTGAATCAAACCCTATACTTTATTCACCCCCCTTAATTTGGCGGCCGCAGAGCCCACGGGCTGGGAGCGTCTCTCACCGCGGTGGCCTCTGGCGGGCCGTTCCATGCCCTGTGGGGCATGGGGAAACCGCATCTCCCCTTTATTTTCTATTTAAGGACCTGACTGGCGACCTTGCGCAAGAGCGGCATCAGCTGCTGAGCGGGTATGACGTCACGGAGTTTCTCTCTGGGGCGGCACTTGGAGATCAGCGAGGGAATGCACTGAGCAAAACAACAAAGCGTAATGCCTAGTATGGTTATCCCCACCACTACCTTAAGCACCGTTTGCAGCCACCCCCAGGGAATCCATGACCACATCCAATTCCACAGGGAACTCCACCAAGCCCCCCATGCGGAACCCTCAGTAATACCCTGGACTATGGTGTGGAGGTTCGTGATCTGGCTTTGGATCTTACGGGAGTTGTCAGTGAGATTGAAGCAGCACATTCCATGAAAAGATTCGCAACCCAGGTGGTGCAGCAAGAGGAGGTAGTCGATAGCCGCTCGATTGTCAAGAACGGCCTGGCGAAGTTCTGCCTGTTCCTGATTGAGGAGCGCTATCGCTGTGGAGGTATGGTTGATGGCTTTTGCCAAACCGCAAGCCAAGCGGCCAATCCTCCGCGCGTTGCCGACGGCCAAGCCTGGCACGCCGACAAGGCTGACTGCTAGGGATACATACTCAGCGGGACTCATTACTCTGAAGCTGCTGTCACAAGAGCTGTCTAACTGGGTTGTGCGTGTGTGCCGTATGAGTGGGGAGACATTTGAAACATTGGGAACATGTGAAACATTAGAAACATTTGTGCTTGGGGCAATCATGTCCTTAGTAGGGAGTAACAGTGTCAAACGACTGATACAACACATTGAGTCCGACAAATTCGCAGGAATATAGTTCCATGTGAACTGGTTGCAGGTGAAGAACCACCCTGAAGGTAGGGTGACGTGAGCGTACAGCGAAATGAGGGTTTCTGGTTTGTTACAAGTCCAGTTGCCGCTGCCGGGGTCAAGGCAGCGGCGCCGAGTCGGACCGCCTGAGGTGCAGCCGGTCATACGGGTGCAGGCAGCGTCCGGGCTGACCGCCACTCGAGGGGTATGAAGAGTGGCTGCGTCAGCCGGCAAGGTTGATGCAAGTCGCCGTCCCCCCCAGCGTGCGTACGCTGAGAAGGTGGTAGGAGTGTGTGGGCCAAAGAACGCCTTCAACAACCAGTCGCCATCCTTGGTGCGCGCGTCCAGAGCGTGGCACACGGGGATGAGACAGGTGCTGAGGATAGATGCAGAACCAATGTCCTGCCGTAGACAAAAATCGGACTGGTTGACGAGGCCCGCCAACCTTTCCCACAAGTTGTACTGCATTCGTGCAGAAATATCTTCACCAGGCGGCAAACCGTCGGCCTGGATCGGAGTAGCCTGAACGCCTCCCCCCAAGAGCAGGGAAAGGGCCAGGATGATGGTGATCGCCGCTGTGTTGGCGTGAATCAGGGCAAAAACTGCAGCTGTGAGGTTCTCCGGTGTCGGCTCTTTCTCCTCGCGCTGAACGGCGTCCTGGGCGTCACTGCAAAGAGCCTTGACCATCCCCCAGGTGATCTTGGGCATCGGTGGCCGTTTCCTCCGGCGGGTCCTCTCGGTCAGGGTGAGGTCCTCCATTTCCGGGATCGGACTCGGGCCGGCCTGGTTCCACGCCATGCGGTTCCAAGTAGGGCTTGACACACCGGGCTGGAATCCAAACGACGCCTGTAGGAGACATAACTGCAGCATACCCTCTTCCCCAGGTTATGAGCGGCACCGGGCCCCTCCAAGAAGGGTCTGGTGGCACTCGGTACCGGACCATAGGTCGCGGGAGAGCTTCCGAACGGCGGAAATGCTTCTCCTGCGGCGTGCAATCCGAAAAAACATTAAGGTGATTGTAAGTGAACAATACCTTGTTGAGACACATCTGTGCTTCTCCCTGTGACTTGGGGAGGGCTGGTGGCTCCCCCCTTTCTGTTTGTTTGTCAATATAGGACTTTAGCGTCCGATTGACCCGCTCTACAATCGCTTGCCCTTGCGGATTGTAGGGAATTCCAAATGTGTGCTTGATGTCCCAAGTAGCCATGAAGGCGGCCAACTGCCTGGAACTGTAGGCCGGCGCGTTGTCCGTCTTCACGTGCCGCGGCTTGCCCATCACCGCAATGCAGGAAAGGAGGTGCTGCTCCACGTGGGAAGCCGCCTCCCCTTTCTGCGCCGTTGCCCAAACGAACTGGGAAAAGGTGTCAATGCAGACATGCATGTATTGCCATCTGCCGAACTGCGGCACATGCGTGACGTCCATCTGCCATACCTGATTAGCCTCTGTCCCTCGTGGGTTGACCCCCCACGAGGGCCCCCCCGGCGCTCCTGCGCAATGCTGGCAAGAGCGGACTATACCTTGGGCCTGAGAGAGTGGCAGATTGAACTGTCTGGCGAGTGCCTTGGCATTTTGGTGAAAAAAGGCATGACTTTGAATTGGAGTAGTGAAAACTCCCAAAACTGAACGTTGCTGAATTTCCTTTGCCGCCGCATCCGCTCTGCTATTGCCCGCGGAAATCGGACCCGGTAGGTCTTGGTGACTTCGGATGTGGGCAATATAGAGCGGCTCTGTGCGGTTCCGCAAATGAAATTGAGCAGTGAGAAACAGACTAAGCAAGTTCTTGTCTATCGCGGGAGTAATGTAAGCTCCCGGTAGGCTGTGAAGCAAATTCCTTACATACAGACTGTCAGTGATGATGTTTAAACGTTCCTTGGCGAAGGTGCGCAAGGCAAGGTTCACGGCTGCCAACTCTGCCCGCTGCGCGGACTTCTGTGGAAGAGTTAGCAGCGTGTGCCAAGCTTCGCCCTCCTGCCAAGTCAGGACACCATATGTGCGTCCCCCATCGGTAAAAACTGTCTTGGCCCCCTGAAGCGGGACCAGCGAAAGCAATTCGAACAAGCTGACTGTTCCTGTCTGAAGTGAGACAAGCCTAGGGTCTTTGGGCAAATGGTATGCCAAGCTTCCAGTGAATCCTTCCAAAGCTATCGGAAGCGAGTCACCGAGCTGCATCAACTGATGGATTTGTTCCTTGGTGAACGGGACTGTGATCTTAGCCAAATCGTGCCCAGAAATGTCCCTTGCTCTCAGCCTGCCGCGGTAGATCACCGTGGAGACCAGTTCTTGGGGCGGAACGATGTTCCGAGAAGAGGTGTTTGGCAAGTAGACCCACTCCACAATTTTCGCTCCCTTCTCTGAGTCTACTCCTAGCGCCCCAGTGAACATGGATCCCGACCGTACGATGTACAGATTCAGGATCGGGGCATATGGCCCCGGGGCGATCCTATCCACCCACCTCTGGCTGAGAACTTGGTTCACCTTCTCGAGCGCCAAGCGCGCGTCTCGAGAGATTTTGATCCGGTCTGCCGGCTGCTTACCTAAGGTTAGCAGCGAGAAGAGCGGTTTTAGAAGGTCCGTATCTAAACGAAAATACGGTCTGGCCCAATTGATGTTCCCCAAAACTTGCTGCAACTCTACAAGGGTGACTGAGTCTTGTAAATTTATCTGAGGCAGGACTGGTGCTGCGAAGGAGCGGAGAAGCCGATGGCCCAAGTATGAAAAGGGCTCGGTTCTCTGCACCTTCTCAGGGGCAATAAGTAAGCCTTTGTCCCCCAGGCTGGCCTGGAGGTCAGAAAACATTTCGCTGCCGAGCTGCAGCAACGCTACTAAGATGTCGTCCATGAAGTGACAAACAATAGCTCTAGGGTAAAGGCTTCGGAACTTTGCCAGTGCGCCGTGAACATAAATTTGACACAGGGTGGGCGAATTGAGCATGCCCTGTGGCAAAAATTTCCACGCGTAACGCTGCGTGGGCTCACCGTGGTTCACGACCGGCACTGTAAAGGCGAACCTTTCCCGGTCCCTGGGGTCTAGGGGGATTGTATAAAAGCAATCCTTGAGATCTACGACTAGGATCTCCCACCCCTCGGGAATCATGTTAGGATTTGGGATGCCGCATTGAAGCGGGCCCATCGGCTGAATGCACTTATTGATCTCCCTGAGATCGTGGAGGAGTCGCCACTTCCCCGACTTCTTCTTAATCACAAAAATTGGCGAATTCCAGGGGCTTGTGGACTGTTCTATGTGTCCTGCGTCTAGCTGTTCCTTAACTAGCTGCTTGAGGGCAACTAATTTCTCTCCCACTACCGGCCATTGTTCTACCCATACCGGAGTGTCGGTGAGCCATTTAAGTGGCAACGCCATTACCCGAAGGTAAGCGTAGCACCGTACTGCTGGAGAATGTCTCGCCCCCAAAGGTTGATGTGCACGTCAAGAATGTGCGGCCGAATTACCGCTGTGCCGTCAGCCTTTGGGATTGTGACTTCTACCCACTCTCGGCTCCTGAACGCTTCCTGGACGCCTCCTACCCCCCACACATCGGAGACCGGCTCAATGGCCCACTCTCTTGGCCACTGGCTCCTGCTTATCACACTCACATCCGCTCCGGTATCGAGTAACCCTGAGAACACCCTTTTGTTCAAAAATACCTCGATAACGGGGCGCTGTTTCCACTCAATGTTGGTCTCCACTGTCGCTAAGACCTGGTATCCTTGCACTGCCTCACTCGCGCTCGAGCGGTCTGCTGAACCGGACTCTGAGCTGTCCCTGAGCCTTCCCTGGCTGCCTGCTGGCGAGTGACAAGGAACCATGATCAGTTGCGCTAATGTGTCTCCCTTGTGGATGGTTTGGGGCAGGTGCGCCCAAAGCTGGACCTGGAGAATGCCTGAAAAATTGGAGTCAATGACTCCTGGAATTATAAAAATTCCGCGTGCTCCAGCTACACTACGGGGCAAAACTAAACCTATAAAGCCTCTGGGCAGGGGTCCCATGTACTGGGTGTCGACTAGATAGACTGTGCCTGGCAGGTCGCATGTAACGTCCGCCTGGCAAGTCAGTTCTAGCCCCGTGCTGCCCTTGGGGCTGGCCTGTGCCCTCGCAGTGCCTGGAATGTGCCTGGAATCTAGTCTCGGTCTGGGGAGTTCGGGATCTGGGTGAAGGAAGCCTCTGTTTGGACTGGGGCCAGAGACGTGCCCGGATTCCGGTTTCCCGAATTCGGACAAAACCTGGCCCAATGGTAGCCTTTCTTGCACTTCGGGCAGAGGGTGTTCGGAGCCTTGGGACGGCCGGACTTCTGTCCGCTTCCCTTGGATCGGCACTCCCGAGCGAAGTGACCGACCTTGCCACAAGTGTGACATGCCCCCTTGTTCTTGCCATTGGATCTTCTTCCCCCCTGCACCGCGGCCGCTAGCAGACCCATCTTGTAAGAGTCTGTGCCAACGTCGGAGCATGCTCGGATCATGTCCGTTAAGGTTATGTCAGGGCGATTGCCCAGGGACTGCAAGATTTTACGGCAGTCCAAGTTGGCGTTGTCTTTGGCTAGCTTGATCATGAGCTCTTCCTGGGCGTGCTCATTGTCAATCTGCCTGCTGATTGCTTCTTCCAGGCGATTGATGAAGTCCATGTAGGGCTCTTGGGCTCCCTGCTTAATGGCGGTGTAATTTTTGGCCGTTTTGCCAGACGCTGGGACCTTGAAGTATGCCCTATAGGCAGCCTCGGCTGACATCTCTAGGGTGGCGAGAGGCAAGTTGATCTGAGCGTTGATGGACTCAAAGGCACCTGAACCATACAACTGGTCAGGGATCGCCGCGCCTCCCATCCTGGCAGCCCGAGCTTGCGCCTCTAGGCGGAACTCGCTGTCCCAAATCATGTACTGGCTGGGGGTGAGCATCATCCTCATGACGGCTTTCCAATCATGAGGAATCCACATGGTGGTTTCGCACACTTGCTGGAGCGTGCCCCTCGTAAAACGACTTTGGAGCCCTGTCTCTGAAATTGCTTTCCGTAAAGCCATGAGAAGCTTGTACGGGACTGGGGAGTGTACAACCTGCTGTGCGCCCGTGAGCGCGTCCATCTCCAAGCGGATGGGACAAATCTGTCGAAGCTCTGCTAGCTGTTCTACTGGCAATTCCCCCTTCTTGAGTTCTATCTCAGCTGTGCGCTGAAGGGCACTCTTCACGACTAGGGAACCTGGGGCTGTCTGAGAAGCGCCAGCGCCTCTCATTCCTTGCGTTCCCTCGGTGACGTCTGCAGCTGTCACCGCGGGAAGGCTCCCTGCGCTACTCTGCTGATACTTGAATGTCGGGTAGAGTGCGGCGGGCGCAGTCGGCTCGACTGGCATGCCTGATGGCTTCTCTAACGGGGGTTCTTCCGCTTCTACCCGGACTGGCTCGATCTGCTCTAAGAGTCTCCTACATTTCCTCCATGTGCGGACTATCCCTCCTGGAGCTTTCGGGGTTTGCTGAATGCAGTCTCCTATCTGATCCCAGAGCTTCAGGGTTAACGTACCTACTTCTGGGTAAAGTAGGCAGTGTTCCCTGAGGTACGCCAAAAGTCTCGCTAGCTCCCTGCTGTGAAATCGTAACTGAAAAACCCTGGCCAGGATTATGAACTCTTGCTCCCGAGTTCTTTGGCTAGCGGACGGACTTGGTCGAGGAGAACAAGTCCCCATATTACCTGCGATGGTCCTCCGAAGTTTCCTTCTCGGGACGAAGTTCGACGCGTCTTTGCAGGCAACAGGTTCGGGCGACGGGTGTCTGGGGTAGACCTCGGAGCGTGGACCTTCTGCCACGGGCCCTTCTATCGGCCTCTGCGATGTCAGGGGCTCACAGCCTGCCCTGAGCGGAACGCGTTTCCCTCTATGGCAAACCTCGCGAAAGCGGGGAGTGAGCGGTAGGAATGTCTCTCTGGAATGCCTCGCAGCGGGCCGTTCTCTGTCCGGCTGGCTGCCGACCAGAGCGCCGCGCTATCCTCCGGGCTGGCGGGTCGCGGTTCAAGCGCAGAACCGGACCGCGTGGAGCGCTACTCACGAGTAGACCTCTCCGGGGTCTCTTACTCACGAGTAAATCACGTCGGGGTCACCAGCTGTAGCGATGTCTGGCCGCTAGGGCGGCGTTAGAGCCCGGAGGAGACTGATCAATGACAACACGAGGCAACAGGAGCGAGATCAGATCAGTAGTTTATTGGAAAAAGGCGGCATCATTTATAGGGAAAAAAGCGCAACGGTGGCAAGCTGTCACCTGACAGGAAAATTACCTCACTCACGTACACGGGTTAATGGGGAATTCTTCAAAGGGGAGTTTAATCAGCTGGGGCAAACATGGATTCAGGGACCTCATTGTCTTGGGGATTAAGCAGGGACAAACATGGCTTATTTGCGCCAGGGATTTCCCGAGCTGGGAGATGAACTATGTACTTAATGCTTGACAGAAGTCAGCTATCTGCTTACTTGGCCGAGTCGCAGGTCAGGTCACGGTAATTGGGTGAATCAAACCCTATACTTTATTCACCCCCCTTAATTTGGCGGCCGCAGAGCCCACGGGCTGGGAGCGTCTCTCACCGCGGTGGCCTCTGGCGGGCCGTTCCATGCCCTGTGGGGCATGGGGAAACCGCATTTAGTAATATGAAAAATATATTTTTTTTCTTAAGAAATCTATTGGTGTTCAACACTTACTATTTGCACATAATGAGTGGCAATGGCTAGTTATAAATTAGCTTAAGACTCATTATGAGTCTCATTATAAATTTCCAGCATGTGCACCTTCTATATGACTGAATATCACCTCTGCATTTGTTCAGCTACTGATTCCTATGTGCAAAAAACAGGTGATAACACCCAACTAAATATGGGATATGGATTGTGGGAGAACATTAAGATTTCAGTGGATGCAACTTGTATCTGAGAATGCTTTTTTTTTTCCTGAAGCAGGAAAAATGCCATTGGTGTGAATTTGTTTAAGGTGGATCCCAGCTTGCCATGAAGTGACCCACACACTATGATAAGGAAGCCATCTCCTGCGGCACATATGAAATGAGACAGGCAGGATTTAACAATGAACTGTTGCAGCCTTGACGGTATGGACAAGGTGCACCTTCACAGCCAGTCCATCTGACATAGCCTCTTCTGCCTTCATTACCATTGGGAAACAGAGTTCCTCCTCCACTCATTTTGCCATTGGGCCCAATATGATGGTTTCCAGCATATTTCCTCCACTGAGGAGACCATCACCCCACTTAAAGGTGCTCATCTGCCCATAGCCATTGGCCCCTCTAGGGAGTCAAGTTATTTACCGCCACCCAACACTCGAAGTTGAGTCGCTGGTTGTACAGTCTACTCCATTACTGTAACAGGATGTCTGGCCAGATGTGCAACAACAACAACATGCCAAGTTCCTATGATATATGTGACTTCATTTTGGAGCTTCTTATTTCATAATAAATCAGTAATGGCTTAATGGCATATGGGAAAAATTAAAACTGGATTAGTAACTCAGCAAGAAAATTATGAATGATGAAGGAACCTATTTGCTTATCACGAGTTCTACTGTATATCTCCATGTTTTCTAGTGTTGAGAATCAATTTACTGAGAAGAGCCATAAGAGATGAAAGCAATCAAAACACTTTATATTCTTCTCTAACAATCCCCTATCTAAAAATTCAGCTTCAGAATCAGGAAAAAGGAACAGTCACATTGTTTGCATGAACCTCTAAATCTCTACTGGGAGATTTTATAGGTAGCCAATGTGCTTATTGCAACAACAAAATCAAAAGAGAACACCTTTAAGCTAATAAATTCATTTTCATGTGAGTTTTCTTGGATATAATCCACTTTTTCATGCCTAAGTGTATTTCTTGTTGCCTCTCCATAGCATCTGCTTAAAAAACTCCTATGTAAAGTAATAACTAAATGTATGCAGGCCCCAAACTTTACCAGCTTTTTTTAATGATTCGAAACTTGCCAGCAGGTTTGGGGCATGTGTGACTCTTCTTTACAAGCCCGCTGGCTTCTTTTGACTGTTGAGGGATCCTGCTTCTCTCTGTTTTCTTTGTTTGTTTTTTGCTATTTTATGCTGGGTGGGGGAAGGGCGAGGGTGATTTTTAATCATAAACTGATTACCGTATTTTCCGGCGTATAAGACGACTTTTTAACCCCAAAAAATCTGTGCCAAAGTTGGAGGTCATCTTATACGCCGGGTACTCTGGAGCCAGGGGCCGCCTGGAGGGAAAGCCATTCGCCGCCGCCGTGAGGCCTCCGGAGCAAGGGGCCGCCTGGATACCACCACTCCCAGCCTTGCGGCGGCGGCGGTAAATAGCTTTCGCTGCCGGTCAGCTGCTGATCCTCCTCCTCCTCACCACCACTACCCGGGGTGGTGGTATCTGGGCAGCCCCTTGCTCCAGACGCCTTGCGGCGGTGGCGGTGGCTGGTTTTCCCCGCCGGTCAGCTGATGCTCCTCCTCCTCCTCTGGCTGGGGGTGGTGGTGCAGAGGAGAAGGAGCATCAGTTGACCGGTGGGGAAAACCAGTCACCGCCACCGCCGCGACCCTCAACCTTGCCGGGGGGTGAGGAGGAGGAGGAGGAGCTGACCAGCCAAAAAAGCCAGCCACTGTGGTGGCGGCTGGTTTTTCCCGCCGGTCAGCTGATGATCCTTCTTTTCTGCACCACCACCCCCAGCTGGGGGGTGAGGAGGAGGAGGAGCAGCAGCTGACCAGCGAGAAAAGCCAGCTGCCGCTGCCACGAGGCCTCCGGAGAAAGGGGCCACCCGGATACCACCACCCTCAGCCTCGCGGCTGTGGCTGGCTTTCCCCGCCCCCGCCGGTCAGCTGTTGCTCCTCCTCCTCACCCCCCCCCCCACCCCCAGCTGGGGTGGTGGTATCCGGGCAGCCCCTTGTTCTGGACGCCTCATGGTGGCGGCGGCTGGTTTTCCCCGCCGGTCAGCTGATTCTCCTCCTCCTCCACACCACCACCACCAGCTGGGGGGTGAGGAGGAGGAGGAGGAGCTGACCGGTGGGAAAAGCCAGCCGCCACTGCCGCGAGGCCTCTGGAGCAAGGGGCCGCCCGCCTCCCTGCCCCCTTTACCGGCGGGGAAGGTAAAAGGAGCCCCGTCAGGCTCAGAGACGCCATGAGCCACGCCTCCCCATCCCCTTCACCAGCGGGGAAGGTAAAAGGAGCCCCGTCGGGCTTGGAGACGCCACGAGCCACGCCTCCCAGCCCCCTTCACTGGCGGGGTAGGTAAAAGGAGTCCTGTCAGGCTCAGAGATGCCGCGAGCCGCGCCTCCCCGCCCCCTTCACCGGTGGAGAAGGTAAAAGGAGCCCTGTCGGGCTCAGAGATGCTGCGAGCCATGCCTCCTGCCCCCGTCACCGGCTGGGAAGGTAAAAGGAGCCCCGTTGGGCTCTGAGATGCCCGACAGGGCTCCTTTTACCTTCCTCGCCAGTGAAGGGGAATAGGTTATATATGTTGTAAGCTGCTTTGAGTGGCACTTGTGTCAGGAAAGCGGGATCAAAATAAAACGTATTATTATTATTACCAAAAGGTAATATTAAAATATTAAATATTAATATTAAAAATGATGATGATAGTACTAATGGCATCCTGATTTTTGTCCACCCTTCTCAGGGTTTCCTAGGTAGGGAGTCTCCAGATTTGAGTTTCCTCCCCTAAGGCTTTTGGGATTCTTGGGCCATTTGCCCAGCCCCCACCCTAAGCTGGCTTTCCCCGCCGGTCAACTGCTCCTCCTCCTCCTCCACACCACCACCCCCAGCAGGTAAAGGGAGCCATCCCCGGCCCGGGAAGCTCCGAAGACGCCACTGTTGGAAGAGGGGTAGTCATACGGCGAGTATATTGCAAACTCTACATTTTAACTAGAAAGGTTGGGGGTCGTCTTATACTCCCAGTCGCCTTATACGCCGGAAAATACGGTAGTTTTATGTGTTTTTAATGCAGTTTTTAGTGGTTTGAGTTTGGTATTTTTTAGCAGTTGTTGTTTTATCTGCTGTTATATTGTACTTTATATATGTTGTTAACCGCCCTGAGTGATGTTTTTCATCAGGAGGGCGGGATATAAATTCATAAATAAATCAATAAAAAATAAAACTTTCCAGTCTTTAAGGAAACTGGAATAGGCAACAAAAATTATACAATACTTATGTGGCATTTTAATTATAGTTCCATGGAACCTGAAATGGTCAATCTGCTGTTTTTTATAAACAGTGGAATAAATGACTCTATTTTCAAAGTAACTTGGGGAAGGCATTAGATTTCCTGAGTGCATAAATTTGCACAGGGACCAGTTCTAAAAAAAAATCACCAGCAAAACTTCAAAGGCAATTTTGCTGTTATGAGCCTGTAACAGCTCCAGGCCCACAGCCAAAGCTCATACTAAATATCCTGTGTTTTCAATAAGTGTAATGCCAGTTGAGTTTCTCCAATAGAGCTGAGTTCTCCGTAATTGATCTAATGCTTTCATAATGAGTTTGTGTTACAAATGTACTGTGGTGCTGTGAAAGAGAATAAGGAGCAAGGAAACCTCTTTTGCTTATCTGCGCAGTCTAAATTAAAGTAAACACAAAGATGAATTCCTCTAAAAGACCATGATTCAGGGAATATAGGAAGAGTGAATGCTCATTGTCGCACTTAGAGAAGCAATAATGTGATCATTAAAGGAAACAACAGGAGGAAAGAAAGAGCCGAAGGCTGAAAAATAAGACCTCTGCGCCTCAATCATGAGCATATTAATTTTGCTGAAGGAACTACTTATTATAGAAAACTTCTTCTGAGTAATGTCTTCATGTTGGCTAACATTCTAAGCTTCTCAGTGGAAAAACAAGACATTTCCTATAACAATACACTATGTCTAATTACTCAACATCAAGTTGAAGTACAGTACTTAGCAATTAATTTTATTTATTTATTTATTTATTTATTTATTCATATTTATATAGCTGCCCAACTCACAAAGACTCTGGGTGGTATACAATCTTAAAACCCTTAAAACAAGAACAACCCCATTAAAACAAATTACCCCGCTAAAACCCCCACACATTAAAAAGTGGAAGATTACTTTGATATTAAACCAACCAGCAGGTGGAGGTCATGACATCTTCAGGACCCCACACCTGCCCCGCCAGCCATGTTTTCAGATCTTTCCTGAAGGGCAGCAATTCCTTCTGCAGCCTTAGTTCCACTGGCAGGAGGTTCCATAGGGCCAGAGCTGACACAGAGAAGGCCCTCCTTCTTGTGCTAGAGAGACAGGCCCTCTAGCAGATGATACAAGCAGAGAGCCCCTCTGGTCCACTCTGGTTGGACGGACAGACGTTCTTGGGGTGATGCGGTCTCTTAGGTATCCTGGCCCAGTACCATATAGAGTATTAAAGGTAATGACCAGCACCTTGAATTGCACCCGGAGGCAAATTGGAATCCAGTGCAGCTCCCGAAGCAGTGGTGAGGCACGAGCATAACACCCACACCCCATCACCACCCGAGCAGCTGCATTCTGGACCAACTGCAGCCTCCGGATGGTCGTCAAGGGCAGCCCCATGTAGAGCGCATTGGAATAATCTAGTCTAGAGGTGACCAGAGCATGAGTGACCATGAGTAAGGAGTGCCGGTCTAGGAGCAGGCGCAACTGGCAAATCACCCGAAGTTGGGCAAAAGCCCTTCTGGCCACGGCCGCTACCTGATCTTCAAGCAGTAATCGTGAGTCCAGGAGGACCCCCAAGTTGCACACTGGGTCTGTCTGGGGCAAAATAGTCCCATCCAAAACCAACGATGGTAGCTCCCGAGATAACACCATGCCCCTAATCCATAGCCACTCAGTCTTGCCAGGGTTCAGTTGTAATCTGTTGTCCCCTATCCAGACCCCAACAGCCACCAGGCACTCAGACAGGACTTTGACAGTATCACTGGAATCCCTCTTTCTCCTCCTCCTCCCTAACATCAACACCCAGGATACAAAAGTGATAAGATCAAACTAGGCCCAAATATACTCAGCCTGAAATGCCTCAGGAAACTCTCCAGTGACAATCCAGTGCAGAACCCTTTGTAACTGTTTACAAAAACAATAACAGAGGCCCAATTGGAATGCATACCCAAAAGGAAAAAAGGGCACTGCCAGGTCCAAGAGGACTCCGATGTGGCTTACAGGAACTGTTCGGGAAGTGATCAAGAGCAAGAAAAGCTCATTTAGAAGATGGAAGGCTTGTCCGAATGAGGACAGCAGGCAGAAACATAAATTCTGGCAGAACAAATGCAAGGCAACAATCAGGAAAGCAAAGCAAGACTTTGAGGAGCGTATAGCTAAAAATACTCAGAGAAATAACAAAGACTTCTTTAAGTACATTAGAAGTAAGAACCCAACTAGGAAGGTTTAGTGTAAGGCCATTGGACCATTAGATGATAATGGAAGGCAAGGGGTTATTAAAGAGGAAACAGAGATTGCAGAGAGACCCAATGAATTCTTTGCTTCAGTATTCACTGAAGAAGACAGAGACCACATGCCCAAAACAGAGCCTATCTTCGTAGGGAGGGAAACCGAAGAATTAAGCAAGATAGAAATAACCAGGGAGGAGGTCCTTGCATGCCTTGTTAAGCTAAACACTAACAAATCACCAGGACCAGATGGCATCCATCCACGAGTTCTCAGGGAACTTAAAGATGAAATTGCTGATCTCCTAGCCAAAATATATAATATTTCCCTCAAATCAGGCTTTGTGCCTGATGACTGGAAGGTAGCGAATGTAACACCAATTTTCAAGAAAGGATCCAGGGGTGATCCAGGAAATTACCGACCTGTCAGTTTGACATGTGTCTCAGGTAAAGTGATGGAAACCATCCTAAAAGATAGAATTAATAGGCACATAGAAGAGAAGGCACTGCTAAAGGAGAGCCAACATGGCTTTTGCAAGGGCAAATCATGCCTCACTAATCTTTTGGAATTTTTTGAGAGTGTCAACAAGCATGTGGATAAGGGGGATCCAGTTGACATTGTTTATCTGGACTTTCAGAGGGCTTTTGACGAGGTCCCACACCAAAGGCTCTTGAATAAACTTGCCAGTCATGGAATAAAGGGACAGGTCTTGTCCTGGATCAGCAACTGGCTAAGGGACAGGAAACAGAGGGTAGCACTAAATGGACACTTCTCCAAGTGGAGGGAAGTAAAGAGTGGAGTCCCCCAAGGTTCAGTACTGGGACCCCTGCTTTTCAACCTCTTCATAAATGATCTAGAGGTAGGAGTAAATAGCAAGGTAGCCAAATTTGCTGACGACACTAAATTATACAGAGTAGTGAAAACTGTGAGAGATTGTGAGGAGCTCCAGAGGGATCTCTTGACACTGGGGGAGTGGACAAAACAGTGGCAAATGAGCTTCAACACTAGTAAGTGCAGAGAGATGCATGTTGGGGCGAAAAACCCCAATTACATTTGTAAACTGATGGGGTCTGAACTCTCTGCGACAAACCAGGAAAGGGACCTTGGTTTCCTGGTGGACAACTTAATGAAGGTGTCAACCCAGTGTGCCTCAGCAGTGAAAAAAGCAAACGCAATGCTAGGGATCATTAGGAAGGGTATAGAAAATAAGTCAGCAAGTGTCATTTTGCCTCTTTATAAATCTATGGTGAGGCCCCATCTGGAATACTGTGTACAGTTCTGGTCGCCATACCTCCAGAAGGATATTATGGAGTTGGAGAAAGTGCAGAGGAGGACAACCAGAATGATTAGGGGACTGGAACACCTTCCTTACCATCTGAGGCTGCAATGGTTGGGCCTTTTCACTCTTGAACGACGGCGTCTAAGAGGTGACCTGATTGAAGTTTATAAAATCATGCATGGTGTGGACAGAGTAGATAAGGAAAAACTGTTTTCCCTATCGCATAACACTAGAACTAGGGAACACTCGATGAAACTTTTGGGTACTAGTTCTCAAACAAATAAGATAAAGTACTTTTTCACCCAGAGGATCACTGGTCTATGGAACTCCCCACCAGAAGAAGTGGTGACAGCTGTCAGTCTTGACAGCTTTAAGAAAGGATTAGACAAGTTCATGGAGGACAAGGGGATCAATGGCTATAATTATGGATACTTAAGGACAACCTCGGGGTTGGAGAGATAGGCAGGATATCTCTCAATGCCATTTCCAGGGAATCCTAAGCAGGGGAAGGCATCTCCTTGGGAATACCCTGAAGGAAATGGTGAGCCACTGTGTGAGACAGAATGCTGGACTGGATGGGCTGTGGCCTGTTCCAGCAAGGCTGTTCTTATGTTCTTATGTAACTATTCATACATTGGGTGATCGAAACCTGGTCATCATATCTCAGCCTGATAATGTGTCACTTAGGATGTTGACAGGATGAAATGGGCTCTTCCATCCTCTACTTCCAGCCAAGTATTATTATTTTTTGCAAGTTCAACAAAATAAAAATCTAAATGCATTTATTCTGGGTTCTATACTGTGTGATTTTCTTAAAGGAGAATACAATCTGTTCTGAAGTGAGGTGCAAGGAACCAAAACAACCAGTAGCCTATAGCCTGCCTGAGCAAAGTAGACAAAATATTTCAATTCGGAGCTGTGGGATCCGCAAGCACAATTGGTATACTGTCCCTGACAGAAGCCATAACTTGTGAGATCACTCTGAGCCATTGGCTCCAAGGGGACAGAAATTGGGGAGCGGATTAATAGCCATAGTTTAATTCACCCATATCTGACATGACAAGCGGGCCGAGCAAGAGGAGATTGAATGTCTAACTAATCAGTTAGGAAATAGGTAATATCGCACCCACGGATTATCTATAGCCCTAAAGACAACATCAGCCATGTTTACTCCTGGATAAGCATGGAACAATCAAGTTCCCCTGTCAGTGTTTAATTTAGTTAATTAACTTCCCCGGGAGAGGTTCCCAATTAACCGGTGTCAACATGAGATGTGATTCTTGTCAGATTACGATTGTATCACACGCAGCCCTTTGTTTTCTATATATGCTATGATTTTCCCTGAATAAATCACTGGTCTTCGCTCCATCTTGCCTTGTGTCTCCTTCTTGACCAGTCTCTTCCGGGACCCAACGGCCGCCCCGCGGCCCCAATCCAACACAGAGCTAATCAAGACAAATGTTTTGATGGCCATATATTCCAGTGAAACAAGGGTCAGTCTGTGTATGGTAGGGGCTAGAGTATTGTACTGGGTATTAGTGAACATCAGTTCTAATCCTCACTGAAATTTGTCGGCTGACCTTGAACAAGTAACACTGTGCTCAATTTCTAGATATAGTAGTTAACAAACATGGAAGCCGTAATTCTTAATATTGTGTTGTGTAAGCTATGATCAGCTATGGTTGTATAGGTTATGGTCAGCTATGTGCACATTTTGTTAATTCTTCTCTTTGTCTCCATTTAATGGCAATAATAATAACAACAACAACAACAACGCAAACACAGGCTGACAGCTGGTACAACAAGGCATTGCAGGGGCAGTTCCTTGAAAAGATTGAAGGAAACATAGATGAGGAAAAGACCTGGTCATGGCTTACTAACGGAACACTGAAAAAAGAGACAGAAGGCCTGACCCTGGCAGCTCAAGAACAAGCCATCAGAACAAATGCAATTAAGGCTAGAATAGAAAAATCAGGTGATGACCCCAAATGCAGACTCTGTAGAGAAGCGGATGAAACTATAGACCAGTGGTTCCCAATGTGGGGCCCATGCCCCACTGGTGTACTCCAATTCCCAGAAGCCTCAGTCAATAAATTGGCTGATCAGTGCTTTGGGGAATTGACTTAGGCTTCTGGGAATTGAAGTCCAAAAAACTCAAAGATTGGGAAACACTGCTATAGACCATATACTGAGCTGCTGCAAGGAAATTGCTCAGACTGATTATAAACAGTGCCATAATACAGTTGCTCAAATGATTCATTGGAATTTGTGTCACAAATACCATTTGCCCGTAGCAAAAAACTGGTGGGATCATAAGCCCGAAAAGGTGATTGAGAATGAACATGCAAAAGTACTCTGGGATTTTCAAATACAGACTGACAGGGTTTTGGAGCATAATACCCCGGATATTACGATTGTGGAGTGGGGGAAAAGTATGGATCATCAACATTGCCATACCAGGTGACAGCAAAATCAGCGAGAAACAGCTTGAAAAAATTACTCGATATCAGGATCTGAAAATTGAACTGCAGAGACTCTGGCAAAAACTGGCACAGGTGGTCCCAGTGGTAATCAGCACATTGGGTGCTGTGCCTAAAGACCTAGGCAGGCACTTACAAACAATTACAGTTGTCAAAATCACCATCAGTCAGCTGCAAAAGGCCACCCTGCTGGCATCTGCTCGCATAATTTGCCGATACATCACGCAATCCTAAACGCTTGGGAAGTGTTCGACTAGTGATTTATAATGCAGAATCCAGCATTGTTATCTTGTTGGCTGTGTGCTTGAGGATAATAATAATAATAATAATAATAATAATAATAATAATAATAATAATAATAATAATAATAATAATAATAATAATAATAATAATAATAATAATAATAATAATAATAATAATAATAATAATAATAATAATAATAATAATAATAATAATAATAATAATAATAATAATAATAATCACAAGTAACACTGTCTTGTGTAGACTTACCGTAAAGGTTAGTGGTAAGTGGGGCAGAAGACAGCCATGAATGCAGCTTTGAACAATATAGAGGTAAGGTGGGATATAACGGAATGGAGCATAATAGAGAGAAGAATCATACTTTTAAAAATGTGGCTTAGTGTAAATGTGGCTATTGTTCTATACCCTCTAATACTCCATCCAGGCTGTGGGGGATCTCCTTTTATCTAGCTAAGCTGCTTGCTGGTGTAAAAAAAATGTGCATTAGTTAAATGTCAAAATTTCAAAAATATATAAGCCTTCAGTTGGAAGTAATATGGCCAGATAGTAGAAACAAAGGCAAACTTGAAGTCAGCTGAAGTTTGCTGTGAAGCATATTCCTAGAATTTGACCAATTCAAAGGCTACATATTACACTCATTTGTTAATTATCAAAAGCCTTTTGAAGATGAAACATGCTAACGTCTGTGGTCCTCCCTCCCAATTTACTGAAAAGCATAAGGCGCCATCTTGACTCCATGTGTGCTGAACCAAAAGCCCTACTTCAGACATTCTGTTTGATCCAGGATTTCATTAGTGCTCTGTGGTCCTATAAGCTGTTTCTTTATGGCCTCAGAGTGATATTACAGAGCACAAGGCATACATGTTATAAAGAAGACTTGGGACTCTGCAACCACATGCTGAATAGTTTCACTGAGCCTATCCTTCCCTTCCCATTCCATGGTTTCTTTGGCCATGTATACACTAAAGCAACGTTTCCACACTCTATGAGTTTTCATTCTGAGCTGGCTCTCACAGGTTGGGGAAGAAGACAAACAGATACAGAGTTTACTGAAAAAGTCAAGGGAGCCTGCCTGAGTTTGAAGGATATCCTGGCTCACAAAGTCACCAGACTGCCAGGAATTAAGACAGGGGTGGGTGGACATAACACAGAGTGTGGCAGATTCCTCAAATCCCTTTGTTAGGTGTTGTGGTCTGGGTTCAAATCATGCAGAGTTAAGCAGTTAGCTTTTGGCAGCAGCAGCGGTGCCCGTGTGGTTTTATCTCTTTCTCCCAGACAATAACAAGCAGAGATGCAGAGTAACAGTGCAACATAAACAGCTTTTATTCAGCAGAACAGTTCATAAAGATAACATAAACATCAGATTCCTCTCTGGCAGATAAACAGTCTGTAAGTCCTTGTGAGCACTACTAAGTCCTGAGGCACAGTAAAAGTACTCACTGCAACTCCAGCTTCTCCTGGCTGGCTGTAGGTTAGGCAAAAACTCATTTTGTCCAGGCTTGTTCTTTCAGTTGAGTTCCAGACCTCTGAAGAGTGCTCTGGCTCTTTCTCTCCTCCAGAGAGTGTCAGTAAAGCCAGCAGCCTTTTCCTCCAGGCAAAACAGTGATGTCCATAAGGCAGTAAAGCTAGCAAGCAGTCCGGCTAGCATGCATCCAGTAGTTTAGGCATATAGCAGTTTTTGGCACGAAGCAATGTAGCTTTTGAGAAGCCCTAATTTATACATGATATTCTGCTCAGTCACCCACTCAGTGAATTCAGCAGGGTGCTGCTCTGTCGAAACCCTTAAAGACATAGTTTCATGTATCTTACACAATACTATTCACATGTATACATTACATCCCTATCACCCTTACTATTTCCTTACTTTTTTGAACTACAGTATGTCTATCAAAAATGCTGAAAAATACAGGTGGGAGGGCAGAGAGAGGCTGGGAGATAGAATCAGTTGCTTTGCTTTCTGAGGGAGTGTACAGTAGGAGCAAATCTGCAGCCAACATTACATGAATTGCTATCCAAGGTCAGTCCCCTGACAAAGTAGAGCAGGAGTTCTCAACCTTTTCAAGCCGAGGGCTGGGTCACGCTCCCTCAGACATCTTCAGGAGGGTGGCCATTTTGCCCTGCCTGCCACACATGGAACTTCCGGGTGTGGCAGAAGTGGTGGGGGCCACATGAAATGATGTTGTGGGCCGCATCCAACCACCAGGCCATTGGTTGAGAACCCCTGAGGTAGAGTGAGACAAACACCTCAGGCAGCACATACCACAAGGAACAGCAAAATGTGGGAACTGGAAGCAAAAGCTGTGTGCCACGTGGCTTGTCCTTCATTCCTTAACCTAGCCTGCTGCCTTCAGGCACAGAAGAGGACTCTTTCCCATTGTCAGAGTAGATGAAAGAGTCAATGACTAGTCCAGCCAGGTTTTGGAAATAGAATGGGAAGTGGTGCCATTTTGTTCTTTTCCTCAAGAAGCAAAATGTTTTGAGCCAGTCCTGTATCTATGCATGTGTAAATGCTACCTTTCGTGCCCTCAACATAGGAGTTGTGTTTTAACAAATGAAGAGGATCTTCATAAGTACTGTTGTTTCGGCACCAGCAAAATAATGCATGATCCAGTTATGCTTTGTTTTTGTAGTCTTCCTGTCTAAATGTTACTTTAGTTACTGTAACTAGAACTGTTTTGGTAGTACATAGCAGCAGCAACTAGGAAACAGTGATAGCTGCACATAAATTAAAATAATAACATGTCATCAGGTCAATTATGACTCATGGACGGTGACCTCTTCTGGATATTCTAGATATAGAGTACTCAGATGCAGTTTACCATTCTTTTGTTCGGGAGGTACCCCTGGGTTCTGTAACTTGCCTAAAACTATGTCTAAAATACTCACATAACTTTCCATTCACTCTTTCAGTCTGTAGCCAATATGATGGTCTAGTGCACTAAGATGGATGACTGGGAAATTCAAAAATTAGACATTTACGTTTATGAGGACTTTAGCAATTTTTGGGAGTGTCTAGATCTGTGGATATCTAGAGAAGCCTTGTGTATCACTTCAGCCTAAGGGAGACTTTTTTTAAAAAAGAAGCGGCATTTAGAAAAATGTCATTAACCCCAGAATTGGGCAACTTCTAAAATTGTGAGTAGGCTTTTTACTGATGGACTGAATGTGAACTTGCAAACAGGGCTATAGATTCATTCATTCATTGAATGTATACCTTTAGGCCAGAGTAAAGGAAAGTATACTATTTACTTAAGGAAATTATTATTTCACTAGCAATATGTACAGTACATAATGATGATGATTAAGTGCAGGGCTAGACAGCCTATGGCCTGTAGGCTGGATCCGGCCCATGGCGTCAAATAATCCAATCCCCACCCTCATTCCAGCCACAGCCACCACCACCACGGCAGCCATAAACGGTGGGGGGACCACCAGTATGGCCCCCTCAACTGTCTGAGGGAGCATGATGTGGGCCCCGGCTTTAAAAGGTTGCCAACCCCTAGTTAAGTGTATGTGTGAGAGAGGAGGGCTTTTATATGGCAAGAATCCAATGGTTGTATAGGGTTTCTCCTCCTCTCCTGCATGAGCTCATTCCCATCAACCAGCCAGATAGTTGTTTGGTGGACTGTCAGGAGCATGATTTAAGTCAGTTCTTTAGTGAGCTATCAGGGAGATGGTGCAATACATTCTATTTCCCATTTATATTGAAAATCTTCCTTCTGCCCAGCTGATGAGGTCGTGTAAATTTCTCCCAGCATGCAGAGTGGATAAGCATTAATGAACACAATGACAATCATGAAGTGGCTCTTGAAACTCTTTTTTTTTTTTAAGTTAAAACTATGAGCAAAGGACAGTAAAACCTCGCATAAAGAGCACCTCGCTTAGAGACTAACTCGCTTAAAGCAGAATTTTCTCTGAATGGTCACCTTGCTTAACAACTAAAACCAACCAAAAACTCACTTAACAACTAAATCGGGGTTTGCAATCCCCCCCGCCAGAAGTCCCAATTGGTCACTTACAATGGTGTTTCGCTTAAAGAGCAAACTCGCTTAAAGAGCAATCCTGTGAAGGCTTCTGTAGCGGAGCCACTACATCATTTGCTTAAGAAAGACGCAGTCTGGCAGTGGGGGCAAAGCCAGGATCATGCATTTCATGAGTTAAAATAGCTTCTGTCTTCCGAAGCAGTCTTGACTCACTTCGATCCCAGAAAATCTGTGGTTCTTGTATGTGATGCTTCACCAGTGGGGGTGGGGGCTGTTCTCTGTCATTTGCTGGAAAATGGGAAGGAAGTCCCGATTGCATTCTATTCAAGGTCCCTATCTAAAGCAGAGCGCAAGGGAAGGGAGGGCAACTCCTCGGCTCTGTCCATAGTTGCTGGAACAAAGAAGTTCCACAACTTCCTATACGGCAGGGATTTCACTATCGTAACGGACCATAAACCATTATTGGGAATTTTTGTTACTTCTAAGCCCACTCCCCAAATTCTGTCCCTTCGCATGTTGCGCTGGGCCATTTTCTTAAATGCTTATCAGTTCACCCTGGTTCACCGTCCAGGTAAAGACATCACGGTTTCACGGTTTCCGTTGCCAGACTTGGGGGAACCCGATTGTGAGGTTGAGCAGGATCATCAGGTGCTGCTGATCGAATCTCTCGATTCACCCACCCACCCACCCTGCCCATAGTGCCTCCAGACATTGCCAAGGCAACGGCAAAAGACAAACTTCTTCTGTCTCAGGTAATTTCTTGGGTTAAGAAAGGCTGGCGTACATCTCCTCCTGCTGAGGAGTTCAAAGCGTTCTTTAGGAAGCAATTTGAGCTTTCGCTCAAGAGAGGTTGCCTCCTGTGGGGCCAAAGGGTGGTCATTCCTGCAGTGTTACACTCTAAGGTGCTCGGGCTTCTACACATTAGTCACTCTGGAATTCTGCGCTCCAAAGCTTTGGCTAGGAGCTATTTCAGGTGGCCACAGGTAGACCAGGACATTGAACAATTGGTGGGCACTTGCCAAAGTTGCCAGAGTTCCCAACCCAAAGAGTCCCGACTTCCCTCCCGGGAATGGGACACTGCCCGTGGACCATGGTTGCGAATACATGTTGATTTCACTGGTCCATTTTGGGGCACGCTTTTCCTACTAGTGGTCGACTCATTTTCAAAATGGTTGGAGGTTTCGGACTGCCGGACATGCTTGTGTCCGACAATGCCACAACTTTCATCTCTTCCGAATTCCAGGCGTTCCTCGAAAGGAATGCTATTCAGCATGTAACTTCTGCCCCCTTCCACCCTGCCACCAACGCTCAGGTGGAACGTCAGTTTTGCACAACAAAAGAGGCACTTCGCCGCATGGGTCAGGGGGACATTGATTAACAACTTTGCCAATTCCTCCTTTGCTACCGGACAACTCCCCTGGCATCAGGGCTGTCGCCAGCCAAGCTTTTAATGCACAGGAGACTGGTCTCACTGCTCGACTGGTTGGATCCTTCCAGGGTGGAGGATAGGGGTGTTAATGTTGAAATTGTTCATAAAAAGGTATTCTCAACTAGAGATCCGGTACACTGTTGGAACTATGTGGCCACAGGTCCAGCATGGATTCCAGGAGTTGTGGTGGAACAAACAGGACCAGTGTCCTATCATGTCAAAACAGGTACTGGTTTGCTATGGCGGCGCCACGCTGACCAGCTCAGACATAGGGTTACGGAGTTTCATGAGGTACAAGGTGATTCTACTCAGGATAATTCCAAGTTAGGGTCCTCCCCCACCCGCTTATCCCAAGGAGGAGACGAGGAAGGCATCTCGGCAATCAGCTGTAGCCCCCAACTTTCTAATTCAAGCCAGCCCCAATTCCTTTGGAGGCTGTCAGCAAGCCTAGAACATGGAAGTGTAGCCTTTGATTTACAGGATCGGGGGGAGTTTGCAGAGTGTTCCCCCACTCGTCCAAGTGAAAAGCGGGGCTTTGATTTCTCCCCAAAGGCCCCCATCCTCCTATATTCGAGGCTGCCTCAACTCCAACCCAAATGAGGCCAGTTTTTGTTGAGTCACCCCCTACTCAAACTTCTCAAAGGCGGGACTTTTCGTTGTGTTTTACTCCTCCTGATTCTATCTTTAATTTTGAGTGATCCCCTGCTCCTGCTTCATCCAAATGGCATTCTAATTTGGTTTGTCCCCTCCCTGGTTCCAACCTCAAATTGAGACAGTGCTCCCAAAATGCAAATACAGTCAACCCTCACATAACAACGCATTTGTATCGCATCATTTTTGCTTAACAACACATCATTATGCCCCACGTGTTCCTCCACATAACAATGTTTTTAGTGTCATTGTCCGGACAACAACGCTAAAATAACCGGACAACAATGCTAAAAACGTTGTCATGCGGAAAACTCCATAGAAATTCGCATAACAACAAAATTCGCTTAACAACACTACTTGGGGAACCAAGTAACGTTGTTATGCGAGGGTCTACTGTAGTTCAGAGAGGGCCCCCAGTACGAGGTACCACTCAATGGATCTAAGTCTCCCTAGGATTTCCAAATACGGTCAGGTATCAGTGTGGCCCAAAAGAGTCTGTGGGCCTCCACAGTGGTTAGGGGGGAGGGATGTTGTGTATGTATATATATTGTTGCTGTAACATTGTGTAATATTATTAGGATCAGTATGATCCTCCATTTTGTCTTCTTCTTCTTGGTCTTGAAGTATCGCGGGACTAGCGTTCTCGCCTTAACTATTGAGTCATGTAAAGTCTTCACTCCGGTCCGATGACCTCCCAGTCACCCCACTCCTCTCCCGACCAATCCTGTTTCCCTCCCAAATGTATCCATTCCCAATTGTATATATTTAGCAGTGTTGCACCATTGCTCCCCATGTTCTGACTGCCTAATAAAGTTGAGTTTGGCCCTGTTATGCTGGCTGCTTCACATTTTTACCAGAACATCAAACACTGTAATATTATTTGGATCCAGAATTCACCTTCCATAACGAAAATGTCTGTTAGTAGAGGGAACTGAGGTTTAATGGAGATCCTGCAGTGACAAAAAGAAGCAAAGCAACAATTCTCTCTCATTTCTTCTCTAGCTTATAGCATCAGTTCACACACTGTTCTGGAGAAAACTTGAGAAAGTTATCTTTCTGGACTGTAGTTCCCAGAAACCACTGGTCTGCCTGGTGATATTTTTCCTGCGTTTTGAGTCAAGAGGGTCTTCCAAGGTGGAAGGGGATTCAGGAAGATGCTGCTAAGCTTCCTTCCTATACTGAGGGTCAAACTCATGAGGTGTTCATCTGGTAAGAAAGTGATATCACCTTTGTCCTGTCCTCTGGCAGTGTAATTCTCCTGGAACTGCATGACAGAGCAATCAAACTTGCAAAACAGCCCTATGGTTACCTCTCAATAACCTACCAGAAAACAAAAGCAAAATACAGGAAGTGACAAACAAGGATCTGGCAGCACTCAAGAAACTCTTGCTTTTAAACATGTATTAATGATATGGATTATTTGGGTCTGTTGCATTACGCTGATTAATAGCTGGCCAAATCCTGACTTGAATAATACCCACAACTATGTACTCATCCTATCAGCTACCATAAACCGAGCCCTGGTGGTGCACTGGTTAAACTTCTGTACTGCAACCAAAAGGTTGTGAGTTCGATCCAGACCAGGATGAAGGTTGACTTAGCCTCCCACCCTTTTAAGGTTGATAAAATGAGTACCCAGCATGTGAGGACAAAATGCTAATTAAATTGTGAGCCATCCAAAGAGTGCACTAAACACTATGGGCGCGGTATATAAGGGTGACTGCTTTGCTTTGTGATTGCTTTAATCTCCCCTTAGAAAACCTCACACCATTTCTAACAAACACACAAGGCAATAGGTTAGCTCTGGTGATTCTCTGGGATTTTTCCTACAGGGCTATAGAGATGTAAACAGTATAGATTGAATAAGGAGAAATACAGCCTGCACATAATATGTACTCCATGCCCACCACTTCCCATTATACTGCCATTTCTGAAAAGTGAGTTAAGACAAGTCCTCACTTTTCTAATAATAATGTTATTCCTCAATATGGCTTCACTATTTGTGCTCAGAAGATTTCCTGCAATTCTCAATAGGATTATTTATTTATTTTGGGTTTTTTAAAAAAGTAGGTAGGTAATATAGGCAGGAAAATGCTTCAATTCCCCTTGACCCCCCATATTACTTCAATTCTAAAACTCATAGCAAGGTGATGTTTCTTTCCTCGCTGCCTGAGACAAAGATGCCACGAATAACTCACCTCTGCATTTCTGCTCACTTCTTTCTTAGACACAATATAATACAACATACTGTAAGCTTCTTTTTTAAAAAAAAAATACAACCTCTTTTGTGCAAACTGCACCTTCCTCTTCAGGGAATGTTTATGTCTTATGGCCAAGGATACAGACATTGGCTCTATAGCCTTCTTCTTTACTTCCTCTTTTACCCCTTCAGATGTTGAGGGAGATACAAGGTTCTTGCTCTGATACTTCTAGCAGCCCCCACTAGCATTGTTTGGTGTTCTTGTAATATTTATTTGATGTTGTCTGGGTCTGACTTCCTCTGGGTCTGACTTATGCTCTTTGTACTTCTCTTTCTACATATGCCTTGTATGGTACAGAATTCCAAGACATTCTCTCCAAATAGGCAAACCACTTTATTTGATGTCTATGTATGTGATTTAAGATTGGTTCTATTCCAATTCTTTCCCTTATAACCGCATTCCTGATTTTATCCCTTCTAGTCACTCCAGCAGCCTTCCGTAGACATTTTCATAGTGACCAACTTTTGTTTATGTTTTGCTGTAAGTGTCCATCTTTGGCGCTGATAATATAAGGAGGGAATGAATATGCGTTGTATGATGTGTTTCTTTGTGTTGGTAGGTATTGGATTTTGTAAGAGCGGCACTAACTGTCCCAATATTTGGTTTGCAGTATTACAGTGTATGTTAATCTCTTTGTCTATTTTGTCATGTTTAGTAAATGTTATTCTATGGCCATCAAACTATTTTCTCCACCAGCAAAATGAGTGGCAACAGTGAAGCACTCAAAAAAAATTACTACCACCTCTGTAGGCAGGGCCAAATCTGTGGGTAGGGCCAAATCTGTGGGCATGGCCAATGCAATGGGGTGTGGAGGTGAGTGTGGCCAGCCAGGTGGGCATGGCCTGGGGGGGAAATTCTGCTACCGGTTCTCCTGAACAGGACAGAACCGTGCGTCACTGAGTGGCAACCATCTAGGACAGGAAAACTATCTTTGATTTCCTATGCTTTTTTTTCCTAGCTCTAGAAAACTCTGCATTTTTGGAATATCAGTGTCAAAATCACACATAAGCATGTATTGTTCTGGCTACAGAGCTATGGCAACAACTGAAGCTGTCATTCGCATTTTGCTGCCACATAAGCTGCTAAACAGTGGATGGGTAGTTGTATGTTGCTGTTAGCTCAAGTTATGGATTGCCTTATTACCTGATTTGCTGAGTTTTATCTGGATTCTGGGTCATTTCCCCAGACTCAATACCTATTTCCAGAAGCAAGCACCACACCACAACCTAATATCATGGTTTTGCTGAAATGGCAGTGAATTGGATGTTGCTGAGTTGGCAATGCTGTTACAAAGACAGCTGTTTATATCACAGAAGGGAACACTCTGGGAGGTAAACTGAATAGGTTGGGCAAGAAGTTTATAGGCAAAAGGAGAGCAAATATGAACGGTTTGTGGAAGATAACATGTCATGCATTCTTGGGATAAAATAAATGGATAATAAAGAAAGCAGCATTTTGATGTTCTGGTAGAAATGCGAAGCAGCCAGCATAACAGGGCCAAACAACTTTATTAGGCAGTCAGAACATGGGGAGTAATGGTGCAGCACTGCTAAATATATATACTCAGAAATGGATACATTTGGGCGGGAAACAACAGGAAGGGGAGTGGGGTAACTGAGAGATCATTGGACCGGAGTGAAGACTGTACAGGCTACATAATTTAGGCGGGAACACAGTCCTACGATATTTCAAGACCAAGAAGAAAGAGACAAAATGGAGGATCGTACTGATCCCAATTATTTCACAAAATGTTACAGCAATAAATGTATTCAAACACAACATTACTCCCCCCTAGGATGGGACGAAGTCCCTCAGACATTGTGGAGGCTTACAAACCCTTTTGAGTTGCACTGGTATCTGGCTGTATTCAGACGTCTTGGACAGACTTGGTTCCATAGAGTGATACCACATACTGGGTGCCCTTTCCAAACTATTTGCATCTTAGGAGCATTGTCCCGACTCGAAGTTGGAAACAGGGAGGGGGCAAACCAAATCAAAACCCCGTTTGGAGGAAATAGGAGCAGGGGATCACTCGAAATTAAAGCTAGAATCAGGAGGGGTAAAACACAATGAAAAGTCCCACCTTTGAGAAGTTTGAGTAGGGGGCGACTCAACGAAAGCTTGCCTCATTTGGGAGTAAGCAGATGGGGGAGGACCCTAACATTGAATCACCATGAATCAAATCACCTTGTACCTCTTGAAATTTCGTAACCCTATGTCTGAGCTGGTCGGTGTGGTGCCGCCATAGCAAACCAGTACCTATTTTGACATGATAGGACACTGGTCCTGTTTGTTCCACCACAATGCCCGGAACCCATGCTGGACCTGCAGCCACATAGTTCTGACAGTGCACCAGATCCCCGGCTGAGAATACCTTTTTGTGAACAATTTCAACATTAACACCCCTATCCTCCACCCTGGAAGGATCCAACCGGTCGAGCAATGAGACTGGCCTCCTGCACATTAGGAATTCAGCTGGTGATAGCCCTGATGCCAGGGGCATTGTCCGGTAGCACATGAGGAACTGGCAAAGTTGTATATCAATGTCCCCTTGACCCATGCGGCGAAGTGCCTCTTTCATGGTGTGAACCTGACGTTCTACCTGGCCGTTGGTGGCAGGGTGAAAAGGGGCAGAAGTCACATGCCGAATGGCGTTCCTTTCCAGGAATGCCTGAAATTTGGAAGAGGTGAACATTGTGGTGTTGTCCAAAACTAGCACATCCAGCAATCTGAAACAACTGAACAACCTCTGGAGCTGTTTGATAGTGACTGCAGAAGATGTACTGGGCATAGGAATTACCTCCAGCCATTTGGAAAATGAGTCAACCACAGTAGGAAAAGTGTGCCCCAAAAAGAACCTGCGAAATTGACATGAATCCAT
This sequence comes from Bradypodion pumilum, assembly GCA_035047305.1. Taxonomy (NCBI): domain Eukaryota; kingdom Metazoa; phylum Chordata; class Lepidosauria; order Squamata; family Chamaeleonidae; genus Bradypodion; species Bradypodion pumilum. The sequence continues at coordinate 61,420,569 of JAWDJD010000006.1, read as the reverse complement.
GGCCAGGGTCCACGGGCAGTGTCCCATTCTTAGGTGGGAAGCTGGGACTCCTCAGGCCAGGAACTCTGGCAGCTCCGGCAAGTGCCTACCAATTGTTCAATGTCCCGGTCTACCTGTGGCCACCAGAAAAACTCCTGGCCAATGCCTTGGAGCGTACAATACCAGGGTGGCTAATGTGTAGAAGCCTAAGCACCTTAGAACGTAATATGGAAGGAATGACCACCCTCTGGCCCCAAAGGAGGCAACCTCTCAAGTGAAAGCTCGGACCATCTTATAAAGAACACTTTAAACTCCTCAGCAAGAGGGGATGTGGACCAGCCTTTCTTAACCCAGGAAGTTACCTGGGACTGAGGTTTGTCCCATGCTGTTGCCTTAGCAATGTCTGAAGGCACTATGGGGAAGGGTGAGTCAAGAGACTCGATCAGCAGCACCTGAAGATCCTGCTCAATTTCGCAATCCGCCTCCCCCAGATCTGGCGATGGAGACCATAATAGCGCGTCAGCGTGGCTGATATCTTCACCCGGATGGTGCACCAGGGTGTACTGATAAGCGTTTAAGAAAATGGCCCAGCGAAACATGTGGGGAGACAGAATCTGGGGAGTAGTCTTAGAAGTAATGAAAATCCCCAAAAATGGTTTGTGGTCCGTTACGATAGTAAAATCCCTGCCGTATAGGAAGTCGTGGAACTTCTTTGTTCCAGCAACTATGGCCAGAGCCTCCCTGCCGGTCTGGGCATAGTTGCGCTCAGTTTTAGATAGGGACCTTGAATAGAATACAACCGGGGCTTCCTTCTGATTTTCCAAGGCATGACACAGGACAGCCCCCACCCCCACTGGTGAAGCATCACACACAAGAACCACAGGTTTCCTGGGATCGAAGTGAGTCAAGACTGCTTCGGATGAAAGCAGCTCTTTTAACTCACGAAACGCACGATCTTGGGCCTGCCCCCACTGCCAGACTGCGTCCTTTTTAAGTAACCAGTGTAGCGGCTCCATTACAGAAGCCTTCCTTGGCAGGAAAGAGTGATAAAAGTTGAGCAGACCTAGGAAGGACTGCAACTCAGTTTTTTTGGTTGGACGGGGAGCTTTGTGGACGGCAGCAACCTTTGAATCAGAGGGTTTAACTCCCTCAGGAGTGACCTTAAACCCGAGAAATTCTTCCCGTGCAAGGAAAACACATTTGTCCCTTCTCAGACATAACCCCGCATTTTAAAAAAACTGTAACACCTGATCTAACCTGCTGGCAAGCTCGGATTCGCTACCTGCGGTTATAAAGACATCATCAAAGTAGGGGAGCACCCCGGGGAGACCCTTTAGGAGGCGTTCAACAAGTGACTGAAATATACCTGGGGCTGCATTCACCCCAAACTGAAGGTGCATTACTTTGAAGGCCTTCTTGTGTGTAATAATGGTTTGGGCTGCAGCAGCAGCAGGTGTGACAGATAATTGCTGATAGGCCTATGCTAGGTCCAATTTTGCAAAACATTTGCCCCCATGTAGAGCAGCCAATAAGTGGCTAACCGCCAGCACCAGGTAAGCATTAGGCCGAATAGCCTTGTTGATGGTGCATTTATAATCTGCGCAAATCCTCACCTCCCCATTGGATTTGACCGCAGTCACGATAGGGGTTTCCCACTCCGCGGAGTCCACTGGAACCAAAATCCCCTGGCCCACCAGTTTGTCCATTTCAGCCTAGATCTTGTTCTTCAATGCAAACGGCACCCTGTGAGGCTTGAGGCGGATCGACCTCACGGCCAGATCAAGGTGAAAGGACATTGGGGAGCCCTTATAATTGCCTAGTCCTTTTTCAAAAACTGCTGGGTGCATGTTACAGACATCCTGCACCGGGTCAGCGTGGACGGCGTTGATGCTGTACAGTTTAATTCCTAGTGGCTCAAACCACTGCACCACAAGTAAGCAGTTTGTGCCGTGTTTGACCACTACAAGAGGTGGCCTTGTTGTAATGTTTTTGAACACAACGGAAAAATTCCCCACCCCCAGGACCGGAATCTGGCAACCCTGCACATCTTGGAGAGATGTCTTCAGAGCCCGTAGTTTTGGGTGAAGCTTTGGGGAGATTTTCAAGAATTCCTGCTGGGGGAGGATGGAGTAGGACGTACCAGAATCCACCTCCATTTTAACCGGAACGCCATGCAGCTGGACCTCCACAAAGAAATGGTTGGAGATGCTGGAGACTTGGTGTATGGACGGCTCCTCGGCGGAGATCTTCGACGCGTATGCTCCCTTCTGGCTCGGTCAGTTGGGCTGCTCCGGAACTTGCTTCTGGCATTGCCTGCAGACCTTGGCGATGTGGCCCTTCTTGCCACAGTGATGACAGTCGGCATTCTTGAAGGGGCACTGATGGTGGTCGTGCCTCGCTCCACAGCCGACGCATCTGTGATGGGCCCACTCAGCGGTGCGCTTGTCTGATGTCTTTTTTTGGACCTTCCAGACTTCACCATCTTTGTTGCTGGATCCGGACCCAGATGTGGATGAAGACGCCGGCGATGCTGAAGATGCAGAGGAGCACGGTGAGGAAAAACGATGGGCCTGCACAGCAGACTTCAAACCCCCGGAGGCGGCAGGCCTGTGCTTAAAAGACTTGACGCCCGACCTTGCAGCCTCTGACACCAATGCCTCCCGGAGGACTGACTTGAAGGTCAGAACGTCCCTGACCATAAACCGGCACTGTGTCTCCTCATCCTGCATGCCGGCCAGCAGGCGATCCTGCAACGCTTCTTCCAGGTTGTCCCACTGGCTCAGGGCGGCAGCCAGCCTCAGCACAGTGGAGTAGTCAGCTACGGACTCTCTGGGGTGTTGATCCCATCTGTGGAACGCCACCCGGGCCGGGAAGATGGACACATTCGGCTGGAAGTGTGTCCGAAGAGCCGCCAAGAACTCAGCCAGTGGGATGGTGTCGATGTCCCTGGGCAACACGAGGTGCATGGCCAGCTCAAGGGTGGCCAGGCTGGATTGCAACAAGAAGCAGGAGCGCTTCTTCTCCTCATCGACGATGTCCTGGGCCACCATGGCGTGCTGGAACTGCCGCTTGTACAGGACCCATTTCTCGGGAGCGGTCACATCGAATGGAGCTAGAGTAGGTGTATGGGACGCCATTATCATATTCTCATCGCCAATTTGATGTTCTAGTAGAAATGCGAAGCAGCCAGCATAACAGGGCCAAACAACTTTATTAGGCAGCCAGAACATGGGGAGCAATGGCGCAGCACTGCTAAATATATACACTCAGAAATGGATACATTTGGGCAGGAAACTACAGGAAGGGGAATGGGGTAACTGGGAGGTCATCGGACTGGAGTGAAGACTGTACAAGCTACATAGTTTAGGCGGGAACGCAGTCCGGCGATATTTCAAGACCAAAGAGAAGGAGACAAAATGGAGGATCGTACTGATCCCAATTATTTCACAAAACGTTACAGCAATAAATGTATTCAAACACAACAAGCATTAAATCAAGGACTCTTGAACCTTTGTTTGTCACTCTAACACACAATAACAATAAACCAGAATTCCAGATAATGATGGCTCATTGTTCATGAGCAAGATGGCAGGGAAGGGCATGCCAGTCTCTCCAGGCTTTAAGGTCTTTGAGAAAGGCCTTTCTCTCAGTACCAATGCCCTCACAGTCATGCCTTGGTTTAGACAAGGGAGGAAGGGGGATTCAGTGGTTGCTCACAGGCTATCAAACTCCCTTCCAAAGAATCATAGAATAACTGAGTTGGAAGGAACCTTTTAGGCCAGAGATTCTCAACCTGCCACCATATGCGGCCCGCAACACCATTTCATGTAACCCCCTACTCCTCCCACTGCCTCCACCACACCAGGAAGTGACATGTGGTGGAGGAAGGGCAAAATGGTCATCCGGCCCCAAAGCTGTCTGACTGAGTGTGATCCAGCCTCTGGCTTAAAAAGGTTGAGAAATCCTGTTGTAGGTCATCAAGCCTAATCCCCTTGTTCAATGCAGGAGTCCATTCCATGGGATATCAAGCAGGTCCCTTCCTTCTCTCTTTCTGTTAGCAGGCAAATTGATTGATTGATTGATTGATTGATTGATTGATTGATTGATTGATTGATTGATTGATTGATATCACATCATCTGGGATAATAATAATAAAGTTTTATTTATATGCCGCTTTATCTCGGCCCGAAGGTGACTCAAAGCAGGCAGCAGCAAAACACATATCCATCAATACAACAAAACACTTATACATCTATACAATACAATGTACAATAAGAACACACAATAATATAATAATACAGACAGGGAAATATACAATATATATTACAAAAGCAGGAATTAGGAATACAAATTACCCGGAGTCCTCAGGTGTGCTCGAACTTCCCTGCGGCCAACGCCGGGACCAGGGAAGGAGCAAAGCGAGGTGCGGTGGCGGCAGCTTTTAATTCCTCACGCCAGGAGTCTAAGTCCTTGGGCAGCGCAGCGGGCGGCATGGTGGCGGCGTCTCTTTTGGGCCTTCCGGGGCTTGGAGGGTGGAGACGTGGCGGCGGCCCTTGGCCTCCCCTCCCCGGGACCAGGTGGAGAGAATCACTGGGGAGAGGCAAGCGAGTCCTCGGGCAGCGCAGCGGGTGGGATATTCTCCCACTCTTAGCAGCATACAACAAATTAAGAATTTTTTACATGTAACAATATAAACGTAATATAATACACAAAACAATAGGCAATATACCAAACAAAATAAATTATAGAACATAAACAATAACAATACACTAAAAACAACACACATTGACAATGGTAAAATATAACATTATTTAAACCTATTGTTCCAAACATTCTAAATCAGGGGTTCATAACCAACAATCCACAGGCCAGCCCTGGCCCCTGACACCACTCCTTCTGGCCCATGGCGGTGACACTGGAAGCTGAAGCGGACACGTTTATGGCAGCCGTAAATGTGCCTGTGCATGCGCAAATGTGCCCACCACGGTTTGCAGAAGCATTTACATTGGGGGGGGACCACGTGTCCAGCCTGCTCAGCTGTCTGAGGGTGAGTGGACCGGCCCATGGCACGAAAACCTTGAGAACTCCAGTTCTAAACACAAAGTTAATTAAACCTATTGTTCTAAACCTATTGTGCATAGACTTTCCTTTTCAGTTAAGCTTTTAATATGTAGACTGCTCTTGCAGGAAGGTTCTTAAAGGGAGAACTGTTCTTTTATCTTTTTGAAATATGCTTTTAAGCTTGTTTTAGTAAGATTTTATTCCATGCTTTTTAATAAGCTTAATGGAGCTGCAGTGGTTCAGTGGTTAAGAAGCTTACATTGTTAGCTGGAAGGCTGGTTAATTGGCAGTTCAAGACCTGGGTAGGGTGTGATGGATTGTGCACCTGTCTCTGTACCAGCTTCTGCCAACCTAGCAGCTCAAAAGCAAGAAATTGCAAGTAGATAAATAGGGACCACTTCAGTAGGAAAAGATCTTGGGGGAATGAAAGAAGCCTCATTTGGGCATCCGGAGCAGAGTTTCTCCAGCAAAAATCCTTTTAACCCAGAATAATTTCTGACACAAAAGCATTGTTATTAATAATAAGCTTAATTTTCCCCCAATAATGTGATTTTTATATTTGTTACCTGTTTTAATATTTGTGTTTTTAAACTGTCTGGAAGCTGCCTTGAGTCCCTCTACACAGGGAGAAAGGCAGGGTAGAAATAAATAAAAGACTAACTATCTAAATAAATAAACAGTACCACATGGTCCTGGATTTCGTCTGTTTAGTTCAGGATTTCTCAACCTTTTTAAGCCGTGGAGGCTTCGGGGGCCGGAGGCCTTTTTGCCCTTCCTCCACCACATGGCATGTTCTGCTGTGGTGGAGGCAGTGGGGGGCCACATGAAATGGCACCATGGGCAGCATCTGGCCTGAGCATCTGGTTGAGAATCCCTGGTTTAGCTTCTTCCACCAGCAGAAGTGTAGAAGTGAACCTAAATATGAAATGAACGTTCACCTGATTGGAGAACCTGAATGGCTTCACTGCTTCTAAAATAAAAGTGGCAGCATTCAGTATTCTTTTCAATATTCTGAGTAATCGAACATGTCATGCTGCCTTGGTGCCAACTTGCAGAGACAAATATAACTGCATTGACATCTTAACTGAGCAGTCCACAAGTAGTCCATCAGTCCACGGGAGACAAGTGCTCCCTTAGAAGAACAATTTTGGAGGCCATCTTTCTTCTGTGATAGAGACATTGCCCTGAGGCCATCAGTAATGAAATAACTCTGCATTTCTTCATTTCTGTTTCACTTTTTCTTCAGGATAATTTCCTCCAGCTAGTACTGGCTGCTTCTGAAGCTTCAGCTCCACTGTTTCTTTCACTGTGAGTAAATAAAATATTTGAAACAAAGGCAAAGAGGTTGCCAGGTTGGCATCCAGAGGCAGTACTTTACCTTTAACAGAAAAGATCTTTAACACACATTGCGACCCATCACTGTGCAATATCGCAAGTTTCACCTGAGACTTTTCATGACAGGAGGAGGAAAATAGTGGCACTCAAACCAAACCCAGAAATCCCCAGGGACCATCTAGTTACCACAAATAACTTAAGTAAGTGAGAATAGCCATATCCTTTTAAAATGTGATATCCCAACAATTGAAGTAGTGCCAAGGGGAAAAACATCTGGAACCCCTATAGCAACAAGCAGCTGTGTATTTATTGCACAATAAATGCAGTGCTCTGAAAAGGCTCTTTATGACAAACAATATGTTCATTTTATATCAAATCACAGTATTTCTTTCTTCTTTTTGGCTGAGTTTGTGGAGGAACAAATGGGCTTAGCCTAGGAAGGAGAAGACCAACAGTCATAAAAGGTGTGGTGGACTAGCACTGCACTCAAATGATACAAGTTAACCCACAAAGCCCATGTGGCCTTGGTCGGCCTCTCAAGTACATCTTTGCTTCACCACAGATACGTCTCCATGCTATAATTATGTAAAGCCTTGGGTTGCTGGAATTTAACCCTCCACAGGCAGAGTTCTAAAATATACTTTGTCATCTAGTTGCATTAAGAAAAAGTGTTAGGTATATAATTCTTCTAGCGCAAGGAGAGTTCTGACCTGCAAGTGTGAGGTTTTTAGGAACATAAGTTGCCCATGCTTCCTGGATTGTTGGGAGTTGAAAGTCAACATATTTCTGGAGGACACTGGTTTAGGAAAGCTAGGTTAATTATATTTCATGTGATAAGGAAATGAGCCTTTTTCAAACAAAATATGTTCAAATAAAGCAAATGGGGGCCCCCGGTGAGCAACTTATGTTAGATCATGTATGGATGGCCCTTGGACCAGAATGTAAGTGCCCCAACCCAAATTTCAGGGGGATATTATTCTGCCCTGTTATTAAGCCATTATGCATTAGAAAAATTTAACTCTGTCTGCTGGTTTGTCTGTCCATCTGTCTGTCTGTCTGTCTGTTTAGCTATAGTCAAAATTCACCCCAGATTTCTCATCTCTACCTTAACCATACCTACATTGTCTCTGATTTCAAAAACTAAGCAGGCCTGGCAAGGACTTTGATGGGAGTAAAACAGAGAATCACAAAATGGAACTTGGAAAGAATCCATCCCAAACTCCTGGAGAACCACTGCTGATCACAGCAGAAAAGACTGGACTAGATGAATGAAGTATCTGACTCAGCATTAGGCAGCTTCCTGTGTAGCATGATCTCTCCTGTTGTGCACTCCTTGATAGTTTGTACTCCTGCTAACAATTTTGAGCCATATCTTCTGTCACATAAATAGCCTTGAATAAAGCACATTGAAACGGTGGCTTAAAATAGTTAGTCCCTCCTTTACCGCTTCCCACAAAGTGAGAGAGAAAACAATTGTTCCACACATAGCCACTTTAATGGATTTATAAAGGTCTTTCCAGATATTTTCCTCATGCACAGACAATGCACAGCTGTTGATTCAGTCATTGCAAGAGTGTCAGCCATCTTACCCCGGGGTCATTTTATCCTTTCTCTGGTGAATAGATAAATATGTCATCTTCCCAGCACTCAAAATATAATTCTTGAGAGAGAGAAAGGAGGACTTGTTTGCTAAACTTTGGTGTCTTGCACGGAGCTGCAGTAAGGGCTAAAACACAACTTTATTGCATGGTAGTCAGAGTGAACATGAGGTAATGGTGGACCAAACAGCTCTATTTATAGCACACTGTACATTTTGAATAACCCGGGTGATAGTTCATTGGTTACTGTCCGCATGACGTCATGGATCGTCACGCCCATCTTCTCCAGGTGCGGTGTGGCGGGAAGGTTTCCCGCCCTTCAGGTATTCAGGGGAATCTGTATCATGTGAGCTGGATATTGCTACTGCCACCGGCAGTAGCATCCTTAACAGCTTGCTACAATGTGTCTCTGATTATTTACAATGGATACAATTGCCGGATACAATCAGTTAAAGAGTACTTGTCACATTCTATTCAGTACATAATATAAACGAAAGTTGATTTGTCCAGCTGGATTTATGAGTGCTTGTGCTACTCTATTATCTGCCCAGGTATACCAGGCCCTCAAACATGTGGGAGCTGTGAACCCGTGGAGTGAGCCAAAGGATGAAACTCCCAGCCTGTGGTAAAAAATCTAAGATGAGCAGCTACTATGGAGAAGAATATTTATGAATGCTCTTTCAGAAGGTTTTTGTTTTGTATAGTACTTCCCCAGAATTGCTGCAATCGAATTGCTTTTATAGCCACATAAAAGTTTAGAAAAGGAACACTATTGTACTTTTTCTTTTATTTTTTGTTTCTCCACCGCTGCTACATACAAGGCAAAGATTTTTTTTAAAAAATAAATCTAATTGATACAGCACATCAACAATAGTCTAGCAGAATAAAAAATAATAATTTAATATCCCCTACCCCTAACCAGAGAAGCAGTGAATATGTTCAGTTTATTGATATTCTGAAGTCACTCTACTTACTTACTTACTTACTTACTTACTTACTTACTTACTTACTTACTTACTTACTTACTTACTTACTTACTTACTTACTTACTTACTTACTTACTTACTTACTTACTTACTTACTTACTTACTTACTTACTTACTTACTTACTTACTTACTTACTTACTTACTTGCCTCCTCTTCTACTTTACGGTGTAGAGCAGGGGCTCCCAAACTACAGCCCACAGGCCGGATCTGGCCCATAGCACCTAATAATCCAGCCCACACTGCCCACACTGCCCACACTGCTCCCAGAAGTGGAAGTAAAATGTGCCTGAACATGTGCAAAATGCTGTCGTAAATGCACCCGTGAGCATGTTTTACTTCTGCTTCCAGTGGGAGGAACCATGTTACCAGCCCATGGCCTGAAAGGTTTGGCCACCCCTGGTGTAGAGGATTCCACAAAGGATCTCCGCTGTGATCTCTCATTCCGGTTCTTCTTGTGTGTTCTTTTAATCAGTTAAATTCAGGTGTGCGGGTGATTGACCCTCAGCACCCTAGAATGGTGAAGGGGCTGCCTTCTTTGCGCCTCTGTGCAGACACTGTGCTGCTTCAGGTGCACTGATCTTCATGGTCCTTACTTCCTGATAAAGACTATTGCTTACCCAGGATCCACAGTTGTTAGGGTTATACCACCCATGCTCAGTCCCCAGCAGAACTTCGCCACCACCATAATGACAGTGCCCCCAACCCCCGATGAGGACCCGTTTGCCAAGATTTGCCTGGGTGTGACTTCAAGCCAGGGAGATGAAGTCATTCTTCACACTTCACAATACAAGAAATAGAGTTGCTTGAAGTTGATGTGCTATTTGGACATGAGGATCACACCAAATTACATATCACTCCTTCCTGTACCTCAAATGGCCCTATTTACACCACACTAGCCTGCACCAAAAGAGGTGCATAAGAGGTGGTTTCAATATCCTATGTGCTTCCTTCATTCACTGTGAGAGGCTGTGAGATATGCTATCTAAAATCGAGTAGTGACACAAATAGGATCGGCCCATTGAATGAATCAGAACATATGGAGGAGCTGACTTGCCAAATCTTCTCTGATTCAATTCGCCTACTCTAGTTGAGAATTATTACTAGATTTCAGCCAGTGTTACTGTTAGTATTGGCATCCCTGGCCTGATAAATACAATAACAAAGGCAAAAGCTACTATCATTTGAAGACACTGAAAGGTTTTCTGCTTCTGGTCTTCAGGGTCCTCCCAACATTCCCAAAGAAAGTTCTGTTCATATCCATTTTCTTTAATATCTAGGCCTTATGCAGCCTTCAGTAGAGGCTACGGACTTGAATATAGCCCCAAGCCCTCAGTCCTTGCCTGCCCCTATTAATAGTACAGGTCGCCCTTGCTTGAAAGCCTGTAATGTCCAACTCAAGGGTTTGATACTCATCTCTATTTATAGTCAAATAGCCAGTGCTGTATGCATCTACAGATGTTTCCGTGGACATGTGGCAGTCATGCCTAGACATTGGAGTGCATAGAACACTGTTACCTTCCCACCAACGTGGTCCCTATTTATCTACTTGCAGTTTCTTGCTTTTGAACTGTGAGGTTGGAAGGAGCTGGGACAGAGATGGGCACTCACTCCATCATGCAGCACTCAGGTCTCGAACCGCTGACCTTCCAGTCATCAAGTTCAGCATTTTAACCACTAAGCCACCACAGTCCCTCCACCCCTATTATAGGTAACAACAACCAACATAGAAGCAACAATAAAGATATTAATAATCTGTTGCATACTACATCTGCCACACTTTCCATGGATTCATAGTGTGAGAATGAGCTACAAATTACATGAGAAAAATGTGCAGCTCCTGATTTTTATTTTTATTTTTAAATTTGAAGAATACATGTAGAAAGCAGTGTAACTGACTGGAGAAATGGCTGTGAGGAAGAGGACTGCTTATTCCCTTCCCTTCCAGCTATTTTCTGGTTTGAAAAGCAGGACAGCCTGTCTTTACCCTTGGGAAAGGGCGCCATCTCTTTTCCCTTGGAGATGGACAATCAGCTTCAAAGCATTACCAGCAGGAGGAGAATGGGTTTTGTAAGGAACATCTCTCCATGTCATTCCAGAGTACAGCCTGCCCCAGCTGCTTTTCAGTAAAGAAACACTTCTGGATTTGCAGACATGCTCTGTTCAGGCTCAAACAAGCTGCACAGTCTTCAGCCCCAATGGTTCTAAGATTCACAGCCTAATCCTCAGAACTCTTAGGGTTTTAACTAGGAATGATTAAACAGCACTATCAACAAGCTCCATTTAAACAAGGAGCACACAAGAATGTTCAAGCTGAGAGGAGGCCACTCAACCTAATTATCCATGACAGAGCAAAATAAGTCAAAGTCATGTACCTCCTGGACTGTGTACTTCTAGAACTGTCACAGCAATGAGCATTTCTCAAGGATATTAAGTATGACTTGTTTTATTCATTTGCATGTGTGAACTGGAGTCATCTACAATCTCTTCCTCCTGCTTGGCACATGTACTGGATTGAATTCAAACCAGATGTGAAGCAATAACAAAGATTAAAGTGCACCCACACATGAACAAAGTGCTTTTGATTTACATCAATTAACCGTCACCACCCCTAAACATATGGATCAAGGAGAAAACTGTTCAGGGTGAGATTCATGTCCCTGATGTCAAGCAAAGTTGCCTTTCATGGTCAGGATTCATTGTGTGTGTACGGAGCATTACCAATGAAAAATATTCATCTACTTTTAAAAGATTATGTTAATAAGTGTTCCTCAATTGCAAGCTTACAAATCAAGCCCATTTGCTGGCTGGTAGGTTTGGATCTAGACGAAGCAGTCATTATTTCAGGCTGTAGTGAAGCTAATATGGATAGAATGGTAAACTAAGATTCAGGACATCTGGGTTCTAATCCCTGCTTGACCGTGAAAACTTATGAAGCAGCAAGGGAATGGTCAAACCATTCAAATATGTTGCATACCTTTAAAAGCATATTTAGTATATAACACACACTGAACTTTTGACACTGTCAGAAAAAAACAGGGGGGGAGAAAACATGGAGGTGAAAACAATGGTCATTAGTGGCATGAAATACTATCATCAAATATCTTTTTCTAACAGGTATGAAAATAATTGTTCATTTTGGATTTATTTTTTTAAAGAAATAAAAACACAGGCTGACACCATCTGTGCTAGTCAAATTTAATATATATGTCTTCTCCCATCATAGAGAAGATCCTGGTGTATGTTCCTGAATGATATGCCTTCTCCTAGCTTCTCTCACTACGTGGAAGACCATGATGCATATCCATCACCAAAAATCACAGCCTCCAAATTACAGTATGTTATGGGAAAGGGAGGTTTTCAATACCAAAAGACTTCCTTCTCCCACCCTGTGACTCCCTGGACTTCCACACAATAAAAAAAAAGATTATTTGCAATTAGAAAAGTCAAAAAAGAGAAATAGGAGGCTTTTCATTACCATAGCCATCGTTGTGTCAGCAGGATTTCTGTCAATTTTTTTGCCAGCTCTTGTCTCATACTTTACCTTCTATATTATAATTGGCTTTATGAGCATACTATGGTCATGCATATGTAATCATTGTCATTGCGTGTATAAATACACATATACTCATTGGCAGTAAATTATCAATTTGGGAGCAATAAAAATAGATGTGCAATATTTCGGCAGAAAATTTCCTGTAGAGACAAAGATTTTATGGCTCCCATTTCTATCTATCAATCTATCGATCTAAGATCAGTATTTGAGTGAGGAGAACATGTGCATTATGATGGGTGATCAGTCACTGCAAAATTCATAGTGTAGAGAAAGATTTAACAGTGTTATGTGCCATTTCATAGAATTATCAGCTTCAGTTATTATTACAGAAACAAAACAGAGCCCAATAAGAGGTTCCTTAGAATAGTGTAGACTTATACTGAAATGAAAACAAGAAATAAATCTCCTCAATATGCATAGACACATTGAATTAGCAAACACCTCCATCAAAAGAGATTTCAAATTAAAGTGTGAGCCCTAGCAAAACTTGGGCAACAAATGAGAGGATTTTTATTTATTTAGTTTAATTTGCATAGGAGATTAGAGGCTATAATGCAAACATGGTATATTTTGTGCAGCCAATAATAATTTATCAAATTTTCCCAAACATTGTTGTTTTACACTCCTCTAAGAGGCAAGCAGGGTTAACTTGTAGGCTCTCAGATGTTAGTCTACTACAAATTCCATTGCTGTCACAGCTAGCATGGTGTTCACTGTACAGTATAGGGACTTGGGATAGTGGTTAGCATGAGACAAAGAAGCAATACAAGGTGTTTTTTCAGTATAACCTCAACATGGTGTCTAAACTCTTTGTTGACTTCACACTCATCTTTGACTATGCTGACCAGGGCTGATGAGAATTGCAGTCCAAAACTATGTGGAGGACCACCAGATGCCCATCGCTATAGTTAAGGAATGTGCAGGAATTGAAAAATAACAATCTGTGGGCTCACAATCTAAAAGATAAACAGGTAGATCAGTCTACCTGGACACTCTGCACAGGACTTGAAAGTTGCCATTCTGGAACAAAAATATACAAAACAAGGAATCAGAAAGAGACAGCAGAGATAAAGTTCATACATATGCTGGATACCCATCTCAAAGGTTCAAATTGTAGTCAAGGGTTACTGGGTCATTATCAAATTTGATACACCACAACTAACAGGTTGTTATATGCTGTAATTTCCCACACCATCTTTACATGTCCTACTTCAGTAGAATTCTCATCCACAACCTCAGGCCACCTTAAAGAACGAAGGAAGAACTTGGTGTTTTGCCAGGGTCACTCACACCATTGTCAACAGATGTTAGGCCTGAAGGGTAAAGTCATTAGCAAATGTGTAATGCCACAATGTTTGTCTTGCATTCATTTACTAACCATTTGCAATTCAACAGGACAAAACTTCACAACGAATCTAAATAACAACCAGAGATCTTTTGCTATTACCAGTTGTAAAAAGCCACACTGATTTGTATACTCATCTGTTATGCTAGCCAACCATTCTGTACCTCTGTTCCTGATGTGTATAAAATGATGCCATGAAGTCTCACTCTTATGTTTGACGAAGTGGACATGGTTCTCAAAAGCTAACATTAAAATACAGAAGTTAGTCTTTAAGGTGCCACAATAGTTTTTGTTGTGTTTTGTTTACTCTCTGATATGCTTGAAACACAAACTAACACAGCTACCATTTCAAAAATTAGAAGAGAAAAGTTATACAAAATAAGTACTGTACACCAGCAACTGCAGCTCTTTCTCTAGCAGATGGATGAGTCTACTCCAGTCTCAGTTCTAAATGGTATTTTTCCCCTGACCATCCCTGTCAAGTATCCCGGATTGGCCGGGATTTCCCGTATTTCAATGCTCGTTCCTCCAATTTCCCGCCATCAGCCACCACCAGCCAGTAATTTGACCAGGGAGTAGTAGTTACTGCACATGGGTTCTGCGCAGAAGGGTTCTGCGCATGCACAGAAGGGTTCTGTGCAGAAGGGTTCTGCACAGAAGGGTCCTGCGCATGCACAGAAGGGTTCTGCAAATACACAGAAGGGCCCTGCGCATGCGCAGAAGGGTTATGCGCAGAACAGTTCTGCGCAGAACAGTTCTGTGCAGAATGGTTCTGCGCATGCACAGAAGGCCAGAGCAGTTCCCGGATTTTCCGGAGCCATCCTTGACAGGTATGCCCCTGACTGATATAATGCAGCTCTTCATGCAATCATCCAAGCTCCCAGTCCCAAAGCAAGTGGGTCAGATGACGTCACAGCAATATTGGTAAAAATAGTTCAGGCTCACACTGAAGAAATTCTTGCTGTCTGAACACTTGTAGACTGTTCCCATTTGAGATGCAGTGCTAGTTTTCTTAGTTTTAAGAAAACCCTTGATGACATCAATATCCCAGTCTAAAAATGTCAGAGAGTAAATAAAACAAAACAAAAGACAAAAATGCTATGGCACCTTAAAGACTAACTCCTGTATTTTAATGTTAGCTTTCATAGAACAAGTCCACTTCATCAGACATAAGAGTGAGACTTCATGGCATCAATTTATTTGTTTGTTTGTTTGTTTGTTTGTTTGTTTGTTTGTTTGTTTGTTTGTTTGTTTGTTTGTTTGTTTGTTTGTTTGTTTGTTTGTTTGTTTGTTTGTTTGTTTGTTTGATTGATTGATTGATTGATTGATTGATTGATTGATTGATTGATTGATTGATTGATTGATTGATTGATTGGATTTCTATACCACCTATCTGGGTGTTATCCCACTCTGGGCGGTGAACAAACAGAAAATGAATAACAACAATACCCACAACAAATCAAAACCCACCACCAACAAATACATCATAGACTAAACTAAACTAAAAACAATTGGCATCAGAGGACATCGGGACTAAACCTAACTGTTGAATTTAAGGGAACGAAGTGTTTCATGGCCCAGTGAAGAGTGAAAGAAAGGTCTCCCGAGCCCTGTGGATGACTGTAGCCACTAGATCATCAGTGATGGTGAATCTTGGCACTTTGTACACATCAGGTACAGAGGTTCACAATGGTTGGCTAGCATAACAGATGGGTATACAAATCTATGTAGCTTTTAACAAATGGTAATAGCAGAAGATCTCTAGTTGTTATTCAGATTAGTTGTGGAGCTTTACCCTGTTGAATTGCAAACAGTTAATAAAGGTAAAGGTTTCCCTTGCTCGAAAGCGAGTCGTATCTGACTCTAGGGTTCAGTGCTCATCTCTATTTCAAAGTCGAAGAGCCAGCGCTGTCTGCTTCTGCAGATGTTTCCATGGTCATGTGGCAGGCACCAGAGCACATGGAATGCTGGTTACCTTCCCACCGAAGTGGTCCCTATTTATCTACTTGCAATTTCTTGCTTTCGAACTGCTAGGTTGGCAGGGGCTGGGACAAAGATGGGAGCTCATTCCATCCTGAAGTACTCGGGAATCGAACTGCTGACTTCTTGCCTTCCAGTCAGCGTCTTAGCCACTTGAGCCACTAGATGGATGCAAAATAAACATTCTGACATTACACATCTGCTAATGAGTTAATTGAGGATAATTTTTCATCTTGTTTTGTTTTGTTTACACTTTGATATGCTTGTACAGACTAACATGACTACCACCTCAAAAATTTCCAGTCTAAAAAGACTCTCCACACTGACATTTCAAAATGGAATATATGCTGATGACTCTTAGGGGCCTTCCCCTTAATAGAGAGATTGGCAAAGGCCTGTAAGCATCATAAAGGGGGAAAAAGCTTCAAAATAGATTCAAAAGGATAATATTCCCACAATACACAAAATAATTGATCTAAAAGCTTCTCTGAGCCACAAACTGGTCACATTGTTTGGTTAACATGCCAGAAAAGGAGGGAGGGATCCTTCAGGCACCAAGACATAGTACTAAGGATAATGGAAAAATAATTCCCCAAATAAGTGGAGTTTTAATTTCTGGAGCAAAAGACGGCTGGGTGCTGCACCATTTTACTGCAAATAGCAGAGCAACTTTCCTCCTCAAAAGGCTGTGATTCACATAGTTTATCTTAGAGGGGGGGGACGTGTTCTGTATTCATTTTTGAACATTTTCTTTACGAGCCTGAATGTGGAGTGGGAACATGAGCAGCAGGAAGTCCTGCTAGACATGCCTCGCTGTAATGAGTTTGTAAGTACCTATGAACACTGCAAACTCCTTGGAACAGCACGTTAAAACCATATGTAACCATACTTACCTCACTGTGATCAAATACAGAACGCTTCTTCTACTGAATGGGATAATGGGCCAAACATTATGCTACGGAAAGCCCCTGATTAGGTGAGGGTAAGTGTGGAGAGCATACATTATCACAGCAGGAACTTGCTACACCTTTCCTGCATTACAAATGAGCTTGCTTTGCTTTCCAGTGAGTCTTTATTCGCATGTAAACATGGGCAAATAAGCAGATTCTCATTTGATCAAATCAAACCAGAACTCCCCTCTAGAAGCTAAAACAACTAAATTGAGGCAATTGTACTCTAGGCACATCACGAGAATACAAGAATCATTGGAAACCGCTGCAACGGTTGGGCCTCTTCACTCTTGAATGGTGGCGTCTAAGAGGTGACCTGTTTGAAGTTTATAAAATCATGCACAGTGTGGACAAAGTAGATAGGAAAAACTGTTTTCCCTATCGCACAACACTGGACCTAGTGGGCACTCCATGAAACTTTTGGGTACTAGTTCTCAGACAAATAAGAGAAAGTACTTTTTCATCCAGAGGCTCACTGGACTATGGAACTCCCTGCCAGAAGAAGTGGTGACAGCTGTCAATCTTGACAGCTTTAAGAAAGGATTAGACAAGTTCATGGAGGACAAGGGTATCAATGGCTATGATTATGGATACCTAAGGACAACCTCTGGGTTAGAGAGATAGGCAGGATATCTCTCAATGCCATTTCCAGGGAATCCTAAGCAGGTGAAGGCATCTGCTTGGAAATACCCTGAAGGAAATGGTGAGCCACTGTGTGAGACATAATGCTAGACTGGATGGGCTGTGGCCTGTTCTTATGTTCTTATGGAAAGGACATCAGTGCTGGGGAAAGTTGAAGACAACAGGAAAAGAGGAAGATGAAATAATAGATTGATTGTCTCGATAAAGTAAGCAGTGGTCTTTAGTTTGAAATTGCTGTGTAAGGCTATTGGTGATAGGTTTTTTTGGAAGCCACTAATTCATAGGTTCATCTTAAGTCAGAAGAGACTTGACACCACATAACAACAAGCAACACTTTTACCTTTCCTGCCAAGGCAGTACCTGTTTATCTACTTGCAATTTCTTGCTTTCAAACTGTTAGGTTGGGAGGAGCTGGGACAGATTGCAGGAGCTCATTCCATCGCACAGCACTTGGGTCTCAAACTACTGACCTACTGACTGTTGTGTACTGAATGTAGTGTGTTGAATGTATTTGTAACCACACGAATGGGTACAGGTAACACTGTAACCTTCTGTATGAGGACGCGAGCTAGTGGCCACCGGGAGCAATAGCGAGCGCCCAGCTCACATGGTTCACATTACTCAAATGCCTTCAGCCGCGCGGGAAAGATTCCCGCGCTCACCTCACCTGGACAAGAAAGGCGTGACCAAGGATGACGTCACTTGGACAGCAGCCAATGCCTGTCGAAGAGCCAGATTCAATTAGATAGCCACCGTATAAAAAGAGCTATTTGTCCGCCATTACCACATGTTCGTGCTGTACTCCATGCAATAAAGATGTGTTAGGCTAGCTTACAGCCGTTTCCATTGTCTTGATTCCCAAACACTAAATTGGCGACGAGGATGGGATATGGATTCCCACGGGGACAAGACAATAGCTCAGAAGCCAGTTTTCGACGTGACCCATCCCGAGCGATGGGACTGGTTTGAAATGCATTTTAAGAGTACGGTGGCGTATGCGGGCATCACCGACGCTGGGAAGAAGAAGGGTCTTCTCATCACGATGCTGGGTTTCCACGCCGTGCAAGCGCTGATGGATCTGGTGGCACCACGAGAGGTGGACCAGGTTTCGGTGACGGAAATACTGGCGGTTCTGCGGAACCACTTCAAGCCCAAGGTGTCCTTCTTCTCCGCCAGGGCAACCTTCCTGAGGAGGGACCAAAAGCCGGGTGAGTCAGTATCCGAGTATGCAGCGGCCCTCCGTGTCTTGGCAACCCCATGCGAATGGCGGGAAATTCTAGACGTGGCCTTAAGGGACAGGATGCTCTGCGGGATGAGAGACGGGGAGACCCAGAGGAAGCTCATGAACCGAGGCCATGACCTCACTTTTAAAGAGGTACTACAAGAGGCCCTAGCAGCTGAATCCACGTGGGCCGGGTACAAGCTTCTCAAGGCAAAGCCCCCACCAGTCGAGGCAGCTGCATCCGCCGTCCAGGCGGCCTGGAGAGCGACCCCTGCCCCACGCTCACCCACATCCTCAGAGGCTTCTGCCACCCCAGGCTCCAGTGAAGATGAGGGGGTCCGGAAGGTCAGGAAAGGGCTGAGCGAGAAGAAGGGGAAGGGGGGCGGCGCTGCGATGGGTGCGGAGCGTCCCACGAGAGGAGCAAGTGTCCATTCCGGAAAGCTGAGTGCCACAGCTGTGGGCGGAAGGGCCACATCGCCAGGGTCTGCAAGCAACGCCGGGAAGAGAGTAAGCGCTCCACGAGCAGCCGGGATGGCGTCGGCAGGGTCTGCGATGGCGGCGACGAACCAGAGGGGAACCACGTGTGCCTGCGAGTGCACGCGGAAGACGACGTGGCCGTCCACAGCGTGCCTCTAGGGCAACCACGTTTTTATGCTGAGGTACTGTTGCAAGGGGTCCCTGTTAAGATGGAGATAGACTCGGGGTCTGTATATTCCCTCATTTCTCATAAGGAATTTTTGCGGATTCCCCCCCAGGAGCGACCCAAACTCAAGGAGTTGGGGCCGAACTTAAGAGATGTGCAGGGAAAGGTAATTCCAGTATTGGGGATTGGGGACTTCGAGACACGGTACAAGGGACTCCGAAGGAAACTTCCTCTGGTAGTTCTAAGAGAAGGGGGGTGTAATCTCTTGGGGACACAATGGTTCAAACCCCTGGACATCTTCATAGGCGGCGTCCATGCCATCGGGGGGAATGAGATTCAGGCAGTGTGCGACGCACACGCAGAGGTATTCAAGAAGGGACTCGGGAAGTACAAGGGGCCCCCAGTTTCCTTCGACCTGGACCCGGAGGTCCGCCCAATGAGACTAAAGCCACGTCGGGTTCCATTTGCCCTAAAGGACAAAATTGAGGCGGAACTGGACAAATTAGTGGGGCAAGGGATTTTAGTGCCGGTGGACTCTGCAGAGTGGGAGACTCCTATTGTTACAGTATTGAAAGCAAATGGGGAGGTGCGAATTTGCGCTGACTACAAGTGTACAATTAACAAGGCGATCCGCCCTAATGCCTATCCGGTGCCGGTAGTTAGCCATCTGCTGGCTACTGTACATGGGGGAAAAGTCTTTGCTAAACTAGATCTGGCGCAGGCGTACCAGCAGCTTCCAGTAACCCCAGCCACAGCTGCTGCGCAGACCATTGTAACAAACAAGGGGGCATTCAAGGTGACGCGCCTACAGTTTGGCGTGAACTCGGCGCCGGGGTTATTTCAGTCTCTTGTGGAACGTTTGTTAAAGAAATTACTGGGGGTCTTGCCATTTTTCGATGACATATTGATATCTGGGGAGAGCGAAGCAGAACTGGCCCAGAGACTAGATAAGGTCCTTACAGCCTTCGAATCCGCGGGGTTGAGGTTGCAGAGGGACAAATGTGTGTTTCTGGCCAGGGAGGTGGAGTTTCTGGGGTTCCGTATAACCTCTGAGGGGGTGAAACCCGCTGAGTCCAAAGTCTCAGCCATTCAAAACGCTCCTCGCCCCACCGCGAAACCGGAGCTGCAGTCTTTCCTGGGGCTGCTGAATTTTTACCATTCCTTCCTGCCCAGGAAAGCGACGATTGCAGAGCCCCTGCATGGGCTGCTGAAGAAGGATGCGGTTTGGCGGTGGGGGGAGAAGCAGGAGCGGGCTTTCAGGGAACTCAAGCAACTCCTCTCCTCGGAGGATATTCTAACCCATTTCGACCCAAAGAAGCCGGTAGTCTTGGTCTGCGACGCCTCACCAGTGGGGGTGGGGGCGGTCCTGTGCCACGTGCTAGAGGGGGGGCAAGAAGCCCCAGTTGCATTCTACTCGAGATCATTGTCCAAGGCAGAACGAAATTACGCCCAAACAGATAGGGAGGCTCTTGCCATTGTCGCGGGCACAAAGAAGTTCCATGATTTTCTGTATGGTCGCCCATTCACCATTGTCACCGATCACAAGCCGCTGTTGGGTATCTTCACCTCAGACAAGCCCACTCCACAGATCCTCTCCCCCAGGATGCTTAGGTGGGCGATTTTTCTGAATGCATACAGGGGGGCGTTAGAGTACTGCCCCGGGAAAGAGATAAGCCACGCGGACGCCCTCTCAAGGTCTCCTCTGCCCCACCTGGGGGACCCAAAGTGTGAGGTAGAACAGGATAGCCAAGTCCTCCTCATTGAAGCCCTAGATGCACCCCCCATTTTGCCCAAGGAAATTGCTGCCGAAACGGCCAAGGATAAAACGTTAGCCCTTGTGAGATCCTGGGTACAGAAGGGGTGGCCCGCAGCTCCCCCCGCAGCTCCCCCCGCAAACGAGTTTGCGGCATTTTTCAGGAAGAGGGTTGAGTTGTCCGCAGAAAGGGGGTGTCTGTTGTGGGGGGAGAGGGTGGTGGTCCCACAGGCATTAAGAGCAAGGGTGCTACGGCTTTTACATGTCAGCCACCCAGGGATTGTGCGCTCTAAGGCGCTGGCCAGAAGCTACTTCTGGTGGCCTCAGCTAGACGCGGACATTGAACACATGGTGAACACCTGCGAAAGTTGCCAGAGCTCTCGACCTGAGGAGTCCCGCCTCCCACACAGAGAATGGGACACAGCTAGGGGGCCGTGGTCCCGACTCCACATAGACTTCGCAGGGCCATTCAGGGGTTCATTCTTTCTGCTTGTGGTGGACGCATACTCCAAGTGGTTAGAGGTAATTCCAATGCGCAACACCTCATCAGCTGGGACCATAAAACAACTGCGCAAACTGATATGCACCTTCGGGATACCTGATGTCATTATTAGTGACAATGCGAGTTGCTTCACGTCAGCCAAGTTCCAGGCGTTCTTAGAGTCCAACGCCATTCGGCACATTACCTCAGCCCCTTTTCACCCTGCAACAAATGGCCAGGCGGAACGGCTGGTATGCACAATGAAGGAAGGGCTGCGGCGCATGGGTCCCGGGGATCTGGACCGGCAGCTCTGCCAGTTTCTGTTGGCATACCGGGTGACGCCATTGGCGTCGGGATTCTCCCCCGCGGAACTCCTCATGAAAAGGAAGTTACACTCATTATTGACTAGATAGGATCCCACCAGGGTCGAGGATAGAGGAAGGAACATTGAACACAGCCCCACCAAAAACTTCCAAATAGGAGAGCCTGTTCATTGCAGAAACTACGCCACCACAGGGCCAGCATGGGTGCCGGGGGTAGTCATTAATCAGACAGGACCAGTCTCATACTGTGTCGAGACCAACACGGGTCTCCTCTGGAGGAGGCACGCTGACCAACTTAGGCACCGAGTGATTGGGGGGCCGGACAGAGGGGCTCAGCAGCAAAATTCAGCGTTAGGGTCCTCCTCCACCCGTTTATCCCAAGGGGGAGAAAACGAAGGGCAACAGTCCCAAACAAGGGGGGGGGACAGAGGTTCAAACTCGTATCCTTTTCATACGCCAGTTTTACCCAGTCCTTTGAAAGAGAGGAACGAGTTTGCCCCTGTAGTTCTACCCAGTCCCTCGAAGGAGGGGAATGAGTTTGCCACTGTTGCCCCTGAATTAGATTTTGAGTTACCAAACCGGGGGGGGGGGTTCGGAGTGTTCCCCCACCCGTCCAAGCGAAGAGCGGGGTTTTTCTTTAGCCCCTAGTGCCCCCGGTTTGTCCACATCCACGTCGGAAACCCTTCCTCCCCCTTCTCCTGGCCATTCCAAGGCGGCAAGCCCGCGGCGAGTCACTAACGAGTCATCCTCTCCAATTGCAGGACAAGAACCAGTAGGACACAGACGAGGGGGCATGACCGAGTCAAGCATAACGGCCGCACGGCCAAAACGCACATGCAGGAAACCAGTTTGGTTAAGGGACTTTGTCCCATCTTAGGGGGGAGGGATGTTGTGTACTGAATGTAGTGTGTTGAATGTATTTGTAACCACACGAATGGGTACAGGTAACACTGTAACCTTCTGTATGAGGACGCAAGCTAGTGGCCACCGGGGGCAATAGCAAGCGCCCAGCTCACATGGTTCACATTACTCAAATGCCTTCAGCCGCGCGGGAAAGATTCCCGCGCTCACCTCACCTGGACAAGAAAGGCGTGACCAAGGATGACGTCACTTGGACAGCAGCCAATGCCTGTCGAAGAGCTAGATTCAATTAGATAGCCACCGTATAAAAAGAGCTGTTTGTCCGCCATTACCACATGTTCGTGCTGTACTCCATGCAATAAAGATGTGTTAGGCTAGCTTACAGCCGTTTCCATTGTCTTGATTCCCAAACACTAAACTGACCTTCCTGTCACAAAGCTCTGCTGAGTGACTAATCTCTAAGCCACCACGGCCCTATAGGTAATTGGTAATGGCAGCTAATTGACTAACTAGAATGGACCAGAGGGACTCTCTAAGGGTACCAACTGCTATAGAGGCTCACCACTCTAGCACCGGACAGAGGGCCTTTTCAGTGGCCGCTCCAGCCCTTTGGAACATTCTGCCGACTGACTTCCACCTACAATCAGAATTGCTAACATTCAGGAAAGGCCTGATGACCTGGCTGGCCCAGTGGGTGTGGGGTACCACGATGGGAGCAGCCCCCCCCCCACTGGCTCATATGACCACTCTACATAACTCGTCATCTGGGGACTTTAGTTTAACTGTCTAAGGATGTTTTTAATAAGCTGTATTGTATGTTGACTGTAAGCCGTCCTGAGTCGCCATGGCAAATGGGCGGCGATATGTCTAAATAATAAATAAATAATAAAATGTGTAAGGTGCTTCAACTGATTTATAAACCCCCAAACAGCTGAAAAACCAATTTTCTTCCATATAGATGGGGCCAAACTCTGCACTTGGGATGGTATTTTGCTGTACCATGGCCTAGTGAATATACTGTATGTACTGTATGTACAAGCCGAGTTTTTTAGCACCAAAAAGGAGACACAGTTTATACTTGGATTAATGACCACGAGGGTCCCAAGACCACGCCGGGTTGAGATGCACCAACAATTTAATTAATTTTACCATATTTTCATGTATTTTGGTTATTGAAACTTACTAGCAGCTGCTGCATTTTCCACCCATGGCTTATACTCAGGTCAATCTATTTTCCTGGGTTTTCAAGTCAAAATTAGGTACCTCGGCTTATATTCGATTGGCTTATACTCAGGTCTATAAGTAGTTTGATTACAATATGGCTCTTCTTTGTGGACTAGACCCATCTGCCCACTGAGATCAGGCAGGTTCCCTATGCATAATATTTTCTCTAATCGATGAATTTATTTTTGTGCCCAAGCATTCTCCTGGTCTTTTTTTTTGTTAATAAATTTTTTATTGATTAATTTAAAAAAAATACAAACATATATATAATATGACATAACAAAAATACATGAGCTTCGTAAAAAATAATCGCATAAATGATAATTGCATTATTGTCTGTTATAATACACATACCATTTAATAAACACATTAAAAATTAACACAGCGCCAATAACCAATTCATAAAACCTTCCCACAGTACTATAACTTGTTTGCAACTATCAACTTTTAATTTTCAACTACACATCACCCAGTGTTTATTTACAATGCCCTGGAGAGTTCGGACTCAATGTTATCTCCAAAAACTACTCTGAGATGGTACAGGTCTGCTATATTCCATACCCATAAGGGAGTGATCAACAAAGGGCTTCCAGATATTCCAAAATCTATTTGCCTTCAGTTTATCTCTTTTTACTTTTATCTCCCATGTCAATTTATCATTCAATGCTAGATTCCACATTCCTTATACCACTCCCCCAATTGTATAGTAACATCATTTTTCCAATTTCTAGCAATACATTGTCTACCCGTGGTTAACATAATTTCTAATAACTCTTTTTCCTCCTTATTTAAACACATACCCTCCACATCCGTTAACATAATGGTACCTGACACCAGTTTGATTTTCTTACCCATTATTTCCCCTGCCTCGTTTTCTATTCTTTTCCAAAAATCATTTATCATTTTACAGCTCCACCACATATGTTCGTAGGTTCCAACAGTCTCACATCTCCAACATAAATTATCCCTTTTATTATCAATCTGATGTAACCTCTGTGGTGTCAAGTACCATTGCCACAGCATTTTATAATTATGTTCCTTAATTCTTACTGACATAGTTCTCATTATCCTCTTTTTCCACTTATTTCTCCATTCATCATTGCCTAGCTTTATATTCAAATCCTGTTCCCACTTCAATTTCAAATCTTCCTGTGGATCACTCCCCTTATTTATTAAAACATAGAGTTTGCTTACTAGGCCCTTAATGCTCTTATCTCCTTTTCGAATTTTCAAAACCAATTCTTCAAAATCCGTCATTTCCCTATCTATACATAATTCTCTTCCATATTTTTTGTTCCAATTATTAACCTTCAGTTTCTGAAACCAGTCCAGTTTTAACTGCACAAACAATTGTTCTTTCTTGGTTTCATCTCCACAACTTCTTAACCATTCTTTCACCAGAGAAACTTCATTTTTATCCAATATTTCCTTTATTTTTTTATCTATTTTTATCGGAAAACACACCATATCTGCCAGTTCCAAAATTGGAGAGGCACCCGGAGACAAATCCTTCTTTAATTTTTTCCACACATTCATGAGTCCCCTCATATTACTAGAAACTGTCGTTTTAACTTTATCCCCTAAAAAGATCATTTTACCAATTTTCCTATAATCATTCATCTCAATCTCCTCCCAAATTGCTTTTCCCCTTGCCAAAATCTTCACAACATTCTTAATTTGAAATGCCCGGTAATACGCTAACAAATTTGGCATTCCCAAACCCCCTTCTTTCTGAGGCAGGTACCAGAATTTCTTTGGCAATCTAGATTTTTTACCCCCGTTACAAAAATTATTAAATATTTTTTGAAACTCACTAATCTCCTTTTCCTTCAATTGGATTGCAAGTGCATCAAATAAAAAAATAATCCTCGGCAACAACATCATTTTGCACATTGCAATTCTCCCAAACCATGACAACTTCAACTTTTGAAAACTCTGTATTTTAATCTTAAATTCTGCCTTCAGGCTGTCGTAGTTCAATCTTTTAAGTTCTTCCACTTTGTTTGAAATAATTATCCCCAAATATTTCAAATTATCTTTAATTTGTATTTTGGATAGCCCCTCCATTCTTTCCTTCTCCTCTTCCCCCATATTACACAACATCATTTCCGATTTGTCCCAATTTATCATCAACCCTGTTATAGCCTCAAAATCCTCGATTTGTGCTTTAATCCTATCCATTGCCCCCTCCGGATGCCTCACCATTAATAATGTATCATCTGCATACATACTTACTTTATTACCCATTATCCCTTCTATACTTAAATCCTCCCTTATATTTTTAGCCAAGATTTCAATTGCCATGATGAACAAGATAGCGGACAAGGGACAACCCTGTCTAGTACCATCCTCCAGCTTTACCTCATCTGTAACCTCATCATTAACTCTAATCCTAGCAAACCCTTTCTGATATAACAAATCAATTACCCTTCTAAATCTATCCCCAAATCCATAGCCATTAACTATTTCCTTGATCGAAGACCATTGTAGCGAATCAAATGCCTTAAAAATATCTTTTCCTTTTCCTTCGTTTGATTAACGTTGTCAATTAGATCTAACACCCTCCTAGTCAAATAAGCCATGTGCCTTCCTTTTAAAAAACCTACTTGATCAACAATTATATATTCTCCCATAAATTTATTTAAGCGATTAGCCAATATTGCTGTGAAGATTTTGGCATCTTGATTTATAAGAGAAATTGGTCTATAGGATTCCACTTTTTCCAAATTTTTCCCCACTTTTGGCAGCAGAACGATAATAGTGCTATATCACGAAGTCGGTATTTGTCCACCATCTAAAATGTAATTATATAGCTTTACCAACTTTGACACCACAACATCTTTGAATTCCTTATAAAACTCGGATGAGAGTCCATCATCTCCCGGAGCTTTCCCCAGCTTCAGACCGCTGATTACTTCCTTCACCTCTTTCTCTGAAACTTGTTCTTCCATTTTGTCCCGAAGATCCTGCTTTATTCCACTCCCTAATTGCCTTTCCAAAATCCCTTTAAGCTTCTCCACATCTATCTCTTTTTTTGCATATAATGCTTGATAAAAATCCTTCACAATTTTGCATTTTTCACTAGCTTTATTACACCTTATTCCTTGTTTGTTGACCAAAACCCCAATTTCCCTTTTTTCCTTTTTAACTTTGGCCGCTCTTGCTAGTAATCTTGAATTCTTATTGCTAAATTCAAAATACTCTCTTTTTAGATATATCAGATCTCTTTTTACTTTTTCTATATCCTTACCCAATAACTCTGCCTTTAATCTTTGTAATTTATCCTTGTTTTTTGAATGTTCTTCCTGTAGTTGTTTTATTTCCTTTTCTTTTTCCTCCTGTGCTGCCTTATACAATCTGTATTTGTTACTTGCTAACTTTATACTTTCCCCTCTAAACACCGACTTCATGGCATCCCAAACCACATTAAAATTTACCTCCCCATTATCGTTCCACTGCCAACTTTCCATCCAACTTCCCATAATTTGATCTTTACATTTTTGGTCTTTGAATAGATTGGGATCATATCTCCAACTTCTTCCTCTCCTACTATCCTTTCGTATCCTCAGTTCCAAAAACACTTTAGCATGATCTGATTCCTTAAAAATTCCTACTTCGATACCCTCGATAATTTTAATCAAATTTTCCGTTAAAAATACGTAATCTATTCTGGAATAGGACCCATGAACGTGTGAAAAATAAGAATATACCCTTTCTGACCCCTTAACCTCTCTCCAAGAATCCTTCAGCCCCAGCGCAACCATCCAGTTATCGAGAACATTCCCTTTTATACCTGCTCCACACCTTGCTAAGTTCGTACAATTTAAATTTGACCTAATCAAATTAAAATCTCCAGCCACAATCATCTTTGCCACTTTTTCTAAAACCACAATTTTACGAACTTTTTCTAAAAATTCCATTTGATGTTCATTTGGAGCATAAATATTCACCAAAAGCATTTCCTCATCATCAATTTTCCCTCGCACTATCAAATACCTGCCCTCCTGATCCACAATACTTTTTGTTATCTCAAATCCTAATCTCTTAGAAATCAAAGTTGCGACTCCTCTCGCATCCACCCAAAAAAAATCTTATTTGTATCCTTTGACTTTTGATGTGTTTCCTGTAAGAACACTATATCGGGTCTATCCTTCTTCAATGCCAACTGTAAGCTCCGCCTCTTAAGAACGGAACCTGCCTTTTACATTCCAGGTTAATACCTTGATACTACTCATAATCTGTTACCATTTCACCTTCTCTAATTTCCAAACTCTCCATTAGGTGTGCTACCACCAACCCCCTACCCTCAAAAAGAAAAAATATACAAAAAACACACAATATCGCTCTTCCCACTTTCTCCAGAAAAAAAGCCGCCTTCAATATCCAAAGAGGGGAGAGGGGGAACATGGAAGATGTGCGTAGGAGTTAATGCATCGCGCCACCACATCATTCTACAATCTTAGATATAAAGAATTGTTGCATCAACACTTATTGCTCACTGCTCCTTACTTGCCTCCTCCTCCACCATGATCAATGACAACTCCTCCTCCTCTCTCCCCTGCTGTGCCCCACCCGTAGCACCACCAGAATCCGCCCCCTCATAATCTCTTTTTATGGCCCCCGAATCCAGCAAATCTTTTCTAAGAGTTAGCAACTCCTCTGAACCCGCTTTAACCAAATCAAGCAGACACAAATACTCCAATGGGTCAGTGCTCTCATCAATAACTTGCATTTTTTTTCAAAAAAACAACAACGCAATTGCTGTGGAAATCTCCAATTGTACCTTACACCTTTAGTCATCAACAGTTTGGTTATCGGTTTCATCTTATACCTCCAAGCTCTTTCCTTAATAGAAATATCGTTATACACTTACACGTCAAAACCATCAATTTTCAGGGCGCCAGAACCTGCTTGTTTTAAAAAAAGCCATTACTCCAAGTTTGTCACCCCAATTTGCAAATTTAACCAAAACATTTCTTTGGACCACTTTCCCTCTTCTTGAGCCCACCCTGTATGCACTCACAATGTCTTCCTGTACAAATTCCTTTCCCATACTTAAATTGTTTAACCACTGGACCACCCTCTCTCTTAAGAGGTCTGGCGTCCATTCAACCACGTGACGTATAACAATATTCTGTTTTCTCATCATATCTTCCATAGCATCAATCCTTTTTTCCTGTTCCTCCATTTTCACTTTATTCTCCCTCACCCCCTCCTGAGTCCCCTTTATTTCATTTCTCATAACCTTCACCTCATTTTGAACCAACTTCACATATCCTTCTATTTTTTGCAAATTCAATTCTACTTTTTTTGTTAAATCCATAACAGATGCTACCACCTTATCTTGCTTTTTCAACATTTCATTTCTGTCCTTCCATCTTCCATCTTTTCCATCTTCTGAAACAATTTACCAATTTCCACCATAATTTGAGTTTGATCATAAGGTTCAGGTGGTGGTGATGACGACGGGGGGACATCTTCCGTTGGTAGTTTTTCCTTTCTCTTTGAAAGGAAACCACAGGCTCCTCCTCCTTTGCTTTTCCTCTTGTGCCCTTATCCATGATAACGTCCACTGAAAGATCTAATGCTGCAATGCACTACATAGTTATTAAACACTCCAATTGAGCCTGGTCCAATGCAGCCAAAGCTGCCAGCAATCCTTTGAATATAGTATAACCTAGTTAATGGAGAAGAGCCAGCAAATCAATTGTTGTAATCCACAAGAAGCAGGAAGCAGGAACCAAATAACCAGTAAGTATTTGTAATCCAACGGAGCCAACCACCAAAATCAGCCACTAAACATGCCCAGTATTTTCAGGGAGCAAATGCCCCAATATATTCACTTGTATCAGCTCAGCAGGGGAGAGAAAGAGAAAGGAGAAAAATTCCCAAGAAAAAATTAAAAGCTATAATCCACACAGTGAAGGAGTAAAAAAGAAAAAAGTAAATCCACTCTTAGGGCAAACGAAACAAAAGCCCTTTCCCCAGCGGCTGCGACGGCTTCAGGCTTCAAGGGGGAAGCCCCTCCTCCTTCTTCTTCCCCAACTCGGCAAACTTTTTTAAAAAAAAGAACCACTCTTCTTTACTTCAGCCTCGGCTTCAAAATGCTGAGATGTCTAGCGCCCCAAAACCAAACACTTTTCTTCAATAGCCACTTCCACACACCTCAAATCAACCTGCAGCTCCCCTGGGTCTCTCAAAAGCCATTGTCCAAAAAGCAAACTCCACTTTCGATTTCCAGGATCGCCGCCATTATCTCCTAGTACAACGCCCCTCTATTCTCTTCTGCCGACTCTTGCCACCTCCAATCACTTCAGGGCAAAACAATCCGCTGCCACCTCAAGCTCCCATCAATATATATATCAGTTGTTTAACTCACTTTCTTGCTGGTGCCACTTTTATCGGTTCACCACCGTCTCGCCAGTCCCATTCTCAGCTCCTCAGTCAGGAGAAACCGCGGCTTCCGTCACTTCCTCTCCCGCCGAGGATACCTCCCAAACTTCGACCGCCCTGCAACAGCTTTTCCCACCAGGCAAGAAGGAAACTTATCGCCACCAAAATACCTCAGTAATTTGCCTCGTTAATTCCTTATTCTCTTCATTTACCACATTGATAAGCGTGAGCGCATAAATCAAGATGTTACTCGCCGGCCATCTTAGCCACGCCCCCTCTCCTGGTCATTAAACTAGCCACTTACTGTTGATGATTTTGCAGATTTTCATGAAATATTTTGTTGCTTTCTTGTTTTGTATCTGTTTTCCGGTTTTATTATTTGATTATCTGGTTTTATTACAATGTGTGTATTTTAATATGCAAAATTCTAATTCACTTTGGAATTTGTGGAGTGAAATGAGATGTACAGATAAAAATATATACATTCCTTATCCACCATTTAGTCAGGCCACATCCCCGTAGCTTTAATATAAGTAAAAGTTATGGTTAGATCACAATAGAAATAAAGTCACACTTTAAAAGTTATATTTATCATGTTATATAATGGTTCTTCTCCTTCTTGAGCAGAAGGAAAGACAAAACAGGTTGGATCAAAGGGGTAGAAGCCTAAAAGTCTATTCATTGTTAATACCTCATTCTCGAATTGCCCCCTTAAAAACCAAAATCCCCCCTTGTGGGGTGTGTGCCCCACGTTGGGGACCACAGCACTAAAAAAAAGGGAGGCCCGGGTACCAAAGTGGCTACTAATGTTTCTGTTAATGGTCCACTTCATACAACATCGTATTCATACAACATCGCCTAATTCCTTGAAAAAAGTTGTCTCATACAAAGTCGCTGTGACTTTGTATGAGGCATTAAGGCAGTACAAAAGGCAGGATCCATGCGTGCATTGCTCTTGTGGGTTTTGCATGAGCTTGTACAAAATGGATGATCGGCCGCATGGCTGCAGATTAACACTGTGCTGCATGATGGGACATGTTAACTTTTAAACCTGCACTTCATAAAGTTTTCAAAAGTTAAAAACTTGTTGTATGGTTTGTCCCCAAAAATCAGGGTTGTTTGACATGTTTTTGTAATGTATTTAGCCTTAAAGTTCTGTCAGTTTCCTGTCTGTTTCCTTGACTTTGCCCTGAAGTCTGTGCTGTGACAGTACGATGTATCTCTATGGAAACGACGTTGTATGAGGCATCGCGGCAAGGATTTGGACGTTGAATGAGGCATCGCGGCTAGGATTTTGCATGCCTCATACAAAGTCCAAATCCATATAAAGTCCAAACCTGTGGAACCAAGTTTGGACGTTGTATGAGGTATCACTGTACCTCTATATCAGAGAAGTGTTCCCCCAAATACCAAATTGCTGGGGAATACATGATTTGGCTTCATATCCTGCTTATGGACTTTCCATGGGCTTCCAGTTGGCCACTGTGTGAGCAAAAGAGTGGAATAGCACAACTTTTTTAATGTTCAGGCATTCAGGTTTTAAGTTTTTGGAAAGCTATCCCAAAAAAGAAACACAACATGAAGAGCCAACACTGTGTGGTCAGGCTAAGCCCACCATGAGGCACAGAGTTGGCTGCCTCAGTGATACAGTTTTTTTTGTCAGTATGAAATCCCAGCAGCAAGTTGCCAGTAATTCACAAGGTTATTTTTATGAGAACTAGCATTTTTGCCCGGCCTTGCTGGGCAGGTTTAATGTGTGTGTTGATGGTTAGGGGTGGTTTGGGTGGTAGTGACTAAATTTGGAAGAATGGTTTTGTTTAAGGTTTCTCTGTTGTTGTTTGTTTGTGGGGAGATTTTTTCTAAAATAAATTAGCTTTTCTGGTTTTGGGTTTTGGGGTTTTTTTTAATTTATTTGATTTTTATTAATTTGGTTATATTTTATTTGGATTTTTTAAAATATTAATTTGCCTGTAGGATACTCTTCCGGCCTCTTGGTGGGGCTGTGATTAAGAGTTTGATTTTCTTTGTTTCTTCAGTTCTACTGTGGAGGCATGGAGGGAGGACGTGTTTTGTAAGTTGTCTTGTGTTATTATTATTATTTTCATTTTGTTGGGATTTTGTGGTGCTGGGCTGAGGGGTTTAAGTAGAGTGTTAGTGTATTTAATTAAGTGTTTTTGCTTGTTGTTTAGTATTTATTTTGGATTTTCTATGCATTTTATTGAGTTGAATATTTCTGGTTGTTATTTCGTATTTTGATTTTTTCCGTATTGATTTTTGTACATTGTGTTGTTTTTGGATTTTGAGTAAGGTATTTTTGTGTTGTTGTTATGTTGGAGATAGGTGTTTTTAGTGAGTTTTAATTTTTTTGTTAGCTTTGTGTATTTCGGATGTGTTTTGTTGTGTTTGTTGTTTATTGTTTTCTTGTTTACTGGGTTTATTGCATTTTTTGTTTGTTTGTGCTTTTTATTTTTGATGGTTGGTGTTGTTTTAAACTGATTTGTTTTGTTGTGGTTGTGTTTTCCGGAGTGAAGAACAGCCTGTCTGTCGTTGCCTCTTTTCCCCATTGCTGTTTCGAGATTAGCTTTCGATACAGCGATGAGGAAAATGAAGAGCTGGCAGTCAGCTCGCTCTTCGTCCAGTAACGTTCGTTAGGACAGTCAGGGGAGAAGGAGGCAGAGGAGAGCTATCTGCTTCACAATGGTTCTCTCCTCTCGGCCTCCATTTCCCCTGGCTTACCTAACGGGAGATTGTGTTTGTGGCTGTGTAGCTGTTTTTTTGTAAAATTGTAGTGGGGTAGGCAACGATCCATAAGGGGTGGTGCTCTTCTTTGCGGATTGCTGGCTGCTGCTTTTCTATTACCTCCACCACTGTTTCGTGCTAGTTCTCGAAACAGTGGTGTGGGTAGTACAAAGGCAGCAGCCAGTCATTCGCCAGGAAGTGTGCCTCCCCTGATGAAGTGCTGCCTGCTGCTGGTTTTTTCCCATCTCACATTACCTTGAGGCTGACAGTGGTCTCACAGTGTCTTCGGCGGGTTAGTGGGGAGGAGGGGGAGTCCCTCTTCTCCCTGTTGCCCTGGGGAAGAAGGCCAGTGGTGGCCTCGCCATAGCTTTGGCGGGTTTGGGGTAGCGAGGGCATGAGGCACTGCATCCACCTTTGGTGACCTTGCACTCCCATTGCGTGAGGCATTATTTTATTTTATTTTTTGCGCACCGGCTTTTCCAATGTTCTACGCGCTCATGCCCTTCATCCTGATTGGCTGAGTGGTCACGGTGCGGATGACGCTGGAACTTGTAGTTGGTTTTTTCTGTCCACGTTCATGAGGCGGCTGCCCCACTCGCTGCTGCCAGACCCTTGTGGCAATGCTCGGATGGTGTAAAGGCAAATGTAGGGGGCTCGGTACGGGATAGTAGGGATGGGTGCGGGTGTGTATGCCGGACACCAATGGTTAACATCCCTTCTTATAGGTAAAGATAACATATTGTGTTATATAAGTGGCTTCATATATCCTTTGCCCAGTTATAGCACCACACAGAATCAGGTGGGGCCCCACTTGCCATGTACAGGTAGAGGAACAATTACTCACAAAGGATTGTTTTCTATGTCTAGATTTTCTAGAAGAGATCTCACATTCCCTCAAGGTCAAGGAGAAGAGGCAGTACTTATGGAGAGGAGATGATAAAGCAAGACAATAATCACAATAATCTGAAGCCCATGTCTCTACTAGCATTCAAACCAATTCAGTAAACAGTTGTACCTCCTTTTGTCTTACGTCACTGAGAGAGAGTGCTATTCTTTCCGTATTAATAAAAGCCCTCTATGAATATTTACCATACATATCTTGTCTGCTGGCACTGATAAACAAGAAAGAATGCATTTGCCTAGTGAATTCATTTGCTATTTTCCTGTCAATGTCAAGGCAATATATTCAAAAGGCTGTAGATCATGCTGCTGTGTCATAATGAAAGCGTAGTCTTTGTGCATTACTTGTTTTGCTACCGAAGATTAATTTGAAGGAGGTGAGGGTCCTGAAGGAGCAAACCCCTGATGTATAAACAAGGGAGGGCAGAACTATACATTTATAAAGGCCTGCTTAGTATCATCTAAGGGTCCTTTCATGAAGGATTCATACATTTAGATTGCAAAGAGAGTGGTAGGTTTATTCCAAAGAGCAATTTAAGTGGTTTACATTTTGTCTGACAAATGAATAAATATATTGCCAGGCTGTTCTAAAAAAACACCCCAAAAAAACACATTTCTACTGACTGCATGAAAACATTCAGTTGCTCTCTCCCAATCAGAGCCATCATCTTCACTGCACCTCTATTCATAACAGTGCTATTTCCCTTCTTTGTAATCTACACTCTTCTGTCAATAATACTGAACCTTTCTCAGGTTCAATATTATTTATGTCTCATTCCATCACGCTGCATGGTATACTCTCTATTCTAATCCACATCCCTGCAAGGGACAACACACCCACATTATCCCACTATCATAGGACTCAGTTCATGGACACCAATTCAGGAAGCTCATATAACCTTTGTGCTGCTTCAGAGTACCTGTGGTCCTGCTCTAGGGTTTCAATCACTGACTGTTTATGCTTACAAACCAGCCAGATCAGATAGTACGTGCAGTGTGAATGAGCAAAATGTAGAATTGCCAATAAAGAAATAAAGGGACTGGAAATATGCCACCAGCTTAGCTCTGTATAATAAGTACAATGTCTTCTGTTTCAAGATAGATTTTATTTAAAAGAAAAATAGCTTCAAGGTTCTTTAGTGTTCAAGGAATAAAGAAGCAGACAAATGAAGTAGTGAAATTCAGCTCTTTATTAGTGGGGTTTGAACACAGTTTGGATGGGGCAAAAGTCGGACTTATATACACTATAAACAGTCACAGTAACAATAATACAACAAGCCCATTGGCTAACAGAGTGTGCACATTTTTCGAACCACTTATTTGCATAAGAATAGATACATGAGAAAAGATACATTCCGCTCCTGTCAGAAAACACATTGCAGGCGCACCCC
Source organism: Bradypodion pumilum (assembly GCA_035047305.1). Lineage (NCBI taxonomy): Eukaryota > Metazoa > Chordata > Lepidosauria > Squamata > Chamaeleonidae > Bradypodion > Bradypodion pumilum. Next base: position 61,385,209 of record JAWDJD010000006.1, on the reverse strand, counting down.
CCAATAAAGGACTCAGACACCAATGAAAGTGGATAACGGCATTGGGCCACATTTATTGATTCATGCCCTAGCCCGAATTATAAATTTCTATTGGTAATTGACCAATTATAATTCTTAAGGCAAGCAGGCCGAAGTAACACTGGTAAGGTACCACCCAAAATTGCCAACGGCAATTGTTACAATGTATCTATTTGTATCAATTTGTTTGTTGACAACAAACAAATTGTTGACCGTAGTCAATATCTAACTAATGACCCCACCCTCTGACGCGTATCCGTAAAATCACGGGGTGATGCATGCTGTCTAGCTGTAGCCATCACCCCGTCGCCTGGTTCGTCGTTGACCGGACAACGTTTAACCACCTTATACCTGTCTAGTGTTGTCCAGTCAATTGCGAACCTGCCGGATACCTGTGGGTCATAAATGTTTACCTTACCAGTGCTACCCGCCCATGTGACCAAAGTCAACAGCAACAACAGAAAAACCCCTATATCAAACCATAGCAACAGTGTGGGATGGGCGAAAAAACCAGGACCCAAGAGGCAATTGTGAGTCCCAGCCAAAAATTCCCACCCGGCCCCGAAGCGACCAAAATATCACACTGTTAACTAGGGAGGGGGTGGAGGGGAAAAACTTCTCCGCTCCGTCGCTTCGCAAAATGGCAGCTTGGCTGCCTCGTGGCCGCCCCTTATATAAGGCTGCTGGCCACGCCCCCTAACTACCCGGATGTCTTCGTCCGGTGGGGGGGCCCGCAAAGAGCGCGGCGGCCATTTTGGCGCCGCGCTTGCATTGCAGGCGCACCCCCCAATAAAGGACTCAGACACCAATGAAAGTGGATAACGCATTGGGCCACATTTATTGATTCATGCCCTAGTCCGAATTATACATTTCTATTGGTAATTGACCAATTATAATTCTTAAGGCAAGCAGGCCGAAGTAACACTGGTAAGGTACCACCCAAAATTGCCAACGGCAATTGTTACAATGTATCTATTTGTATAAATTTGTTTGTTGACAACAAACAAATTGTTGACCGTAGTCAATATCTAACTAATGACCCCACCCTCTGACGCGTATCCGTAAAATCACGGGGTGATGCATGCTGTCTAGCTGTAGCCATCACCCCGTCGCCTGGTTCGTCGTTGACCGGACAACGTTTAACCAACTTATACCTGTCTAGTGTTGTCCAGTCAATTGCGAACCTGCCGGATACCTGTGGGTCATAAATGTTTACCTTACCAGTGCTAGCTGCCACACGGAGGGGCTTCAAAGAAGGCTTGACGCCCCCCCCCAGACCGTCAGCTCGGTCAACAGGCCTGCTCGCCAATCACCCAACAGGAGGTCCATACCTCCTCGCAACAGATGGACCCCATCCCCTGCATACAGGCCATAATTTCGCAGACTAATGGCGGGGTGACGACTGACCCGCCCCCAACCCCTGCTGACAATAAACCGGGCAACAGCCCTGTTTACCATGCGTCTAGCCCGGTCCAGGGCCTGGAGGTCGAACCCTCCCCTATATGTGTGCCGCGGCACCATGTCTGACCAAACGAGGGTTGTGGCGGGCCACACGTAATGCAGGTAGGCGAGATCGCCGCAAATCGCATGCTTCAGCGATAGGCCGGTGACCTGACCTAAATCATTGCACCCAAGGTGTATGATCAGGATGTCAGGCGGGTCAGCACTCCGGCCTGAGAAAAGGAATGGCAACAGCTCCCTCCACAACATCCCGGGCTTACCATACCATGTGAGACTTGCGTATGCACCCAGTCCCAGTCGGGGTCCCCACTCTGTCGCCGCAGTGTAACTCGCTGCCCTGTGCACGTAGCTATGGCCCACCAGCCATACTGTCACCGGCGTAATATGACACCCAGGGTCTGTCAAGGAAAAAACGAGGGAAGAGAAAAGGTGCGGTGACTCGACTGGTACTCACGGTGAAAGAGGGCGGACATAAAATTGAAAACATTGCGATCCCCACCTCCCCAAACGGCATATCTCAGCCCCGGAGTACCCAAAAGCAGCCGCCGTGGAAGCCGCCTCTATTCTGAATGAATGGGTGCCGTAACGGGCCCCTGGGAGGCCAACACCAGCCAGCGCTTTGCCGGTCACCTTCCAAAATTGAAATTTAGTAAGGGGAGACCCATCTTGGTGACAGAAAAACGGGCCATGGTGCGTGCCACGCAGTGCAAGGAACTCCTGTAGGGCACCAACCGGACAGATGTCTGCCAAAGAACACCGTAGCAGTCTTACTCCACTGCCTACGCCATGCTGATCCGTCTTAGAGGAGCGTATCCTCAACTGAGCCCAGTCTTTGGCCACATAGACATCTTCGAGTTCCAGTGCCCTACGACTAGCATCCGCCTTAGACAGCATCACAAGCTCACTGATGCGGAGCGCTCCAAAAAAGGCCACCGTTGTAGCCGCATGAAACAGGGCTGCCTCATACCTATCAAAACATAGGTCCTGCCAGCCCCGTGCCAGTTGGGTAAGAACCCCTGGGGAAATTGGGTGGCGGTCGTCCGGGCTACGCCCACGCTCCCGCACCCACCCCTCCAAAACGTGTCTCACACGGAAGTCAGCGGTACTGTCCGCATGTCCGCCTACTTTGGCCATAAAAGCCAGCGCTGACAGCCTGGATGCTATGGTTCGAGGTGCAAGGCCCTGGGAATGCAGGTCAACCATGAATTGAAGTATATGGGCCACCGGGATCGGCCAGGTATCTGGCAGCCGGAATTGGGCACAGAATGCCCTGAAAGAATTGAATGCGTGTTGATACGCCTTACGCGTGCGTGGCGCTAGCGACATGCCGATCGCCCGGTTCACCTCTCCTTGCCAAAGGTCCATATCTCGTCCGGTAATGGCGAGGGAAATTCCTCTGCATCCGGGGCCAAGGCGCGGAACCGGGAGATCTGCAGGTGGGACAAAGCGTCAGCGATATCATTATTGACCCCCGGAACAGTACATTAAGGCACAGGCTGTGCAATACAAACTGGCGCACCAGGTCCATTACCCTGGGTGATTTGGAAGTCTGTGAGTTGACAATGTGGACAACGGCCACATTGTCACACCAGAAATGAACGACTGAGTTGGCCCACTCCTCACCCCATAGCATCAAGGCCCCCAGGATGGGGAAAAACTCCAGGTACGTAAGATCCCGCAGGCGCCCCGTACCTGACCAGGCTGGTGGCCACCCACCATAGGCCCACTTCCCATTGAAGTACATCCCATAACCCAGGGACCCAGAGGCATCAGACTGTATCTGGAAACGAGGGGAAGCAAGAAGGTCAGACCTCCAAAATGACACCCCATTGAACTGCCTCAGGAACTGGAGCCAGATAAGCATATCCGCCTTAATGCCCTGGGTTAGTCTGACCCTATGGTGGGGCCTGGACAAGCCTGTCATGGTGTCACACAAGCGCCGAGCAAATGCCCTGCCCGGTGCGACCACCCTGCAAGCGAAATTGAGATGCCCATGCAACACCTGCAGTTCCCGCAGTGATGCCTTGCGTTTAGCAAGCAAGTCCGAGATAAGGGCCACTATCCTGGACACCTTATCCCCTGGTAACCTAGAAGCCTGCGCTACCGTGTCAATCTCCACCCCCAGGAAGACTAGCTGTGTAGATGGGCCCTCGGTCTTTTCGGGTGCTAAAGGGACACCCAGTTCCTCCATTAGCGTCTGAAATGTGTTGAGGAGACGTGTGCACGTGTCCCAGCCCCGTTCACCCCCGAATAAAAAATCATCCAGGTAATGGGCTACAGACCGGGACCCTGACCTGCGGACAAAAGCCCACTGTAGGAAGGTGCTAAAATGCTCGTAGGCCGAGCACGATATGGAACAGCCAAAAGGCATGGCCTTATCGAAATAATATTCACCCCTGAACTTAAAACCCAGCAACTCAAAGTCACCCGGGTGAACCGGCAGGAGGCGAAAGGCAGACTTAATGTCGCACTTAGCCAACAGCGCACCCAGGCCACATGAGCGCACCATGCGCAGCGCTTGGTCAAAAGATGTATACCTGACCGAGCAAAGGTCATCAGGGATAGCATCATTGACCGATCGGCCGGCTGGGTAGGACAAGTGATGGATCAGGCGGAACTCGCCCGGTGACTTCTTGGGCACCAAGCCCAAGGGTGACACTTTAAGGTTGGGGAACGGGGGTGCAGGGAAAGGGCCAGCGACCCTGCCCGCATCAACTTCCTTAGAAATGCTGGCGGCAGCCACCTCCTCCCTCCCCTTAAGGGACAAAAGGTTGGGGGCATCTTGGGGGGACCTATCACCCTGGAAAGGAATACGGAACCCCATTCGAAAACCTTGAAGCAGGTAAACCGCATCTGCCCCCCTCGGGTACGATGCGAGCCAACGCTCCAACATGTCCACATTAATTGGGGAGGGGGCCTTTCGGTGGACCAGCTCCCTCTGCGGCAGTCTTGCCAGCCCCTTGTCCGCCCCTACCTTTGCCCCGCACCCCTCCAGGCCTGGGGCAGGCGGAGGCCGCATGGGGGCCAGCGCAAGAGGGACACTCATGCCTGTACCGGCAATTCTTCCTACTGCAGGAACCATTGGACGAGAAAGTCCAGCACAGCAGGCGGGCTGGAACCCCCTGTCCCGCCACCTGGCGGGGTGTCTGTGCTGGGGCCGCTCGCTGGACCGCATGTCCACAATGGTATCTGTCCCCAGGCGCAGGGCGCGTGGGAGTCATGTACAGAAGCCACAGCTTCTGGCAGGGCTCATCCCACCTCATCTCAGGGTGCAGGGGAATCCGCATACGGAATTCCTCGTCGTAAGCCAACCATGACGGGCCTGGGAAGTCGACCATCGCCCGGTAAATGTTGTCCAAATACTGGACCATCGGAATTGCCAAATCCGGCCGGGCCCTGAGGTAGACCGCCATGTATATAAGGTACGCCGGCAACCAATTGGCCCACGTACGTGGTGGCTTACGACGACGTGCCTGTTCCTTATCCTTCTCATCCTGCCCCTCCCTCTCCTCTTTGGTGGGCTCTCTGTTAAGAAGGGAGAAGATGTCGACATACTCCCCAAGCCAGATCTTCTCTTTGGTGGCCTGGGCCAAATGGTCCCCCAGGGGCAAGGAATACCCCGCTGTCGGCAATGCTGACACCGGCACAGTGGGAACCACGGGGATCTGAAAAGGAGCCTGGACCAACCCGGCCACCCCTAACACATCCCAACTGAATAAGAGGTACCACCCAAAACTGGGCCCTAGGTGAGCGGTGAAGTCGCTGGGTGGGACGTCGGCGACTGAACCGTTGCGCCACCCATGCGAGGCCACGGCCACTGGAATGCCCCCCCAACGTGGGTAGGTGTGTGGGTGCACTAGATTGAACCGCATACTCACATGCAGCACCCCCGCGGGCCGCCCCCACCAGGGGTTCCGGCCCTCTGGGGGCGTCGGAGCTCACGACCGCAATTGAGCTCATCGACGGGGCTTGACCAGCATCAGCCTGTTGAGTGGGGAGCTGCGAGGCAGTGGCCGAAGCCGGCCCACGCGCCTCGGGCAGCTCGACCCGTCCTGCCGCCTGCCGCTGACCGGCAGACAATGGATCAACCTGCACCCCAAAAGGCACCCCCGGGTGGTTAACCCTCGTGAGGGATGCCTCGAGGGCCGCAACGCGGCCAGAAGGGCCTCAACACTAACGTAGCCCCCTAAGCCAAGTGGGGGCAAAGGGCCAGCCGGCCCACTGGCTGCAGGCGCCGGTCCAGGTCCCTGGACCCCGGGGCCCATATACGGCCACGACCCCAGGCCCGGCCCCTGCAGGGCCGGGGGGGTACCCTGCCAGGGGAGGGAACCCAGCCACCCCCATGGCTGAAACCCCCCGCAGGAAGCTGCGGACCCATGGAAGAAGGCCCCGCAGAATGGGCCATGCCAGAGGCAGTGGCCACTGCTTGCGGGCCGGGGGCCGCGGCCCCAGCTGGGCCGGTACGCGGACCCCCCGCCTCGGGCCAAGGGGTAATTAACCCCATCCCACCGGTCCCGGTGGGCTCAGGCAAAGGAGGCTGCTGGGGAGGCGCAGCTGCGGTCCTCCGACCCGGCTGGCGCCTCCACGCAGAACGAGCCATGTTCGCAGTCGCCTTCTTCTTCGAGGGCATAGCAGCTAAACGATGGGAAGCCAAAAAAGCCAAGAAAATCAGCAGCCAGAGGCTTCCCTAAGCAAGGCAAGAGCGACGGAGGTAAGAGGGAAAAACTTCTCCGCTCCGTCGCTTCGCAAAATGGCAGCTTGGCTGCCTCGTGGCCGCCCCTTATATAAGGGTGCTGGCCACGCCCCCTAACTACCCGGATGTCTTCGTCCGGTGGGGGGGGCTGCAAAGAGCGCGGCGGCCATTTTGGCGCCGCGCTTGCATTTAACATACATAACATTCTTCCCCCCTAGGTAAAAACAAAATCCTTTAACCAGGATGGCAGTCTAGTTTCCCTTCTGGGTCGGATGCTTGGCTGAGCCAGCTCAGGGGTTCATAGAATGGGCGACCCGACTGGAGTGAGGGATTGACTAGCCCCCTGGGTTTAAATGGGTGGGGGCCAACCCTAACGTGAGTGTCTGTATTCGTCCCGTGGGTCCAATATTCTAGGTCTCAATTGATCCGCGTGCCTCCTCCAGATTAGACCAGTGGCTGTTTTGATTCTGTAAGAAACAGGACCAGTCTGATCAATAGGACCATCACGTAGGACCACCAGCTGCATAATTGTGGCAATGTACAGGGTCTCCCGGAGAAAAACCCTTCTGGTGTTGGATCACTATATTTGTGCCTTTGTCCTCCACCCTAGAGGGATCCAATCTGTCCAGCAAGGATGACAGTTTCCTTCGCTGGAGCAATTCAGCAGGGGACAGCCCTGAGGCAAGGGGGGTGAGTCTATACGTGAAAAGAAACTGGCATAGCTGAAGCTCCAAATCCCCTTCACCCATACACCAAAGCGCGTCTTTAGTTGTGCGCACCTGCTGCTCCGCCTGGCCATTGGTGGCTGGGTGGAATGGGGCGGCAGTGATATGCCTAATTGCATTCCTTTCCGTGAAGGATTGGAATTCTGCAGATGTGAACGTGGACGCGTTGTCGGACACCAGCACATCTGGAAGTCCAAATGCTGCGAACAGCCTTCTCAGGTGCATTATCGTGGTGGCTGAAGTGGTATTAGGCACTCTAATCACTTCCAGCCACTTAGAGAATGAGTCTACAACCAACAAAAATAGGGCACCCCCTAAATGGACCTGCAAAATCTATGTGCAATCTGGACCACGGGCCCCTAGCAGAATCCCATTCCCGAGAGGGAAGGTGGGATTGCTCTGGGCGAGAGGATTGACAGCTGGCACAAGTGCTGACCATCTGCTCTATGTCTTGGTCCAGTTGATAGCTTCAGAAATATTTTCATTACTACAAATCTATTTACAACGTTGAACATTGTGGACTTTCAAGAATTTACCTGTGGATACTCACATGATTTAATTTTGGCTACTGAGCTTCTTTTGAGTGTTACTACTTTTGTATTATTCACGAATCTTTAAACCTGACTACAAGGATTTTTTTTTTTGTTTAACTCTCACTTACTGTTACGCTGGATTTTTACAATATTTGAACCAGTAAAGTTACTACTTTTACAAACAGTTTTCTCGCGCTTTTCTTTAGTACACTGTTTGGCCCAATCACCTTTTTCCTGCGATTTTTGGGCACCATGTCTACCATAGACAAAGCTTCTGCTTATAGTAATGGTGAACGTAATAGGATTTTAAGTTATGTTACCTCATGCAGGACGGACTCTAGTAATCATACTAATGAATTTAGTAAATTAGAAACCCTTAAGAAAAAACATATCACATTGAAACTCCATGCATCTTTTTTGGGTGATTATTACCATGCTTCTCGAATCCCTAGAGGTCTTCGTATTCATAAAGGACCTACTCTTTTTGCTACAGATAAAAAATTTATTGAGAAGTGGACTGCCATACTTGACCGTTGCTCTTTCAATCTAATTTTAACTATTATAGATCAATCTCAAAAAGAAATGGATAAACTACTAAAGGAGATTAATGATATTGAATTGTCCCTTCAGGCGGACTCGTCAAAGTCTGATTATGATAAGAATGTGGAAAATTTACAATCTAAAATAGACTCTTTTCAGACATCTTTACTTGAATTTAAAACTAAAAAGTTCCTTCGGGACCAAAATGACTACTTCAATGAATGGATCTATAAGTGGAAATATCAACCCATTATCAACAGACCTAGATGGGTCTCCTGGAAAAATCCTTTAACTACCTCTGACTTTGAGTCTTCAGATTCTGACGGACCTACTAGTTCTAATGAAGGCGAATCATCCAGATCTTACAACTTACGACAGACTAGAGAACGCCAGAGAGCATCATCTAGCTTATCATCTTTACCCTCTACTTCTTCTGATCAACCTTTTTTAGGGAGGGGTCGGAGATACAAAAAGAAAACCTGATATTCAACTTGTCTTCCAGAGTACTTACAACCAGAGAGGTAGAGCTACTATCATTAGGGCTCAGTTTCGTACCTACTCCTACGCATCACTCTTTTAACACTCGTGTACATTTTTTCAAACTTCTACGGCTACTTAAGCTTAAGGTATTTTTTTAAGGAATTGACTCAACAACTGTAAGTATGTTTAAACCTAAATCTACTTTCACACCTCCGGTCACAGACCCAGCCATTGAGGTATTTAGCTGGCTGGTACTTAAAGAATTACAACAGATAGAACAACAGGAGTGTAGAATTAGAAAAAATATCTCAAAGACTGACTATCAGATTCTTTCAGACTTAGCCAATGATCAATCAATAATTATTAAAGCTGCAGATAAGGGTGGAGATATAGTTGTTATGGACATGTCAGAATATTTAGCAGAAGCTAATAGACAGCTTACTAATACTATGTTTTACAGAAAAAATTTACTGGACCCCACCAACAGGATCTTTAACATCGTTAAAATAGTTCTGTTTGAAGGTTTCTCTCTTGGGTATATTTCTGAAAATACATTTAAATACTTACAGAATGAGTATCCTAGAATACCGCTGTTTCATCTCATCCCAAAAAATCATAAAAACAAACCCATAGGAGCCCCAACCCCAGGCAGACCTATAATAGCAGGCAATAATTCCCTATTAGAACCATTATCGAAATACATTTATTTATTTTTATTTTATTTTATTGTCAAATTTCTATACCGCCCACTCAGCCAAAGCCGACTCCGGGCGGTTCACAACAATGGGTAAAAACATATAAAAACAAATAAAACAGATAAAAACCAGCAATAAGAACCCACCCCTAAAAAGAGAGGGGTGAAGGAACTGAAGGAACCGTGGGGCAGGCATCCTCCCCTATATTAACCACCCAACGGAAGCCACCCCTCCACCTGCACCCCAAACTTGGCCCGCCAGCCAGGTTTTTAGTTCTTTTCTAAAGGGCAACAACTCCGTCTGGAGACGCAGTTCCACAGGCAGGAGGTTCCAAAGGGCCGGTGCGGACACAGAGAAGGCTCTCCTCCTTGTGCCAGAGAGGCGAGCCCCCCTGGCCGATGGCACAATTAGAGACCCCCTCCGGTCCGCTCTGGTTGGACGGACAGACATCCTTAGGGCGATGCGGTCTCTAAGGTAACCTGGCCCACTACCATATAGGGCTTTAAAGGTCAAAACCAGCACCTTGAATTGCACCCGGAGACAAACTGGTAACCAGTGCAGCTCCCGCAGCAGTGGTGAGGCATGGGCATAACGTCCACACCCCATCACCACCCGGGCCGCCGCATTCTGGACCAGCTGCAGCCTCCGAATGGTCATCAAGGGCAGCCCCATGTAGAGCGCATTACAGTAGTCTAGTCTGGAGGTAACCAGAGCATGAGTGACCATGAGCAAAGAGTCCCGGTCCAGGAGCGGGCGCAACTGGCGAATCACCCGAAGTTGGGCAAAGGCCCTCCTGGCCACAGCCGCCACCTGTTCTTCTAGCAGCAGCCGCGAATCCAGGAGGACCCCCAAGTTGCGCACCGGGTCGGTCTGGGGCAGAATAGCCCCATCCAAAACCAAAGATGGTAGCTCCCGGGATAAGGCGGGACCCCCTATCCATAGCCACTCAGTCTTGCTAGGATTCAGCTGTAGCCCATTTGCCCCCATCCAGACCCCAACAGCCTCCAGACAGCTGGAAAGGACTTTGACTGCATCACTAGGGTCCCCACGGGCCGAGATGTACAACTGTGTATCATCCGCGTACTGATGGTACCGCACCCCGTGGGAACGGATGATCTCACCCAGCGGCTTCATGTAGATGTTAAAAAGGAGAGGAGAGAGTACCGAGCCCTGAGGCACCCCATATTTTAGGGACCTAGGACTGGACTTCTCGCTCTCCAACCACACCGACTGGGTCCGGCCCCTCAGAAATGAGGAAAACCAGGACCACACAGTGCCCTGGATTCCCAATTCTCGGAGCCGTTCCAGAAGGATACCGTGGTCGACGGTATCGAAGGCCGCTGAGAGGTCAAGAAGAGCAAGGACGGACGGATGACCGCCATCCCGCTCTCGCCAGAGATCATCCATCAGCGTGACCAATGCAGTCTCAGTACCATATCCAGGTCTGAATCCTGACTGGAAGGGGTCCAGATATTCCGCTTCATCCAGTACCCCCTGCAACTGACGCGCCACTGCCTTTTCCAATACTTTCCCCAAAAAGGGGAGGTTGGAAACAGGTCTGTAGTTGGTTATGACTGCTGGATCGAGGGATGGCTTCTTCAGGAGGGGGCGCACCAAAGCATGTTTCAATGGTGCAGGAAATATCCCTTCCCGAAAAGACGCATTAATTATAGCCCCGACCCAGCCACCTGTCACCATCTTTGAGGCTTTTACCAGCCAGGCGGGACAGGGATCCAATGGACAATTAGTGGCGCGGACCGCCGCAAGGAGCCTGTCCACTTCATCTGGGGCAACAGGATCAAACTGATCCCAGATAACACAGCACGACTGTGCACTGGCTCCCCCCTGACCCTCCCCATCCACGCCAAGATTAAACCCTGAGCGAATCCGATCGATTTTCTCCACCAGATGGTCAGCAAAGTCCTCAGCCGATCCCTGCCAACCAGGCACAGCCCCCCCCTACCAAGGAGGGACCTGGTCACCCGAAACAGGGTGGCTGGGCGATTATCAGCGGAGGCAATAAGGGAGGTGAAGTATTGCCTCCTCACCACCCCCATCGCCACTAGGTAGGCCCTAATAGCGGCTCTAGCTAGTGTCCAATCGGAATCGTTCCTGGTCTTCACCCAGCGGCGCTCAAGGCGTCTCTTTGCCCGTTTGAGCTCCCGTAGTTCTTCTGTGAACCACGGGGATGACCTAGCTCCACGGGCTCTGAGAGGCCGTAGTGGAGCGATTACATCCAAGGCAGCTATCGTTGACCCACACCATAGGTCAACAAGTGCCTCGGGCGAATCGTGTTGCCGATCCAGGGGAAAAGCCCCCAGTTCCCTCTGGAATCCATCCGGATCCATCAGTTGCCGGGGGCGGGCCACTTTAATAGACCCTGCCTCCCTACGATGATGTGTTGCCCCCAGGAAGTCTATAGCCACCAGATAGTGATCTGACCATGGCACAGGTGTTATGTCTAGCTTCTGTAAATTCAGATCACTCTGCCACCGCCCCGACAAAAAGACTAAATCTGGTGTGTGGCCACTGCCCCTGGTAGGACCCCGAATTACCTGAGCCAGGTCCATAGTTGCCATGGAAGCCATGAACTCCTGAGCCACCCCGGAACCGGACCCCAGCGAAGGCAAATTGAAGTCCCCCAGAACCATCAGCCTAGGGAACTCCAACGCCAATGCTGAGACAGCCTCGAGGAGCCCAGGCAGGGAGTCCCTTACCCTGCAAGGGGGCAGGTACAGGAGTAGGACCCCCAACTGACCCTTTGGGCCCAGCCGCAGGAGCAGGGACTCACAACCCAGGAATTGTGGAGCAGTGGCCCTGGTAACTCCTAGTGACTCCCTGGCTATAATGGCAACACCACCGCCCTTGCCCTCATCCCTAGGCTGGTGCCAAACACCGAACCCGGCTGGACACATCTCTGATAGAGGCACCCCATCCTCTGGTCTCAGCCAGGTCTCAGTGATGCATGCCAGGTCGGCCCTCTCTCCCAGAATAGAATCTTGTATTAGGGGCGCCTTACTACAGACCGACCTGGCATTCATCAGCAGCAGCCTAAGGGTGGGGTCACCCTGGATCAGCTGCTCAGGACCTAGAGGTGAAACCGGGGGGCCAGAACGTGGGACAGATACTAAGCATCGGTCCCGCCTTCCCCGAGTGCGGCCCGCCCCACGGTTCCCGCTATAACGCCCCATGCCCGTCACAACCTCTAAATGGGCCCCTGGAACCTCCACCATTAACCCAGACGGAGTGTCGCCCCATCTTCCTGGCTGGCAGGGCCATCTCTCCCTCCCTCCCTCCCTAACCCACTTAAAACATACCCTCTCAGTCTCTCTTCCCATATTGATGGTCCCGGCGAGTTCCGACTGGCCGCAAGAGTCTCCAGGGCGGCAGTGGAAATTCCGGTGCGACCGCCGGCCATTTAAGCCCCCCGCAGGGGGGTGGGAACACAGGACACCAATGGAGGAAGTGATCCCAACAAGCTCTGATTGGCTGCAGGTGTCTCCAGAGCGGCAGGGGAAATTCTGCCGTGGCCACCGGCCCTTTGGCCCCCCCGCAGGGAGGCAAGAGCCCGGGACGCCAATGGTGGGGTGGTCCCAGCAATCTCTGACTGGCCGCAGGTGTCTCCAGGGTGGTGGTGGCGGAAGCTCCGCCGCGGCCGCTGGCCTACCGAGCCCCCCACAGGGGGGCGGGAGCCTGGGATGCCAATGATGGGGGTGGTCCCAGCAATATCCAACTGGCCGCAGGTGTCTCCAGGGCGGCGGTGGGAGTTCCTCCGTGGCTGCCCGCCTTTCGAGCCCCCTGCAGGGAGGCAGGAGCCTGAGATGTCGATGGTGAGGTGGTCCCAGCGAGCTCCAACTGGCCATATGTGTCTCCAGGGCAGGGTGGAAATCCCGCCATGGCTGCTGGCCTTTTGAGACCCCGCAGGGAGGCGGGAGCCTGGGACGCCGATGGTGGGATGGTCCCGGTGAGCTCCAAATTGGCCGCAGGTGTCTCCAGGGCAGTGGTGGAAGTTCTTCCGCAGTTGCCAGCCTTTTGAGCCCCCCGCAGGGAGGCAGGAGCCCGGGACGCCGATGGCATGGTGGTCCCAGCAAGCTCCAGACTGGCCGCAGGTGTCTCCAGGGTGGTGGTGGAAATTCATCCACAGCCGCCAGCTGTTTGAGCCCCCCGCAGGGAGGCGGAAGCCCGGGACGCCGATGGTGAGGGTGGTCCCAACAACCTCCTGGCAAAGGGAGGAGGGGCAGAGGCTGTTGTTTCTGCCGGCCCCGATGGCCCTTTACCTCTCCTGGCAAAAGGGAGGAGGGGCAGGGCTCACCTCAGCTGGTCAGAGGCTTCTTGTCTTCTGCCGGCCCTTTACCTCTCCTGGCAAAAGGGAGGAGGGGCAGGGCTCACCTCAGCTGGTCAGAGGCTTCTGGTCTTCTGCCGGCCCTTTACCTCTCCTGGCAAAAGGGAGGAGGGGCGGGGCTCACCTCAGCTGGTCAGAGGCTTCTGGTCTTCTGCCGGCCCTTTACCTCTCCTGGCAAAAGGGAGGAGGGGCAGGGCTCACCTCAGCTGGTCAGAGGCTTCTTGTCTTCTGCCGGCCCTTTACCTCTCCTGGCAAAAGGGAGGAGGGGCAGGGCTCACCTCAGCTGGTCAGAGGCTTCTGGTCTTCTGCCGGCCCTTTACCTCTCCTGGCAAAAGGGAGGAGGGGCGGGGCTCACCTCAGCTGGTCAGAGGCTTCTGGTCTTCTGCCGGCCCTTTACCTCTCCTGGCAAAAGGGAGGAGGGGCGGGGCTCACCTCAGCTGGTCAGAGGCTTCTGGTCTTCTGCCGGCCCTTTACCTCTCCTGGCAAAAGGGAGGAGGGGCGGGGCTCACCTCAGCTGGTCAGAGGCTTCTGGTCTTCTGCCGGCCCTTTACCTCTCCTGGCAAAAGGGAGGAGGGGCGGGGCTCACCTCAGCTGGTCAGAGGCTTCTTGTCTTCTGCCGGCCACGAAATACATAGACTCCCATATAAACTGCTTTGCCAAAATCACACCATCATATATTAAGGATTCAACTCAGTTTGTGTCCAAACTAGAAGGCACATATATACCTCCGGGTGCAAACATTCTAACCACAGACATAGAAGCCATGTATACCAACATCCCTGTAGACGCTGCTAGGCAAGTCATTCAAGATGTATTAGACTCTAGAGATATATGTGAACCACCTACACATTTTTGATTGACTTATTAGACATAGTTCTTGAAAATAATTACTTCCGGTTTGGGGATTCGATCTATCTGCAGACAAAAGGAGTAGCAATGGGCACAGCTCTCACGCCAAGCCTTGCTAATATTTTCATGATTAGCTTAGAAAAAAAGTACATTTACAATCAGTCCAACCCATATTTGCAGCATATTTTAATATATAAAAGATACATCGATGATCTAATTTTTGTCATTGACCATCAGGATTACGTTAATGAATTTGCATCTTGGCTTAATCAACAAGATGAGAATCTTAGATTCACTTATCAGTCAGACAATCATTCTCTCCCTTTTCTTGACGTAAATGTGTACATCTCTAGTAAGACAATTGACCGTAAGTCTTTATACAAAACCTACCGACAGAAGTGCGTATTTAAATTATATTATCACCCGCCGCATATTAAAAATAATATTCGGTTTGGATTATTTGCACGTGCGAAAAGGAATTCTACTTCTAATGAGGACTTCGCTCCACATTAATACATAGAGGGTTTCCTAAACATATAGTGAGTAACAACCTTGATAAAATTAGAAAGACGCCCAGGCATATTCTCTTTAAATGTAAGGATCGAGTTAGGGGAGATTCCATCTATACCTCCTTTGAATTCTTGCCCTTAGCATTAAAAATCAAACATACTATTTATAAGTATTGGCACATAGTCCAAGAACTTCCTGGATGTAAGGAAAAACCTACTATTGGATTTAGGAAGACTAAAACTCTTGGTAACATTCTTACTAGATCGGACCACACTGCACGTAGCCCTAAGGAGCAACCCCTAGCTACAGGACATTTTCGCTGTCACAGCTGCATTCAATGCAGATACTGTTGGGAAACCAAAGAGGTAGAAATTCCTGGCCAGGACTCATTTAAAATTAGACATTTCAGCAATTGTAATAGTTCCAACATAGTATATATGATTGAATGTCCTACAAATCTATTTATATGATTGCACATCCCGGAGGAAAGTTTTAAAGGATTTAAGCTTGGGCTGAGAGGCAGGG
The DNA here is from genome assembly GCA_035047305.1 of Bradypodion pumilum. Taxonomy (NCBI): domain Eukaryota; kingdom Metazoa; phylum Chordata; class Lepidosauria; order Squamata; family Chamaeleonidae; genus Bradypodion; species Bradypodion pumilum. Next base: position 61,369,838 of record JAWDJD010000006.1, on the reverse strand, counting down.
GGAATTCTCAAAAACTCCCGCTATGGGATTATGGAAAAGGTAGTACCTGAATCCACCTCCATCTTGAAGGGGATGTCCTGCAGGCTCAGGTCTGCGAAGAAACGCTCCCTGACGATGCCCACTTGGCACGGCTCAGTCTCAGGTGACACTTTGGCGATGGACATGTTGTGGTGATGACTCTTCTTGGGCACAGGTGCTGGAGGTCTTTGCTTTCACTGCCAGCATACCTTAGCAATGTGCCCTCTTCACCCGCAGTTGTGGCATTCTGCGGTGCAGAAGGGGCACTTCTTGCGGTCATGCCGGGCTCCGCAGCCATCACACTTGCAAAGGAATTTCTTCTCCCGATCGTCACGGTGCTCTCGGTGCTTTCGTCGGACTGCTCGAACTTTTCCCTCTGCGTCGCTGGACTCCGATGAAGAGGTGGAACCAGGCAATGCCGAGGAGGATGAAGGTGAACTTTGCTGAGCTTGCACTGCTGAGTTGGTGGCACCGGTGGTGGAGTGGCAATGCCGGAAAAGCTTTATCCCTGACCATGCAGCCTCAGACGCTACTGCTTCTTCTAGGACATCCATGAAGGTTAGCGTCTTTCTGATCATGAGGCGACATTGAGCATCTTTGTCCCTCATGCCAGCCAGAAGACGGTCCCGGAGTGCTTCTTCAATGTTGTCCCACTTGCACGGGGCGGCAGCAATGCACAACGCGGTGGCATAGTCTGCAATGGATTCACTGGGCCGCTGCTCTCTTCTGTGGAAGGCCACTCTGGCCGGGAAGATTGAGACCTCTGGCTGCAGGTGCCTCCTCAGTGCGGACATGATTTCTGCAAGTGGCACCACATCCATGTCCCTTGGGAGAACGAGGTGAGTTGCCAGCTCAAGCGTTTCAGAACCGCACTGAGCAAGGAAACAGGAGTGCTTCTGGTTTCCATTGGTGATCTTCTGTGAGGCCATTGCGTGGCGGAACCGGCGTTCGTATGTTGCCCATTTCTCTGGATGTGCTGGGTCAAATGGGCCGATGTTGCTGCCGTGTGGGGACGCCATCCCACCTTCATCGCCAGTTTAGTGTTCAAGGAATGAAGAAGCAGACGAATGAAGTAGTGAAATTCAGCTCTTTATTAGTGGGGTTTGAACACAGTTTGGATGGGGCAAAAGTCAGACTTATATACACTATAAACAGTAACAGTAACAATAATACAACAAGCCCATTGGCTTGTCCCTCGTTCCGGCCCCCCGGTTACACCTCTAGGTCCTGAGCAGCTGACCCAGGGTGATCCTGCCCTTAGGCTGTTGCTGATGAATGCCAGGTCGGTCTGTAATAAGGCCCCCCTGATAAAAGATTCCATTATGGGGGAGTGGGCCGACCTGACATGTATCACTGAGACCTGACTGAGACCAGAGGATAGGGTTCCTCTGCCAGAAATGTGTCCAGCTGGGTTCAGGATTTGGCACCAGCCTAGGGATGAGGGTAAGGGCGGTGGCATTGCCATCATAGCCAGGGAGTCACTGGGAGTCGCCAGGGCTACCGCTCCACAAATTCTGGGTTGTGAGGCCCTGCTTCTGCGTCTGGGCTCTAAAGGTCAATTGGGAGTCTTACTCCTGTACCTGCCCCCTTGCAGGGTAAGGGACTCCCTGCCTGAGCTCCTCGAGGCCATCTCAGCATTGGCATTGGAGTTCCCTAGACTGATGGTTCTGGGGGACTTCAATTTGCCTTCACTGGGGACTGGCTCCGAGGTGGCTCAGGAGTTCATGGCTTCCATGGCAGCTATGGACCTGATTCAGGTAATTCATGGGCGGTGGCCACACACCAGATTTAATCTTTTTGTCGGAGCAGTGGCGGAGTGATCTGAGATTACAGAAATTAGATATAACACCTGTGCTATGGTCAGATCATTATTGGGTGGCTCTAAACTTCCTGGGTGCGACGCTTCATCGTAGGGAGGCAGGGCCTATTAGAATGGCCTGCCGGCGGCAACTGATGGATCCTGATGGATTCCAGAGGGAATTGGGGGATTTTCCTCTGGATCGGCAACACGATTCGCCCGAGGCGCTGGTTGACCTGTGGAACAGGATGACAACAGCGGCCTTGGATGAAATCGCACCACTACGGCCTCTCAGAGCTCGTGGAGCTAGGTCATCCCCGTGGTTCATGGAAGAACTGCGGGAGCTCAAATGGGCAAAGAGACGCCTAGAGCACCGCTGGGTGAAGACCCAGGGAGACTCCGATTGGACACTAGCTAGAGCCGCTATTAGGGCCTACCTAGTGGCGATGGGGGTGGTGAGGCAGCAATACTTCACCACCCTTATTGCCTACACTGATAATTGCCCAGCCACCCTGTTCCGGGTTACCGGGTCTCTCCTTGGTAGGGGGGCCCGGTGCCTGGTTGGCAGGGGTCGGCTGAGGACTTTGCTGACCATCTGGTGGAGAAAATCGATCGGATTCGCTCGGGGTTTAATCCTGGCATGGATGGGGAGAGTTCGGACGGAGCTGGAGCACAGTCTTGCCATACCATCTGGGACCAGTTTGATCCAGTTGCCCCTGATGAAGTGGGCAGGCTCCTTGCATCTGTGTGCACCACTACCTGCCCATCAGACCCCTGTCCCACCTGGTTGGTGAAAGCCTCCAAGGTGGCTGGGCCTGGGCTATGATCAATGCATCATTGCGGGAGGAGGTTTTCCCGCACCTTTAAAACATGTCTTGGTGCGCCCCCTCCTGAAGAAACCTTCCCTCGACCCAGCTCTCCTAACCAACTATAGGCCTGTCTCCAACCTCCCCCTTTTAGGGAAGGTGTTGGAGAAGGCAGTGGCGCGTCGGCTGCAGAGTATGCACATTTTTCGATCCACTTATTTGCATAAGAATAGAAACATGAGAAAAGATACATTCCACTCCTGTCAGAAAACACAGTTAACATACATAACAGGTTCAGAATTACTAAAAGGTAAAGGTTTCCCTTGCTCGAAAGCCTGCAATATCCGATGAAGATTCCCCGTGCCCGGTTGGGCATCAGTGGCTTCTGGCAGAGGTTAAACCAGTGAGCAAACTCCTGGCCTCTGGCCCTTGTCAGGGCGTAAGGGGGGTGAATTAATGATAGGGATTAATTCGGCCGCTTGTAGCCTGACCGACGATTCTGCCGAGCAAGCATCTCGCAGACCTCAGTTATCCATTAGAGTAATCACTCATCCTCTGGCCAAGGTAATCCCCAGTGTAAATATCAGCCATATTTACCCTTGCCTAAGCCCTAAACAATGGTCTTCCTTGCCCCGTGTTTGTCCAAGTTAATCAACTTCCCTTTGAGAGGTTCCCCATTAACCCGGATACGTGAGTTAGGTAATTTTCCTGTCTGGTGACGGTTTCGCCACCGTTGCGCTTTTTTTCCTATAAATGATGTTGCCTTTTTCCAATAAAGGACTGATCTGATCTCGCTCCATTTGCCTCGTGTCGTCACTTGATCAGTCTCCTCCGGGACCTTAAGGCCACCCCAGTGGCCCCGATTCCTACAATCCGACTCTAGGGTTCAGTGTTCATCTCTGCTTCAAAGCCAAAGAGCCAGCGCTGTCTGTTTCTGCAGACGTTTCCGTGGTCATGTGGCAGGCAGGACTAGACACCGAGCGCACGGAACACTGTTATCTTCCCACCAAAGTGGTCCCTATTTATCTACTTGCAATTTCTTGCTTTCGAACTGCTAGGTTGGCAGGAGCTGGGACAAAGACTGGAGTGCATTCCGTCCTGCAGTAGTCAGGAATCGAACTGCTGACCTTCTGCCTCCCAGTCAGCATCTTAGCCACTTGAGCCACTGCAGGTCCAGAATTAAAAAGGAACAGTTTTACTTTCCCCCTTTCCCAGGATAAAACAAGAAAGACATATCTAGCTATATTTCCTAGCCTAACCTAGCCAGGAACACATTTGACTACACCTTTCCAACTGCTAGGTTGGCAGGAGCTGGGACATATAGGCAGGAGCAAACTCTGTTGTGCAGTACTTGGGTCTCAAACTGCTGACATGCCAACTTTTCAGTCATCAAGCTCAGCCTCTTAGCCACTAAGCCACTACAGTCCTCTTGCAGGAGAAAGTGTAAAGTTTCTTCACTTGTGGTTATTTGGAATTACATTTATTTATTTATTTATTTAAATTTATATGCCGTCCAATCAGGAGAACCTGACTCAGAGCAGCGTCCAACAATTAAAATGTATAAAAACAGATTTAAAAATCCCAAATCGCCCACTCACTTCCCCACCCTACTACCTCCACCTCAATTAAAGAATAAAAATAAATAAAAGGGAATGCGGGGGTGGAGATACAACAACACAAAGTGAGGGATATTAACTAAGTACTAATTGGGGATGAGCCAACAGGCTGGAGCCGTATTCCCAATAAGGCCCCACACCTGCCCTATACAGGTGTGGAACCTCATACAACCATCGCCCCATATACCAACGAAATCGTTTTTTGGGGGAAATGGCATCCTGCATAACAATTCTCCCTATGGAAAAATCGTACAACAGTTTTCCAATGGGAAAAACCACTTAGTGAAAAAAAATGTTGTATAATGCCTCCCATAGGGGAAATGAATCCCATAGGGAAAATGGCTATACGATGCATGCATCGTATAGCAATTGTTTCATACACAATGAGCCCCGTGGAACGGATTAAAATCGTTGTATGAGGTACCACTGTATGTGCATGCTACTTTTTTTACTGCACACATGTTAGCAACCAATGGTAACAAAACTACTGTTGTGTTCTGTAAAGCTGTGCCTTTAACAATGTACCTTTGCCATGTGTTATCAATGTAACCTTTCTGTGTGCAACATTATAACCATCAGCTGTATCAATGTAAACCTGATAAGGGGACGCGAGCTAGTGACCACCAGAGGGCAGTAGCGAGCGTCCAGCTCTCTTGGCTCATATTCACCTGGTTCAGCAGCGCGGGAAGATTCCCCGCCACCTCTTCACCTGGTCAAGAAGGGCGTGACCTCCTACGACGTCACGCAGGCAGCAACCAATAGTCTGTCGACGAGCCACATTCAAATGTATAGCCAGCTGTATATATTGATCTACCCATCCGCCATTACCACATGTTCCTCCGGATCATCATGCAATAAACCTGTGTTAAGCCAACCCTTCGGCTGTTTCATTGTCTGTGGTCCCTTACACTAAAACTACTAACATCAACCTACAAGGAGAAGGAAAGAACATAAAGCAGAGAAAGTTTGGGCGATGTTTGAATTCAGAGGTGGGAAGTTAGTGCTAGATAGGTAGACAGTCACCCCAGCCCAGAAAAGTCCCTCCCAGTCATTCCTATTACAGGTAGCATACAAGATTATATACAGTATATTTTTTCTATAAAAAAATCTAACAAAATAAGGTGTTTTTTGTTCAGGTTTTGAAATGTTGTTTCTTGGGAGGTTATAATGGCTCTCTCCATTTCAGCAATGGTTAAAGGCCTGGGTCTTTATTCAGGATTTTAGTAACAAAACTGGGCAATAGTGTTCCTTTTAAGCATGTTTTTAAAATGTTTGAATGCTTAGGGGTGGCCAAACTACAGCCTGTGGGCCAAATCCGGCCCACAGTCCCTAATAATCCAGCCCACGGCACGCTTGCCACTCCCAGAAGTGGAAATAAAATGCACATGCACAAAATGCTGCCGTAAATGCGCCTGCAGCTGTCGTAAACGCGTTTACTACAGCTGCAGGTGTATTTACGGCAGCATTTTGCACATGTGTGGGCACGTTTTACTTCCACTTTCAGTGAGAGGAACCACGTGACTAGCCCGTGGCCCGAAAAGTTTGGCCACCCCTGATTTAGATGGTCATTTGTATATGTTTAACAGTTCTTTAGCCTTGTAATTTATTGCACTTTTAATCCAACTCATTTTAACCATTGGTGAGGCGGCTTGGATCCCTTCACCAGGAAGAAAACAGCATAGAAATGAAAGAAAAATAGTAAATGCATCATTAAATAGTCTGTCTCTGAACATCACACAAGAGGAAATTATTCGTAGAGCAGTACCCAAAAAGATTTCAAGTTTTAAAAGTCTGGAGATCTGTTTTCAAGCAGAAAATCAAAGGTTCATATATATTTTTAAAAGCATAATCAGTGGAAAAACTCAGAAAACTAGGAACCAGAAAGATCTCTACCTGAGACTGCAGAGAGCTATAGTACTATGCAAAAGTCTTAGACCACCACCAACTGGTTTGGGGAAAATTCAATGAGTAATGGGGCTGGGGGGCATCACTCTGCCCCCAAGCCACCTTGACACACAAAGGTTCTTCTGTTGTCTATCCTCTCAACCTTCTACAAGGGTGGAGTTAGGGTGTCCATGTTATGCCCCTCAAATCATTTAAACAGATGATATTCTATTTAAAATGGCATAATATAAAAATTAAAATACAGAACATATTTTAAATGGAGACTCCTCATCTCATTGCTCTGAGCTTTGTAACTTCATAATTTATTGCCTACATCTGAACCTTTTTTTAAATTGCCTGCAATAAGTTCAACTGTCTTAATAAGTTCACTGGCCAAGAGGTTGCTTTCTTGCTTTTGACTCCTAATGAGTTCAAGGGGAGTTGAGGGTCATGGAAAGGGATGAGGTGGGTAGGTCAAGTTAGGAAGTGCCATTATTAAAGGAACGGGATCTGGGTTTCTAGTTAGTGTCAGGGAAGTAAGCACAGAATGCATTACAAACAATGTAGTTTGAAAATCACCAGGATATGAGTGACCGCACGCACGTAAGCCTCCCATATTGTACTTAATACACATGCAAATGCACATTGTCATGCATAACAGAACACTCTCTTTCTTCTTTAAAAATGCAGGCCAAGCATACATTAAAGCCATATAAGTTGCACAAACAGTAGTCCATAAATAACTGAGGACTGGAAATGATTAGTGTACAATAGTTCACATGCATTATTCAACCTCCTAAGTAACATGGACAACAATAGAACAAACGTTTCCTAATAAAATTGCCTATAATTGAAGCACCAAAGAATTACAGGATACTTCCCTTTATCCTAGAAGACAATTGCCCCCCCCCCCAATCTCCTTTTATCTGATAATGTGAGCCTTATTCTCAATACTTCTGTTCTGGCTCAATTTTAATTCTGTTCTTTTTCATTTCCATTAGAAAGAATGCCATTTTCATAGGTAGTTTACAAGGCAACCACAGACTAAACTAAACCTGACGTAACAAGGTTGTTGAAATAGTTCTATTGGTATCCCATGTGCCGATGGTGATTGTTGTGTCCTAATAGTGTAACCTTCTACATGTGATATCAATGTATCTGAACCAATGTAACCTTGCCGATGAGTAACAATGTAACCTTCAGCTGTATCACATAAACCCTGTAATAGGACGCGAGCTAATGACCACCAGCTGGCAGCAGCGAGTGTCCAGGCTCTCTTGGTTCAAACCCATCAAAGACCGCAGCGCGGGAAGTTTCCCGCCGCTACCTACACCTGGACAAGAAGGGCGTGACCAGCCATGACGTCACGCGGACCAGTAGCCAACGGGCTACCGTGGAGCCACATTCAAATACGTTACTACCATATATATAGAGCTGTTCGTCCGCCATTACCTCATGTTCCCTCTGTCCACCATGCAATAAACCTGAGTTAACCCAGCCGTTGGCTGTGCTTTGTGTCTTGACTCTCATACACTAAATTGGTGACGAAGGTGGGATAATGGATCCCCACGGAGCCAGGACACAGAGCGGGTTCAACATCACCAAACCGCAAGACTGGGAGCTTTTTGAGATGGACTTCCAGGCGGCACTGGTGGAGCTCAAAGTCAAAGATGACGACGAGGAAAGGAAGAGGGCCATCCTCACCCGCATGCTTGGGATGGAAACCAAGCGGACGCTGGTGGGCATCCTTGCACCGAAGAAGATGAGCGATTTCAAAGCCGGTGACATCATGAAAATGCTGCGTGAGCGTTTCCGACCCTCGAGGGCAATGTTTCCCGCTCGGAGTGCGTTTTGGAGGCGAGTTCAAGCGCCGGACGAGTCGGTAGAAGCCTTCGTAACGGCTATGAGGGTAGCCGCCGCCCCCTGCAAATGGGACCACATCCTAGAGATGGCCCTCAGGGACGGAGTGCTGTGTGGCCTGAAGGACAAGGAAGTACAGCGCAGCTTGATGAACAAGGAGCCACCACCCACACTGGAAGAGGTTGTAGAGGCCGCGGAAGCCGCGGAATCCACGAATGCTGGAGTGGACGAGATGCACAAGTGGCGTGAGTGGCGTCCGAGGGCCGGCAAAGCGGAAAACTCGTCGCACGGGAAGTCCGGTCAGTCGGTGCATGCAACCCGACCGACCTCGAAATCGTCTTCAGAAAGCAGCGATGGCGAGGAGGTCCAGAAGGTCCGGAGAGGCGGGCGCCGCTGCGATGGTTGCGGAGCGGCCCATGAGCGCGTGAAGTGCCCATTCAGGAAAGCCGAGTGTTTCAACTGTGGACGTCGGGGGCACATCGCCAAGGCGTGCAGGAAATGGAAAGAGGGCCGGAGACAGTCGCAAGACCGTTCAGCCAGACCGGACCGTCCAGCGAGGTCCAAAGATGGCGCCCGGGCCACGAGGAAGCAGGACGGCATGGGCCGCATCTCGGACGACAGCGAGGGCGACGCTCCTGTGTTCAACGTGTCTGCGGGACAGCCCCATTACTTTGTTGAGGTACTAGTACAAGGGACCCCTATTAGGATGGAAGTTGACTCGGGGTCCTCCTATTCTATAATCCCCCAGAGAGAGTTCTTGAAAATCGACCCCCACGTGCGGCCCAAACTTAAAGCGTTGAGGGCCACACTACGGGACGTTCAGGGGAACAGCATTCCAGTGTTGGGGGTCGGAACGTTCCGGGTTCGCTTTAAGAGACATTCTGCGGAACTTCCCCTAGTGGTGCTAAAAGGGGGGAGTTGTAGCCTCCTCGGAACACAGTGGTTTCAGCCCTTAGGCCTGTTCATAGGGGGGGTGCATGCCGTAGGCGAGGACCCAATACAAGCAGTGTGTGACGCACACCCCGCCGTTTTTAAAAGTGGACTGGGAAAGTTCAAGGGACCCCCTGTAGCCTTCGACTTAGACCCGGAGGTCCGCCCGATAAGACTTAAACCGCGCAGGGTACCGTTCGCGCTTAAGGACAAAATAGAGGCGGAACTGGACAAACTGGTGGGTCAAGGAATTCTCGTTCCTGTGGATTCCGCGGAGTGGGAGACTCCAATTGTAACAGCACTGAAGGCTAACGGGGAGGTGCGCATTTGCGCTGATTATAAGTGTACCATTAATAAGGCAATCCGCCCTAATGCATACCCGGTGCCAGTGGTCAGCCACCTTCTGGCCAGGCTGAATGGGGGAAAGTGTTTCGCTAAACTCGATTTAGCACAGGTCTACCAGCAACTCCCGGTAACCCCCGCCACAGCGGCGGCACAAACAATAGTCACACATAAGGGGGCGTTCCAGGTGTCGAGGTTACAGTTCGGCGTGAACTCGGCACCTGGCATTTTTCAATCGCTAGTGGAACGCCTCCTGAAGGGGTTGGAGGGGGTGTTGCCATATTTTGATGACGTGTTGATAACGGGGGGGAGTAAGGCCGAGCTGGCCCACAGATTGGATAAGGTCCTGGCCGTGTTCGAGAAAGCGGGGCTGCGACTGAGAAAGGACAAATGTGTATTTTTCGAAACAGAGGTTGAGTTTTTAGGGTTCCGTGTCACGCCCGAGGGAATTAGGCCGTCCAAATCTAAGGTAGCCGCCATTAAGAAAGCCCCTCGCCCCACTTCCAAAACCGAGCTTCAGTCATTTCTGGGGCTTCTCAATTTCTACCATACCTTCCTTCCACGGAAGGCGTCTGTTGCCGAGCCGCTCCATCGGCTACTTAAAAAAGAGGAAAAATGGCTGTGGGGTGACGAGCAAGAAAGAGCGTTCACAGAGTTAAAGCAACTCCTCACATCCGAGGCAATCCTGACTCATTTCGACCCCAAACGGCCCATAGTTTTGGTCTGCGATGCATCCCCGGTGGGGGTGGGGGCGGTGCTTTGCCACGTGTTAGACGACGGAAGGGAGGCCCCGATAGCGTTTTATTCAAGGTCCCTGTCCCAAGCAGAGCGGAATTACGCACAGACCGATAGGGAGGCACTAGCGATAGTAGCGGGAACCAAGAAATTTCACGATTTTCTGTATGGTCGGCCGTTCAAGATCGTTACTGATCATAAGCCCCTGTTAGGAATCTTCACTGCAAATAAGCCCACGCCACAGATCCTGTCCCCGAGGATGCTGCGGTGGGCTATTTTTCTTAACGCATATCAACATGAGTTAGAATACCGGCCAGGGAAGGAAATCAGCCATGCAGACGCGCTCTCACGGTCGCCGTTACCATTGTCGGACGACCAGAAGGCAGGGGTAAGAAGAGACCGCCAGGTATTGCTAATAGAGGTCTTAGAGTCACCCCCGATAGTACCGGCCGACATTGCCAGGGCGACCGGAAAGGATAGAACACTAGAGAAGGTATGCTCGTGGGTGCAGAAGGGGTGGCCGGCGTCATCCCCAGGCACGGAATTCGACCCATTCTTCCGAAAGCGAGTGGAGTTGTCTTTAGAGAGGGGGTGCCTTTTGTGGGGCCAACGGGTGGTGGTTCCTACGTCCCTGCGGCCGAAGGTGCTAAAGCTGTTGCACGTCAGCCACCCGGGAATCGTCCGTTCCAAGGCATTGGCCCGGAGTTACTTCTGGTGGCCCCAGCTGGACGCCGACATAGAGCAGATGGTTGGCACTTGTGAGGCATGTCAATGCTCTCGACCGGAGGTGGCCCGCCTACCGCATAGGGAATGGGACGCAGCAAGGGGACCGTGGTCCAGGGTGCACGTAGATTTTGCTGGCCCATTCCGGGGAACCATATTTCTCCTGGTGGTGGATGCATACTCAAAGTGGCTGGAGGTCATTCCGGTAAAGAGCACATCCTCCGCCACTACCATTCGCCAGCTAAGGAGGGTCTTTTCCACGTTCGGCTTACCCGACACTTTGGTCAGCGATAACGCCAGTTGTTTCACGTCCGCTGAGTTCGCAGCATTCATGGAGGCAAATGCAATTCGGCATGTCACATCCGCGCCGTTTCACCCGGCCACGAATGGCCAAGTGGAACGGTTGGTGCGCACCACAAAGGATGCGCTGCGGCGCATGGGCTCGGGAGATCTAAATCACCAAGTTTGTCAATTTCTATTAGCGTACAGAGTGACCCCCTTAGCGTCTGGTTACTCGCCGGCTGAGCTGCTGATGCGGAGGAAACTGACCACGCTTTTGTCCAGGCTAGACCCGTCGAGGGTCGAGGACAAAGGGAAGAACATAGGGTTAGCGGTCTCGAAAGGTTTCGGCGTAGGCGATCCTGTACACTGCAGGAACTATGCCAACGCAGGCCCAGCCTGGGTGCCAGGGACGATAATAGAACAGACGGGGCCAGTGTCCTATCGGGTGGAAACTAGCACCGGCCTCCTCTGGAGGAGGCACGCTGACCAACTGAGACACCGAGTGAGCGAGGGGCCGGCCAGTGGGGCTCAGCGACAGGATTCAGCGATAGGGTTCTCCCCCACCCGTTTAGCCCAAGGGGGAGACAGGGGGGAAAGCAGCGAGCCCGACTCGTATCCTTTTGATACCCCAGTTCTATCCGAGCCCGGGGGGAGGGAAAAGGAGTGTGCGGCCGCCGCTGCCGCTTCCCCCGAATCCGATTTTGATTTTGATTTTGATTTTGCTAGCCGGGGGGGGTTTTCGGAGTGTTCCCCCACCCATCCAAGCGAGAAGAGGGGTTTTTCGTTAGTCCCCAGTGCCCCCGGTTCTTCCCAAACAAAGCACACACCTCCCAACAAAGCCGCAGAGCCGCGGCAAAACACTAACAAGTCATCCTCTCCGATTGCAGGGCAGGAAGCCAGGGAGCAAGGAGGAGGGAGCGAAGCCGGGGCAGGGCAGCCCGCGCCGAGACCCCAGCGTGTTCGAAATAAGCCATCTTGGCTGAGAGACTTCGTCTCATCCTAGGGGGGAGGAGTGTTGTGTCCTAATAGTGTAACCTTCTACATGTGATATCAATGTATCTGAACCAATGTAACCTTGCCGATGAGTAACAATGTAACCTTCAGCTGTATCACATAAACCCTGTAATAGGACGCGAGCTAATGACCACCAGCTGGCAGCAGCGAGCGTCCAGGCTCTCTTGGTTCAAACCCATCAAAGACCGCAGCGCGGGAAGTTTCCCGCCGCTACCTACACCTGGACAAGAAGGGCGTGACCAGCCATGACGTCACGCGGACCAGTAGCCAACGGGCTACCGTGGAGCCACATTCAAATACGTTACTACCATATATATAGAGCTGTTCGTCCGCCATTACCTCATGTTCCCTCTGTCCACCATGCAATAAACCTGAGTTAACCCAGCCGTTGGCTGTGCTTTGTGTCTTGACTCTCATACACTAAAGTGATTTATTTCTTCTTAGTGCTTTCAGAGCAGTTTTCACTTTACTTCAGGTTCTTTGTCACAGGATTCTTCTTCAAAGGAATATCATCCTTTTATCTCTTCTGTATAGTTTTTTTAGTATACATTCCCACCTTGTTTTATTTATTCCTCATCAGATAGTGCACTTCTCTGCTGATCATTCAGCATTGCTACCCTAGATTTAAATTTCCCTTTGATTTCTTAGACCTTCTGAAAAAGATCTCTTGTTTCTTCACTTTTATTGTTTATCTGCTCACAAAAAAATGTGGTTTTCCCTTGCCTCTTTTTTTTTTTTTACAGCTTTGATTCCTAAATCTGAGCAGTGTTAATAGCAATTTTTACAAAATTCATTTCTGTCCCATTCTGATTTACTCAGGTTTTGGTTTCATATTGTAAAAGAAGTAATAGATTTACTTACAAAGTGTCTTCTCCAGAGGAGGCAAAAAAGAAAACCCACCCCAAAATCCTCAAAGAAATTGTCTTAGCAATCTTTTGGCATCTTCAGTTTGAGCAGTAGGGAATGGCAACAAGCTTATCTCAATAGTCTCATTCTATTACAACCTTTGAACCCCTCCAAGAACTAATCTACCATATTTTGTGATTTCTGTTCAGTTGCCTTGTCAAATACCTTTTTATCACACAATATATGCTTTGACTTTGCAAACAAAATGGGCCTCTTTTGCCTTAGCATTGTTGATTTATGAGTATTGCCAAAATATGACTGGAAAGCAGCAAGTACCTGATCCTTCCAGCACAGCTTGTTACACATAAAGCAGTGTGACCATACCAAATAGGAACAGGTTGTCATTTTCTATTCTTTTTTTAAATGTAGAAAGTTACTGCTCTGGGTTAGGTAAAGGTCTCCCTTGCTCGAAAGCCAGTCTCTAGTGTTTGATGCTCATCCCCGTTGACAGCCAAAGAGACAACACTGTCTGCGTCTGTAGACCTTTTCTGTGGCCATGTGGTATACATGACTAAATGCAAAAGTGCACGCAATGCTGTTTCCTTTCCTGTCAAAGTGGTAACTATTTATCTACTTGTAATTTCTTGCTTTCAAACTGCTAGGTTGGCAGAAGCTGAGACAGAGATGAGCGCTCACTCCATTGTGCAGCACTCAGGTCTCGACCTGCTGATCTGCTGACTTTCCAGCCATCAAGTTCAGCATCTTAAACACTAAGCCAGCACAGTCCCATGCTCTGGGTTACAGCCCCTCAAATCCTGATCTGCCATGCCCAGGACTGACATTTACCATATGCCTTCTGTGCAAGTGGCTGAATTTGTGGGCTGCCCAGGACTTCCATTTGCCCTAGTGCTTTAAGGAGGGCCATTACTTGTTTGACTAATAGACAGATTGAGTCCGATATCCTTTCAGCAAATTCCATGGCTGCGGCAAAGTTTCAAAATTCTTTCCTGGCTTGCTGCTATTTAGAGAAACAACATCAGGTAAATATTAATAGTCTTCGGGGGCGGGCTTCATTCACCAATGAATACTCCCATTCATAATTTTGGGAGCTTCTGCTAAAAAAATCAATATCCTCAAAGGAGTTTTCAATTTCTCACATGTGAAGAATGAAGCCTTCAGGAGCTATTATGTTCCTGTAGAGAAGAAGGTAGGACTAGCTAAGGTCCATGGGAACTGCAGTGGATGTGGGGATTGTGGTTTTGTTTGGTTTTTGTTGTGTATGTAACAGTATTACTTTAAGAATGTTTGAATGTAACCTGACAATGATTACAATGTAACCCAGCTGTTAAGGAACGCGAGTTAGCTGCCTATAGAGGGCAGCTGCGAGCGTTCAGCTCACATGGTTCACATTCCCCAAATCACCGGCAGCCGCGGGAACCTTTCCCGCGCAAGGATCACCTGGAGAAGATGGCCGTGACTCAGAATGACGTCACGCCGGTAGCAGCCAATAAGCTACCGTGCAACGATATTCAAATGTATGTACTGCAGTATATAATGAGCTGTACCTCCGCCATTACCACATGTTCATCCTGATCATCACCCAATAAACCTGCGTTTAGCCCTCACTGTGGCTCCTTCTTTGTCTTCCGTGCAAGACACTAAAGTTTTGAAGGCACCCTTTACAGAGCCAAATGGGCAGGGAGACTATTTGGACTCTAATTCCTTACAGCTCCCATGGAACCTCGTGGCTCCCACCCATTTTCTTTTTCTTCTCAGGAACATAAGGGCTCCCACTGAAGGCTTAATTCCACACAAAGGAAGCTCATCTGATTTTGATGTAGGCAGATTGATTGCACATGAGCTGGCAGATGGGCTAAACACTACTTTATTGTAACATGGTCAATCTGTACATGAGGCAATGGCGGAGCCTTGCCACCTTATATATGGTACATAATACATTTGAATCTCACCCGAAGGCGCCTATTGGTTGCAGTATCGGTGACGTCTTTCTGCCGTACTGCATACCTGACATAGTTCACCTGTGGCAGGAAGGTTTCCCGCGCTAGTTACTCATTGGGTAAATTGGGGCCACGTGAGCTCCATCAGCTGCGCTAATGGCGAGCAGCTGAACTGCATGCATACACAACACTGAGGATCCCAATTTTGGGGCAGATGTTCCCTGAATTTCTGGGCTACTTCTGGCTGGTGGAATCCCTGGTAAATTCTGAAGCCTCCCCCCCCCTCCCCCCCAAATCCAAGAAATACAACAAAGCAGTCAAACAGGGAAAGCATGCATGCATGCACATACAAAGGAAAAAACCACACATAGTCCTTTTTCCAAGAAAGGCGACCAGCCTTTCCCAACCTACTATCCTTCAGACAATTTGGCTGCAAATTTCACTAATTCCAACCATCATGGTTAATGAGCATGATAATATTGTAGCCAAAAACATCTGGAAAGCCACCAAGTTAAGAAAGATTGGGAGTGTATCCCTTGTTAGTCTGACCTAGAGTTAAATCTATTCAAATTAATGGGATTTGTTGGTCACTTTTAAATTAAATCCCACGGATCTTCTAAGAACGATGGACACTGAATATTCTCTGGATCAACAGTGAGTGGTTCTCTCGAGTCTCAGGCATGAGTCTTTCCCAACCACCCTTGGAGATAGTAGAGATTGAATTTGGGATTCTCCCTGCAAAGCATGTGTTCTACCACTAGGCTATGGTCCAGGGGTTCTCAACCTGCGGCCCATGGGCTGGATGATGCCCATGGCACCATTTCATGTGCCCCCCCCCCCACTGCCTCCACCACACCAGAAAGTGGTGGAGGAAGGGAAAAATGGCCGTCCAGCCCCGAAGCTGTCTTAAAGAGCATGATCTAGTCCCCAGCTTTAAAAGGCTGAGAACTCCCACTATAGTCCATTTCCAAAAAGATTAGACAATCTTGTTGAGATGAGTGGATCCTAAAAGATATTCAGCTTTGGCTGAATTATGCTGTGTGCTCACTTATGTATACCTCAAACTTCATAATAGCATCCCTAAATGCCTGTACAAACACATCTATTCACTGACCTAACTGTCTAGACTAGAGGAACATCCTGTGTGTGGGGGTGTGTGGGGAATATCTTGAAGCAAAATAGATGTTTGCTCCACTGACCTTAAGCACCAACAATCAATAAAAAAGATAGACATTCCTTTACTGTGCTAAGTGGGAATTAGTAGGTGGATTTGGTCCTTGTCCAATCAAGCACATCTTTGACGGGGTCAGGAGAAAGCAGCATGCATCACCACTACCACTACCCCTCTCCAAACATCCATGCTTTATTATGGAGACACAATATTTTGCTAATCTTGGCTGACCAGTACATTTTAGTGGTTAAGAAGATAGCTGTCAGCTGGGATATCCTCATATTAACTCTTTCCCTTTTCTTGAACTTGCCTGGTTCCTGGACAATCTTTGTGTCTCAGCTTGCTCAGCACTCAAAAATGCACTGCATTTTCTCCAGTCGGCCTCATTCAGCAAGACAGAAAAGGTATTGCTGTGGAAAAATATTCAGAAGAAAAGAATATGTCATACAAATGTACATACAGTAGAACCTCGGATAAAGTCCAAACTCCGTTTTTATCTGAATCAAATGGGCGATGCATCGGATAACGCCCAAAAAATAGACTTTATCCAAGGTTCTTATACCAAATATCTCGGATATTGCAGGCGCACCCCCCCAATAACGGACACAGACAACATTGAAAGTGGATAACAGCAAAGGGCCACATTTATTGATTCAATGCCCTAGTCCGAATTATAAATTTGTATTGGTAAAACGACCAATCATAATTCCTAAGGCAAGCAGGCCGAAGTAACACTGGTAAGGTACCACCCCAAAATTGCCAACGGCAATTGGTTACAATGTATCAATTTGTATCAATTTGTTTGTCAACAACAAACAAATTGTTGACCGTAGTCAATAACTAACTCATGACCCCACCCTCTGACGCGTATCCGTGAAATCACAGGGGTGATGCATGCTGGTTAGCAATCATCATCACCCCATCGCCTGGTTCGTCGTTGACCGGACAACGTTTAACTACTTTATTCCTGTCTAGTGTTGTCCAGTCAATTGCGAACCTGCCGGATACTTGTGGGTCATACTGTTTACCTTACCAGTGCTACCCGCCACACGGAGGGGCTTCACAGAAGACCTGACGCCCCCCCCCAGACCGTCAGCTCGGTCAACAGGCCTGCTCGCCAGTCACCCAACAGGAGGTCCATACCTCCTCGCGACAGATGGACCCCATCCCCTGCATACAAGTCACAATTTTGTAGACTAATATCGGGGTGATGACTGACCCGTCCCCAAGCCCTGGTGGTGAGAAACCGCGCCACTGCCTTATTGACCGCGCGCCTAGCTCGGTCAAGGGCCAGGAGGTTAACGCCCCCTCTGTAAGAGTGGCGCGGAACAATGTCCGACCAAACCAGGGCTGTGGCGGGCCAGACATAATGCAAGTAGGCGAGGTCCTCGCAAATCGCATGCTTGAGCGATAAGCCGGTGACCTGGCCCAAATCATTGCCCCCCAAGTGGATGATTAGAATGTCAGGCGGGTCAGCCCCCAGGCCAGAAAAAAGGAAAGGCCGCAGCTCCCGCCATAACATCCCAGGCTTACCGTGCCATGAGAGACTGGCGTGGTCACCCAGTCCCAGTCGGGGTCCCCACTCTGTCGCCGCAGCGTAACGCGCTGCCCTGAGCACATAGCTGTGGCCCACCAGCCATACTGTCACCGGTGTAATACGACACCCTGGGTCTGTAAGAAAATTGAGAAAAAAGAAGGTAAGGTGACTGGAGTGGTACTCATGGCGGGAGTGGGCGCACATAAAACTGAAAACATTGTGAGCCCCACCTCCCCATGCTGCGTATGTCAGCCCCAGAGTACCCAAAAGCAGCTGCTGTAGAGGCTGCGCCAATACGGAACGAATGTGTGCCATAACGTGCACCTGGTAGTCCCACCCTGGTGAGGGCTCTGGCTGTCACCTTCCAAAACTGAAATTTAGTAAGGGGAGACCCATCTTGGTGACAGAAAAACGGGCCATGGTGCCAGCCACGCAGTGCCAGGTATTCCTGTAGGGCACCAACCGGACAGATGTCTGCCAAAGAACACCGTAGCAGTCTTACTCCACTGCCTACGCCATGCTGATCTGTTTTGGAGGAGCGAATCCTCAACTGGGCCCAGTCTTTGGCAACATATACATCTCCGAGTTCCAGTGCCCTACCACTTGCATCCGCCTTAGACAGCATCACGAGTTCGCTGATGCGGAGCGCTCCAAAAAATGCCACCGTTGTGGCTGCATGAAAAAGGGCTGCCTCATAATGAACAAAACAGAGGCCTGGCCAGCCCCGGGCCAACTGGGTAAGAACCCCTGGGGAAATAGGGTGCCGGTCATCCGGGCAACGCCCGCGCTCGCGCACCCACCCCTCCAAAACGTGTCTCACACGGAAGTCAGAGGTGGTATCCACATGACCCCCTACTTTGGCCATAAAAGCCAACGCCGAGAGCTTGGATGCTATGGTGCGAGGTGCAAGGCCCTGTGCATGCAGGTGAACCATGAACCGCAGAACATGGTCCACCGGGATGGGCCAGGTCTCTGGCCATTGAAATCGAGTAGCAAAAGCCCTATACAAATTGAATGCTTGTTGATACGCCTTACGCGTGCGTGGCGCCAGTGACAGGCCAATCGCCCGGTTCACCTCTCCTTGCCAATAGTCCACATCTCGTCCGGGAGTGGCGAGGGAAATTCCTCCGCATCCGGGGCCAAGGCGCGGAACCGGGAGATCTGCAGGCGGGACAAAGCGTCAGCAATATCGTTATTAACCCCTGGGACATGCCTGGCCCTGAACAAGACGTTGAGGCGCAGGCAGCGCAGCACAAAATGGCGCACTAGGTCCATGACCCTGGGCGATTTAGAAGTCTGTGCATTGACAATGTGCACCACGGCAGCATTGTCGCACCAGAAATGCACCACCGAATTAGCCCACTGTTCGCCCCATAGCATCAAAGCCCCCAGAATGGGAAAAAATTCCAGGTATGTGAGATCCCGCAGGCGACCTGTGCCTGCCCATGCCGGTGGCCACCCACCATAGGCCCACTTCCCATTGAAGTACATCCCATAACCCAGGGATCCTGAGGCATCAGACTGGATCTGGAAATTGGGGGATGCCAGGAGGTCAGACCTCCAAAATGAGACCCCATTAAACTCCCTCAGGAATTGCAACCAGACAAACATGTCTGCCCTGATACCCCGGGTAAGCCTGACTCTGTGGTGGGGCCTGGATAACCCTGCCATGGCGTCGCATAAGCGCCGGGCAAAAGCCCTGCCCGGTGCGACCACCCTGCAGGCAAAATTGAGGTGCCCATGCAGCACCTGCAGTTCCCTCAGGGATGCCTTACGCTTGGCCAGCAATTCCGAGATAAGGGTCACTATCCTGGACACCTTATCACCCGGTAACCTAGAAGCCTGTACTACTGTATCAATCTCAACCCCCAGGAATACTAGTTTGGTCGACGGGCCCTCGGTCTTTTCGGGCGCTAAAGGGACACCCAGTTCCTGCATTAGCGTCTGAAATGTATTGAGGAGACGTGCACACGTGTCCCAGCCCCGTTCACCCCCGAATAAAAAGTCATCCAGGTAATGGGCTACAGACCGGGACCCTGACCTGCGGACAAAAGCCCACTCTAGGAAGGTACTAAAACGCTCGAAAGCCGAGCATGATATGGAACAGCCAAAAGGCATGGCCTTATCAAAATAATACTCCCCTTTAAATTTAAAACCCAGCAATTCAAAGTCGCCCGGGTGCACCGGCAAGAGGCGAAAAGCTGACTTAATGTCGCACTTGGCCAGCAAGGCACCCGGGCCACAAGAGCGCACCATGCGCATCGCATGGTCGAACGATGTATACCTGACCGAACAAAGGTCATCAGGTATCGCATCGTTAACCGATCGGCCGGCTGGGTAGGACAAATGATGAATAAGGCGAAACTCACCTAGGGACTTTTTAGGAACCAAACCCAATGGTGAAACCTTCAGGTTGGGAAAAGGGGGTACGGGAAAAGGTCCGGCGACCCTGCCCGCGTCTAACTCCTTTTTAATGCTGGCCTCGGCTACCTCCTCCCTTCCTCTGAGGGATAAAAGGTTGGGAGCATCCTGAGGGGCTCTATCACCCATAAAAGGGATACGAAATCCCTGCTTAAAACCTTGGATAAGGTACTCCCTGTCCTCTCCCCTTGGGTACGATGCGAGCCAGCGCTCCAGCATGTCCACCTTAATTGGGGAGGGGGCCTTTCGGAGAACTAGTTCCATCCGTGGCAGGCTTGCCAGCCCACTGTCCACCCCTCCCTCTGCCTCGCACCCCCCCAGGCTTGGGACAAGCAGAGGCTGCATGGGGACCAGAACATGTGGGACACTCGTGCTTATATCTGCAGTTCTTCCGACTGCAGGAACCATTGGACGAGAAAGTCCAGCACAGCAGGCGGGCTGGAACCCCCTGCCCCGCCATTTGGCGGGTAACCTGCGCTGGAGCTGCTCGCTGGACCGCATGTCCACAATGGTATCGATCCCCCGGGGCAGGACGTGTGGGTGTCATATACAAGAGCCACAATCTCTGGCACGGCTCATCCCATCTCATCTCGGGGTGCAGGGGAATCCTCATACGGAATTCCTCATCATATGCTAGCCATGAGGGGCCCGGGAAATCTACCATTGCCCTGTATATGTTGTCCAAATATTGGACCATGGGAATAGCTAGATCCGGCCGCGCCCTCAAATACACCGCCATGTATATCAAATAAGCGGGGAGCCAGTTAGCCCAGGTACGCGGCGGCTTACGGCGGCGTGCCTGCTCCTTGTCCTTCTCATCCTGACCCTCCCTTTCTTCCTTAGTGGGCTCTCTGTTAAGGAGTGAGAAGATATCCACATACTCCCCTCGCCATATCTTTTCCCTGGTAGCCTGTGCCAAGTGATCACCCAATGGCAGGGAATACCCTGCAGTCTGCAAAGCCGAAAAGGGGATAGCTGGCCTACCCAAAGGGGCATGAGTTAACCCTGCCACCCCAAGGACGTTCCCAGCAGTGTAAGAACCAATGCCCACCCCAGCGGGCATGGTGGCAGTATTTGTCGCCGGGTGGGTCGCCAGCGGTGTAGCCCCTGCACCACCCGCGCGAGGCCAAGGCCACTGAAAGGTCCCCCCTATATTGGGAATGTGTGTGGATGTACTCGTTTGCACCATATACTCACATGCTGCACCCCCGCGGGCCGCCCCCAACGGGGGTTCCGGCCCACTGGGGGCGTCGGAGCTCACGACCGATGTAGAGCTCATCACCGGGGCTTGACCCGCGCCAGGTTGCTGGCTGGGGAGCTGCGAGGCAGTGGCCGGAGCCGCGCCACCCGCCTGCAGCAGCTCAACCCTCCCCGCCGGCCGTTGTCCTGCTGCCGATAGCGCCTCCAAAGGTACCCCGAAAGGGGCACCTGCCTGACTGGCACGAGCCAAAGACTCCTCTAAGGCCGCAATACGGGCCAATAAGGTGTCTACAGTAACCATGGGAAAAGAGCCGGCCGGCCCACCTGACCCTTGCATGGGTACAGTTCCCTGCACCCCCTGGCCCAGATATGGCCATTGGCCAGGGCCAAAGCCCGGTAGGGCTGGTGAGGAAACCTGCCAAGGCAGGGCACCGGGCCACCCCCCGAGGCTAGAGGGCCCCGGGAGAGGCTGCGGCCCAGAAGTAGTCGGCCCTACGGGTTGGGCGGAAGGAGGAGCGGTGTCCACCGCTCGCGGGCCACGGGCCGGAGCGCCCTCCGCGCCCGCACTCTGAACGGGCCAAGGAGCGATAGACCCCAAGCCACTAGCCCCGGCCGGGGATGGCAAAGGTGGCTGTTGAGGAGGCGGCACCACGGTCCTCCGACCTGGGTTGCGCCTCCTAACAGCCCGAGCTGAATTCGCAGCAGCCTTCTTTTTGGAAGGCATCTCGAGCAAAAAGGGAAGCTAGCTAAGCAAAAACGACCCAAAAGGCTTCCCGGCAATACCAACGAGCGACGGAGGCGCAGGGAGAAAAAACTTCTCCGCTCCGTCGCTGAGGCAAAATGGCAGCTCGGCTGCCTCGTGGCCACCCCTTTTATAAGGGAGCTGGCCACGCCCCTAACTACCCGGATCTTCTGTCCTGTGGGGGGGGGGGCCGCAAAGTGCGCGGCGGCCATTTTGGCGCCGCGCTTGCAATGTCAATTTTTTAGCAGTTTCGGACTTAATGTGATGCATCACGTGTGCATGAAAACCGCGACTTTATCCGAATCGGACTTTATCTGAGGTACCACTGTACCTGAGGTTCTCTGCTTGCTTTAGTTAAATGGTGGTCAGGTGCCAGTCAGGTGGGTGTCTTTCAAAGGGCAATCATTCCTCTGCAAGTGTCCAAACTACCTGGATTTAAATTAAAACCCTTAGAAAACATCATAAAGTAATTCCTCCCTGGTGAAGACTTTTTTTAATCAGAAAGTGCAGGAATCTGTTGCTTTAATTTTTCTGCTAAAAATGGTTCAGGTTGTGTGTACGTTCAAAAAGTGGTTCAGGATGTGTGTATGTTCAAAAAGTAATCATAGTTAATTGTGTTAAAGGGCAAACTAAAATTTGCAGTTAATATGGCTGGCCGGTGGGAAGTGGGAGCAGCTGGGGTGAGGCTCTTGCGGCCATAAAGCTGCCCTGTTGCCACCGCCGCTGAGCTCCCGCGCTCCTTCCAACGGCTTGGCCGGTGGGTGGGAAGTGGGAGCAGCTGGGGCGAGGCTCTCGCAGCCATAAAGCCACCCTGTTGCCACCACCGCTGATGTTCCAGGCTCTGGGCTCCTTCTCCCGGCCTGGCCGGCCGGTGGGGAATGGGAGCAGCTGGTTCGAGGCCCCCGCTGACACTTTGGACCTCTTCCAAGAATGCCAGCTGTGCTGCCATGCCCTCCTGGCCCTTTCCATCAACCAAGAGGATAAAGAGCCCCCGTGGTCACCGGAGGCTGAAGACACTAGCTATGCTGCTGCGCCCTTCGGGCAGTAGGAGGACAAAAGCAGTGACTTCTGACTCTTGTTTTGTGGCTGCCAGACTTTCTCATGTGAGGGCTGTGGGACTTTGCAGATGGGGTTTCTGTTTTTGGCTTTTGTGGTGCTTGTTGCTGTAATATTGATATTTTTGCATTATGACAATATGGAACTTTGTAATTAATTGTAACTGGATTTTTTGTATTTCTGTATATTTTGTATCTCTGTGTTGTCACTGTGACTGATATTAATATGAAACTTTGTAATTTATAATTGTACTGTATTGTATATTCTCTATTGTAAGCTGCCCTGAGTCACATTTTTGTTGAGTAGGGCGGGGTATAAATTTAATGAATGAATGAATGAATGAATTGGAAGTGGAGATTACTTAAAGCATGAGTGGCCAAACTTTTTACTCCACAGGCCTGACCATGCCCCCAGACAACTGAGTGGGCTGGACCATGCCCCCCATAAGCGGAAGCGGGTGCATTTTTGGGTGTCACAAATGCTCCCACTTCTGCATTTATGACAGCTGTGGGCGTGTTTGCGCATGCGTGGGTGCATTTTACAGCTGCCGTAAATGCACCCACTTCCACTTCCAGGTGCGGCAGAGGTGATGATGGGCTGGATGGAATGGCGTCGCGGGCTGGACCTGGCCTATGGGCCGTAGGTTGGGAACCCCTGCCTTAAGGAGTAAAAGATGTCAGTCTATCTTAGCATTAACTTCCCTCGGTGGCACATGTTGTAAATTAGTTTTGTTTTCTGATTGGTCACTGGTAGAAAACTGTGGGTTTCATTTCCAAAGCAAATTATTGAGATGAGCAGCTTCAAAAGAATAACTTTGCTGGCTGGAGAGAGAAAAGGTGCTATTAGCTTTTAACTACAGAGCTGGAATCTCACCTAGTTTGACCCCTAGTTATTTAACCATAGTTAACTAGTGTTAGGCTAAAAAAAAAAAACAACAACTGGTAAGCATGGAACACCAGTCACATTTAGCATCAAATAATAAAGTGGAAAGAACAATGCCTGCATATAGTACTCAAATAACACAGAAGCAAGAGATATCTTGTTTCCCCTTGTCTCCTTTGCTGCACTCACCTGTTGCTGGCATTCTACCACTGTACCATAGAGTGTGTGTTAACCTATGGTCTGTGTGTATGGTTTGGGAATTGTACAGCTAGGGAAAGTACAATGCTGTCCAGAGTCATAAAGACTGCAGATGGAATAATCGGGCGTACTCTTCCCACTCTATTCAAATCTATGCCTCCAGGTGTTATAAGAAAGCTGTAGAGATTGCACAGGATAGTACGCACCCCGGAAATGATCTGTTTCAGCTTCTGCCTTCTAGAAGAAGGTAAGGTAAAGGTTTCCCTTGCTCAAAAGCCAGTTGTATCCGACTCTAGGGTTCAGTGCTCATCTCTGTTTCAAAGCCGAAGAGCCAGCGCTGTCTGCTTCTGCAGACGTTTCCGTGGTCATGTGGCAGGCATGACTAGACAGCGGACTACACAGAACGCAAAGTGGTCCCTATTCATCTACTTGCAATTTCTTGCTTTCAAACTGCTAGGTTGGCAGGAGCTAGGACAAAGACGGGAGTTCATTCCGGCCTGCAGTACTCAGGAATCAAACTGCTGACCTTCCGCCTCCCAGTCAGCATGTTAGACCAGGACCAGCTGCTTGGAAATAGTTTCTACCCAAAAGCGGTTCTGGCTTTGAATGCAGTGAAATGCAGTTTATGAGGGAGCTTCTGTATTTTAGTTTTTAGAGTTTTAGAGCTTTTCAGGGGTTAAATGTGTACATGTGGGGTGGGAGTATGTCGATAATTTTGTACAGTTGTATTTTGTTATGTTTTGTAAAGCCAATAAGTAGATTTTCAATCTCGTTGTTCTGTACAGGACAATGACAATAAAGATTTATCGTATTGTATTCTTAGAGGGCTTCAGGGTGTGACTTCAGCTTGATTGAAATTAGTCAAGGTTGGAGATCAGGTAGGATTTGTAAACTCAGGAGATGTTGGAAATGATCACAAGCCCATGAGATGCTTCTTATTATCTACCTTAATTTAACCAATGTGCCTCCTTCTCAGGATTACATCTACTCAGAAGGAGCCATCAATGGCCCATGGTCCACTGGAGGTACTTCACCCATCATCAAATATGAAGCTCCCCTCTAGTCAGTCCATGGGTGGCCACTAGGACAGACCTATCATTTGGCAGAGTGGGGTGACTATGCATGCTGAGGGTGGTAAGTCACAATCTCAGAGGTGCTGGAGAATAGCATTGTAGGTGCTGTGTACCTAGAAACTTGCCTTGTACCTAGAAACTAGTCTCAGACAGAGACTGCTGGTGCTGAACTTAGACAACTGCCAGACTGGTGAAAGAAATCACATTCTATTTCTCAGGCAGTCAAATGTCTTCCGCGGGTCGTGTGCCTGCAGCCCAGATTGAAACAATGTGGACAATTTTAGGTTGCTTGAAAATACTGATGAGGGCTTGGGCTTGGCCAATGACAAAGCCAAGAAAGTGACTTCATTTTGGCAGTATGGGGGTTGATCGGGACACGAAAAAAGAAGCTCTCAGTCCTTGCTTATCTATTTCTAGCTCTGAAAAATAGCTTCCAATCTCCGCAGTACCTCTACTTTTCCCCCTAATAATACAGTTGTTCATGTGCAATCGGCATGTGCAGAAACATGAAGAGATCCTAGTCTCAATGCCCTCAGGTTATGAAGAGAAGTGTTGTATTAACAACCAGGGATGATAAAGTTTGAACTTGATGGTAACGTATGTTGAAGTATCTTAAATAATATAAAATACCCCTTTGGCTGAAAAGAGCCTGCAGTTGATAAGCTGTTAAATTACCGCCGATGGCTGCCTTTTTGCCTTTGGAGTATAGAGGACATGAGAATTGCTGTGCTGAGAGGAACCATTTCCACAGGAGCTGGTTTTATAAATGAGAAGTTATTTATCATGATTTTTTTTTAAAAAAATTGCATATAGACATCTGCATGTCTCTCAACCCACCCTTGAAAGCAACAAAATCATGATTCAAACGCCTTTAGCAATTTTGAAAATGATGAACTTGCCTTCTCCCAAGGGGGGGAAATGGCTATATTAAAAAGAGCATCTGCAGTATCCCCTTTTCTGGGCCTTTGAAGTAAGGCTCTTCTGTTGAACCCTGGTAGACAACAGGCAGAGGAAACTAAGTTTGGGACTTTATGACTTTTTTGCAGCTCCAAGAATTCACTAGCACTCTTTTAGCCAGAATTGGGGGGGAGCTACAGTGATAAAAATCACAGACCTGTTTTTATTGCTTACACAGAGGCTTCTATGGACCATCAGAACCATCTTTGTTTCTGAACAAGAAGAAAATGGTTGGGTACAGGAAAGCTTCATGAGAGCTGCAAGAGATTATGGGATGGGTCATCAATCTGCCCATTAGGATCTGTAAAGGATGCTTCTCACAAAACTATAATCCTTTGCTCCCTGTGGATTGGGAGCTCTATTTCTGCAAATAGAAGCCAAAGCTAGAAAAATTAGTTTCTTGGACTGTGATTCCCAGAATCTCTCAGTCCTTTCTTGGTCATTTCTGAGGGATTCAGTGAGCTGCAGCTCAACAAAGTGGATTGTCCAAATTCTTGTGCTCAGAATTCTTGAAGTCCAAAGCCCTGCTTGTGGGAAGGCATCTGGTTTCTGTCTCCTGTCGCCTTCACATTTTGTAAACAAAGGCCTCTTTGTCTGCATGAGAGACAACGCTGGATTTTGGGCATGCGTAGAATAGGGAGAAGATTTCTCCTTTCTTCTTCTTATTTGGGTTCTGACTTTCTGATTGGCTCTGTGCCTTAAGTTTTGTTTCTGATATACTCTGTTTGAATAAAGAGACGCCATTATGGATTCCTTTGTTCAGCCAAGAAAAGCATTCGTGTGTGTGTATGCTCTGCTCTCCACTTTCTCTCTATCTCTGTTTCTTACTTGCCTAATGGAGCTGGACTTCGTTAGCTTTTAACTCTCTCTCTCTTAGAAGATCTGGGGCTATAAACTGTTGCTAATGATGCTAAATAGAGATCTTTACATGAATCGGACTCCTACAAGTGGCGCCCCGTCGCGAGGCGTTTGAATGAAATTCAAAGGAATGCTTTGAAGCAGCAATTAGCAATTAGCACCTCATAATTGGCGACCGGGGCAAGGTCTTTACTCACTCCGACCAGAGGAAAGGTCCAATCAAGCGCTTGAGAATTACAACAGGGTGAGTGGAAAAAAATTTATCATGGGGTGTGTGTTTGCTTCGCAAGAGCAGGAGCTTTGTAAAGATATCTCAGAACTTTTGCATATGAATGGGAGACGAGCTGATAAGAAGGAAATACAACAGCTGGTCAAAGTTATAGGAAAACTCTGTCCTTGGCTTAAATATGATAGTTTGGACTTAAAACAATGGAATAAAATTGGTAATGAATTGCAAAAGCATGAAGGAATTTCTGTATCAGTTCAATTTATGTGGAGTGAAGTCAGGAACTGTCTTCAAAGACTTACTCCAAGAAATATGTTATTCTCTCAGAGGCTTGATGGCCCCCTTCCACAGCTTTTGCCTCCAGCCAAGGGAGGGAGTCCTACTGCCCCTCCATCATATGAGAAACAACAGCATGAGCCCCCTGATGGGGATGGGGGTGGAAAAGGAGATGGGACATTATATCCTGCCTTGCAGCAATCAAGCACTTTTAGCCCTACAAAAGACCTGTTCTCTGCTGCTTTAACTGCAGCTGTGCTGGATGTGGAATCTACTGAGATATACCCAGTAATCAGGGGGGCTCTGGCTGTTGGCAATGCAGCGGCAATCCCAGATAGATATGAAACCCTCCATTACAAATATCTGAAGGAACTGAGAGTCAGCATACGTGACTATGGGGCTAATGCACCTTTTACAAAAGCTCTGTTGAAAGCCATTGCTTCTCAAAAATTGCTACCAGTTGATTGGAAACAGATGATTAAAGCACTCCTGCCCCCTGCAGAAGCCATGCGCTGCTTGCAAGAGTGGAGGGATGTGGCTTGGGAGGTAAATCGCACACACCCTGCACTCACGATGGATATGTTATGTGGGGAGGGAAATTTTTCCAACCCCACACAGCAGTTGGCACTCACTGATGCCCAGTTGGGAGATATTGCACAGATAGTCATGCGCGCCTGGAGTAAGATTCCTTCCAAAGGAGATAGCTCAGTTGCTGGGTTTGCAGCAATAAGGCAGGGCCCTAAAGAGGATTACACTGAGTTCATTAACAGACTCATGACTGCCCTCAGCCGCCAGGTGGAAAATGTCCCGGCACGGGAAATGCTCATGAAACAACTGGCTTTTGAAAATGCCAATGAGGATTGTAAGGTTGCTCTGACAGCTGTTTATGCTCGGCCAGGCACATCGATAGCAGACATGATGAAAGTTTGTCACAATGTGGGGACTCACAGTTACAAGGCTCAACTTCTGGCAGCTGCAGTTCAGTTGCCCACAACTCAGGCTCAAAACAAACGTTGTTTTGGTTGTGGAAAAGAAGGGCATTTTAAAGCACAATGTCGCTCCTCTCAAAAGCCGGCAGCACGCCCTTCAAGGAAATGTCCCATTTGTCAGAAAGGGTACCATTGGGCCAATCAGTGCCGCTCAAATCCTAATGCCAACCCCTCAGCTGCTCAGCACAAAGACTCTGACTTTTCTCCACAGCAGCAGGGAAATGGGAGTGCGGGCCAGGCTTGGGCCCAGGCAAAATAACAGGGCTACCAGAGGTCAGTGAGGAAGCAATAGCGGAGGTTTTGGAAGAGATGGAAGAAGATATGGAACTTGCCCAAGAAATGATTTCACGATATAGAAAAAAACCATCCTCTAAAAGAAGGGCTTTTATTGAGGTTATCCAAGGACTGTACCTTTACTATGCCAGGGTGTGTGGAGGCTCTTCCCACACTGGTTGATGATGTTATTCCCCAGGGCATGGTGGGCATTGTTCTTCCTTGCCCAGACGCCTTACCCGCTTCTGTACACATTGCAGCAGGGTCAGTTACATTGGGTCACCAAGAAATTGTCATCCCTGCATCATCCACGCAACATCTCACCCTGCCTAAGGGACAACCTGTAGGACGCCTTCATCTGCTCCCACTAGGGACCACTGCAACTCCATCCCAGGAGGGGACTGTAACAGCAGCTATGGCGGTGATACAAATCACCGAGGATAGACCGACCCGCTCGCTGATTATGGGTGGACGTTCAGTGTCTGGACTAATCGATACGGGAGCCGATCGATTTTCAGTGGTGGCAAAAAAAGATTGGCCAACTGGATGGGGCGTCCGCCCCTGTAGGGAAGTTTTTGGGGTGGGCGGGTACGAGCCAGCACAGCAGAGTGTTCATCCAATCGTCTTTGAGACCTCAGGGGGAACAAAAGTTTCTCTTCACCCCCTGATTATGGATATTCCTATTACTCTGTGGGGCCGGGATCTCCTGGCTAAAACAGGGTGTACCTTGCAGACAAATTTTTGATACGGGCCTCCCCTGCAGCGCCGTTGCATGCACTTCCACTACAATGGAAAAACACCCCGCCAGTGTGGACGGATCAATGGCCGCTCTCAAGAGAAAAGCTCCAGGCGGCGGAGGCCCTTGTACAGGAGCAATTAAATCTGGGACATATTCAAACAACCACTAGTCCTTGGAACTCTCCAATTTTTGTGGTGAAAAAGAAGTCTGGAAAATGGAGATTGTTGCATGATTTGAGAAAAGTTAATAAGCACATCTTGCCAATGGGACCTCTACAATCTGGACTTCCTAATCCGAACATGGTCCCTGAAGATCATCAACTCATGGTCATAGATTTGAAGGACTGTTTTTATACGATCTTGCTAGTGCCACAAGACAGAGAAAAATTTGCATTTACATTGCCAGTATACAATAATGAACATCCTACTCAACGGTTTGAATGGTGTGTCTTGCCTATGGGTATGGCCAACTCGCCGACTCTATGCCAACATTTTGTGAACATGGCTTTGGAACCTTTCAGGCAACGTCATCCAGAGGTTAAAGTATATCATTACACCGATGACATTTTATTGCATGGTCCACAAGTCACGGAGAAACACCTGCAGGACCTAGCAGACATTTTGCAACAAGCGGGCTTGATCATAGCTCCTGAAAAAGTACAGCGGATGTATCCATTCCAATATCTGGGACATAGGCTCTCAGCTACCGCTTCAACTCCGCTATTGCCAACAATAGCTATTCCAGAGCAGTTCACTCTTGTACAATTGCAACAATTGCTAGGGAACATAAATTGGGCTCGTCCCTTCTTGGCCCTGAGCACTGAGGAACTGTCACCACTCCTTGCTGCTCTTTCTGGACACACTTCTCCAGCGGACATCATTTCCTGCACAACGGAGATGCATACAGCTCTTCACCGCCTCAACGAAAAGCTGCATACCATCGCTGTGGATCGGGTGCCCTCAGGCACCATTGCGCTGGCATGCGCTCTTCTTCCCACACCGAGGCTGCCCACTGCTGTTTTGTTCGCGCCTGTCAATGCTCAGAAGGTGGCCATCGTGGAATGGCTACACTTGGCGCACACTCCCTCGAAAAACTGTTATCGCCTACCTGATGCGATTGCTGATCTTTTCCTTAAATGCCGTACTAGGGCAAAGCATTTGACTGGCTATGACGTTGACTTTGTTTGCTTTCTTTTTTCGCAGGATCAGCTAACCGCCTTGCTACAGCATTCTGAGGCATTTCAGGTGGCCATGGCGGACTTTGTGGGACAAGTTAAATTTAACCCCCCCAAGGATAATCGGTTTACCTTGCTGAATCTCACTTCTTACTCCCTGTCATCCCCGCTTTGCATGCAACCTATCTTGCATGCCGTTACTCTTTTCTCGGATGGCTCCCCCTCCCGTGGAGTCCTTACATGGCAGGGTCCTACTGGGGAATGGGAGGTTGTTTTTACAGGACCTCAAGCATCGGCCCAGCGGTCGGAACTGGCAGCGGTCATACTTGCTTTCTCTACGTTTTCTGATGTGCCTTTTAACCTGATTGTGGATACTCAATATGTTTACCGCCTTGTTTTTACTTTAGCTCAAGCTTATTTGTCTCCATCGATGGATAGGGATCTTTTTGCTTTATTCCAACAGCTTCAAGGTTTTCTTTCCAAACGTACGGTCCCATTCTTCATTGCCCACATACGCTCTCACACAAGGATCCCAGGTTATTTGACGGAGGGCAATGCACGAGCAGATTCTGCTCTCCGGGACTCTGCTGAGGTTTTTTCTCTCTTTGACAACCCCATTGACAGTCATGCAATGTTTCATCAATCTGCTAAGGTTTTGCATAAACGATTTTCCATTCCTATGTCACAGGCTAGAGACATTGTGTCATCCTGTGCTTCCTGTACGAAGTCTCCTATATTCCTGCCATTTGATGCTGTTAATCCTCGAGGAACAGAAGCCAATCAGCTATGGCAGATGGATGTCACGCAAGTACCTGCTTTGGCTCTGCTTTCTAAGTTACATGTGACTGTTGATACCTTCTCTGGATTTATATGGGCTACACCCTTACGGGGGGAAACATCCAGACATGTTATACAACATTGCATTCGTTCGTTTGCGGTAATGGGTAAACCTAAAAGCCTTAAGACAGACAATGGGTCATCATATGTTTCTTCTGCCTTTCAGGACTTTTGCCGTCAGTGGGACATTAAGCTAACCCATGGAATACCCTATAACTCGACTGGACAGGCGATTGTTGAAAGAGCCCACCTGACATTCAAAAATTTGTTACACAAGCAAGTGGGAGATAGAGGGGTTCCTGTGGCTGAAATACCTACAGCTGTTGCTAAAGTACTGTATACTCTTAATTTTCTTCTTCCTCCCCATAACAGGTCACACTCTCCAGTCGAATTGCATTTCAGGACCGAGGAGTGTCTTCCTAAGCCATTGGTCGTTTATCGGCAGCAACCGGATCCTGAGTGGAAAGGTCCTGTGCCTCTAATCACCTGGGGACGAGGATACGCAGCTGTTTCTACGACCTCAGGACCTGTGTGGATTCCTGCCCGAGCGATCCGCCCATGGAGAGAGAAGAAGGTTACTCAGCTCCAGGACGGTGGTTCACCAGTAGACTAAATTTGCTGACATTTGTTCTTTTCTTTCTTACTGTGCTTCCAGCTGTAAAACCAATGACTCATGGGGGCAACCCCAACTTTTGGCTTCGTCATGCTAACTATATGTTTGAGGTTCATGGTAAGAATGCAACGTTATACTATGAGCATCCACTGGCAGTGTCTCAAATGGCCTTTCTTCCGGCATTGTTCAACACGCCTGAGTTGGTTATTGGACACTTGCAACATCTTGATAGGTCTACACTCTTCTCTAATCCCCCAGAACAATTTAACAACACCCGCTGGCGAAGCATGACATTCAAGAAATACACTAAAGGACTTTGTTTCTGCTGTCATAGTTCTGGAGTCTGGAATAGTAAATGGAAGCACTGGACTCAAGCACAATGGGTTTTGCGGACTGTAGGCAATTATACAGGATGTGACGATTATTTTTGGTTATGGGGTAGTTATAACAGTTCTTATAAGCTTAATTATACCTTGTTTAACACTACTATTGAAGATATATATGATGTGTTTCCTATGTTTACTCCTGATTATTCTGCTATAGATAGTGGTTCAATTTGCTATGGATGGCAAATTAAGGATCCCAACATGTGGTTCTTTTTTAATGGAGTTGCCACGAATTTCCATCCAGGACAATATCAATGTGCAGCATTGGGTTATTTTACCTTACCCGTACAAGTGCAAATGCCACTTCAGGCAGATGCACGGCGCCGGAGAGCTGCTGCCGGCCCGATGGGTTCTGGTTGCAAGGATGAAGTGATAATCGATGTTCAGCTTTCTGATGGTAGCTCCTGGGGGAGAGCTATAGGGAGTGTTATCACTGGAGCACTCACCTTGGGATCATACCCAGGTGTCATTTCCCAGGAGAATAGAAGGTCCATTTTGGGACTCACCTGTAGGCTGGAGAAATCAATCAATGCCACAGGGAGGGTCATACGGGATCTTCAAATGGAAATCACTGAGCTTCATCAAGACCAAATGCAGGACAGACTGGCCATAGATTACCTGTTAGCAAAATCCGGAGGATTTTGTAGACTGGTCGGGAACCAGGGATGTCGGGTAAAATTCCAGGATCTGAATAATACTATTGAGAAAGAACTTCAGAATTTACAGGAGAACATTACTAACAATGTACGCACGGATGTTAATCTCTTTGATTGGATGACTTCTTGGTTGCCTGATTTATCTGTCCTTAGACTAGTTTTCTTTTATGGGTTCATTATTATTATCTGCCTTATATCTTTGTGTTTTTGCATTAATTGTAT
This sequence comes from Bradypodion pumilum, assembly GCA_035047305.1. NCBI lineage: Eukaryota > Metazoa > Chordata > Lepidosauria > Squamata > Chamaeleonidae > Bradypodion > Bradypodion pumilum. Next base: position 61,336,540 of record JAWDJD010000006.1, on the reverse strand, counting down.
TCCTAACCTTATTTCTATGTGTAACACATGTCCACTGCGTAGAAGGGAGACATCGGGTTTTGCACGACGGCAATTGTACTCAATGAGGTATCATCCTCCGGAACAAGGTACCAGGAGTCAGGAGGGGTACGATGTCCAGGAGGACAGTGATGATGTATATGGAGGAGTAGTTATGGAGTATGATGACATGCAGGGGTATGATTAGCCGTCCCTCTCTCAAATTTAAATGAAAAAGGAGGACATGTGGGAAGGCATCTGGTTTCTGTCTCCTGTCGCCTTCACATTTTGTAAACAAAGGCCTCTTTGTCTGCATGAGAGACAACGCTGGATTTTGGGCATGCGTAGAATAGGGAGAAGATTTCTCCTTTCTTCTCCTTATTTGGGTTCTGACTTTCTGATTGGCTCTGTGCCTTAAGTTTTGTTTCTGATATACTCTGTTTGAATAAAGAGACGCCATTATGGATTCCTTTGTTCAGCCAAGAAAAGCAGTCGCGTGTGTGTATGCTCTGCTCTCTACTTTCTCTCTATCTCTGTTTCTTACTTGCCTAATGGAGCTGGACTTCGTTAGCTTTTAACTCTCTCTCTCTTAGAAGATCTGGGGCTATAAACTGTTGCTAATGAGGCTAAATAGAGATCTTTACATGAATCGGACTCCTACACCTGCTTAAGTGCATACCTGTCAAGCACGGCTCTGGACAATACAGCACCTGCGCAGAACCGTTCTGTGCAGGTCCCTTCTACGCATGCGTAGAAGCCTTCTACACATCCCCTTCTGCGCAGAACCCTTCTATGCATGCATAGAAGGCTTCTACGCATACGTAAAAGGGTTCTATGCATGCGTAGAAGGGACCTGCGCAGAAGGGGATGTGCAGTGACTACTTTTTCCCCACCGCCAAATTACAGGATGGCAGTGGCTCCGGGCAGGAAAGAAGGAAAAGTGGAGCAAAATTACAGGAAATCCCGGCCAATATGGGCTACTTGACAGGTATGCTTAAGTGGCTGCCTCCCTTCTCAAGGTTATCTATCATGGGAACTCTGCAAGCACATTAGCCCATAGACTCAGAACCCTTCATGACACTGAACAGACGCAGACCATGGTACACCCAGAAGACTTATAAGCCATCTCAGTTCCTTGTCTATTTAAATGGCAATTCCTCAAGTCAATTTAAGAATCTCTGCTTTATTATTTTCTTTCAAAAGAAACAACATTCTTCTAAAGCAGTTTCCCAGCCTTTGGGTTTTTTTTTTTTGACTTCAATTCTCAGAAGCCTAAGTCAATTCCCTAAAGCACTGATCAGCCAATGTACTGACTTAGGCTTTTGGGAATTGAAGTCTCCGTGTGGAGTGGGCCCCACATTGGGAACCACTGTTCTAAAGCTATTGGGAACCAAATTGGTGTGTACTACCACAAACACTAAGAACTACAGCCTTTTCCCTATGCTACTCTGGACCCAAATACACTAACACATGGTTGATCAGCAGGTGTACTGACCTGGGCTTCTGGGAATTGAAGTCCAAGTACACCTGGAGAGCCAAGTTGGAGGAACCCTGTACTAGCCTATGCAAAACAGGAAAACTAGATGAAACAGAAAAACTAAGCACTCAATGAAAGCTGCAGAATCATTGTTGTGTGCCTGAAGCCAGCCACTATTATTGAAATCAGTTACTAGCAAGCTTTACATTCAGTGACATACAAAAAGAGGTGGCATCTAGATGTGAAACACCCAAAGTGTCTACCTCAACTGCTCATCCACTCTTTGGCTACTCTCCTAACTTTCCCAGATTAAAATCAAGGAAATGTTTTTTCCCCAGAACAATTGTGACTCTTGAAGGAACAGCAGGGAATGCGAGGACAATAATTTGGAAAGGAAGACCTGGCCACCTCTTAAAATGGATGGAATCTCAGGAAAGTCTATTCCCAGCCATATGGAAAACTGGGTTACTTGGAGGTTTGTTAACAGGCTTCAAAATAGGATTGGTAGAACCAAAGTGAATGCAAGAAAATGGGGAATTTGCACCAGCACAGTCCTTGGTAACCACAGATAATAACAGTCAACTTAACAATTAGATCAGTGTATTCTATGCCCATCAACATGTACTTGATATTAGTTTCTCCAAATGCTCTTGATGTCCATTTTTAAAGCAAAAATTACCTGAAATATTAGTGCTTCTGAAATGAACAAAGATTATTTTCTTCATAGTCTAATTTCCTTAATGCTAACTGGCTACGAATATCAGCCTGGAGGGCAGAAGACGCATCGGCATGGGGGAACCGACGGGAGGACCCAGCTCCCTTGGCCAGTTTGGCCTGGAGGGAAATGGATTCAGTGGGTGAGGTTGAGTTCGAGAGAGCTTTTTTGTACTGTTATCTATTGAATGTTTTGAAATGTTTATGTGATTTTGTACTGTTATTTGATAATTCTGATATTTTGTAATTCTGATGCATTGTTTCTCTGTAAGCCGCCCAGAGTCACTCTGCAAGTGGGGTGGCATATAAGTTGGAAATAATAATAATAATAATAATAATAATAATAATAATAATAATAATAATAATAATAATAATAATAATAATAATAATAATAATAATAATAATAATAATAATAATAATAATAATAATAATAATAATAATAATAATAATAAAGTTGTACAGTACTTGCAAGCCCCATCATCTCTTAGTTGACTTTGATCAGCCAGAGCAAAGAGGCTCTGTCAATTACCTTTTTGCACTAGCGGTGATGTCATTTTCACTCCTCCATGAAAGAAGTATAGCAGCTGCTTCACATTCTCTCTCTCTCTACTATACAGCCAAAGGACATCACAGTCACATGTGGTCTCCTTACTGACATTTCATGTCACAGTTTAGGCACCTTAAAGACTAACAGATTTATTATAGCTGGAAATTTCATGGGCCATCAACGATTTCACGAAATAATCCACAGAAACTCATGGTTCCATGACTGTGTCAGGGCTTAGTGTGAGACTCACTGCACCATGCTATGACATATTTTTAAAGTCAACAAATATGTGGTTTCAATGCATTTGTGCAAACTGTTTTGCCATCTCTGAGAACTACTGGACCTTGGCTGGTAGCATTTCTGTGTGGCCCCTTTGCCCATTCCTCAGCTACTCACTTCTCCCAGCATCAAGGAGGACATAAACACAGTTTCTTCTGCAGTCAAAGTGATTTATTGCATTGCAAACAAACATTTCCCCTGCAAAGGGGTGCCAAAAAAAAAACCAAGGCCAACTGGGCCTCTTCTTAACAATACAAGACTAACACCCTCACCTCAAGACTGTGGCATCGTGTTGCATCATTTTATACCATTTCTATCACCCCTTTTGTCAATCACAGGTTCTGTCCAATACTGGCCTTCATAGCAATGGCCTGAGGTCTTCCCATGTGCTGCCCTCTCTGGGGTAACTTTCGGCCATAACTGTTTTTTCTGCTCTTTCCCTGTGAAGGCCATTCCCCGCTCCCCTCTGGTAACTGCTTTCAATAAGCTGGCTGGCTAGAGAGAAAAATCATTCCCTTTTCCAGCTACCTGTGTGCCTTTTTGGAATCCTGTCTTGCTCCTTTCCAAACAGGAGGGGTTCCTCACTCCCCCCCATCTTACACAATCAAGTTGCAAAAATTGCTTGTGCAAGTATGCTAGTACCGTTTGTGGAACTGGTGCATCACCACTGATTCACTACCCATTGTGAAACTGATGCACAAACAATGGCAAAATGGTGTGATCCAACACAGCCATGTGAAAATTCTCATTCTGCTAGGAATTAAATTAAATTTTAAAGCTCAGCCTTTTAAACAAGGGTGAACAACACCCAGCACCCCACAAATGGTTTTTCAATGGGAGAAAATTGTTTTAAAATCCAATTGTGCCCTCAAAAGGGCCTGGGAATCAATTTGTTTCATATTTTGATGTGATCTCATTACCACTGGCCTCTAGCACCTCTGATTTTTTTAAAAAATAAATTAAAAAATTCCCCTGAGAGAGCAAGGGGCCCTTTTCAGTTTTTTTAAAAAAGAAAATGTGAGAGCTGGAAATTGTAGGCGTAGCCCTTCAAGATCCAGAAATGGTTGTGTATGGCTCCTGGACCTCTGAAGGCTGCTCAATTCTACATTAAATTAAAAATAATTCTTTTTTGTCTTCCCTTAAATCACTTTGTTACACTCCAAGGTAGCATAATAGCTGAATGTATAGCACTAGTGTGGGAAATAACATTAATAGATAATGGAATGTAAACTCAGCTGTATCAAGGCAACATAAAAAAATTTGTTGCTGTTGTTGTTCAGTTGCACAGTCGATTCCGACCCTTTGCGACCCCATGACCATTTTTCTCCAGGCACCTCTGTTCTCCACCATCCTCCTCAGCCCACCCAGCTCTGTGCCCATTGCATCTACAATACCATCTAGCCATCTCATCTTTGGACGCCCCCTTCTTCTCTTGCCCTCCACCTTTCCCAGCATCAAGGCCTTCTCAAGGGAGTCCTCCCTTCTCATTTGATGTTCAAAGTACTTTAGCTTCATCTTCACTATTTGTCCCTCCAATGAACAGTCAGGGTTGATTTCTTCTAATATTGATCTATTTGTTCTCTTTGCTGTCCAAGGAACTCTCAGGACTCTCCTCCAACACCACATTTCAAAGGCATCTATTCTTCTGCACTCAGCTTTCCTAATGGTCAAGCTCTCACACCCATACATTACCACCGGGAATACCATTGCTTTGACTATGCAAATTTTTGTTTTCAAGATGATGTCTCTGCTTTTCACTATATTACCCAGCTTTCTCATAGCTTGCCTCCCCATAATCAGTTGTCTTTTTATTTCATGGCTACAGTCGCCATCTGCAGTGATCTTAGATCCTAGGAAAGTAAAATCTTGCACTGCTTCTACTTCTTCCCCATTTATTTTCCATGTACTGATAGGGCTTGTTGCCATTATCTTGGTCTTCTTGATATTAAGTCTCAAGCCAGCTTTTGCACCCTCCTCCTTCAATCCAATCAAGAGGTTCTTTAGGTCTTCCTCACTTTCTGCCATTAGGTTAGTATCGTCTGCATATCTCAAATTGTTGATGTTTCTCCCAGCAATTTTGATCCCACATTGTGATTCTTCCATCCCTGCATTGCGCATTATGTGCTCTATGTATAGATTGAATAAGCAGAAGGATCCTTTTCCTTCTGGATCGTTTTCCACCTCTCAAAACAAAACAAAACCACACACCAATTTTATGGCACCTTTGAAACTGCATTTGAAGTGGGCTGTAGGTCATGAAAATCTGATTAAACAAAAATTGTAGGTTTTTAAGGTGCCACAAAGCTCTTTCTTTTAGCTGCAACAGCCCAACATGGCTACCCATGCCAAATTTTCAGGTATCAGTTGGGCCTACACTGCATTTCACTGGATTCGCCCCATTAGTGAGAAATTGCCCCCTCCTTTCTCCACGAACTGATATCCTTTTTCAATATCTGGGAACTGTCAACTTGATTCCTTTTAATCTTCTTTTCTCTAGGCTAAATGAATCCAATGCCTTCAGCCTGGGATTCGCCTTCTGCACCTTTTATCATCTTTGCAGTTCTCCTCTGAATGACTGTCAACATCCTTCTGCAACAGTGGCACCCTAAGCGAACACAAGATACCCAATAAAGCTAGCTAGACAGGTACTGTATCACATGAACTACTGTTAAGATGTTCTTGAAATTGCAAACAAGAATAGAATTGATATTCCTAGCTTAGCTAACAGGAAGTCATTTATATTGATTTTCCATATGGTGTGTTATGTCTGGTAATATTTATAGGCTTTGTTTTCACTACTTTTAATTTCTAACCTGAAATGATCATAAAACCCCATTGTAAAATATTCAAATTGTTGATGTCAGACCGTAAGAAACTTGCCCTCCCCACACACTCCTGAATTTGATGTAGATTTAAAAGGCAGGTCTAAAAATTTTGCCGACTCTATTATTTGATGTACACCATCTAATTATAATAATACCATTCGAAAACATGGCAAATCAATCACCATTAAAAGAAAATAAGCTCAGGGAAGTGTCAGAGCTCAGAGGAGCCAAGGAAATAGTGAAGCAGGCACAATCAAAATACACACTCACTCTTTCGTGAAACTCAAGGAGTCAAAATCTGTCAGAGAAATCAGCTGCACAAATTAAATTCCTCTCCAGGCAGATGTACCAATAAATAACTGGCACATATGCGGCAGATCAGCCCAGATTTTCACTGATGTAAGCCACATACCAAGGGTAAATAGTTTCAGCACTCGTGGACAGAAACAGAAGAAAGGGGGAATAATCCTGTGTTCCTTTTATGTCTTCATTTCCCTCTGTCTCTCACGCAGTAACCTGGGGCAGTAATGGGATAGAATACTGAATCTTGTTCAATAACGATGTAAGTTTTACAGAATGCCCTCTTGCAGGCTCCAGTGTAAAAGACTGACAAGTTTTGGGGCTTTGGGGACCATGAATTTGGACAGGTATAGACTGATGAGGAAGCAGTGAAAGGCAGAAAAAAAGTCAATCAAAGTTAAACTTCCGGTTAGATATCTGAATAAAGTAAATTCAAGGAAGTATGTTCTGAAGAAGGTCAGTAAGATGCAAACCTGACTCATGAGTATAAATAATCTAGAGACAGTGGGAAACACTCTACCATCAACGGAAGCAGGACAGAGTCGTAAAAGGGCAACCAGTTGCAGAATTTAATTTTTACACACACACACACACACACTTTTTAGACTATTTTGTCATGACTACTGTTAGAATCCTTCAACTTGGAGATTCTGGAAGATATAGTCTAAAAACAGCCACCTTGGGTTGGCTTGTCTAGGTATTGTCCGGGATGCCAGCTTTGCTATTTGATACTAAAGGGCCTTTTTTTAAATGAAAAGATATTTTTAAAAAAAATAGCCTTAAAATAGTCTGGTTTTTTAAAATGTTTTAAATGTTTTAATGTTTTTAATGCTCTTGTGAAGTTTTATTGTATTTGTATGTAATCCGCCCTGAGTCGCCTTGGCGAGGGGGCAGCAATAGAAATGTGATTTATAAATAAATAAATAAATAATCAATAGGAGATGATGAGTTGCTTATGGGATTTTTCCACTTCATATGCAAAAATAATTTGACTAGGATTAGAATGCCAGGTTGTTATTTGTTTCTCTTCTTCAATTAGTAAAATAAATTGGGATGTGGTGGGTGAAGATATCACTGAATCTTAACCTATAAATCCAAGGGTTGACCGTTGGAACTGGCTATAGGTTGCTATGCCTCGCCCTACTTGCCTGCACTCACCCTTCCTGCACATGGCCGATCTGGGTCCGCAGGTCAACGAAGGATTGAGAAAACCGGCAGTGGGGCAACAGCCCCACAAACACGAAGAAAGGGAAACAACTTCACTTCCCAACATTCCTTGCACCGCGCCGCACCAGAGCCAATCAGGCTGAGAGGCTCTCGCACGGCGCAGCGTTTGGAAATGCGCCGCAGCCAATCAAAAGAAAACCATTTTAAAAAAATGCAGCACAAACACAAAGCACCAACCCATAACTACAAGCCCCAGCGTCCTGCGCGCCATGAGCACGCAGAACGCTGAGGAAGCCAGCACGCAAAAAATAAAACAAAAACCCGGGAGAGCAAGTCCACCAAGCCGCGGGAACCAAAGCCCCCCTCCCCAACAGCGCCTAAAGCTCCCGATCAGAGTTTCCCCTTTAATATCACTGGGGTGTGTGTTGTGTTCTCCCTCTCTACTGGCTCCCCTGGGGTTGAGAGGGTTGGGGGGACCAAAGGAGTCTGTCTCCCCAACCCTCCTGACCCAAGGGGAACCGGCAGAGAGATAATTCCCCTCCCCCCACACACACACGCCCCATATTAAAGAGAAGAAACCAAGCGGTTACTTCTCTTTAAAAACGGAGGTTGGGGGGGAATCCCCCTCTCCGATGGCTCTCCTGGGTCCGGAAGGGTTGGGGAGACAAACCCCTTTTCTCAACCCAACCCTCCCAAACCCAAGGAAGCCAGCAGAGAGGGGGATCACAACCCCCCCACACACTGATATTAAAGGGGAAACCACAATTGAGATTTCCCTTTTAATATCAGAGGGTAGCCTGGATTCGATCCCCTCTCCTGGGTCCCATGAGTCTGGAAGGTTTGGGGGCACAAAAGGAGCCTGTTCCCCCAAGCCTTCCAGAGCCAGGGGAGATGGCAGAGAGAGGATCCCTCCCCCCAGGACACCAAAAAACACAAAAACAAACAATCAAAAACATTCAAAAATACACAAAAACAAACAAAAATAACACCAAAAAAGTAAACAACAAACATTTCCAAACACACCCAGCACCCAGCCAAACACCACAAAATCCAACCACCACCACCCCAAATAAAGAAAAACAGCTAACTCACCACCACACGACCTCATACCACAACGACTGGAAAAGAAATGAATAAAGAAAGAGACTACTTACTGGAAGAAGCTCCACCCAGAGGCCACGAGAGAGAAAACAGTCAAAATACAAGATAACCCCCTACCAGCACCACTTGCTGCCCACAATAATAAAAAAATTCAAAAAGACACAATAGCCCCACACAAAAGGCCCCAAGAGATTTTCAAAAAAGTATATCATCCTTTATTCTTTTTTTCATCCACAAAACCAAAACACCAATCAAAACTCATCACAGTTTATAACAGGCCATCAAAATATTTGTATAAATAAAATTTTTAAAAATTTTAATTATAGACTAACCTCTTCTTTACAAACATTAACAACAACAACAACAACAAAAACTTTCCAACACCATTTAAAACAGCCCGGCAATGCCGGGCAACCTTTGCTAGTCTTAACCTATAAAACCAAGGGTTAACCGTTGGAACTGGCTATAGGTTGCTATGCCTTGCCCTACTCGACTGCACTCACCCTTCCTGCACACGGCCGATCTGGGTCCGCAGGTCAACGAAGGATTGAGAAAACCAGCAGTGGGGCAACAGCCCCACAAACGCAAAAAAAGGGAAACAACTTCACTTCCCAACATTCCTTGTGCCACGCCGCACCAGAGCCAATCAGGCTGAGAGGCTCTCACACGGCACAGCATTCGGGAACACGCCGCAGCCAATCAAAAGAAAACCATTTTAAAAAAACGCAGCACAAACACAAAGCACCAACCCATAACTACAAGCCCCAGCGTCCTGCGCGCCATGAGCACGCAGAATGCTGAGGAAGCCGGCGCCAAAAAAATAAAACAAAAACACCAGGAGAGCAAGTCCACCAAGCCACGGGAACCAAAGCTCCCCTCCCCAACGGTGCCTAAAGCTCCCGATCGGGGTTTCCCCTTTAATATCACTGGGAGGGGGGTGTTGTGCTCCCCCTCTCTACTGGCTCCCCTGGGGTTGGGAGGGTTGGGGGGACCAAAGGAGTCTGTTTCCCCAACCCTCCTGACTCCAGGGGACCTGGCAGAGAGGGGATTCCCTTCCCCATACACACACATGTCCCATATTAAAGAGAAGAAACCAAGCGGTTACTTCTCTTTAAAAACGAAGTTTTGGGGGGGGAATCCCCCTCTCCGATGGCTCTCCTGGGTCCCATGAGTCTGGAAGGTTTGGGGGGACCAAAGGAGTCTGTTTCCCCAACCCTCCTGACTCCAGGGGACCTGGCAGAGAGGGGATTCCCTTCCCCACACACACACACGCCCCATATTAAAGAGAAGAAACCAAGCTGTTATTTCTCTTTAAAAATGGAGTTGGGGGGGGGAATCCCCCTCTCCGATGGCTCTCCTGGGTCCGGAAGGGTGGGGGAGACAGACACCTTTTGTCCACCCAAGCCTCCCAAACCCAAGGAAGCCAGCGGAGAGGGGGATCACAACCCCCCCGATATTAAAGGGGAAACCACAATTGAGATTTCCCTTTTAATATCAGAGGGTGGCCTGGATTCGATCCCCTCTCCTGGGTCCCATGAGTCTGGAAAGTTTGGGGAGACAAAAGGGGTCTGTCCCCCCCCCCAAGCCTTCTAGAGCCAGGGGAGACAGCAGAGAGGGGATCCCCCCCGTAGGACACCAAAAAACACAAAAACAAACAATCAAAAACATCCAAAAATACACAAAAACAAACAAAAATAACACCAAAAAACAATACAAAGTAAACAACAACAAACATTTCCAAACACACCCAGCACCCAGCCAAACACCACAAAATCCAACCACCACCACAAATAAAGAAAAACAGCCAACTCACCACCAGACGACCTCACACAACAACTACTGGAAAAGAAATGAATAAAGAAAGAGACTACTTACTGGAAGAAGCTCCACCCAGAGGCCACGAGAGAAAAAACAGTCAAAATACAAGGTAACCCCTACCAGCACCACTTGCTGCCCACAATAGTAAAAAATATATTCAAAAAGACACAACAGCCCCACACAAAAGGCCCCAGGAGTAAAAACAAGTAAAAAAAATAACACAAAATCACAATTTTACACAAATCAAAAACAGATGTCAATAAAATAAAATAAAAACTATTCAAAAATCCTGTGCTGAATTTTTACTCAAATAAAAAACAAAAACATCAATACACAATTTAAAAACATTTATTGTGAAAAACATGTACTTTCACATTTTTTAAATTATTACCTACGGTACAACAATTTTTAAAAAATACATACTAAAAATTATTGGGTTAAATAATTTTTTGGGAAAAAGTATATCATCCTTTATTCTTTTTTTCATCCACAAAACCAAAACACCAAACAACACTCATCACTGTTTATAACAGGCCACCAAAGAAATTTGGATAAATAAAATTTTAAAAAAATTCAATTATAGACTAACCTCTTCTTTACAAACATTAACAACAACAACAAAAACTTTCCAACACCATTTAAAACAGCCCGGCAACCTCTGCTAGTATGTTATAAAATGTTACACTGTCCATATTACCCACTTTGCATTTGAACAACGGTTGCGTACATACAACCTATACACATCATCTGCCTTCTTGAAATTGATCTGGATACTCTTAAGCAAAATGGCCTTTGTGTCTTTCTCTATTTTTCTGGAGTCAAAAGAAGTGAAAGGTCTGCATCTGCTTAGTTTTGGTACAGCATAAGGGTGGGACTAGGGAATTGAATGTGATACTAGTGATAATAATGAAATTTGAAACTTATCTCTACATTATGTGTTTGCCTGCAGTTTCGTGTGATGAAACAAAGACTTAGGATGCAGAAGCTATTTTCTATCAAGTCAGCCTCCAGGTTTATCTAGCTCAGGGGTTCTCAACCTTTTCAATCTGAGGACCAGGTCACACTCCCTCAGACAGCTTCAGGTACCAGATGGCCATTTTGCCCTGCCTGCCACACATGGCACTTCCAGGTGTGATGGTGGCGGTGGGCCACATAAAATGGTGTCATGGGCCACATCCGGGCCCCAGGCCATAGGTTGAGAACCCCTGATCTAGCTGCATAGTGTCTAGAATAGTATCTAGCAGAAGTTCTACATGGATTCAGATAACCCTGCATGGAGGTGGTGAAGAGAGAGAAAACTGTGTGTTATGCCACTCTATCGTAGTCCTCCAATTATACAAAGGTACACAGCTGGTTTTCTTCTCCTGGGCACAACTCATTAATACTCTGAACCTGGAATCTGACAGAATCTAAGTTACAATTGCATTGTGAGTTGATTTATGTCTTTAAAAATCTAAGAAAGAAAGAAAGTGAAGGGTAAGATGAAAGTAGATCAAGGCACCAAGTGTGTAGCAGCTTGTCGAAGTGCTGATTTGGTCATCTCTCGCTCTGCTGACTCCTCTGTGGTTGGCTGAAGTGAATTAATCAAGGGAAACCCAACTTTTCAGGTAAAATTTCACAGCAGATCCATTCACATTTTCCCATTGTATAGCTGCAAAATTCTTGCACACCAATAGGATATATACCCTTCTCTGGATTTCAAAATAGGGATCATCACCGCTTCCATAGCTTGTTGGATGAAGAAGCATGAAGAATAGACACTCTTCTGTTTAGAACCGTGGTTCCCCACATGGGGCACACGCCCCACAGGAGGCAATTTGATTTTTAAGGGGGATAATTCGGCAATAAAACAATTTAAAGGCCTTTTTTTAGGCTTCCTCCAAATGAAAAGAAGTTCATTTTTTAATAATGAGAATTATATGTCATGGTCGGAGGGATCAGGATTTTAGAGATGCTTAGGTGGGGCATGGTCAAAAAAAAAGTTGAAAACCACTTATTTATATAAACATTTGGACAAACTTCCCAAATGTGACCCCTTTTTTTAGTATTTAAAGGATAAAGGGGAAAATCTGAGAATAATATGGAAAATACTCAACTCAAAGCAAGTGTCTTCTGGGCTCATTACCAGTACTTTTCATTCAAAGACATTCTCTTCATTTATAGGCCTACCCACTGTGCCTTCTGGTGAATTCAATGTTGGCTGTTTACACTTCACAATAACAGCTGCTTCAGTTCATGTCACCCTAACCACCCTAACCATTGGGTTAGGTTCTTCTGGTTGTGGTAGTCTATTGCCTCGGCTCACCAGAATTTGTTGAGATGGGACTGTTTGTGTGTTTCAGATTGAATAATAAAAAAAGGGGAGAGGAGAAGCATTGTTGTTGTTGTTCAGTCGGATTCCGATCCTTTGTGACCCTATGGACCATTGCCCGCCAGGCACCTCTGTCTTCCACCATCCTCCTCAGCCCACCCAGCTCTGTGCCCATTGCATCTACATTACCATCTAGCCATCTCATTTTTGGCCGCCCCTAAAAAAGCCTTACAGATTTACTTCAGTGTGAGTTTTTGTGGATTATAATCAATTTTGGGACTGTCCTTTGGACCATCTTAACATTCAGTGGCCTGACTCTTAGTAGATGAAATTTCAGACCAAGCTGCTGTCTTGTTTCCAAAACCAAACCAAAATCAAATCATATGCAGTAAACTATTTTTAAACTCCAGATCACAATTTCACAGCTGATTTCAAGTTTGCTTGGCTGTAACTCTTCTTGAATTGTGTGTGTGTGGGGGGGGGGGAGGGTGTTATATTAAAAAAGGCTTCTCAAACAGTAAAAAAATATTTTCATTAAAGCAAAATTAAAACCATCATAGGGAATTTCTTTCGTCACAAACCTCTTTCACGTGACTGCAATGCTATAGTTTTTTTAATTGACCTTATAGAGAAACAGTCTCTAAAGTGAAGCCAGCAGTACAAATTGTTAAAGCAGACCATCCGTCTTTGTGTGGCAAGCTGTGATAATTGGATTGTCTGGAGAAGGGGGAGGGGGGATAACAGTTGGAGGCAACTCGCAGCATAGAATTAAAAGCAAGTCAGTCTCTTGGTTAATAGTTTTATATAAAAATGCAAAGTGGTTAGTGATAAGCAAAGAAAGTTCCATTAAGCCCTGTGTGTGATGCGGGAGCATATTATTGACCTCCAGAAATATATTCAGCAGGAATGGTCAAGCAGCTGAAACAGGTGCAGCAAAGCCATGGAGCATTTTTTTAAAAAAAATCTCCTCCATCTGCAGATTTAATGACTTTGTATGCTAGATAGGCAGGGTGTTTTGTCTCTCCCCCCCCCCCCCCCTCTAAAGGTCAGAGAGAGAGAGAGAGAAATTGGGAGCAGATCAACAACTAACTAGATTGCTATGGGCAGACTGTTCATTTGCACAGCCTGTACTTTGCCACATTTAACCTTCAAAAGTTTATCTGGAGTAGAAGGGAGAGTAACTAACTATAGCCCTATTAAATGAAGCGATGGGGAAAGAGTTGGTGAGCAGAGCCGGGAGGGAGGCTAGGGGGACTACTCCTCTATTTTGATAATGAGACATCATCATTACAAGATTAGCTGGCAGAAGGAACAACACCCTCTTAATAAGGCACACATCACTATGACAACAGCAGGATTTGACACCCCAGAACAACTTTATTGTGCTGTAGCAAAAAAATGGCACTAGCAGCAGCACCTTGGGGGTAATGCCTGTGATGGATTTAAGGCGACTTCATCTCCTTGCAGTCAACAGGAAGGCAATTGGCTTAAAGTCAAGGACTCTGACTTATGGGCTTTCTGGTTGTGAGCTCTCATTCATAGATTTGGTTGTGCTGCTTCTCTCTCTCTCTCTCTCTGCCTCCTCTTCCCAACAACTCCCTGCCTTGTTTACATGGCAAGACTGGCCAGAGGGTTAATGTGTCTCTCCTAAGATTGCTAAATTGCTGTCAAGTATTAGTGTTGGAGCATGCTGGCATAATTATCCCACTGTACCCGATATAATTAGCAGAGCTAAGCCCAGGCTGTATTAATACCCTGATTAATTATGGCGGAAGGCATAAACAAGGGTATTAATGCTCAGAAAAGTATCAGGATCGCGCTTTGACAGCCCATATGCTCGTCTGTGGGACCACTAGGGATTGTGTCGAATGGGGAGCGGCGTGCTGCCCTGACTGTAATGAGAAATGAGAAAAACTGCTGAAAAATTGATGCCGCCTGCAGATTGCACAATCCGCCGAACAGCAGGGGGTCGGCTTCTTACATCTCCAGCTCTCAGTACAATATGCTAATTTCCTCATACAGGCCTGAGTGTTAAAAAAAAGGAGGGAAAGAAGAAAAGATTTCACAAAAAGGAGGAGGAAAATGCAAATGACAACACAAAGATCACTGTGGTGAAATCCACCAGCTTTATGTGGATTAACTGTGTTGGAGCGCCTGCTCTCACTTGGGTTTAACCCTCTCCATCCCGGCCACTCACATGGAGCGTTCCTGGGCTCCGGACGATTTAAGGATTCGGATGAAGCTGGAGAAGATGAAGGGATTTGGGGAAAACCTCCCTAATTTCTGCACACTGATGTCTCTTTCTCCGGGTGTGAGCACACTGCATACCCCAGCATAGTTCATTAGGCCCATTACCGTTACAAATGGAAAGAGAGGCATGTAGAACAGGGAGGATCAAAACCTACCTCCCAGAACATGCATTTTGTTGTTGTTCTTCAGTCGCACAATTGATTCTGACCCCTTGCAACCCCATGGATCATCACCCAAGACAGGCACCTCTGTCCTCCACCTTCCTCCTCAACCATCTCGCCATCTCATTATCTGCCACCCCCTTCTTCTTTTGCCCTCAACCTTTCCCAGCATCAAGGCCTTCTCAAATGAATCCTCTCTTCTCATTTGATGTCCAAAGTACTTTAGCTTCATCTTCACTATTTGACCTTCCAAGGAGCAGACAGGGTTGATTTCTTCTAAGATTGACCTGTTTGTTCTCCTCACTGTCCAGGATACTCTCAAGACTTTCCTCCAACACCACATTTCATAGGCTTCTATTCTTATGTGCTCAGCTTTCCTAATGGTCCAACTCTCACAACCATACATTACTACTGCAAATACCATTGCTTTGACTATGCGCACTAAGATTTTTAAACATGGCTTGTCCCAAAATTGGCAAGCCTTTCCAAATGCTCATTTTAAAAGGTTTTCGGTACTTTAATGAGATGAACACTGCATCAGAGCATTTTAGAAAATGCAAAAGCCAACAAATGAACAAGTTCTGGACTACAAACTGGTCTTGAGGTACAAATCAAATTAGTCTGTATAAAAACATTTTTAAAAAATTCCCAACCACCCCAATTAGTGGATTGTCTCCCATTTTGGGCAGTAACTAGTACATCAATTCAAAGCCCCTGTTTAGACATAATGCTAATAACCAGTTGTAAAACAAACCAGGATCATACAGTGACCTGATATTCTACCCTGGTTAACTAATAACAGAAAGAGCCTGCTCAAAGATTGTGGTATTTTTGAACCACAATTGGGTGTACCCTGGTAACGGCAACCTTATGTTTCCAGCTAATCTTTCTCACACTAGGTCAGACAAAAGGAACTGCAGAATAAACTCACCAAAAGGTGCCTTCATTTTGACAGTTTCACATCTGGCCTAGACATGGAAGAAGAAGAACTAATAACTGTTAGTACAAACCACAGTTATCTAGGTTCTGGGGTAACTGGCAACTGTGATTAATTCTGTGGTGTAAGAAGAGGTATTCTGCTTGTGTGTAAAGAAAGTCCATCAGGGAGGAAAAGAAGCATGAGCTTGAGGCCATGTAGATAAATTTCTTTCTGAAGCAGGGCATTGTGTCTAAGCCAACAAAATGGCTGGTTCCACACACAACACTGGCAGCAATTATATCTAAAACTAGCAGGGGTTGTCCGGCATTGCCGGGCTTTTTTTTTTTTTGGTTTTTTTCTAAATGAGGATTCATTTTTCTTTTAAAATATTGTTTATTTTTAACAACTTTTTTTGTTTTTTTGCATGTAATTGTACATTTTGTTTGTAATGCTTTTTTTGGTTTGTTACAAAAATATATTTAAAACATTGAAACTTTTTTTAAACTGTAGTAATGTTACTTAAACGTGCATGCTAAACTTTGTTAATTAAATTTGTTAAACATTTTTATAAATTTAACTATGTTTTTAATTTTTTAATATTTATATTTGTTGTTTAGTTCCATCCATGTCTCTGTTGCATCTGAAAAAGAGAATACATAGGGAGAGATATTGATATTTGTATAGTTTCGTGCAAGATTTTAGTAATGATGTTTTATCTTTTGTACTGAGTATTTGTAATCACGTTTTTGTTAATGTTATACATTTTGTTCTCTATATATATTTTTGCATAAATTAGTTTATCAACATATTTTTATTTACCTTCATTTATCTTTGTGGTTGGCTTTTGCAGGAAAGTTGTTTGAGTTTGGCTTTGTTGTGGCATCTATGAAATGAGATAAATTAGAGAAATCAATTTATTGTTGTGTTAAATATTTTTCTTTTGTAAATAAAAATTTGTTGTTATTTACCTGTGTTTTCTTGACTCTGTAGAAATTTAATGTTGATTCAATGGTTTAGCATTATTAATGCTAATGGCAGGTTGAATGGGTTGGGTGGATTCATCATCATGAGGAGATGTCTTTGTAGTATGGAATCTATGAGCATATTTTGGTTTATTTGTAGTTGTGGGTTATTTTCTTGTTGCGGTTGTTCTATTTCATATGTTTTGTCATTGTTTTTTCTAATTTGTTTCATTTTGTTGTATTTGTTGTTTATTTGCTATATTATTTCTTCTAATGTTTGTTTCTGTTGTTGTTGTTTTAATTCTGTGTCCTTTTCTTTTATGTTTTTTGGAAACTTATTTGTTGGTTGAACATTATTTTCTGTGATTTCTGTTGTTTGTTGTTTCCATGGCAAAATTTCTTTTTGTTTGGATGTTGTTTGTATTTCTTTTTTCCTCACAAGTTGTAGTTCTGGATTTTTAGATTCTCCCATTTCTTGTTTGTAAATTTGTTTGTTTGTGGTTGTGTTTTGGTTTTCTTCAGTTGTGTTTGCTCTGTAATTTTGGGATTCATTTGTTATTGTTTGTTTTTGATTAATTTCTTCAATTATTTTCTGTGTTTCCTTTTTTCTAACTATTGTAGTGTCTTCAGTGTTAGCCGCCGCCGAGGGAAGCAGCCCAGTTCGCCCGGCAGCCGGCCGGTGAGATGAGCCACGGCTGGGGGTCGAGAGGGCTACAAGAGCCGCCCTCCCCTGCCTCGCCGCCGCCGCCACCACCGCCGAGGGAAGCAGCCCAGTTCGCCCGGCAGCCGGCCGGTGAGATGAGCCACAGCTGGGGTTGGAGAGGGCTACAAGAGCCGCCCTCCCCTGCCTCGCTGCCGCCGCCGCCGCCGCCGCCGCCGAGGGAAGCAGCCCAGTTCGCCCGGCAGCCGGCCGGTGAGATGAGCCACGGCTGGGGGTCGAGAGGGCTACAAGAGCCGCCCTCCCCTGCCTCGCCGCCACCGCCGCCACCGCCGAGGGAAGCAGCCCAGTTCGCCCGGCGGCCGGCCGGTGAGATGAGCCACGGCTGGGGGTCGAGAGGGCTACAAGAGCCGCCCGCTGCCTTCTTCTGCCGGAGGACACGGGCGGGGGAGCCCTGTTTTGCCGCACTGTTCTGCAGCCCACATTGGACTCTTTCCATTGTCCATCCCCTGGTTTCGAGGGAGATGGGAGGTAGCTGTGCTGTGCACAGCTGTGCGGTGCACCACGGGAGCGCTACCAGAGCCATCATTAGACTTTCCTCCCTCGGCCATTTCTTCGCCTTGAGGGAGATGAGGATTCTTGTTGGACTTTCCCTCAGTTGTGTCAACTTTGCCGACCTTACTGACTCTGCCCTCCTGGTTCTGCCTGCTGGGAGTGCTTGGGAATAATTGGGGGCCTTTTCTGTATGTTTTTGTACCTTTGCATTTTTGTATTACTGTTGCATTATGATGTATATTGCTTTATAGTTTTGTATTTTGTATATGAAAATGTACTTTTACCTTGCAATTTGTACTGTCTCTGTATATTTTTGAATATTGTGAACCGCTTTGGGTTGTCCACAGGATGAGGAAAGCGGTATATAAGAATAAAATTCAATTCAATTCAATTCAATTCAATTTCTTGGTTTTGTAATTGTTTATTTGTTGTTGTTTTTTCATCTGGTCTTGTTGTGTACTGTTGGTAATCAGTTGCTGCTGTTTGTTTTTGATTAATTTTTTCAATTATTTCTTTTAGTTTTCTTTGAGAGTCTTCTGATATATATGCATATTGTGGCTCAGGATTATTATTGTAAAGATGTTCACCTGGTTTTTGCTCTTCTTCTTCTTCTTCACCTTCTTCACTGTCTGAGTTATATTCCTGCATGAAAATAATTTGAGAGTCTTCCGTTTCATACTCGATATGTGTAATAATTTTACACAATTCCTTTCCGTTTGAGTGATGGAGTATTTCTTTCGTTGCGCTTAAGGGTCCTGTTCTATAATTTTCTTTGGAAAGTGGAGCTTTTTTGGCAGGTCTTTTTTGGCAGGTCTTTCGTTTGCCTTTTTTCCCGTGCTTCCTTCCATCACTGTTTATTAAATGTCACTATGAGTTTGAGTTCCGTAGGTTCAATATTCTCCCCTACTTTCCCAAGGTTCCGTGGCTAGATTGGTTTCGTTTCGTTGCTGCTTGTAGTCTGTGGGTTTTTAAGTTCTCGTTCTCGCGTTATTTTCCCTCGCTGTTTTGCGATGTTGGCGGAGCTAGCTTAGCCTCGCTGTTTTCCATGTGTGGAGGTGTGGCTCGATTTTGTGTCGCTGTTTGGCTTTTGAGTAGGCATTGCTGTGAGTGCGTATTTTGGTGTTAAAGTAGGCGTGTCTATATTTGTTGGGCTTGCTTCCTATTGGAGTCGCCGTGAGTGTACTTTGGCTCGTTTTTTAAAAATGTTAGCAGCCGCGACTCTTTGGTTCCTTTCTTTATTCTTGTGCTGTAGCTTTTATAATTTTGGGAAGAATGAAATGGGGTTTGTATTTTTGAAAGGATAATGTTCCTCCTTTTTGAGGGTGTGTGAAGTTTGGCCATGGAGTCTTTGCTTGTGTTTCGGTAAGTGTGAGTGTTTTAATTAAATTGTTTGTAATGGTGCTGCGCTATTTCTGAGTTTAAATATTTGCCTTCATTTAAAATGTTAAATAAGTAATTTCTGTTGCTTCTTCAAAGGATTAAATGTGTTGCTTATTCTTTTATTTTTTTTGCAGTACTTGTTGGTAGACTATGTTTTTGGTTTCATCATTTTGTGCTAGTATGAATAAGTTATCTGCTGAAACAACCCTAGAGCAGGCAACATATAATTGTCCGTGAGCAAAACATGGTTTGGTGAGGTGAAATCCGCAATGTTGTAGTGTCTGTCCTTGTGATTTATTTATTGTAATTGCGAATGCTAGTTTAACTGGGAATTGGAGTCTTCTAAATGGAATTGTTTGATCAGTTGGTATCAGTGGTATTCTAGGAACTTCTTGATTTAGTTTTGGATCACAATTTTTTTAGGTATGGTAAATTATTTTATTTACAAAAAAAAGGAGTGGCCATGGGGAGCTCAGTAGCGCCATCCCTGACCAACCTGTATATGATTTGGTTTGAAAGTGAATTTATTTTCAACTTGGGGAATAACCCTTTTTCTCATCATATTATCACCTACAAATGATTTTTAGTTGATCTTTATTTCATTGTTGATGATTTGAGCATAGCACCTCAATTTGTGTCTTGGGTAAATAGTCTGAATAACAATCTAAAATTTACTCATAATATTGGGGTAGAATCAATACCTTTCTTGGATGTGAGTACATATGTTTCAAAGGAGCAGAGAATTTTGGTCAGGCTATAAAGAAAAACAACTGACAGAAACGCCTACCTGGACTTCAATTCTTTTCATCCATACCATTTAAAATATAACCTGCCGTGTGGACTGTTCTTAAGAGCTAAACGGAATTCCACCCTTGATATAGCAAGTGGTACCATCTCCTCATATCTGCATGTTAAAGGCTACCCGGATAAAATCATTGAGGAAAACCTAGCCAAAGCAAGAGCTGTACCCCGGGATAGATTGTTTCAACAAACCGCCAGGACACCGGAGAGTAAATTGCATTGTTCATTTATGTTTTCACCATTGTCTGGACAGATACAAAAAATTATCAAAAGACACTGGCACGTTAATCACATACCTGGTTGCTCCTCTCCGCCTAGGATAGGGTTGAGGAAATCAAGATCGATACAACAAATAGTGAGTAAAACAGACCATGAAACACGCTTTCTACCCAAACAACCATCTATAGTGGGTCATTTTCGATGTGGTCATTGTACACATTGTGCCCTAGCCTGGCAGACTAAAACAGTCTCAATCCGTAGCAGCAGTTATACTTTATATTTAAAACAATTCTCAAATTGCAACAGTTCCGGATGCATCTATCTATTGATATGTTCTTGTGGGTTAGGTTATGTGGGGGTGACTTCCTGCAAAATAAAAACTAGGGTGGGGGAACACAGATTTAAAATTCAAAATAAGAACCTGTCTGCACCGCTTGTCAGCCACTTTATTGAAGCAAACCACAACGACCAAGATTTCAAATTTGTAGTACTGGAGAGTTATAAACAACAATCATTTCACCGCACTTTAAGACAGAGGGAGAGTTATTTCATCCATCGGTTCAACACCTTGTACCCATTTGGGCTCAATCAAGAAATTGATTTTACTTGTTTCTTATAATTCCTGTCCTTAATCAGCTGTGTAAGTTTAGTATCCTTAAATATGAACTCTGACTAGTTTGGTTAACGTCCGTCGACACCATAAGAATAAACGGGTGAGGTCTAGGACGCAATATAATAAATAAATACAACGAATTGGACTTTAATAAGACACTACAGGTAATATTGTAAACCTTTATTCCAAGATCGTGTATATATGTATATATGTATATAGCCTTGTATATATCTGTTGGTAAATATTGTTAAATTGTTTATTTAGATCCCTGAGGAAATAACTGAAAATTCCTGTTATCGAAAGGATTTCGGATCTTTGTGTTATAAAGACTTTTTGAGAAGCTTGCAGAAATCATTAAATCAATCTTATTTGCCAAGACAAACGGTTCCAGTTTACTCTAGTTTCCACGTTTGTCCCCTACATCTTTGATTCTAGGAATGCATATGATTCACCTGCTCCTTTCCCTGTAATAATTATAGCTTCTATAACATTTGGCATTAGGTTTTTCACACACAGTCTTGTGCCATTACATAAGTTTGGTGGATTCATATTTCTAAGTAAAATGATTGGTGCGCCTTGTTTTAGTAATAGGTGGTGAGATGGCATTCCAGGCAGTTCTAATGAGTTCAAAAATTCTGTGGGGAAATTTACAGCATCATCTTTGTCAACCACTGTATCAATTGATTTATATACAGTTGGTTGGTCTGGCAACATGTCTAGAATTTCATGATTAATATTGTTAACATCATCATTTCTGGCAGCTAAGATTGCTCTTTGTGTTAGCCATTCATGATGATAATAATTGTTGGTAATGTCTGTGTAAATGGCATCGATAAGTTCAGATTCTGAGGGTACCATGGTGCAGAAGTAATCTGGAAATGTAATGTTGTTTTCTTCATTTTGGGGCACCTTCCCTTCACCAATCTTTAGGAGAAAGTCAGTACATATTTTAGTGTTACTGTTGTGTCTTACTCTCATGTTTTCTGTCAATGTTATGCTTTGCACATGTTTCCATAGAAAGGATTGGTTTATACATGCGTTAATTTGATCTGCTGGTGTAGATTTTGGAATTACTGGGAGTGTTTGTCTGAAATCTTCACAAAGAAGTAATAGAAGTCCATTATTTTTTGATTGTCGTTAATGTCCTGTAGAGTTCTGTGTAAAGCTTCAATTGATTTCTTATATGCCATGGTACATTCATCCCATATTATTATTTTCGCTTCTTTAAGTACTTTGGCACGTGCACTATCTTTTGTAATATTACATGTGGGTGTTTCTTGTTTTGCTATGTCAAGTGGTATTTGGAGTGCAGAATGCGCTGTTCGACCCCCTTCCATTAATGTGGCTGCTATTCCAGATGATGCTATGGCTAATGCCATGTGGCTTTCTGATCGTATTTCTGCCAGAATTAGATTTGTAAGGAATGTTTTTCCTGTTCTTCCTGTAGCTTGTAAGAATATTATTCCTCCAGTTTCTGAATTTATTTGTGTCATTATTTTTTCATAGGCAGCTTTCTGTTCATCATTTAGTAGTGGTTTATTTTCAGTTATGTATTCTTTTAATCTGTCTATGTTATATGTGGTCTCTCTTATATAATCAGCATTTAGTGCATCTCCTTCATTAACTTTTTCAAAAATATACAGACATACACAAAAAAGAAGAAAAAAATATATTTCATAAAAAACAATCTCATACATAATACTTTCCCTTGAATTCCACCCAGTGTTTATTTACATTGCCCTGGAAAGCTCGGTCCCAATATTTACCTCCAGAAACTACTTTGTGCTGGTACAGGTGTACTAGTTTCAGCACCCGTGAGGGAATAATCTACAAAAGGCTTCCAAATACTTCAGAATCTGTTTTCTTTCAATTTATCCCTTTTTACTTTTATCTCCCATGTCAGTTTATTGTTCAATGCTAAATTCCACATTTCTTTATACCATTCTCTCGTCTGTATAATTACATCATTTTTCCAATGTCTAGCAATGCATTGTCTACCCATTGTTAACATTATTTCTAGTAATTCTTTTTCCTCCTTGTTTAAACTCATACCAGCCACATCTGTTAACATAATGGTACTTGATTCCAGGTTAATTTTTTTACCCATTATTTCCCCAACCTCTTTTTCTATTCTTCTCCAAAAATCATTTATCATTTTACAACTCCACCACATATGTTCATAAGTTCCAATAGTGTCTTTACATCTCCAACATAAATTATCCTTTTTATTATCAATCTGATGTAACCTCAGTGGTGTCAGATACCATTGCCACAGCATTTTATAATTGTGCTCCTTAATTCTTTCTGACATAGTTCTCATTATCCGCTTTTTCCACTTATTTCTCCATTCATCTTTTCCTATCTTTATGTTCAAATCGTGTTCCCACTTCGATTTCAAAACTTCCTGCGGTTCGCCCGCCCCCCTGTTTATTACGGCATAAAGTTTGCTTACTAGACCCTTAATACTTCTATCTCCTTTTCGAATCTTTGAAACCAATTCTTCAAATTCCGTCTTTTCTCTATCTATATCTAATTCTCTCCTATATTTGATATTCCAATTATTAACCTTCATTATCTGAAACCAATCCAATTTTAACTGTTCGAACAACTTTTTCTTCTTATCTTCATCCCTACAGATCCACAAACAATCTTTCACCAAGGAAACTTCATTTCTATCCAATATTTCCTTTGTTTCTTTGCCTGTTTTTATCGGAAAGGATACCATATCTGCTAATTCCAAAATTGGAGAGACACCTGGAGCCAGGTCCTTCTTTAATCTTTTCCACACGTTCACGAGTCCCTTCATCAATGTGTTACTAGTAACCACCATTTTAACATTACTTCCCAAAAAAATCATTTTTGCCTATATTCCTATAATCTTTCATCTCGATCTCCTCCCAAATTACTTTTTCTCTTGCCAAAATGTTCACAACATTCTTAATTTGAAAAGCACAATAATAAACTAATAAATTTGGCATTCCCAAAACCCCTTTTTTCTGAGGCAGATACCATAATTTCTTTAGTAATCTTGGTTTTTTACCTCCATTACAAAAATTATTAAACATCTTTTGAAACCCATTAATTTCCTTTTCATTCATTTGAATTGCAAGTGCATCAAATAAAAAATTAGTTCTCGGTAACAACATCATTTTGCAAATTGCAATCCTCCCAAACCTTGATAACTTCAACTTTAGAAGACTTTGTATTCTAGCCTTAAATTCCATTTTCAAGATATCATAATTTAATCTTTCAAATTCTTCCAATCTATTTGATATGATTATCCCCAAATATTTCAACTTATCTTTGATTTGTATATTGGTTAATCCCGCAATCTTTTCCCTCTCCCCTTCTCCCATGTTACACAGCATCATTTCCAATTTATCCCAATTTATCATCAAACCCATGATATCCTCGAAATCCTCAAATTGCGTTTTAATCCTATCCATAACCCTCTCAGGATGCTTAGCCATTATCAATGTATCATCTGCATACATACTTATCTTATTACCCAATATCCCTTCTATTTTTGCATCTTCTCTTATACTTTTGGCCAAAATTTCCATTGCCATAATAAACAAAATAGGGGACAAAGGACAGCCCTGCCTGGTACCTGCCTCAAGCTTTACCTCATCTGTGACTTCATCATTTACTCTGATCTTTGCAATCCCTTCTGATATAACAAATCGATTACCCTTCTAAATCTATCCCCAAATCCGTAGCTTTTAACTATTTCCTTAATCGAAGACCATTGTAAAGAGTCAAATGCCTTAAAAATGTCCAAAGAAATTAAACCCACCTTTTCATTCATTTGATTTGCATTATCAATTAAATCTAAACTCTCCTAGTCAAATCAGCCATGTGCCTCCCTTTTAAAAATCCTACTTGATCTGCATTTATATATTCACCCATAAATTTATTTAACCGATTAGCCAATATTGCTGTGAAGATCTTGGCATCTTGATTTATAAGAGAAATTGGTCTATAAGATACCACTTTTTCCAAATTCTTTCCCAATTTAGGCAGCAGAACGATCGTGGTTCTATACCATGAAGTCGGAATTTGTCCACCGTCTAATATATAGTTGTATAACTTTACCAACTTTGGTACCACAACATTTTTAAATTCCCTATAAAAATCAGTCGGTAATCCATCCTCTCCCGGGGCTTTCCCCAACTTCAAATCAGTAATTACCTCCTTTACCTCCTTCTCCGAAACTTGTTCTTCCATTTTATCGCTGTGTTCCTGTTTTATTCCACTCATTATTTGCTTCTCCAGGATCATTTTAAGCTTCCCCACATCTATCTCTTTTTTTGTATATAAGGCTTGATAAAATTCCTTCACAATTTTACATTTGTCACGAATTTTATTGCACCTTACCCCTTGATTGTTAACCAAAACTCCAATTTCCCTTTTTTCCCTTTTAGCTTTTGCAGCTCTTGCCAATAATTTTGAGTTTTTATTGCTAAATTCAAAATATTCTCTATTTAAATATATCAAGTCTCTTTTTACCTTTTCTATATCCTTACCCATCAGTTCTGCCTTCAATCCTTGTAGTTTAGCGGGGGGGAAATTTATCCTTCTTTTTTGAATGTTCTTCCTGTAGTTGTTTTATTTCCTTTTCTTTTTCATCCTGTACTAACTTATACTTTTTATACCTGTTACTTGCCAACTTTATACTTTCACCTCTAAAAACTGACTTCATGGCATCCCAAACCACATTAAAATTTACCTCGTCGTTATCGTTCCAATGCCAACTTTCCATCCAACTTTCTATAATTTGTTCTTTACATTTTTGATCGTTAAATAAATTAGGATCGTATCTCCAATTTCTTCCTCTTCTATTATCTTTTTGTAGCCTCAAATCCAAAATTACTTTAGCGTGGTCCAATTCCTTAAAAATTCCAATTGCAATCTCCTCAATATTTTTAACCATGTTTTCCGTTAAAAACACATAATCTATTCTAGAATAGGATCCGTGAACGTGTGAAAAATAAGAGTACGCCCTTTGTGATCCCTTAATCTCTCTCCAAGAGTCTTTCAATCCTAGTGCAACCATCCAATTGTCCAAAATATTCCCCTTAATACCTGCTCCACATCTTGTTAAATTCGTGCAATCCAAATTTGATTTTACCATATTAAAATCACCGGCCACTATCATCTTTACCACTTTTTCTGTTACCACAATTTTACGAACTTTTTCTAAAAATTCAGCTTGATGTTCATTTGGAGCATAAATATTCACCAGGGTTATTTCCTCATCATCTATTTTTCCTTTCACTATCAAATATCTGCCTTCGGGATCCGAGATACTTTTTTATTATCTCAAATCCTAATCTAGTGGAGATCATAATTGCAACTCCTCTTACTTTTGAAGTACCAAACGCCATTTCATAGTGTTGCATCCAACCTAAGAAAAGTTTGTTTGTGTCTTGTGATTTTTGATGAGTTTCCTGTAAGAAGACTATGTCGGGTCTATCCTTCTTCAAAGCCAATTCTAACCTCCTCCTCTTAAGAACAGAGCCTGTACCTTTTACATTCCATGTTAAAACCTTAATATTTCCCATTTTTTATTTCAAATTCACCCTCTTACTTCCAAGCTCTCCAATAGGCGTGCTGTCTCAAAACCATCACCAATATAATAAAAAAACATACAAAAACACACAATGCCACCCTCCCCACTTTCTTCAGGAAAAAAGCCGCCTTCGTTCTCCAAAGAGGGGAGGGGGGAACATGCAAGATGTGTGTATAGTTGGTGCGCCGCGCATCTTCCCCTTTCTAAAAACCTGATTATATAAAAATATTATTATTATTTTACAAAATAATCAATTACTCACTACTCCTTACTTGGCTCTTCCTCCACCATGATCACTGACAACTCCTCCTCTTCTCGTCCCTGCTGCCCTCTACCTGTGGCACCACCTGCATCTGCCCCCTTGTAATCTCTTCTTATGGCGCCTGATTCCAACAAATCCTTTCTAAGAGTTACCCACTCCTCAGAACCCACCTTAACCAAATCAAGCAAACTCAAATACTCCAGTGGATCAGTCTCTTCATCAATAACCTGCATTTTTTTCATAAAAAAATCTTAACTCCTGTGGGAATCTCCAATTATACCTTACACCTTTTTTCATCAACATTTTAGTTGCCGGCTTCATCCTGTATCTCCAAGCTCTTTCCTTAATAGAAATATCATTATATACTTCCACATCAGAGCCATCAATTTTCAGAGCGCCAGAGCCAGCTTGTTTTAAGAAAGCCATTACTCTAAGTTTGACTCCCCAATTTGCAAATTTAACCAAAACATTTCTTTGAACCACTTTTCCTCTTCTTGGGCCCACCCTATATGCACTTACAATATCTTCCTGTGCAAAATCCTTTCCCATTTTCAAAATATTTAACCACTGGACAATTCTATCTCTTAGCTGGTCTGGCATCCTTTCAATCACATGACGTATCACAATATTCTGCTTTCTCATCATTTCTTCCATGGCATCAATCCTTTTTTCATGATCATCAATTTTCACCTTATTTTCCCTCACCCCTTCCTGTGTCCCTTTTATTTCGCCTTTCATAGCCTTCACCTCATTTTGAACCAATTTCACATTTCCTTCTATTTTTTGCAAACTTAGTTCTACTTTTTTAGAGAAATCCACAACAGTAGAAACCACCTTGTCCTGTTTTTTCAACATTTCATTTTTGTCCTTCACTCCTGCCTCATCCATCTTCTCAATCTTCTGAAGCAATTTGCCAAGTTCAACCATAATTTGAGTTTGGTCATAGGGTTCGGGTGGTGGTGGTGATGATGGAGGGACCTCCTCCATTGGTGCTTTTTCCTTTTTTCTCTTAGATTTCACCACCGGCTCCTCCTCTTTTGCTTTTCCTCTTGTGCCCTTATCCATGATAATATCAGCTAAAAGCTTTAATGCAACAATACTCTTGACTCTCGTTGAGCCCTCCCCTTGAGCCTGTTCCACTGCTGCCAATATTACATCCTATAGTGACTATAATCCTTTAAGATTGATGACACTTGATTGAAGAAAAAACAAAAAAAATAGTTGTTGTAATCCATGGGCAGCAGGAATCCAGAAGCAACAAAAAAGTATTGTAATCCACGAGCAACCAACATCGAAAAAAAGCCAATAGATCCTAATAAGGAGGAACTCCTAGAATTTCCCAGATTTAAAAATTTAACTTTTTTAAAAAAAACGAATTCAGAACTTTTTCAATAATCCCACTTTAAAAATCCAGAACAATAATTGTGTTTTGAAACTCTGGCCAATAACAAAAGAGGAAAGAAGAGGAGGATTAAATCCAAAAATAAAGGAGAAGAAAAAAATATCCAGGCTTCAATAATGGTGTAACCGAGTAGCCATATAGCTATATTTCCAATGAACCAAATTGTATCCAAATATATCCAATTGTATCCAAAGCCACAGAGGAGGGAGAGAAAAATCCACAGTATCCAAGTGTTTCCAAAAAAGCAGGGGTGAGAGCTATAATCCACCAAGCAAGGAGTATAAACAAGAGCTCCCAATTATAAAGCGCACACTTTCACTTTTCCCTCTGCCGCGGCTTCAGGGGGGGAGCCCCTCCTTCTTCTTCCCCAAACCAGCAAACTTTTAAACCGCTGTCTTCCT
This sequence comes from Bradypodion pumilum, assembly GCA_035047305.1. Taxonomy (NCBI): domain Eukaryota; kingdom Metazoa; phylum Chordata; class Lepidosauria; order Squamata; family Chamaeleonidae; genus Bradypodion; species Bradypodion pumilum. The sequence goes on along the minus strand of JAWDJD010000006.1, from coordinate 61,307,849 downwards.
TCCTTCCGATTCTCCAACACACAAGCCAAACAATGCTTTTTTAATTCACCTCTTCCCTTCTTATGTCTGCTTTCAAGGCTTCCAAAAGCGCTTCAGAGCTCCCGGAGGTTACTCAAGCGCCATTATCCGATGGTGGACACAGCTCTCAAAATCCGCCATTATCGTCCCGTCCACCACCCTTCCGTTCCTCTTTAACTTGCTCTTGCTTAATCTCCAGTCTTTTCAAAACAATCAACTGCCCCCTCCGACCACCGCCGCAGCATAAATTACTTATCTCATTTTCTCGCTGATTTCTCCCACTTTTTTCACTTCGCCTCCACTCGTCCAGCTGGTCCTGTTCTTAGCACCTTGACCGGAGAAGCCGCGGCTTCCGTCGCATGCCTCTCCAGCCGAGAATACCTCCCAAACTTTGACCGCCCTACGGCAACTTTTCCAGGCAAACAAGAAAGAATCTTCTCACAGCAAGAATTTTCTAAACTTTATTCAGTTTAAATCAGGTTTCTCATTGATTTCCACTTTGTAAAGCGCGAGCACACAAATCTGCGTGTTACTCGCCGGCCATCTTAGCCACACACACCCCTTCAATTTCTATTAAGGCCATGTTGTACATGTGTGGTGTATAGTCAATGTTTAAAGATGGATTTTCTTTCTTAGCTTTGAGGAGGTGATCTTCACTTAGTGGGTTTTTAAACATTTCCCACAAATGTAGTGGATTAGATGGACTACATGAAGTCAGTATTATAGCTATCAATGTTCTCATTTGTTGTGGCATAGAAAATATATTGGCTTCTTCCAAAGTTGTTTCCCAATGTTGATCTGCTTCTAACAATCCCATATGCTGACAAACCTCTCTGTATGTTTCCATAATTTTTCCATCCACAGTTTTTAGTTCCTGGAAAGATTTAGGACCAGGTATTGTATGGAGTAGCATTCTGAGGTAGAAGCATTCGCTATTATTCGGATGCACAGTATATAGTCTTCCTATTGCATCACTTTGATACATGTCAAGTTCTGGTATATAAGTGCCAATTTTTCTGCGGCAGAATTGTCTCTTAGTTTTATTCCATGTATAATAAGTAGCCACATCATTATATAGGATCGTTTGTGCAAATTCATCATTCTGGCACAATTTAAAAAATGCTGTTAAAGTTGTTTCCTTTAGATTTTCTGCCACACTTGTTGCTGATTTTGGTGTGAAATAAACTCTTTAGCCATTTTCCAGATGGACACTTAAATGAAGGACTGTGGGGTGTCTTTCATGAATGTGGAAGCCTAGAATATGCCAGAAACCTTCATTTGTGCTAATCTACCTTCCACATTGGTACTGTAAAATCTCATCATTTTTGTTTAGGTTTCTGACATCATAAATGGCCATGTCACTGCCTTTATTTATGTACTTGCATACATATTTTATTGATTTAACACTATTACAATATTCCACATTTATGTGTGCCTTGAAAATTTTGGATAGTAAAGGACTGTATGGGACTACCCATGTGTTGTCAATTACTACTTCTCCTTGTGTTTTCATTGTTATTTTTGTTGTTTTCCCTCCATCCTCTACAGAACGTCTTCTGTATTGTCGGTATCCATCTTCTGATGTTTGTGTTTCTTTCAATAATGCTCTGGGATATCTTTTGGGGCAGCTTTTATCTTTCATACATGGTGCTTGTGGGTTAAGAAGTCCACATGGACCATGAATCATGTTTTTCTTCACTATTTCATGCAATTCAATGTCTTCATTTTCCTCTGGTATTTCTGCAGATATTATTTTATCAATTTCAGTGGGATGTATTTTGTTTTTTAGCCATATTAAGTTGTGCGCATGTGGCAGCCCACGCTTTTGCCATGCTATGGTGTGCATATAACAAATACATTCTCCAAATAATTCATTTTTGGTGATCAGATTAATTAATTGTGTTTGTTTTTGTCTGAATACTCTTGCAATTAAATTGTGCCTGTCATTAGATGTTTCATTATTTCTGAGGTTATTTTTGATCTCAGGCCGTGTTGGGTTGCATGTAAAAGTAATGAATAAATCTGGTCTTCCATGTTTCCTAACATAGGTCATGGCATCCTGAGTGTATTCATGCATATGTCTTGGGCTTCCAGTGTATGTTGCTGGCAGTATGAGTAGTGTTCCAACATTAGCTGGGTTTCCATCTTGTGCTACAGCATCTTTTAAGTGTATGTATTGTTCTGCTCTGAGTGATTTTTGATTGGTTCTAATGTAAAGTAGTCTTTCAGGCTCAATTTTTGCATATATATCAACCACAAACTGGTTTAACAATTTTTTGCAGTGCAGTATATGATTTTGTTCTTCATTTCTAATCATTAAAATGTATGAGTAGTAGTCCATTGCTGATATTTTTTGCAAATTTCTGTTCCTGTTTTGGGATCAATGTGTTTCAAATTAAAGTGATACCCATCTTCACCGTATGGAAAAAGAATGGGATACTGAAGAGCATCATAAGAGCGATGTGTTTCTGAAATACGTTGGAGTTTTTTATCATGTCTTTTAAGTATAATATCTCTTGGTTGGAACGTGTCCCCAGAAATGAGGGCTGCCACTTCATTTGTTTCTGGAGCATTATATCTGCGTATATGCTCTCCTGTTGGTGTTTTGTCTGCAGCTATGACAATTTGGTATTCATTTTGTGGCATGCTTTCCATTGCATTCTTGAAAGTGCGGATGAGGTTATTGTGTTCATGTAGCATTCTCTGTATGTTTAGTACTATACGTTTTTTGGTTCCTTCAATGTTTGTACATCGTTGGGCTGTTTCTTTTTCCTCATCTCCCATGAAATAAATTTGAAGGAACTTTGGATCTTCTTCTGGTAGTGGTAGAAGTGATCCAATCTGGTGGTAAACCTGTCCTTGTATGGTGAATGTTGGATTGAAACCCTTGTGTTGTATAATATTTGTGGCTCCAAATGAGGTCATTTGAAAACATGAGTTGTATTTTCTAATGTTCTTTAAAAATGTTTTGAATCTTGTGTTTCTCCACTGGTGTATTCTATAAGTTGGTGTGGTGGTAATTGTTGCTGAATTTTGATTTTTCCCTCCTTACAACATAAAGATTTTGTTTCAGTTTTAAATTTTCTAGCTTGGCAGAATTTGTAAATGTTGTCTAGATTTCCAATGTGTAAATTATATTGTTGTGAATAATCAGTTTCTGGATCATAGGAAAATGCAGCCATTTTTAATGTTAATTTCTCTTCTTTACTCCTCTGTTTTCTTTTTTCTCTTGTCTCTTTATTCTGTTTTAATCTATTTTCATGTCTTTTGGTAGTTTCATTTGCTCTTGAATTACTATCAATTTCTCTACGTTGTGTTAACATGCTTTCATGTTCCTCAGAATTTGTTTGTTCTGCTTTTTCTGAATAGGCCTTTCTACGTTTACTAAGATTTTCTTCCCTTTCTTGTGCTGCCTGTTGTGTGGTTTGCATGTTTCTTTTCAATCTTTCACTTGTTCTTTGCACTATATTTACTCTTTTCTTTGGTGGGATTTTGATATTCAATGTAATGTATATATTTGATTTTTATAGTATTTTAAAATAATGTGTAATATTTGAGGTATTTAATTTTCAGCAGAGTAAATGGAGTGTGCTGCAGACAAAATGGAATCTGCACAGTGAATAGTTTTGATCCTTTCCTGTTTATTGTAGTGTAATATTTTTACTCAATTAGGTTTAATTTAAAGTCTTTCAGCTTTTTAAAATCGTTTATATTATGTTGTGAAGTAGAAGGTTGCTATCTTTAAATGGAGCTGTATCTTTTAAAATGAGTGAGAACTGCTGCGTTGTTTTAAAGAAAGTGTTCTATTATTTCAATATTTTAAAACTTGAAAAGTATATTTGCAATGTTATAAAACTTGAAAAGTGTTTTTGAAACGTATAATATTACTGTTTATACTGTTTTTAAAATATTATGGTATGAAGTGGAAGTTTTCTGTATTTAAAGGCTGTTTTCTCTTTAAATTTGAGTGCCAAGTGCTCCGTTGTTGTTTTAAAGGAATAGTATGGTCTTGTTTAAATATTTTTAAATTATAAAAGTCTGTTTGAAATGTTCAAGATGACTGTTAATATTTTTAAGATATATATATATATATATATGTTTGTTATTTTAAATCTATTTTAATTTTCTCAGGGTTATTTCTCAATTCACTAAGTTATTCTGTTCCATAATTGTTTTTATTTTAAACTGCTCCGTACCTCTTTTAAATGCGTGACGCTTTTCTTTTCTCTAACGTTTATTTCGGACGTGTTTGGTTTATTTCAACGTGTATTAAAGGTTATTTAATTTATTTTCGATTGTTCTATTATTTTTGATGGTTTTTGGAATTTAAATGATTAATTTAGAGAATGGAGTGTGCTCCGTCAATAGTTTGCTTTTCAATTGCTCCGATGCATGACGGTTTGCATAACGATTTCTAGTTGAGTAGGAATTGATCCGATGCGTTCTGCTTATGTGTGTTGAGAATTGGTTTGGGATGTGTATTTTTAAACTATATGTGTTTTGATAGTATATTCGTAATTCAAAATTAAATAAAAAGAAATTAAAGTAAAGGTAACGTAAATAAATTAAATAGTAAATGAATTGATGATAACCGTAATCGTGGTTTATGCTCAGCAAAATAAATAACTCTAAGTAATGTAAAGTAAAAGACAAACTTAAAAGTCGAAGGTAAATGTTAAATAATAAATTAATTAGAAAGAAAGAAGTAGGTTTTTCGTAGTCAAAGTTCTCTGCTCAAAGCTCGCAATTGTCTTAGCTCCGTACCAATACGCAATCGCAAAAGTATGTAATTATGAGGGGTTAGCAAGGTAATGCAGCTCCTTTTGTACCATTTGGTGTCGCTATTTTTCATCACGTTTGACGCATTCACTCCAAAGCAGTTGATTGGCTGTATTACTGTGAATGCGTAGGATGGTGTGATTTGTAGTGTACCTCCTTAAATAGTTAAAAGGTGAATAGGACGCTGGGATATGTATTTTTACCTCTGTTTTCAGCGTTCATGTTTTGGCAATGTTTTAAAACGTATTTTCGTAGTCAAAGTTTTCTGCTGAATGTTCACAATTGTCAATACACAATCGCAATAACTCTAAGTAATGTAAAGTAAAAGACAAACTTAAAAGTCGAAGGTAAATGTTAAATAATAAATTAATTAGAAAGAAAGAAGTAGGTTTTTCATAGTCAAAGTTCTCTGCTCAAAGCTCGCAATTGTCTTAGCTCCGTACCAATACACAATCGCAAAAGTATGTAACTATGTTGGGTTTGCAATGTAATGCAGCTCCTTTTTTCCGTTTGGTCTTGCTATTTTTCGAAACGTTTGATGCTTTCGCTCCAAAGCAGTTGATTGGTTACATTACTGTGAAGGCGTAGGATGATGTGATTTGTAGTTTACCTCCTTAAATGGTAATAAGGCAGATAGGACGCTGGGATATGTATTTTTACCTCTGTTTTCAGTGTTCGTGCTTCGGCAATATTTTAAAACATATGTTTGGATTGGCTGCGGCGCACCTGAGAATGACTGAGAACGTTCTCTTTCTCATCGTAATTGGCTGCCGCTCGGTGAACCGTGGCAAACCGCAATGGTTTTGGGGTATTGAGGTTCTTTCCATTTCTTGCCGTTTGTGGGGCTGTGGCCCCCGTGCCGGTTTTCTGAAACCTTCGTTGACCTGCAGACCCACTTCGGCCGTGTGCACGAATGGTGGGTGTGGGTCAGTAGGGCGAGGCATAGCAACCTATAGCCAGTTCCAACGGTTAACCTTTGGTTTTATAGGTTAAGATATAATAGAAAGAAGAGTGAAGGAGGCAAAAGGGGGGGTGTCCTATTTTTTTCCTTTTTCCTGTGGGCTGAAAGTGGCATGACTGCGTCATTGAACCTGTCATGTGCAAACTCATCCTCCTTAAACATAGATTCATGTATGTTAAATGGTTTGTATTGTACTAAAATTTTACTTTGCAAAAGGTGAGAGTGGGCTAATGTGTGTGCAGAGCTTCCAAAGAGCGATGTGAGTCAAATATTGTATCAGTCAAAATATTGTATTTACTATGTTTGTTTATTTTCACATATTTTATACTTTTAAGTTTTATTTTCTGAACTAATCAGAGAGATCTATCTATTGGGCAGTATAAAAATCAAAGAAAGAAAGAAGTCTTTCTATGACACATGCACAATGATGTGCTAGGTCCCCATATCATTATGTTATCTTCCCATAAGTGAATTCATGTCATTTCTGCATTAATTTTGCTTAGAGAAATGCTGCCAGTCCCCTCATCTTGAACAAGAAACCAATGTCACTTTTACAGTTCTTACTGTGTTGGGAAAGCAGGTTGCCAGATGTCTTCGGTTTGAAATGCCTGAGCTTCCCTTCAAAGATCCTCTCTTACTCTGCCATATGACAGTTATGTGAGATGTAATTGATGACCCTTGTTTTAAACAGAATAGGTTCCAAGCTGCTCCTTGCTTTTGAAACTGGAATCTGGTCATCCAACTGGAAAAAAGAAAGAAGTTATTTTCCAGCCTACCAAAATCAACATCAAGGCTACCTTTGAACCAAAACACTGAGACCTTTGAATTAAGCGAGAGTATCTTTCCTCGCCTCTATTTTATTGTTTTTAACAGAAAGAAAAGGCAAGGACTACCCAGGAAACAGACTGAGATCTGGAGAAACCTAGTGCTTGTGTTTGGAAAGAGCAAAAGAGACTTCCACCATCACTTGACAAACAAAAATGTCCAAGCATATCAGAGAGTAAACATAACAAAACAAAAAGACGGAAAAAAACCACTGTGGCACTTTAAAGACTAACTGCTATATTTTAATGTTCGCTCTCGTGGATCAAATCCACTTCATCAGACAGAAGAGTGAGACTTCATGGCATCAATTTATACACATCAGATACAAGGGTACAGAATGATTAGCATAACCCATAAGTATACAAATCAATGTGGTTATTTGGATTAGTCTTTAAAGTGCCACAACATTTTTTGTCTTTTTTGTTTTGAACACAGACTAACAAGACTAAAAAAGTTCAATTTATACTGGAAGAAACCAAAAGACTTTTTCTGGTCTGGTAACTAAACAGATGAATTGCTTCCGCAGGTGACGTTACGTTGTTACCTCTTCATGCATAATTATGTCCTCCCAGAATCCTACACAGTTGCAGCCCCAAAATGTAGCTTTGTCAAGCTCACTGTCTTTGTATAGCTTGGTGGAATTGCATTGGCTTCCCATTGCGTTCCGTGTCAGGTTCAAGGTGGCTATGCTGACCTTAAAAGCCCTAAATGGTTTTGGACCTACCCTTCAGAAATCCTTCAGAAATCCTACCCTTCAGAGCATCTACCCTTCAGAAACCAGGCCTGTTTCACCTGCTCTTCTCTGACAACTCAACTCCAAGTACCAACTCCCAGGTTGGCTAGAAAGTCCTCTAACCGTCAGAGGGCTTTCTCGGTGGCGGCTCTGGCTAACTGGAACACTCTACCTGGGGAGCTGCATTTGGTTGACGCTTTAGGGACCTTTAAGAAACAACTGAAAACCTTTCCTTTTGAGGTGGCCTTTGGCAGCTTGTTCAAGTCCAAATAGGAGACCCTCCCATTGTTTTTTGCCACTCAAGCTAGTGGTCCTTGGTTCTGATTGGACTGGGGGGGTTGTTCTATGGTTTTACGGTGTTTGTTTGCTCATTTTAACATTGTGAGCTGCCCAGAGTGGGTGTATATCCCAGATGGGTGGGGTATAAGACATGTTGTTGTTGTTGTTGCTGCTGCTGCTGCTGCTGCTGCTGCTGCTGCTGCTGCTGCCACCGCCATTGCTGTTGTTGTATCATCATCATCATCATCATCATCATCATCATCATCATCATCATCATCATCATCATCATCAACAACAACAACAACAACAACAACAACAACAATAATAACAATAATAATAATAATAATAATAATAATAATAATAATAATAATAATAATAATAATAATAATAATAATAATAATAATAATAATAATAATAATAATAATAATAATAATAATAATAATAATAATAATAGACTATCTTGCTTCTCTCTCTCTCCTTTTTAAAAGGTCCGCTTGTAAATGTCTAGCAAAGGCAGAGGCTGCACAGTATCTGGGCTGATGAATTAAGGCTGCCCATCCTGCCTGTTCCAACCAAGCAAATATAATGGAACAATGAGGGGGGGGGGGACCTTAAGAAACAGATCTGACTTAACCAATAGCATTTCTATACCTGCTTTTATCTTAATGCGCAAGAGAAGCCCGCCATATCTGACCTTTGTTATCTGTGCAAACATAACTGATCTTAGAACGGATTAGAGTAGCTAGACAGAAAGAGCCAAACAGCCTTATAGTTTTATTTCAGGCATATTTGGTCAAAAAGACGCCTCACCATGTTGAATGGGACTTATTCCCGAATAAGTGTACACCATCGCAATCTTGCTAATAGATAGTCATCGTACTATAATCTATAGCTATAAAATGGTGCATTAACCATTGGAATGTGACAAAGGATGTTGCACCAGGGCCCACTAGCCCGTAATGGGCCTCCGTTCACTCACCCGAACCCGGTTCGCAGGTAACTGTCGGGTTGAAATTTTCGACCCAGGGGCAGGAGCCCCCCAGTCGCAAACAAAAAAAGGGAACTTCAATTCCCAACATTCCTTGCGCCATACCACGCCAGAGCCAATCAGGCTGAGCGGCGCGGCAAAAGGAACGTTCGGAAATGCGCCGCGGCCAATCCAAAAAAAGCTGCAGGGAACAAACCGCTAAAGTAAGCAAACATGCACAGGCAAAACTACAAGCCCCAGCGTCCTGCGCGCCATTAGCACGCAGAACGCTGAGTCAGCCGGCGCGCGAAAAATAAAAGTAAAAAATAAAACGCCCGCCGCCACTGCCCTTCTTCCCCACGGGCCAGCCAGCATGGCCCGTGGGGAAAAAAAGAACCCCCCCCCCCGGCATTGCTGCCCTTCTTCCCCACGGGCCAGCCAGCATGGCCCGCGGGGGGGGGGGAAAGGAACCCCCACCGCCAGTGCCCTTCCTTCCAATGGGCCAGCCAGCATGGCCCACGGGGAAAAAAGCCACCACCCCTGAAAAAGAAAACACAAAAACACAAACCAAAAACAATCAAAACACTCAAAAATCCAAAAAGGAAACACAAAAACAGCCAAAAACAAACACGAAAAAGCACACAGACCCCCCCCAAATCCAACCCCCCCCCCAAAAAAAGCAGAGAACCTACCAAGAGACATCTTGACTTCATGACCACCGGAACTCAAATGAGCAAAGAAAGGAAACACTTACCGGAAGCACCCAGAGGACAGAAGAGAAGAATTGTAGAGAGGAAGCAAAGCTCACCACCCAGAGGCCACAAGAGAAAAAAACATTCAAAAATATTTCAAAATAAAAGATTAATTCCAAAACAAATCAAATAAGTTAGCCAAAAATTCAAAAATATTCACACTGATCTCAAAAAATACCAAAAAAATACCAGAAATCACTTTTCACTCAAAAAACCCAAAACACCAAAACAAAAAATAAAAAATGCGTAAAAATTAAGATTAAAAAAAACAAACATAAATTTTAAATTAAAAAATAATTTAAATCAAAAAAATTAAAATAAAATTTGCATAAACCAAAATTAAATTTTAAATTAAAAAATTAAAATAAAAAAATTAAAATAAAATTTGCATAAACAAAAAACAAAAACCTTCAAAAACCAATTTAAAGAGCACGGCACTAAGGAAGCCAGCGCACAAAATATAAAAATAAAACACACACTGGGAGCGCAAGTCCGCCACTGGCGGACGCAGTGCCTCAAAGCCACAAAATCTTTCAACACCATTTAAAACAGCCCAGCACCATTTGTATAAGAAAAAAAACGAAACACAATTTTAAAAAGCCCGGCACCGCCGGGAAAAATATGCTAGTATAATATAATATTACTATATTAATTCTATATTTGAATAAATACACATGTGCTATCTATTATTAATAACAAAATGTTAATAAATCTTTATTTCACATTACAGTGGTCTCATTGACACATGCATGAGAGACATACTAGTTTAACTCAAAATGACTTATCTCAGAATCTATGATAAACTACACCCACTTGCTTATACTTTTGGAATGGAAGTTTCCTTACTGGGATTCTCCCTTTGGTCTTTCTTCCAGATAAATCAGAATTACCACCCACCATTCTTGCCATCAGCTGTTTGCTTTGGTCTTTATTACCAGAAACATGACAGCTGGATTATTCAAAAGGCAGCAGGAAAAGATTATCTTTAATCACTTATATTGTTTGCTCTATTTTTCATAATGTTTTTAAAACTTTGTATTTATAATATTTATGAAAAATGTATTTTCTTTACAATAAAAGACACTTTTATGAAGTGATAAAATATACAAGACTAACTGCTTGTTCCTCTAGACAGAATTTTCAAAGATAGAATTAGTACATTTCCTACCACTTTCAAAATATGTGATGGTTTTTTTGTTTATACTTGAGGTTTTAATGTGTTTTATGTTTTAATTGTGTGTTTTTAATTTAGTTTTAGCAACATTAGCTGCCTTGAGCACCATTTTGGCAGAAAGGTGAGCTATAAAAATGAAAGAAATAAATATGATGAAATACATCATATATCTGTATCATTCCTTTTCCTTCCCTGAAATCTGAACTTGCTGGCACCTCTCTAGCAAACACCGGCAGATCACAGGGCAAGTCCTCTTCCTGGTATCTTTGCCATGATACAACCATTGATCCAGCATCATCTGCCAGCCCATTGTGACTCATCCTTATTCTCTGCCTCCAAGGTCCAAGCCTCGCTTCCCCGTCTCTGCCCTGCAGGCAATTCTTTGAAAGAGAATTCCTTTGGCCAGCATGGTGAGATCTGCCAATTATCAAGGTCTCTGAGCTCAGTCCTCCCAAGTAATCATGACATGTGCTGACCTTAAGGCCAATATTTTTGAATCTGCTTGGTGGCAACTCAAACATAGCAGCAGCATTGGATCCATGTGTAAGATGCAAGGAAACAGTAACTAGCATCAGTTCAGAATTAGCTCTGCCACATTTCTTTTCAGTAACTTCAGCCTCAGCCATGCAGCTAGTGACAGGATGCCTCAAACCTACACCAGTTGAGAAAATATACCCTCTTGTTTGTATCACTCCACCTAAGATCAAGAGAGAAGTAGTAGTGGACACCAAGAAAAAGTTAAGTTGTACTTACCAGTAATAACTTTCGTTCTTCAAGCATGTATTCTGTGAATTCACACTTTTGGGTTCTGTGCCTGTGCAGAGCCGTTACCGGAGCTTTCAAACTAATTAGATAAAAGTTTGAATGTTAGGGTCACCCACCGTACCTCACACCCTTTGGTGCCATTTTGCGCTCTTTCCTCAGTTAATACTTAAGCCAAGCACAGGATAAAAATAAGTTATTTCATCCGTGCAGCTCAAGCGGAGAGGAGGGGTGGGAAAGTGTGAATTCACAGAATACATACTCGAAAAATGAAAGTTATTACTGGTAAGTATAACTTAACTTTCTCCTTTGTGTATTCTATGAATCCCCACTGTTGGGAGATTAGCAAGCTCACACTTACATGGTAGGTGGGTAGCCAGATGAGATGAATCCACAGTCACACACACACAGTCATGTCAGGTAGGCAGGATGGACCCACACGAGCCTGGAGCCCTCTGGCAAGGATGACATGACCAAGTCTGGTGTCTGCAGTGGCTCTGGTGTCTATCCGGTAATGTTTGACAAATGTAGAAGGTCTGGACCAGGTAGCAGCCTTACAAATGTCTTCAATATGTGTGCCCTCCAGAAAAGCAGTGGAGGTAGCAACAGCCCTGGTAGAATGTGCTCTGACGTGAGGAGGAGGAGGCAGCAGCAGAAAAGCAATCTCGTAAGTGAGATAGATGATAGATGAGACCCATTTGGAGAACCTATGTGATGTTCTGGGTTCTCCTTTGGACTTCCTTCCATATGCCACAAAAAGGCATTGTGTCTTTCTGAATTCTCTTGTCCTGCTGATGTAAAACAATAAAGTCCTTTTTACATCAAGCGTGTGCCATGCTATTTTTTGGTCCGAAGTTGGGTTTGAAAAGAAAGTTGGCAGGGAAATGGACTGTCCCAAATGGAATTCCGAGACAACCTTAGGGAGAAAGGTGATGTCTGGATGGAGAACCACCCGGCCGTTAAAGAATTTGGTGAACGGTGAATCTGCACAAAGTGCGTTAAGTTCACATGCTCTTCTGGCAGATGTAATGGCCAGCAGAAAGGTGCCTTTCCATGTCAGAAGATAAAGTTCAGTAGTAGCCAGAGGCTCAAATGGAGCTTTGGTAAGCGCAGTCAGAACAGTGGATAAGGACCACTGTGCGGCTGGAGTCCTTACAGGTGGAAAATGTTATGGAGGACTTTTAGAAACCTTTTCACCATTTGGTCCCTGAACGCCATGGAGGCTATGGAGCCCATTGGAGAGTGTGCCACAATGACTGCCAAATGGACCCTGATGGACGCAAGTCCTCAGCCAGTCTCTGCCAAATGGAGTAAATACTCCATAATGTCCGGTTTGGGCTCACCAGTTTGGAATCAAAGAAAGCACAAAACCATTTGTATTTAGCTGCATAGGACCTCCATGTGGAGGGCCTCCTACTCATGTTGAGTATTCTTGCCAATCTAGGGTTATCCTCCATGCCGTGAGATGCAGGCTGGGCAGGTCGGAGTGGAGGAGTTGACTGTTCTCCATTTGGAGCAGTGATGGAGAATCCGGTAGTATGAGTGATTGTGAAGACAGCTGAAGTAGAAGAGGATACCACGGCTGTCTTGGCCATGCCGTTGCAATTAGAATTGCTCAAACTCGATGATGGAGCATCCAGATTAGGACTGGAGGGAATGCATAAAGATAGACCAAGTCCCACCATTTCATGACGGCATCGCCTTCGGAGGCTAGCCCGAGTCCTGCTCTGGAGCTGTATCTCGGACCCTTGTGGTTTGTTTCCAAAGCGAAGAGGTTGAGATCCGGAACCCAACACTGATGACAAAATGAACTGGAACACTTTGTTGTCCAGTTCCCATTCATGAGTCGTGGAGCTCAGCCCGCTCTGCCCTTCAGCTAAGACATTCAGTTTGCCTTGAATGTGGACTCCAATGGGGAAAATGTGTCTTTCCAGGCACCATTCCCACGGTTCCACTGCCAGGTAGAGGACATTGTTGATTTTGTGCCTCCCTGCTTGTTGAGATAGGCTATTGCAGTGGTATTGTCCGATGCGATTTGGACAGCCTTGCCTGACAGCACAATTTTGAAGGACCTCAGAGTCTTCCAAATGGCAAGGAGTTTCAGGTAGTTTATATGAAAAACTGCTTCCTCCTATGTCCACAGGTTGTTCACAGTGAGAGACCTGCAAGCAGCTCCCCATCCAAGGTTGCTTGCGTTGGTCAAGATCTGTACAATTGGTTGAGGGGAGTAGAAATGCTTCCCCATTGCCATGTTTATAGGTGATGTCCAACACGCTAGCTGGTTCACCAGTTCTAGAGTAGGAACCAGCTATTTGGAATGGGTCTCCGTCATTGAAGTCGTGAAGGAGCCAAGATTGTAGCGACCACATTTTCAGTTTGGCGTGAGGAATCACAGCCATGGTTGATGTCATAAGTCCTAGCAGTCTCGATCACCTTTGTGATGTCCTGTAGACGCTTTGGAGGGGCATAGGCTCTGACATTGAGCGAGTCGAGTATCACTCCAATTTACTCGACACACTGCAACGGATCCAGTTTTGACTTGTTGAAGTTGATCCGTAGATCGAGACTCTCCATGAGCCGTATCATGTAAGCGATGTCCCGAATGGCTTTTGATCTCGTAGGAGAAGCGATCAGCCAGTCGTCGATGTTAAGCCTTTCTGATGGAGAAAAGCTGCCACTGGTGCCATGCATTTCGTGAAGACCCGGGGCGTTATAGAGAGGCTAAAGGGAAGACATTGGTACTGGTAGACTTGGTTCCCTATCAGGAAACAGAGGGACTTCCTGTGCTCCTTGCAGATGTTGACATGAAAATACGCATCCTTGAGGTCTATCACAGTAAACCAATCCCCCTTGTTGATAAGGGGGAGAACAGTATGGAGTGACACCATCTGGAATTTTCTTGTGTGGCGAGATGGACACTGGCAGAGCAGAGACCTCCCTCGAGGCAGTGGCAGGGGATGTGAAAGAGAATGGTGCTGCAGATGAGGTAGAGGCAGAGGAGAAGAGGAACTGGCCATACGTTGTGTTTTGGACGGAAACTCCAAAGAAGAACGTCCTTCGAAATTTGAAGACTCCAGTGACAAACGTCACGGAAAAAACGCAGATGAGCAGGAGAAAGATGACAACAGACAAGGAGAACGAATCGGTCTCAGAGTGGAAGGCAGAGAATGGTGACCCACCTTCTTAGGCTTCTTCTTTCTTTCTTCCATCTTGTATTTCTTCTTCTTCCTCATTTTGGCCATCTTTGATTCCTCTCCCTTTATGGCTGCCATCTTGGATGCTGGTGCTTTGGCGGGAAGCTGAGAGGCCTGACAGGCCGTGGCTGGAGAAAGTGCCATCTCCATCAGATAAGCCTTGAGACGATTACTTCTATTTTGAACCACAAGACGAGTTAATTTCTTGCAGTGAGCACACATCTGGGTTTGATGGGATTCTCCAAGTCACAGCAAAAACTTACTATGGCCGTCTGATGAGGGAACCTTCTTGTTGCAGACAGTGCAATGCTTAAAGGCAGCTGATGCCATCAAAAATTTACCTCACGGTAAAAGAGAAAACAGCCCAAATGCCCACCACAAAGCAAGCAAATGGCTGGGGTGTCGGTCCTTCCCAAAGAAAAGACCGACAAGCAAGAAAAATTGCAGATAGACACCACTCGACCCGTGAGGGATGAGCGACTAGGAAAAAAAAGTAGGTTGTTCCCAAAGGGAAATGGCTGCTTCCCCCACAAGGAAGAATCAACCCTGAGGTAAAAATGAAAGAAAATGCCAGGAACTGCTCCCCCACAAGGAGGAACAGCTCCGACATAGGTGATCCTGTCCTACGTTTTTTCTGAAGAATCAACAAAAAAAATGAAGAGAGCTCTCAACGGTCTCCTGCTGCTGAGGCGGAAAGAAGAGAACTGGGGAAAGAGCGTGAAATGGTGCCAAAGGGTGGGCGGTACGGTGGGCGGCCCTAATATTCAAACTTTTGTCCAATTAGCTTGAAAGCTCCAGTACATACATGTCAGCCATCCCGATTTGGCCGGGATTACGCCGTAATTCGGCGCCAATTTGTGCCATTTCACGACCCGCGCTGCCAAAACCCCGTAATTTTGCAGCGGGGGAAAGGAGGCACTGCATAGCCCATCTGTGCAGGTCACGTTGCAGGCATGCGTGGAAGGGCTCTACACTTCCGTAGCTCCCTTCCACGCATGTGCAGAAGGCTACGCTGCAAGTGGCGTAGCCCTCCACGCGCATGCGTACAATGTGACCTGCGCAGACCCGGTCTGCACAGGTCCCGGATTTGCCGGAGCCACGGTTGACAGGTATGCTCCAGTAATGGCTCCACGCAGGCGCAGAACCCAAAAGTGGGGATTCACAGAATACACAAAGGAGAACTAAGCAAGAGAATGACCCTTGACATACTCTGAACGGTTATGAGCCTCAAGTACACCAGCTCAGATCCAGAAAGAACTTTATGGCAAGAACAAACATTTCTGGGGGAATGCAAAAGCAAAGGCAAATTAGAAGATGGCGGAAGGAGCCCACTGGACAAGAAACAACATTGAAGAAATGTATAGCTGAGGAACCTAGCCTCCCCTACATCACTTTGAGGACTCTGAATAGGCTGAGGGTTGGAGTGTCTAAATGTAAGACTAATGTTCAAGTGGGGGCTGCTGGTGGACAACAACATGCTGTGTGAATGTGGAGAGATACAGAATTTAGCTCATTTACTGGTTTGCCAATTACTGCCAGAAACATTCACCAATGAGGACTTGAGTTTGGGGAACAACACAGTGAAGAAAGTGGCTTCATTTTGGCAGTCCAGGGTTTGATTAGGACATGAAAAAAGGAGCCTCAGCCAGTACAGTATATTACTGACAAATATACAGTGTTAAAGGATCAACTCATTAATTAGGAGGGAGACCCTGAAACTCTGCTGTGATATGATTCATAGCAAATGAAGGTTTATAAGTGAGATCAACATGTTAAGATTCTTCTGAACCATATATCTAATAAGCCACCAAAAACCAAACAAACAAAAACAAAGATAGCCATGTAATCCTTACACAATACAAACACAGGCCCAATCTTTGAGGATGGGCATATAGAGGATTTTTTAACTTTCATAAAATGTTTTCCTCTCAAAGTGTCACTAAACCATAGTCACAAGGTCTGTTAAAACAGTTCAGGCTGCAGCTACTATAGTAATCCTGATGATTTATTCATGCCTTGCTGGACAGGACGCATGTCATCTCCTTCTTTGTCACAGAAAATGAAACATGTCTTGAACTGTGGGCGGAGTAGGGAGAGAGAACACACAAAATCCAAAGCAAAGTTCATGGACCTGGAGACAAAGAAAGTTAGTTGTGCTTAAGACTACTGAAATCTATAGACTATCAATTAAATGCAATTACCTTGTCTCGCTGACCTCAACATAATTCTATAGAGTGACCACTCAATGGAGGGGTTCTTGCAATACTTTGATTTTATTCCCTGTTGCATCTTCTACAATGTTTATCAGCTGTGTTGCTGTGCACATGCATTGATTTTAAGGCACAAACGTCTTATGAATATCCTGATGATGCCACTTAAGTGACAAAACCTTTTTTCTAAATAAATAAGTGCAGTTTCCCTGTTCAACCCAAATAGTTTTTTAAAAAAACATTAAAAAGCCGACTACTTGTGAGTACCATTTCTCACATTATTAAAGTATTTAGACATTCCTTTCATGGGCGAGACTATGTGTTTATTAGTAAGGTAAAGGTAAAGGTTTCCCTTGCTCGAAAGCCAGTCGTATCCGACTCTAGGGTGCAGTGCTCATCTCTGTTTCTAAGCCGAAGAGCCAGCGCTGTCTGCTTCTGCAGACATTTCCGTGGTCACGTGGCAGGCATGACTAGTGCACGGAATGCTGTTACCTTCCCACCGAAGTGGTCGCTATTTATCTACTTGCAATTTCTTGCTTTCAAACTGCTAGGTTGGCAGGAGCTGGGATGAAGACGGGAGCTCATTTCCGTCCTGCAGTATGTGTTTATTAGGATGCATTTAATTGCAAAAGCCCATTCTATTATGAAAAAACTGAGATGGCCTTACCGCAAAGCATGAATGAACTCCAAATCAAAGAGCATCTGTTGAGCAACAGGAGATTAGCAGACTAGTAATGGGGATGGAGCTGGCTTGTTGTCAACCCATTTTGCCACACACATTCAATGTATATCTTGTCTGCTTGCAAACAATAGGAGCCAGTACATTCAATGGGGGAATTTTGTGCAATTCTTTTTCTTCAGATTGCTCCCTTTCTGTTTGAGACAATAATTTTGGGATCTCTTTTTCACAGGAGTTCTTGTGGCTTTATAATAGTTTCATTTTGTTTATAAGAAAAGTAACATAGACCTGGCATTTCCCTTGGGTATAAATTGACCCCTCCATTTGTTCAGGTATGCTCCTCATATATTGCTCTCACTGGGTGTTTTTTTTTAAAGAACATTGTTCTTTCTCAGTAATTTGAGATTTATGGCCCATAACTGGGGAAGAGGCAAAGGCCATCATTTAAGAGAAACAGAGTTGCTAACCTGCAGGCATGGTTCAGCCCACTAAGGCTTTGCAGGCGCACCCATCCAAATAAAGACTCAGACACCGGTATTGGATTAAAGGCATTGGGCCACTTTTATTGAATAATGTCCTAGTCCGAATTATTACTTTCAATTGGTGTATCATCCAATTGTAATTCTTTAAGGCAAGCAGGCCGCAGTAGCACTGGTAAGGTTCCACCCAAAATGCCAATGGCTATTGGCTACATGTATCAATTTGCATCAATTTGTTTGTTGACACAAACAAATTGTTGACCGAAGTCAATATACTATCTACTGACCCCACCCTATGATGTGCATCCGTCCAAATATCAAGGTGATGCAGGCTGTGAAGCTCCTAGCATCACCCCTTTCATGGTTCACCCTTGACCGGCCAATCCTGTTTCCCCTGTACCTAGCTACGTGTTGGCCAGTCAATTGCGAACCTGCCGGATACCTATGGGTCATAAATCTTTACCTTACCAGTGCTACCCGCCAAAAGTGACCAAAGTCAACTTACCCCGTATCTCAAACACTAGTGACAGTGTGGGATGGGCGAAAAAGCCAAGAACCAAAGTGCCAATTGAAGGTTCAAGCAAAAATTCCCACCCGGCCCCGAAGTGACCAGAAAATCACACTGTCCACTAGGGAGGGGGTGGAGGGGAAAACTTATCCGCTCCGTTGCTTTTCTTTAAAATGGCAGCGAGGCTGCCTCGTGGCCACCACTTTTACAGAGGGATGGCCACGCTCCCTGACTGACCCGGATGTCTGAGTCCGGGGGGGGGGGCGCAAAGAGCTGACCCCACCCTATGACGTGTATCCATCCAAATATCAAGGTGATGCAGGCTGTGAAGCTCCTAGCATCACACCTTTCATGGTTCGCCCTTGACCGGCCAATCCTGTTTCCCTTGTACCTATCTACGTGTTGGCCAGTCAATTGCAAACCTGCCGGATACCTATGGGTCATAAATCTTTACCTTACCAGTGCTACCCACCACACTTTGAGGCGTCCATGATGACTCACCGCCCCCCCCCCCCAGACCGTCAGCTCGGTCGCCAGGCCCGCTTGCACGTTCTCCAGAAAGAGGTTCATACCTCTGGCCGACAGGTGGACCTCATCTCCTGCATACAGGCTAAAATCCTGCAACCCTATCCCCGGGTGTCGAATGGCTGTCCCCAAGCCATTCTCAACAAGAAACCGGGCAACAGCCCTGTTCACTGACCGCCGGGCATGGTCCAAACCACGGAGATCCATGCCTCCTCTATAACAGTGTTTCGGCACGATGTCAGACCATAGCAACCGTGTGTACGGCCATAAATGATGTAGAAACGTCAGGTCACTGCACACCGACATTTTTAAGGAAAGGCCAGTGATCTGTGCAAGATCATTGCCGCCGAGGTGCAGAATCAGAACATCAGGCGATCCAGCATCCCTAATGGACATCAGGAATGGCAACAGTTCCTGCCATCTCATGCCGCGCACACCATACCACCGCATACGTGCAGACGCACGCAGCCCGAGATGGGGTCCCCACTCCGACGATGCAACATACTGTGCCGCCCAATGCACATAACTGTGGCCCACCAGCCACACTGCCACCGGTGTGCGTAGACACACAGGGTCTGTAAAAGAAGGAGAAGGAATTAAGGACATAACTAGGTACTCATACAGTGAGGAGACGTACATATAAGGAAAAACGTGCAGACCCCCACCTGCCCATCCGACATATATCAGCCTCAGAGTACCCAAACGCAGCCGCAGTCGATGCAGCACCTATCCTGAATGAATGGGTGCCATAACAAGCCCCAGGGAGGCCCACACTGTGAAGTGCCGTACCAGTCACCCTCCAGAACTGAAATTTGGTAAGGGGAGACCCATCCTGGTGGCAGAACAACGGGCCAGGGCACGTACCACGCACTGCCAAAAATGCATGTAGGGCACCAACCGGACAGATGTCAGCAAATGTACATCGTAGCAGTCTAACACCACTGCCTACTCCATGCTGATCGGCCTTCGAGGAACGAATCCTCAACTGAGCCCACTCCTTGTTGATAGACACATCTTCGAGTTCCAGTGCCCTACGAGACACGTCCCCCTGTGACAATGGGACCAGCTCGCTGATTCTCAGAGCTCCAAAGAAAGCTACGGTGGTAGCTGCATGAAAAAGAGACTCCTCATACCTATCGTAACACAGTCTATGCCAACCTCGTGCAAGGTGGGTCAGAATACCTGGTGAAACAGGGTGACGTGTATCCAGGCGGTGGCCACGTTCACGTGTCCACCCTTCCAATACATGGCATATGCGGAAGTCACTCACACAGTCAGTAAAGCCCCGTGCCTTGGCCATGAATGCCAAGGCGGAAAGCCTGGTGGCGATGGTGCATGGGGCCAACCCCTGATCATGAAGGTGCACCATATACTGTAAAACCTGGTCAACCGGTATCGGCCACATTTCAGGCAACTGCCTTTGCCTACAAAAGGTCCTAAATTGAAGGAGTGTATGCTGATACACCTTACGCGTGCGAGGTGCCAAAGACATGCCGATCGCCCGGTTCACCTCTCCTCGCCAAATGTCCATATCTCGGCCGGGAGTGGAGAGGGAAGTTCCTCTGCGTCTGGAGCCAAGGCACGGAACCGGGAGATCTGCAGGCGGGATAAAGCGTCAGCAATATCGTTATTAATGCCTGGCACATGTCTGGCCCTGAAGAGCACATTAAGGCGCAAGGACCTAAGAACAAATTGACGAACTAAGGCCATAACTCTGGGGGATTCACACCAAAAGTGAACCACCAAATTAGCCCACCTGTCCCCTCAGAGCATAAGGGCCCCCAAAATTAGAGAAAACTCCAGGAACGTAAGATTGCGTAAGCGATCCGTGCCCTGCCATGCCTGAGGCCCTTGACCATAGGCTCACTGTCCTTCAAAATAAATCCCATAGCCCAGGGAGCCGGAAGCATCCGACTGTACTTGAAACTGGGGGCTGACCATAAGCTCAGATCTCCAGAAGGATACGCCATTAAAGTCCATTAGGAATGTGAGCCAAACCGAAAGGTCTGCTCGTAAACCCCAAGCCATTCTCGATAAGGAACCAGGCAACAGCCCTGTTCACTGACTGCCGGGCACGGTCCAACCACGGGGGTCAATGCCTCCCCTATAATAATGCCTCGGCACGATGTCTGACCATAGCAACCGTGTGTACGGCCATAAATGGTAAAGAAACGCCAGGTCACTGCACTCAGAAGTCTTTAAGTCCAGGCCAGTGATCTGTGCAAGATCATTACCTCCGAGGTGCAGAATTAAAACATCTGGTGGTCCAGCATCTCCAATGGACATCAGGAATGGCAACAGTTCCTGCCATCTCATGCCGTGCACACCATACCACTGCATAAGCGCGGTTGCACGTAGCCCGAGATGGGGGTCCCCACTCTGACGAAGCAGCATACTGTGCCGCCCAGTGCACATAAATTGTGGCCCACCAGCCACACTGCACCGGTGTGCGGAAACACACAGGGTCTGTAAGAGAAGGAGAGAGAATTGAGGGCATAACAAGGCACTCATGCAGTGAGGGGACGAGCAGACGAAGAAAAAAAGGCGCAAATCCCCACCTGCCCATGCGACATATGTCAGGCTCTGAGTACCCAATTGCAGCCGCAGTTGATGCAGCGTCTATCCAGAACGAATGGGTACCGTAACGAGCCCCAGGGACCCCCACACTGTGAAGCGCCATCCCGGTAACCCTCCAGAATTGTAATTTGGTAAGGGGATACCCATCTTGGTAGCAGAACAACAGGCCAGGGCGTGAACCACGCGCTGCCACAAACGCATGTAGGGCAGCAACTGGACAGATGGCAGCATCATGCTACTACCTTTTCCCCGCTGACCAGCCCTTGGGGAGCAAATCCTCCACAGAGCCCACTCCTGGTCGAGTGACACATCTTCCAGTTCCAGTGCCCTGCAGAACATGTCCCCTGTTGAAAGTGGGACCAGCTCACTGATTCTCAGAGCCCCAAAGAAAGCCACGGAGGTAGTTGCCTGAAAATAGACTCTTCGTACTGAGCATAGGCGCTGGCCGTGTAGGGATCATATACAGTAGCCACAACTGCTAGCAGGGCTCGTCCCACCGCATCTCAGGGTGAAGGGCCGCCCTCATCCTAAGTACTTCGTCATAGGCCAACCATGACGGGCCAGGGAAATGCCCGGTAAATATTGTCCAGGTACTGGACCATTGGGATGACCAAATCAGGACAGGCCCTTAGATATCCTGCCATGGATGTTAAATAGGCCGGTAACCAATTGGCCCAAGTGCGAGGCGGGTTACGACGATGGGACAACTCCTTGTCCCTGTCGTCCTGCCCCTCCCTCTCCTCCTCAGTGGGTTCACGGTGCAGGGGGGTGAAAATGTCAATATATTCCCCACGCCATATCTTCTCCCTAGTAGCCTGGGATAAATGGTCACCTAGGGGTAGGGAGTAACCGGCCATCGGCAGGGCCGCCGTTGGCACGGATTGGAGTGAGGGAACACATAATAGGCCCTATTGGACCCCCGAGAAGTTAGGCGGAGGCATTGGGGCGGTCACCCCTGTAAGAACCTGGGGGTAATTGGCCTGTTGCAGCCATGGCCACTGTACTCCCCCCCCCCAGTGTTATGAGCTAGTGTCACCGTTGTGCTGATTTGACCAGGATACTCACTCGGTGCACCCCCATGGGCTGCCCCCACTGGGGGTTCTGGCCTGTGGTGGGCGTTGGAGCACGCGGTGGCCATCGAGCTCTGTGTCTCCGTGCATCCATGCCAACCAGAACCGGTCCCCGGTGGAATGCCCTGCTGGAACGGCTGGTTGGGAGCTGCGAAGTGCCAGCCTGTGCTGGCCTGGTGGCCTCCAGCATCTCAACCCTGTTGACGACCCGCTGCGCGGCAGTGGCAGGCATGTGGGCTGCAGCCGAGGAGCTGCCAAGCACACCCTCCGTAGGTGGTGGAGCAATTCCCATGGATGCCTCGAGTACCGATATGCGGGCAAGGAGAGCATCCACAGTGTCAGACCCACCAGAATAAGTGGGCGGAGGGGGAAAGCCATGTGGCAATCCCCAGACAGAATAGGGCCAGGCCCAATAATCCAGCCCATGGGGGGCCGGTGGAACAGCGGGGCGCGATCCCGCGGCGCGCCTGAATGGGCCGCTATGCCCCATGCCGGGCAAAGGTTCAATAGGGTTAGAACCCCAGGGGAGCAGGCCCGCGCAGACCCCACCCGAGTCCTGCAACTGTCACCCTCATTGGTGGCAGTGGGAAAGGTAACGCTGCCACCCCCCAGTGGGGCACCCGCCCGAGCCCTCTGGCCCGGTGGCAGTCCCAAAGGAGGTAGAGGGGGTATGCCGAGCCCTCCCCCTTGGATGCGGCCTCAGGGCCGCCTGAGACTTTTGCTTGGGTGCCATGGCCACCCAAGCGATGCATCACTGATCGGAGGAGAGATATCCTCCGATCAGAATTAAAAAGGAAAAAAGGCCAGAAACATAAGATCAGCCTTGCTGGAACAGGCCACAGCCCATCCAGTCCAGCATTCTGTCTCACACAGTGGCTCACCATTTCCTTCAGGGTATTCCCAAGCAGATGCCTTCACCTGCTTAGGATTCCCTGGAAATGATGTTGAGAGATATCCTGCCTATCTCTCCAACCCGGAGGTTGTCCTTAAGTATCCATAATTATAGCCATTGATACTCTTGTCCTCCATGAACTTGTCTAATCCTTTCTTAAAGCTGTCAAGACTGACAGCTGTCACCACTTCTTCTGGCAGGGAGTTCCATAGACCAGTAATCCTCTGGGTGAAAAAGTACTTTCTCTTATTTGTTTGAGAACTAGTACCCAAAAGTTTCATGGAGTGTCCCCTAGTTCTAGTGTTATGCAATAGGGAAAACAGTTTTTCCTTATCTACTTTGTCCACACCGTGCATGATTTTATAAACTTCAATCAGGTCACCTCTTAGACGTCGTCGTTCAAGAGTGAAGAGGCCCAACCGTTGCAGCCTCAGATGGTAAGGAAGGTGTTCCTGTCCCCTAATCATTCTGGTTGCCCTCCTCTGCACTTTTTCCAGCTCCATAATATCCTTCTGGAGGTATGGCGACCAGAACTGTACACAGTATTCCAGATGGGGCCTCACCATAGATTTATAAAGAGGCAAAATGACACTTGTTGACTTATTTTCTATACCCTTCCTAATGATCCCTAGCATTGAGTTTGCTTTTTTCACTGCTGAGGCACACTGGGTTGACACCTTCATTGAGTTGTCCACCAGGACACCAAGGTCCCTTTCCTGGTTTGTCGCAGAGAGTTCAGACCCCATCAGTTTATAAATGTAATTGGGGTTCTTTGCCCCAACATGCATCACTCTGCACTTACTAATGTTGAAACTCATTTGCCACTGTTTTGCCCACTCCCCCAGTGTCGAGAGATCCCTCTGGAGCTCCTCACAATCTCTCACAGTTTTCACTACCCTGTATAATTTAGTGTTGTCAGCAAATTTGGCTACCTTGCTTTTTACTCCTACCTCTAGATCATTTATGAAGAGGTTGAAAAGCAGGGGTCCCAGTACTGAACCTTGGGGGACCCCACTCTTTACTTCCCTCCACTTGGAGAAGTGTCCATTTAGTGCTACCCTCTGTTTCCTGTCCCTTAGCCAGTTGCTGATCCAGGACAAGACCTGTCCCTTTATTCCACGACTGGTAAGTTTATTCAAGAGCCTTTGGTGTGGGACCTTGTCAAAAGCCTTCTGAAAGTCCAGATAAACAATGTCAACTGGATCCCCCTTGTCCACATGCTTGTTGACACTCTCAAAAAATTCCAACAGATTAGTGAGGCATGATTTGCCCTTGCAAAAGCCATGTTGGCTCTCCTTTAGTAGCGCCTTCTCTTCTATGTGCCTATTAATTCTATCTTTTAGGATGGTTTCCATCACTTTACCTGGGACACATGTCAAACTGACAGGTCGGTAATTTCCTGGATCACCCCTGGATCCTTTTTTGAAAAATGGTGTTACATTCGCTACCTTCCAGTCATCAGGCACAAAGCCTGATTTGAGGGAAAGATTATATATTTTGGCTAGGAGATCAGCAATTTCATCTTTAAGTTCCCTGAGAACTCGTGGATGGATGCCATCTGGTCCTGGTGATTTGTTAGTGTTTAGTTTAACAAGACATGCAAGGACCTCCTCCCTGGTTATTTCTATCTGACTTAATTCTTCGGTTTCCCTCCCTACGAAGATAGGCTCTGTTTTGGGCATGTGGCCTCTGTCTTCTTCAGTGAATACTGAAGCAAAGAATTCATTGAGTCTCTCTGCAATCTCTGTTTCCTCTTTAATAACCCCTTGCCTTCCATTGTCATCTTAATGGTCCAATGGCCTTCCTAGTTGGGTTCTTACTTCTAATGTACTTAAAGAAGTCTTTGTTATTTCTCTGAGTATTTTTAGCTATACACTCCTCAAAGTCTTGCTTTGCTTTCCTGATTGTTGCCTTGCATTTGTTCTGCCAGAATTTATGTTTCTGCCTGCTGTCCTCATTCGGACAAGCCTTCCATCTTCTAAATGAGCTTTTCTTGCTCTTGATCACTTCCCGAACAGCTCCTGTAAGCCACATTGGAGTCCTCTTGAACCTGGCAGTGCCCTTTTTCCTTTTGGGTATGCATTCCAATTGAGCCTCTGTTATTGTTTTTGTAAACAGCCTCCATGCCTCTTGGAGTGATTGGACTCTCTCAATTTTCCCTTTCAGCTTCTTTTTTACTAGTTTCCTCAACTTTGGGAAATTTCCTTTTTCAAAATTTAAGGTCTCTGTGTTAGATTTTATCAGTGACTTGCGGTCTATGATCAAGTTAAACATAATTGAGTTGTGGTCACTGTTCCCTATTGGATCAGTCACATTAACATCTTGCACCAGATCCTGAGTATTACTCAGGATCAAGTCAAGGATTCTTGTACCTCTAGTTGGGTCTTCAACCATCTGTCCCAGGAAACAATCATTTAGCATATCTAGGAACTTTACCTCTTTATCATGTGCTGAACAACAGTTCACCCAGTCTATGTGAGGGTAATTGAAGTCTCCCATTATAACCAGGCTTCCCTTCTTGGATGCCTCCTTTACAACATTCTCCAACTGCCAGTCTCCCTCAAGAGTTTGGGTCGGAGGCCGATAGTATATGCCTACTGTTAGACCATCCTTGTGGCCTGGTACTCTTACCCACAGAGCTTCTAATGGTGACTCCAGATCACCTAGATATTCCAATTCATACGATTTTATCACTTCTTTGACATACAAAGCCACACCACCTCCCATTTGCCCCTTCCTATCCTTCCTGTACAGTTTGTAGCCTGGGATAACTGTATCCCATTGGTTATCATCCGTCCACCAGGTTTCAGTGATACCAATAATATCAATATTCTTATCTATTGCTAAGTATTCCAGCTCCCCTATTTTGTTCCGGAGGCTTCTAGCATTTGTATACAAGCATTTATATATGCTTTTCTGACACAGTCTTTTGTGTCCAGTTGCATTGTTAGACTGCCTCTTGCATCCTTCTGCTAGAATGCTAGTGACTAGCTCCTCGCTCTGCTCAGTAATTTTTGCATCCTCCTCACTACTCAAGTACACACTTTCCCGAACCGGATGCTGCCCAGCTTCTGTCGGCTTTCCCCCAGTTATCAGTTTAAAAGCTGCTCTGCAGCCTTTTTGATGTTGAGTGCCAGCAATCTGGTCCCATCATAGTTCAAATGCAACCCATCCCTCCTGAACAGATTTGGCTTGTCCCAAAATGTTCTCCAGTTCCTGACAAATCTGAAACCCTCCTCTCGACACCACTGCCTCATCCACGCATTGAGGCTTCTGAGCTCTGCCTGCCTGGTAGGTCCTGGGCGAGGGACAGGCAGCACTTCTGAAAATGCTACCTTGGAAGTCCGGGACTTCAATCTTCTTCCAACAACCTGAATTTGGCTTCCAGGACAGACCGCTTGGCCTTCCCAACATCATTGGTACCAACATGTACCATGACAACTGGCTCGTTCCCAGTTCTCTCTAACAATCTATCTAGATTTCTTGTGATGTCTGCAACTTTTGCACCTGGCAGGCAAGTCACCATATGGTTATCATGTGCATCACAAATCCATTTCTCTGTATTTCTAATTATTGAATCGCCTAGTACAAGGAGCCTCTCTCCTGCAATCTGTTCATCTACATTCACCTCATCAACCATATTAAGGGAGAGAACTTTAGTGTATGAGAGTCAAGACACAGGAAAACAGCCAAGGGCTGGGTTAACTCAGGTTTATTGCATGGTGGACAGAGGGAACATGAGGTAATGGCGGACGCACAGCTCTATATATATGGTAGTAACGTATTTGAATGTGGCTCCACGATAGCCCATTGGCTACTGTCCGCGTGACGTCATGGCTGGTCACGCCCTTCTTGTCCAGGTGTAGGTAGCGGCGGGAAACTTCCCGCGCTGTGGCCTTTTGGTGGGTTTGAACCAAGAGAGCTTGGACGCTCGCTGCTGCCAGCTGGTGTTCATTAGCTCGCGTCCTATTACAGGGTTTATAGTGATCAGCTGAAGGTTACATTGTTACTCGTAGGCAAGGTTACATTGGTTCAGCTACATTGTTATCACATGTAGAAGTTTACACTGTTAGAACACAACACTCCTCCCCCCTAGGACGAGACGAAGTCTCTCAGCCAAGATGGCTTATTTCGAACACGCTGGGGTCTCGGCGCGGGCTGCCCTGCCCCGGCTTCTCTCCCTCCTCCTTGCTCCCTGGCTTCCTGCCCTGTAATTGGAGAGGATGACTCGTTAGTGGCTTGCCGCGGCTCTGCGGCTTTGTTGGGAGGTGTGTGCTTTGTTTGGGAAGAACCGGGGGCACTGGGGGCTAACGAAAAACCCCTCTTCTCGCTTGGATGGGTGGGGGAACACTCCAAAAAACCCCCCCGGCTCGCAAAATTAAAATCGTAATCGAATTCGGGGGAAACGGCAGCGGCGGCTGCAAACTCCTTTTCCCCCTCCCCGGGCTCGGATAGAGCTGGTAGAACTGGCGTGTCAAAAGGATATGCGCCGGGCTCACTGCTTTCCCCCCTGGCTTTGGACTGGTGTCCTTCTTTGTCTCCCCCTTGGGCTAAACGGGTGGGGGAGAACCCTATCGCTGAATCTGGTTGCTGAGCCCCACTGATCGGTCCCTCACTCACTCGGCGCCGCAGTTGGTCAGCGTGCCTCCTCCAGAGGAGACCGGTGTTCGTTTCCACCCGATACGACACCGGTCCCGTCTGTTCTACTATCGTCCCTGGCACCCAGGCTGGGCCTGCATTGGCATAGTTCCTGCAGTGTACAGGATCGCCTACGCCGAACCCTTTCGAGACCGCTAAACCTATGTTCTTCCCTTTGTCCTCGACCCTCGTCGGGTCCAACCTGGACAAGATCGTGGTCAGTTTCCTCCGCATCAGCAGCTCAGCCGGCGAATATCCAGACGCTAATGGGGTCACTCTGTACGCTAACAGAAATTGACAGACTTGGTGATTTAGATCCCCCGAGCCCATGCGCCGCAGCGCATCTTTTGTTGAGCGCACCAACCGTTCCACTTGGCCATTCGTGGCCGGGTGAAACGGCGCGGATGTGACGTGCCGAATTGCATTTGCCTCCATGAATGCCGCGAACTCAGCGGACGTGAAACAGCTAGCGTTATCGCTGACCAGAGTGTCGGGTAAACCGAATGTGGAAAAGACCCTCCTCAGCTGGCCAATGGTAGTGGCGGAGGATGTGCTCTTTACCAGAATGACCTCCAGCCACTTGGAGTACGCATCCACTACCAGGAGAAAAATGGTTCCTCGGAACGGGCCAGCAAAATCTACGTGTACCCTGGACCACGGTCCCCTTGCTGCGTCCCATTCCCTATGCGGGAGACGGGCTACCTCCGGTCGGGAGCCCTGACATGCCTCACAAGTGCCGATCATATGCTCTATGTCGGCGTCCAGCTGGGGCCACCAGAAATAACTGCGGGCCAGTGCCTTGGAACGGACGATTCCCGGGTGGCTGACGTGCAGCAGCTTTAGCACCTTCGGTCGCAGGGACGTAGGAACCACCACCCGTTGGCCCCACAAGAGGCACCCCCTCTCTAAGGACAATTCTATTCGTTTTCGAAAAAATGGGTCGAATTCCATGCTTGGGGATGACGCCGGCCACCCCTTCTGTACCCACGAGCACACTTTCTCCAGTGTTCTATCCTTTCCCATTGCCTTGGCAATGTCGGCCGGCACTAATGGGGGTGAATCTAAAACCTCTATTAGCAATACCTGGCGGTCTCTTCCCACCCCTGCCTTCTGATCGTCCGACAAGGGCAACGGAGACCATGAGAGCGCGTCTGCATGGCTGATCTCCTTCCCGGGCCGGTATTCCAACTCATGTTGGTATGCGTTAAGAAAAATAGCCCACCGCAGCATTCTCGGGGACAGGATCTGGGGCGTGGGCTTATTTGCAGTGAAGATTCCTAACAGGGGCTTGTGATCAGTCACGATCGTGAACGGCCGACCATACAGAAAATCGTGAAATTTTTTGGTTCCCGCTACTATTGCTAACGCCTCCCTGTCGGTCTGTGCGTAATTCCGCTCTGCTTGGGACAGGGACCTTGAATAAAACGCTATCGGGGCCTCCCTTCCGTCGTTCAACACGTGGCAAAGCACCGCCCCCACCCCCACCGGGGAGGCGTCACAGACTAACACTACTGGCCGTTTGGGGTCGAAATGAGTCAGGATTGCCTCGGATGTCAGGAGTTGCTTTAACTCTGTGAACGCCCTCTCTTGCTCGTCACCCCACAGCCATTTTTCCTCTTTTTTAAGTAACTGATGGAGCGGCTCGGCAACAGACGCCTTCCGTGGAAGGAAGGTATGGTAGAAATTGAGAAGCCCCAGAAATGACTGCAGTTCGGTTTTGGATGTGGGGCGAGGAGCTTTCTTGATGGCGGCTACCTTAGATTTGGACGGCCTAATTCCCTCGGGCGTGACCCGGAACCCTAAAAACTCAACCTCTGTTTCGAAAAAGACACATTTGTCTTTTCTCAGTCGCAGCCCCGCTTTCTCGAACACGGTCAAAACTTTATCCAATCTATGTGCCAGCTCGGCCTTACTCCCCCCCCGTTATCAACACGTCATCAAAATATGGCAACACCCCCTCCAGCCCCTTCAGGAGGCGTTCCACGAGCGACTGAAAAAGGCCAGGTGCCGAGTTCACGCCGAACTGTAACCGCGACACCTGGAACGCCCCCTTATGTGTAATTATTGTTTGTGCCGCCGCTGTGGCGGGGGTTACAGGGAGTTGCTGGTAGGCCTGTGCTAAATCGAGCTTAGCGAAACACTTTCCCCCATTTAGCCTAGCCAGGAGGTGGCTGATCACTGGCACCGGGTATGCATTAGGGCGGATCGCCTTGTTAATTGTACACTTATAATCAGCGCAAATGCGCACCTCCCCGTTAGCCTTCAGTGCTGTTACAATTGGAGTCTCCCACTCCGCGGAATCCACAGGAACAAGAATCCCCTGACCCACCAGTTTGTCCAGTTCCGCCTCTATTTTGTCCTTTAGTGCGAACGGCACCCTGCGCGGTTTGAGTCTTATCGGGCGGACCTCCGGGTCTAGGTCGAAGGCTACGGGGGGTCCCTTGAACTTTCCCAGTCCACTTTTGAAAACGGCGGGGTGTGCGTCGCACACCGCTTGTATTGGGTCCACGCCTACGGCATGCACCCCCCCTATGAACAAACCTAGAGGCTGGAACCATTGTGTCCCGAGGAGGCTACAACTCCCCCCTTTTAGCACCACTAGGGGAAGTTCCGCAGAATGTCTCTTAAAACGAACCCGGAATGTCCCGACCCCCAACACTGGAATGCTGTTCCCCTGTACGTCCCGTAGTGTGGCCCTCAACGCTTTAAGTTTGGGCCGCACGTGGGGGTCGATTTTCAAAAACTCTCTCTGGGGAATTATAGAATAGGAGGACCCCGAGTCAACTTCCATCCTAATAGGGGTCCCTTGTACTAGTACCTCAACGAAGTAATGGGGCTGTCCCGCAGACACGCTGAACACAGGAGCGTCGCCCTCGCTGTCGTCCGAGATGCGGCCCACGCCGTCCTGCTTCCTCGTGGTCCGGGCGCCATCTTTGGACCTCGCTGAACGGTCCGGTCTGGTCGAACGGTCTTGTGACTGTTTCCGGCCCTCTTTTCCTTTCCTGCATGCCTTGGCGATGTGTCCTCGGCGGCCGCAGTTGTAGCACTCGGTTTTTCTGAATGGGCACCTCACGCGCTCATGGGCCGCTCCGCAACCATCGCAACGGCGCCATCCCTTTCGGACCTTCTGGACCTCCTCGCCGTCGCTGCTTTCCGAAGACGACTTCGAGGTCCGTCGGGTTGCGTGCACCGACTGTCCGGACTTTCCGTGCACCAAGTTTTCCGCTTTGCCGGCCCTCGGACGCCACTCACGCCACTTGTGCATCTCATCTACTCCAGCATTCGTGGATTCCGCGGCTTCCGCGGCCTCTACAACCTCTGTCAGTGTGGGTGGTGGCTCCTTGTTCATCAGGCTGCGCTGCACTTCCTTGTCCTTCAGGCCACACAGAACTCCGTCCCTGAGGGCCATCTCTAGAAAGTGGTCCCATCGGCAGGGGGTGGCGGCTACTCTCATAGCTGTTACGAAGGCTTCTACCGACTCGTCCGGCGCTTGAACTCGCCTCCAAAATGCGCTCCGAGCGGGAAACATTGCCCTCGAGGGTCGGAAACGCTCACGCAGCAGTTTCATGATGTCATCGGCTTTGAACTCACCCATCTTCTTCGGTGCAATAATGCCCACCAGCGTTCGCTTGGTCTCCATCCCAAGCATGCGGGTGAGGATGGCCCTCTTCCTTTCCTCGTCGTCTTCTTTGACTTTGAGTTCCACCAGTGCCGCCTGGAAGTCCATCTCAAAAAGCTCCCAGTCTTGCGGTTTGGTAATGTTGAACCCGCTCTGTGTCCTGGCTCCGTGGGGATCCATTATCCCACCTTCGTTGCCAATTTAGTGTATGAGAGTCAAGACACAGGAAAACAGCCAAGGGCTGGGTTAACTCAGGTTTATTGCATGGTGGACAGAGGGAACATGAGGTAATGGCGGACGCACAGCTCTATATATACGGTAGTAACGTATTTGAATGTGGCTCCACGATAGCCCATTGGCTACTGTCCGCGTGACGTCATGGCTGGTCACGCCCTTCTTGTCCAGGTGTAGGTAGCGGCGGGAAACTTCCCGCGCTGTGGCCTTTTGGTGGGTTTGAACCAAGAGAGCTTGGACGCTCGCTGCTGCCAGCTGGTGGTCATTAGCTCGCGTCCTATTACAGGGTTTATAGTGATCAGCTGAAGGTTACATTGTTACTCGTAGGCAAGGTTACATTGGTTCAGCTACATTGTTATCACATGTAGAAGTTTACACTGTTAGAACACAACAAGAACCTTAGTTTGTTCCTGTTGTTTATCTTCCTGGATCTCATCAAGTGTGATGAAAGAGAGATCATCAGGTGGAACCAGTTGTTCCTCTGTGTGTTCCTCATCAGGTGTGATGAGGGAAAGAGCCTCAAATTTATTCTGTAATTTCAGACTCTAGCCTCAAATTTATTCTGTAATTTCAGACTCTGTAATTTCAGAAAGCCAAAGGGAGCAGCGTCGGAGCGAACTTCTCTGCTCCGTCACTTCTCTTTAAAATGGCAGCGAGGCTGCCTCGTGGCCACCCCTTTTATAGAGGGATGGCCAAGCCCCCTGACTGACCCGGATGTCTGAGTCTGGGGGGGGGGCGCAAAGAGCGCGGCGGCCATTTTGGCGCCGCGCTTGCATTATATCTGGTTTGGGGAATCTAAATGCCAAGATCCACCACCACCACCACCGCCCCTGAAAAGCTTCATCACCTAGTGTGAGCAAATTCCCACCCCCACATACTATATGCCTTCTAAATGGGAAGCCTCCAGAGTAGGGAAATTTCTCTTATTGTCAATGGTTCACTGAACAACAGAGGAGTAGAATCCAAGGCTCCATAATCTCCCCTGCATTACTAGCATGCTGTTAGTTGCTGAAAACTTCTCAGGATAATTGGAATTCTTTAACAAAACTTTGAAGTTATAGTCTGTAAATAGTTACTTTTTGGTTAGATGCTGAAGAGTTACAGTAAAAGTGATGTAAGAAATTGTTATTGAGTTACATTTTTAAGCATAACATAATCAGACATTACTTTTAAAGGGCAATTTAAAACATTTTAGAAGTATCTAGACTGATTTTTTCAGGTGTTACATAATTCTTTTATGCATCTTAGGTTTTATTTCACATTCTTTGGATATTTTTTTAAGCACAATACCAGAACTGGCTGCTAGTGCGAACCAGAGAGCATTGTTGTTCCTGCCTGTCAATAACAGCAACATAATATGTTTATAACATATTGTGCAATGCGTTTATGTATGTAGTTGGAGAAGCAATAAGGATAAAGACAATCAGGCTCCCAAGAGGTAATAAATAACTTAAGTGGTTTCCGCCCCCCCAAAAAATTTTTTTCTAGAAATAACTGACCAAAAAGACTTGTGGCTAGGATCCAACTCTATTCTGTGACCACAGTTTATTATAGATGCGCTGTGCTGTTGTTCAGTCCGACCCTTCGCAGCCCCATAGACAAGAGAACACCAAGCTCCTCTCTCAGCTGCCATCCTACAGACTCTGCCCAGATCCACTGCATCAATGACGCTGTCTAACCATCTCGTCCTCTGGCACCATCTTCTCCTTTTGCCTAGCATCAGGTTCTTCTCCAGTGAGTCCTCTCTTCCCATTTGGTGGCCAAAATACTTGAGCTTCAGTATGAATCCTTCCAAGGAGCAGTCAGGGTTGATTTCCTTTAGGATTTGTTGGAGTGGGCCAGATATGGCCTGCTGAGTCACGGAAAAGGCCCACATAGGTCGTAGTGGCTGGACTCAAGGAAGGCACACAAGGCAAGGCTGCAGCAAAGTCCAGCTCCGAACCAGGTCAGGAGACAGGTATTTATTGACCACTCGCACCGATAGGGCAGAGTCTTTTTAACTTGAGTCCCCCATTGTGCATAAGTCATGTAAGAGATCCTGTGATATGGACCGAACACACGTTTGAGCAACCATTCAGTGTTCTTGGCATGTGCACCTGGAGCATGACAAATGGGAATTAGACATGTACTCAACAAAGAAGCAGTGTTTATGGTCTGCTGTAGGCAAAAGTCAGACTGGTTGACAAGTCCGGCCAATCTTTCCCAAATGTTATCCTGGAACCTAGCAGAGAGATCGCCGCCAGGCGTCAAGTCCTCAAAAGTGTCCAAGGCTTGAACCCCTCCCCCCATAAGCAAGGAAAGGATCAAGATGAACATCAGGGAATTATAGGTGATTTGAGCCAACACTGTAACCACTATATTCTGCGGGGTGGGCTCGGAGTGACGCTCTTCCAGGACGGCCATGGCATCATCACACAGGGTCTTGACCATCCCCCAGGTTATCCTCGGGTTGGACCTCGACCGACGACGCCTCCTCCATCTGGGACCTTCCGTCAGGTTCATCATCTCCATCTCCGGTAGAGGATCCAGGAACGCTCGGTTCCACGCCATGCAGCTTGAAGTGTGGCTTCATGCAACGTGCCGGGACCCAGACAACACCTGTAGGAGACATAATTGCTGCATACCCTCTCCCCCACGTTACCAGTGGTGCCGGGCTCCTCCAAGAAGAATCCAGCGGCACTCGATATCGCACCATGGGGCACGGAAGGGCTTCCTGGCATCGGAAGTGCCTCTCCTGCAGAGTGCAGTCCGAAAAAATGTTAAGATGATTATAGGTGAATAAAACTTTGTGCAAATGTTGCTGTGCTTGCCCTTGAGTCCTTGGGAGGGCTCTCTCCTCCCTTTCTGTTTGTTTTTCAATGTAGGACTTCAGCATCCGGTTCACCCGTTCGACAATGGCTTGCCCATGGGGATTATACGGAACGCCAAATGTGTGCTTAATGTCCCAAGTGGCTAGAAACATGGCTAGCTGTCTGGAACTATAAGCCGGCACGTTATCTGTTTTCAAGTGCCCTGGTTTGCCCATGACTGCAAAGCAAGATAAGAGATGCTGTTCCACCTAGGCTGCAGACTCACCCTTGTGAGCTGCGGCCCAGACGAACTGCGAGAAAGTATCGATAGAGACGTGCATGAATTGCCATCTCCTAAATTGTGGAACGTCCATCTGCCACATTCGGTTAGCTTCAGTCCCTCGTGGGTTAATCCCCCAGGATGCCCCCCCCCCTCGCCGTGCCTGCGCATTGTGGGCAGGACCGAACGATCCCCTGGGCTTGTGACAAAGGCAGCTTAAACTGCCGGGCAAGTGCTTTGGCATTCTGGTGAAAGAATGCATGGCTTTGAATGGGAGTCGGGAAGACATCCCCCCCCCGACCAATTGTCAATGCACTTCCTTCATGGCTGCATCAGCTCTACTGTTCCCACCTGAAATGGAACCAGGTAGATCCTGGTGGCTCCTAATGTGGGCAACATAGAGCTTTTCCCTGTGGTTGCGCAAATGGAATTGCATCGTCAAGAATAAACTCAATAGATTTTTGTCTATCGCGGGAGTGATGTAGGCTCCCGGCAGATTGTGAATCAGATTCCTCACATACTGACTGTCCATTATAATATTCAGTGGCTCCCGGGCAAATGTGCCAAGGGCCAGATTTGCTGCTGCTAGCTCCGCCCTCTGTGCAGATTTTTGCGGGAGCATCAACAGAGTCTTCCAAGCCTGTCCCTCTTGCCATGTTAAAACTCCATAGACCTTGCCTCCATCTATGAATGCTGCCCTAGCCCCCTGAAGAGGAACTAAGGACAACATCCCTGTCAGGTTGACTGTCTGCATTTGAAGCGAGACAAGTCTGGGGTCTTTTGGTAAATGGTATGCTAAGCATCCTGTGAATCCTTCCAACGCAATTGGGAGAGTGTCCCCTAATTGCATCAGCTGTTGCACTTGATCTTTGGTAAAAGGCATGACTATTTTAGCCAAATCATATCCTGAGATGTCTTTCGCTCTCAGCCTCCCTTTATGAACCACTGTGGCTGACAGCTCTTGTGGAGGGATTATATTTCGAGAGGAGGTGTTCAGTAGATACTCCCACTCCACAATTTTCTTTTCCCCCCCCCCTCAGAGTCTATGCCTAGAGCTCCTGTGAACATGGTGCCAGTTCGAACAATATACAGGTTCAGAATCGGGCCATATGGCCCCGAACTGATTCTGTCTATCCACCGGTGGCTGAGGATTCGATTGACTTCTTGGAGAGCTGTTTGCGCCTCCCGCAGAATGCGGATATGATCAGCTGGCTGCTTTCTTAAGGTTAGCAGCGAGAAGAGCGGTTTTAAAAGCTCCGTGTCTAATCTGAAGAATGGTGTAGCCCAATTGATATTTCCCAATATCTGTTGGAGCTCAACTAGCATAATTGACTCTTTAATGTTGATTTTGGGTATTGCTGGTGCTGTGAAAGATCGAAGCAACCGGTGCCCTAGATATAGGTAAGGCTCAGTTCTCTGAACTTTCTCTGGGGCAATGAGCAACCCCCTCTCCCCCAGAGTAGTCTGGAGATCAGAGAACACCTCGCTGCCCAGTTTGGGTGCTGCTATCAAGATGTCGTCCATGAAATGGCAAACTAAAACTTTAGGGTGCAGATTTTGAAACTTTCCCAGCGCCTCGTGGACATAAATTTGGCACAGGGTGGGCGAGTTGAGCATGCCCTGTGGCAAGAATTTCCACGAAACCTTTGGGTTGGCTCCCTATGGTTAATGACTGGCACTGTAAATGCAAATCTTTCCCTGTCCCTAGGGTCTAGAGGGATGGTGTAAAAACAATCCTTTAAGTCCACTATCAGGATCTCCCACCGTTTGGGAATCATGTTTGGATTGGGAGTGCCGCATTGAAGTGGACCCATTGGCTGAATACATTTATTGATCTCTCTGTGATCGTGCAGAAGTCACCACTTTCCAGATTTTTTCTTAATAATAAAATGGGTGAATTCCAGGGACTGGTAGATAGCTCTATGTGTCCCGCTTCTAGCTGCTCTTTAACAAGCTGCTTTAAGGCTACTAACTTCTCTCCAATTATAGGCCATTGTTCCACCCAGACTGGCTCATTTGTGAGCCATTTGAGTGGTAGGGCCAGTACCCAAAAGTTAAGGTAGCACAAAATTGTTGTAAGATGTCCCACCCCCAGAGATTCACATGCACATTCAAAATATGCAGCCGAATGACTGCGGTGCTTTCAGCTCCGGGGATGGTGACTTCTATCCAATCTCTGCCTCTATATGTCTCTTGAACTCCTCCTACCCCCACACATCAGAAACTGGGGCTACAATTGCTGGCTGATCACACTGACATCGGCCCCGGTATCGAGCAGCCCCTCAAATGGTCTTTTGTTTAAAAATACCGTGATGACTAGTCGCTGTTTCCACTCTATGTTCTGTTCCACTGTGGCAACGATCTGGTACCCTCCTATTGCCTCCTCCTCTCTTGGACGATCTGGCGAACTGAGGTGGAAACCTTCTCTATTTTCCCTTTGGCTGTTACCTGGCTGGTGACAAGGAACCATGATCAGTTGCACTATCGAATCTCCCCTGCTAATGGTCTGGGGTAGGTTTGTCCAAAGTTGGATTCTGATGACATCTGTATAATCGGAGTCTATGACTCCCAGGACCACAAAGATCCCTCTTTTCCCTGCGCTGCTGCGAGGCAAGACCAATCCTATGGTGCCCTTGGGCAGGTGTCCCCTGTATTGGGAATTGACCAGATAAGTGGTGCCTGGCAGGTTGCACGTGACGTCCTCCCGGCACTCCAAATCCAGTCCCGCACTGCCTCGGGTGGTCTGTGCCTTGGGGGAGCTGGGCGCTAGGCTGGGCATAACTAATGAGATGCCAGCTGTGGTGCCTCCAGAGCAGCTGTCCCTGTTTGGACCAGGCCCAGAGACAAGCCCGAGTTCCGTTTTCCCGAATTCGGACATTGCCTAGCCCAGTGAAAGCCATTGTGGCACCATGAGCACTGAGTGGATGGCACGGCTGGACGGCCTGCTGGTTGGCTGCCCCCTCTCGTGCCGCCCCCTTTTTTGTGGGGTTGCTTTGACCAACACTCCTTAGTAAAGTGCCCCACCTTGCTGCACTGGTAGCAAGCTCCCTTGGGTCGATTTTTGGATTGGCCGTTGGATCGACCCTCCCTTTGTACCACTGCCACCAGAAGACCCATTTTATAGGAGTCTGTCCCAACGTCAGCACAAGCTCGGATCATGTCCGTAAGCGTTAGGTCTGGACGGTGACCCATCGCTTGCAAGATTTTGCGGCAATCGAGGTTGGCATTGTCTTTGGCCAACTTCATCATAAGCTCCTCCTGAGCTTCTGGATTATCTATCTGTCTGCTGATTGCTTCCTCTAATCTATTGATGAAATCCATGTAGGGCTCTTGTGCTCCTTGCTTGATGGATGTGTAATTTATAGCTGCTTTGCCACTGGCAGGCCCCTTGAGATATGCCCTAAAGGCAGCCTCAGATGATAACTGGACAGACTGCACAGGAATGGTTGCGAACTGACCTGAGCCATAAAGTTGCTCAGCAATTACTGCTCTGCCCATCCTGGCAGCTTTAGCCTGTGCTTTGAGTCGAAACTTGCTGTCCCACAATAGGTATTGGTTGGGAGTCAGCATCATCCGCATCACGTTCTTCCAATCATGAGGAATGAGTGTGACTGATTCCAGCATCTATTGGAG
This sequence comes from Bradypodion pumilum, assembly GCA_035047305.1. Lineage (NCBI taxonomy): Eukaryota > Metazoa > Chordata > Lepidosauria > Squamata > Chamaeleonidae > Bradypodion > Bradypodion pumilum. Next base: position 61,269,272 of record JAWDJD010000006.1, on the reverse strand, counting down.
CATGCCCCTTGCAAACCTGCTTTGGAGCCCTATCTCTGTGATCACTTTGCGGAGTTCTGAAAGAAACTTATATGGAATGGACGTGTACACTGCCATTTGGTCGCCCGTGATCGCGTCCGTTTCCGTGTGGACTGGGCATAACTGTTGGAGTTCGGCGAGTTCTTTGGCCGACAATTCCCCCTTGCGTGCTTTCTCTTCTACCATAAGCTGAAAGGGACTTTTAGTTGCCCGAGGAGCGCCTGTGCTCCTTGGGCTTTCACCCACCCCCACAAAGTCTGCAGCTGCTGCGGTAGGGGAGTCCCTGGAGCCCCCATGTCTAAACTGAATTGTCGGATAGAGACCCACTGGGGCTGATGGTTCAGCACATGCTGGGGATTCATGGGTCTGTATCTGGACTGGACTGGCTGCTATTACTTGCTTACACTTCTCCCATGTCCCTATAATCTTTGAGGGTGCTCTAGGCTCTTGTTTTAGGCAGCTCCCTACTCTATCCCAAGTTCCAGGATCTAAGGAGCCTGTCTCTGGGTAGAACAGACAATGCTCTCTAATGTACACCATAAGGTCTGCTAAGCTTCTGCTATGAATGCGAATGTGATTTACCCTGGCCAGGTACTTGAGCTCCTCCTCATGAGCTCTTCGCTTTGCGGACAATTCCTGCCCCTCCAACCAAGAGCCCATACTTATTTGACTGGAGATCCCTTGAGGTTTGTGGGGCAAGGTCGTCAGAAGTAGGGTGAGTGAGTTTATGGTGCGAGATCCCTCGGGTCTGAGCGGGAATCATGGTCTGGCTACTGCCTCTGCCTGATGGACAGGGTTCACAGCTCACCCTGCCATGGAACGAGCATCCGATTTTCTTTCTCCGATTTCCGATGTGTAAGATGCCATAGAGCTGTGGGGTTTGCCTCAGGGTGGTGACGGCTGTCACCGCGCCAACCTTGCCTTGCTGGGTTCCAATTGGGAAGCGTTCCGGTCGGAGCTGCTGCACGACCTCTGGGAAGAAGCGGACCATGACTCTCGAGGAGAACCACGCTGCTACTCTTGAGTAATCACACAACGAAGGATCACATCAGCGTTACTTGCGAGTAGACCCATACCATTACTTGCGAGTAGACCTGTTGCGTTACTTGCGAGTAGACCCATAGCATTACTCGCAAGTAGGCCCGTGACGTTATTCTTGAGTAGGATCACGTCGGGGTCACCAGATGTTGGAGTGGGCCAGATATGGCCCACTGAGTCACTGAAATGGCCCACAGAGGTCATAGGGGCTGGACTCAAGGAAGGCACACGAGGCAAGGCTGCAGCAAAGTCCAGCCCCGAACCGGGTCGGGAGACTGGTATTTATTGACCTCTCGCACCGATAGCGTGCGTGGGAATCCTTTACAGAAGGCTTTTGCCGATGTGGCACTTTATTGATAAGTTACATTCTCAGGGTTACAGAAGTTACTTAAGACAATGCGGAGAGTGCTTTGACATCATAGGGAAGTTCTGTTTCTACTGATAAGCTAGGGGTTTGCGAGACTATTATTCTCGCTTCTATCTCAGGATTTTCCCGGGTCTACCTTGGGGTCAGCTTATTTACCACCATCTGACCTTACCCATGACCTGTGGGCATGAGTCATGCTATTGTGTGGGCTTATCAGAGTTTGCCACCTTGTGGGAGCAGCCTGCATCTGACCAGGTCATTCAGCCATGGCTTGTGTCACTCACATTAATTCACTATTAATAACACTATCAATTAATCGCCCGGCCCCGATTTCTGTTCCCTAAGGGTCCGGGTGGTTCTCGAGGCGGTTTTCTCAGCCGAGCAGACTCAGTGGGAAGAGTTTATGCCAATTGTGTAAGCGGGCCATCCACAAGGATTGACTAATTTGATATCCTTGCAGTCCAGGGGGGCTCTCAAAAGTCTTCTCCAACACCACAGTTCAAAAGTGTCTATTCTTCTGTGCTCAGCTTTCCTTATGGTCCAGCACTCACAACCATACATTACTATTGGGAAGACCATCACTTTGACTATGCAGACTTTTGTCGGCAGGGTGATGTCTCTACTTCTTATTATGCTGCCTAGGTTTACTCCTAAGAAATTAGCACCTTTTTATTTATTGGCTGCAGTCACTGTCTGCAGTGATCTTGGATCCCAAGAAAGTAACATCTGTCACTGGTTCCATTTCTTCCCCTTCTATTTGCAAGGGAGTGATGGTGCCAGATTCCATGATCTTGGCTTTTTTGGTGTTGAGTTTCAAGCCAACTTTTGCATTCTCCTCTTTCACCCTCACCAAGAGGCTCTTTAGGTCTTCTTCACTTTCTGCCATTAGGGTAGTGTCATCTGCATATCTGAGGTTGTTGATATTTTCTTTTGTTGTTGTTGTTGTTCAGTCGCACAGTCGACTCCGACCCTTTGCGACCCCATGGACCATTTTCCTCCAGGCGCCTTTGTCCTCCACCATCCCCCTCAGCCCTCCCAGCTCTGTGCCCACTGCGTCCACAATGCCATCTAGCCATCTCATTCTTGGCCTCCCCCTTCTTCTTTTGCCCTCCACCTTTCCCAACATCAATGCCTTCTCAAGTGAATCCTCCCTTCTCATTTGATGTCCAAAGTACTTTAGCTTCATCTTTACTATTTGACCTTCCAATGAGCAGTCAGGGTTAATTTCTTCTAAGATTGACCTATTTGTTCTCCTCGCTGTCCATGGGACTCTCAAAACCCTCCTCCAACACCACATCTCAAAGGCATCTATTCTTTTGCGTTCAGCCTTCCTAATTGTCCAGCTCTCACATCCATATATTACTACTGGGAAAACCATTGCTTTGACTATTCTAATTTTTGTTTGCAATGTGATGTCTCTGCTTTTCACTATGTTCCCCAGGTTTCTCATCGCTTGTCTCCCAAGATATTTTCTACAGCAGTCTTAATTCTGGTTTGTGATTCATCCAGCCCTGCATTATGTACTCTGCATATAGGTTAAATAAGCAGGGTGATAACATACAATCTTGTTGTACTTCTTTTCCTATTCTAAACCGATTGGTTGTTACATATGTGGTCCTAACTGTTGCTTCTTGGCAAGGATACAGGTTTCTCAGAAGATAGGTAAGGTGGTCTGGTCCTCCCATCTCATTGAGGACTTGCCACAGTTTGTTGTGATCCACACAATCAAAGGCTTTAGTGTAGTCAATGAAGCAGAAGTAGACATTTTTCTGTAGATTGCAGGATCTTGAGCATGACCTTGCTAATGTGTAAGATAAGTGCAATTGTATGATAGCTTGAACATTCTTTGGCATTGTATCCAGCCTAACTGTCTAGATCAGTTAGGGGCCAGGTCATGCTCCCTCAGGTCCGGCTGTGGGGAAGTAGGAGTACCTGCATCCAGCTCCGCAGCAATAAGAACCTTGCCGCGGCTGCCGCCACCACCCCAGGCTCCTTCCCCCGGCCCTGGTCCAGCCGTGGGGAAGTGGGAGCACCTGTGTCTGGCTCCACAGCAATAAGAACCTCACCGCAGCCACGGTCACCACCCCAGGCTTCTTCCCCAGCCCCAGTCCTGAGTTGGCATACGCTGAGTGGGCAGCATACAAATCAAATAACACAAATCAAATAAATCAATTAAATCAATCAATCAGACAGTTGAGAGGAGTGGATATGTGGTTCCCCCTGCTGTAAACACTGCCATAAAAGCATCCACAACAGCCGTAAACATGTTCACAGCCACTTCCAGCGGCAAGGCGGTTGGAGTGAGGGCAGGGGCTGGATGATTTTGTGCTGTGGGCCGGATTTGGTCTGTGGGCCATATGTTGCCAACCCCTGTCTAGATTCATGATTTCCAAACAATCTCCCTTCAATAAACACCTTCTTTATCAGTGTCTACCCATTACAGCCCTACAGTTTATAGATAAACTAAGTAATTTCTGACACATAATTTTATTTAACTGGGAGCCATTCTAAGATGTGTACTTAGTTCACAGAGGTATTAGTCAAGCGTACAAGGACTTCAACTAAAGGGGCATAAGAATAGCTTTGCCATGTCAGATAAAGATCTATGGGAAGCCATCTATGGGAAGCCCACAAGCAGGATTCTTTTGCTTTGCACGAACTAAAATTAATCTTATAAATTAATCCAAATTCCACTTTAGTTACACATTTCAGAAAAATAGTAATAGTGGGGAACAATTCTTTCAAGATGTTTTGAAGAACATCAGAAAAGCTCCCAAGGAAGCCAGGATCCTGCAAAGTATAATTTGAAAATCGTTAATTGAAGCCATCATCTATTGCCAAAATGGAATTCTTCAAGTGAAGTGTTCTTCTAGCGTTATATTTATAAGTCTTAATTATAGATTGATTTCATTAGTCCTTGGGGAAATGGGACCTCAAACCACCACCACTATCATTACCACAACCCAGCCAGCCATGACAGATTCTTGTGTTTACCATTACTTGTTCTTTGCACCTTGTACAACATTTAGGTGGTCTATACTGGAAATGTTTTACATATGATGTGTATTTCCTTGTGGTACCTTGGTTTCAATCTCTTGTGGCAAGGACATGAGGTAGAAGCAGCAGTGGGGGCATAAATAGCAGCCACAATAAGGTAAAGTGATTCTGCCTCCGTTTGTTAAAAAGCCAGATGTTTCACATGAATTTTATTGTTAGCAATATTTGGTTTGAAAAACATGGCCAATCTGGGAAAGAATGGCCAAAGGGACTTAAAGATTTGTTTGTGCTAGAGACAAAATAATCTTGTATGAAAAGACTATATTTATAAGTCTTAATTATAGATTGATTTCTTTAGTCCATGGAGAAATGGAAGTAATTTGAATAATTCAATTGGAGGTCCCAGTGGTTTTCTGGAAACTGCTTCTTTTTCCTCCTCCCTTTTTAGAATACCTTCAGGCAATAGCAAAGATTTCTTTGACAAACCATATGGAAAGATGGATTTAGAAAGCTGGTGTTAAAAGGAAGGCATTTTTGGTTAACATGTTCTCTAACATATTGATTTTCCACATATATGAGAAGTTCTAAGGGACAGAGTGTTTGTGTGGTAAGCCAGGGACTTACTCCCAGAAGGGGAATGGCAGGAGAAATTCTGTACCAGAGACCTTATAGCCTGAAGTGGTCTAATCCAGGCAGGACCATCTTTTTCTGAATATGAGAACAGCCCTCAATTGGTATTGCTGGGCAAGCAATCTGTTCACCTCATGCTTCCATCCCACAGTACAATATGGATTGTATTTTTAGTGTTTGGGAAATGAATGAGATGAAGTACTGTGTTATGTTTTGACACAAGTAGTAAAGAGACTACATTTCAGCCAGCAGAAAATCATAGAACAGGTGGGCCTTATTCATTTAAGAATTATAAACTGTACTTCAAAACAGCCTCTACATCCTGCTTCCCTGCATTGCCTTCGACCAGTGGCATTTTATTTTATCCTGCTTTGCTACTCTCGTCTCAGGCAATGAAGAACACTCCATTTTATGCTGCTTTCCTCAGCCTGTTAAATTGAAGCAACAGGAAGCAGGTGACGGCACATTTGGCCACTGTCCTTTGGTCTGGCCAGGCTGCACATGTGACAGATTTGACAGAGATCTGTGCCGACCTGTATCAATATCACTGGAAAGCTGCATGTGGCTTGTTGGCTGCACTTTAGTCACCCTTGACGGCAGTTTGTGTTGAAAGGAAACGTCAACTGTGCCATTTTATCATAAGATTCAAGAACACTCTGTGAAATCTCAAGCTTGCATTTCATGGCTATTAGCATAACCCGACGGCACTGACGTAACCCAAAAGCCATCTGTCTGCAAATGGTACCTTTTAACAATTCATTGTTGGGTTCCACCACAAAACATATGACAGAAATTAAACCCTGCGTGAAAAGCCAGTGAAATGTTTCAGTGTATACTGAGGCCTGTCTAATATCACCAGCATGGAGGTGAAATACATTTATCATGTTTTTGACCTGCATTTTGGCTTCAGATGAACATTCTAGACATTTGCCATTGAGAAATGTACACTTTTTTGTCAAATCTTTTAAAAGCAAATTGCAACAAAATTCTCCCCCTTGTAATTGGCTGAATTAAAGCGGAGGAGTGTCCTACGGGTAAAAAGTTGGCCATGCTAATCGTCAATCACTAATATGGTTGAATAGACAAGGTTTCAGATCCAGATTTTTAAGGGCTAAGTACTCAGATTCCTGGATCTGGACAAATGAATCTGTCAGGTTCGGCCTTTACCATGTTCATTTAAAAAATAAAACCCAAGGCCCACTAACCAGAAATCCACACCAATATATAATACAGGAATGTGCCACTTCTATGTGCATTGCTAGTGTATAAATGATGATCTCTGGGAAGAAATACTTTATCCATTTGCTGAATGCCATTGCTTGCAAGAATGGAATGATCCAACATTATTATATTGACATGACTTTCTGTTCAAGTGAAACCCAAGAGTACTGGTCCAGATTCCTTCCATGAGGAAATCTGATAAATGTTTGTCAAGAACAACTGAAACATTATTCTCATCCATATTTGGCCCTGAGAAAATACAATAAAAAAGAAAGTGTCGTGAGAATCAGAGAACAAGAAGATGGCTTATATGTCGTGGTGAGCCCCATAAAATCATCCTGGCTCGCAGGCTAACAGATAACTATTTTGGTCCATTGTCGTGGTCTGGAATAATGGTATTCTTTCTTGGTGGCAGCTGAGTACCAACCATATCCTAAGTACACATCTCTAATGCCATGCATGTTTCTGTTAACAATGCTAACTATTAATCAGAGCAGTCATGATAGAAGGTGGGTGGCTGGGTGGCGTCAATGTGGCCAAGATTTTTGTGGGTCATATCTAGGGTATTAATATAGAATGTGCTTCATGGGCTTCCATGTATTTTCTTAAGTGTGGCTTGAGGTAATGGTAAAGGTAAAGGTTTCCCTTGCTCGAAAGCCAGTCGTATCCGACTCTAGGGTGCAGTGCTCATCTCTGTTTCTAAGCCGAAGAGCCAGCGCTGTCTGCTTCTGAAGACGTTTCCGTGGTCATGTGGCAGGCATGACTAGACACCAGAGCGCACGGAACGCTGTTACCTTCCCACTGAAGTGGCCCCTATTTATCTACTTGCAATTTCTTGCATTCGAACTGCTAGGTTGGCAGGAGCTGGGATGAAGACGGGAGCTCATTTCCGTCCTGCAGTACTCGGGAATCGAACTGCTGACCTTCCACTTCCCAGTCAGCGTCTTAGCGACATGAGCCACTGCAGTACTCTATGGAGTACTAGGAGGCAATATAAATTAATGTAAACACAAAAACCCGGGGACATAAATCAAGTTAACAAGATGAAAGCTAAAGAGAGCAGGCATAGAAAGCTGCATTTTGATTACTGGGAAACAATGATGGTATAGGAATGGTGCATTAAACACAAGCACTAAATTAAAGCACTAAACTTGAATGCAGCACATAATGAAATGAATAAACACTGCTAGCAAATGAACTGTTCATAATTTTCAATCAGATTCTCAGAAATGCAATGAAAATGTGTTTAGACAGTCAGGTTTTTTATATAATTTTTTCATAGATCATGTACATCTTTAAGTATCCAATATAACCTTGACTCCCGGGTGGATTAATTTCGGTCTCTGTACAGTACTTCCATTGTTCTGAAACTGTGCAGCCCAGAAACTCCTGCACCAAAAGCAATGGATTCTATAAAAAGCTTCATCACACCAATTTTGCACCTCCACCCATCCCTGCCATTTTAGATGCCAACAAAGCAACAGATGTCTAGGCCTAACCACAACAATGACATGTTAGTCCCTGATGCTACATTCTTAACAAAGGGACATGTGAGGAAAACATCTGAAAAAATATCATGGAGCCAAAAAGACACATTAAATTGCTTCCAGCTGAGTGTAAAGAGGTGAGTTTCTAAAGTGCAGTAATGGGTCCAGTTTGATTTCAGCAGTGCACAATATGAGTTGTGATCCCAGTCCATCTCCATTACAGTCAATGGTTGTTGTGGAAAGCTCCTCTAATAAGTACCATTTTCTTGAGAGCTTGTAAGAAAATTCTTTGCTAAAACATTGGGAAGAAAGGAAAGATGTTTGGTGAAAGATATCATGTCTGTATCTATCCTATTTCATTTAATGCAGGCTTTTCAAAAATTGGTTGGATTGGCCATGGGGGGGATAGGGGATTCCATGGGAGAAATACTTTAATAGGTATACTAACCTCTCGTTTTTATGCACTGTAGATCCACCTGCCTTCTTCTATCTCTTGATAAAGCTCATGAGTCTGATCTGAAGTGCAATTCAAACTTTATTAGGCACTCTTCAATCAGGAAACTTTTGAAAATTCAGCTTTCTCTAATAAGCTTGCCAGTTAACTCACTGGGACCTGCACTCTTCCTTAGTCCTAGCCCAGTGTCAGAGTCCAATGCATGGGCAGTTGACTAATAACACAGGCACTAAGATCCCAGCCAACCAGGTTAAAGCCCAAATGGCTGTTGGTCTAATCCTGTAACTACCAGGGCTATTATTCTGATGTTTGACTAGGAGATGGAAACTTGAAGTTACCTCAGAACTGACTTTTGAGGCTGGTTACATGATGATCCCTTCTTGGGATCTAAGATTACTGCAGATGCTGATTGCAACCATGAAATAAAAATATGCCTACGCCTTGGGAGGCAAGCTATGGCAAACCTAGGCAGCATAATAAAAGGTAGAGACATCACCCTACCAACAAAAATCCACATAGTTAAAATGATGGTCTTCCCAGTAGTAATGCATGACTGTGAGGGCTGGGCTAAGTACAGAAGAATAGACACTTTTGAACTGTGGTGCTAGAGAAGACTTTTGAGAGTCCTCTGGACTGCAAGGAGATAAAATCAGTCCATCATGAAGGAAATCAACCCTGACTGCTTCTTTGAAGGACAAATAATGATGCTGAAGCTCAAGTACTTGGTCACCAAATGAGAAGAGCAGACTCACTAGAGAAGAGGAGAAGGGAGAGGCAGAGGATGAGATTGCTAGATAGCATAATTGATGCAGTGAACGTAGATCTAGGCAGGCTACAGAGGATTGCGGATGACAGAGGAGCCTGGTGTGCAGTGGTCCACGGGGTTGCAAAGGGTCGGACTCTACTGTGAGATTAAACAAAAACATGATGCTTACAGTAGGGACAGGTAGCAGGTCCCTCAGAGCAAGTTGTCTCATGGCAAAGTTGAATGATTTCATTCGTGTGTCATGGGCTATGGCTCAGTTCTCTTCTATGGCGCTCCCATCTCTGCCCTTATGAAAGAGATATGTTTGGTTCTCAGCACCTTTACAACCACTTTGATACAGCAGAATACAGTCTCTTTAAAATTATAGTCTTTTCCATGCCAGAAGAAACACCAGTCTGCAATTCTTTGTACTTGAATTGGGTTCTGGGTCAGCTCACGGTATCAGGAGAGGAACAATCTACTGAATTCTGACAACTGAAAAAGTGATTGGGCAGTCAGTGAAAGAAAAACCATTTTCTTTAAATTTGAACTAGAGGAGAGGGTACAAGAAGGCACTGTTCTGAATAAAATCACATACACCAATTTATATGTACATATCCAGAACTGAAAGTGTTTTTTAAACAATTTAAAGAGGACTATACAGTAATCAGGCTACAGAGGATGGCAGCTGACAGAGCAGAGGAGCCTGGCATGTGGTGGTCCATGGGTGTCCGCACTGGCCCTTTGGAACCTCCTGCCTGTGGAACTGCGTCTCCAGACGGAGTTGTTGCCCTTTAGAAAAGAACTAAAAACCTGGCTGGCAGGCCAAGTTTGGGGTGCAGGTGGAGGGGTGGCTTCCGTTGGGTGGTTAATATAGGGGAGGATGCCTGCCCCACGGTTTCTTCGGTTCCTGCACCCCTCTCTTTTTAGGGATGGGTTCTTATTGCTGGTTTTTATTTGTTTTATTTGTTTTTATCTGTTTTTACCCACTGTTGTGAACCGCCCGGAGTCGGCTTTGGCTGAGTGGGCGGTATAGAAATTTAACAATAAATAAATAAATAGAATGGGGTCACAAAGGCCCAGACTCGACTGTGCAACTGAACAACAATACAGTATTTAGAATGTGCGATTGAGAACAGTACCATATTGAACACACTGATCTCATCTGATTTTGGAAGCTAACTAGATTTCAGTGCTATATTTGTATGAAAACCCCACAGAAAAACAATGGATCACCAGATAAAGCTGGGAAAGATTTGGAGATCTATTTGCTTGTTAGAGTTGACCATAGCAGGGTACATGAAGGATCAGACTTCATATAAGCCATTCCAGATATTATAAGCAAGCTTCTGATGTTCTTGTGATCCCTGCTGCACGGCTTCTGTCCTAACACATGGGCAGGGTCAGCAAGAAAGTGGTAACAAAGCAGTCAGTTGTGGCCCTGCTGTTCCCTCACATAACTGTGACCAAACAAAATCACAAATGCCTGCTTGCTCTGTAAAGGGCCTCTGTAGCTATCAATCACTAAGAGAAAACTGTAATCAAATACAATTAAAATGTTAGAAAAAAGAACTCACCCTTCCTTCCTTCCTTCCTTCCCTCCCACATCCAGCAACACATGTGGTTATCTGAATATATAGGAAAGAAGCTAAGAAAATAATTTTCTGCTTAGCAAAAAACATTGTGAATTCCAAGAATATTACAGGATTGTTTTTAACCGGTTTCCCTGATTTATATTAAGGCTTAAAGTGAAAATAAAAAACGACAACTTAAAGAGGATTTTCGTGCAGTATATTTGTTATTCATCTTGTTGTCGCCACAGCATGTGGGATTTGTGTGCGTTTAAGATATCAACTTAACATTGTAGCCGTCACTTTTTCCCTGCTGCTGCCTGTTGATGGTCTGCCAAAGTGAAGCTGCAGAATCAAGCATGATTTTTAGAGAAAACTTCATTTAGAATATAGGCCATGTGGAAATGAAGAGAAGTAGCAGTCACGTGCTACTTTTCATTGAGGGCAAACATACTAATAAAAGAAATCTGTAGAAAAGCAAGAAAAAATGGCTTCATTACACGTATCTGAAGCACTTAGGAACACCCTATTAGTTTTTACTGGGAAAGCCCATACCACTGACTTTGCATGGGGTAGATAAATATCACTAAGTAAAGGTCGCCCTTGCTCGAAAGCCAGCCGTATTCGACTCTAGGGTTTGGTGCTCATCTCCGTTTATAACCAAAGAGCCAGTGCTGTCTGTGCCTGCAGACATTTCCGTGGGCATGTGGCAGGCATGACTAGACAGTACAAAGAACTCAGTTTACTTCCCCGCCAAAGTGGTACCTATTTACCTATTTGCAAGTTCTTGTTTTTGAACTGCTAGGTTGGCAGGAGCTGGGACAGAGATACAAGCTCACTCCATCATACAGCACTCGGGTCTCGAACTGCTGACCTGCCAGTTGTCAAGTTCAGTGTCTTAACCACTAAGCCACCACAGTTACTTAAATATCACTAGAGATCACTACATTGTTCCAGACTTCCCTAGGCAGCATAGCTACCCACTATGCTACACACTCACTGCCTTGTTCCCACTTCTTTGCTGACCCTGCCCATTCTAGCTGCAGGATTCCTAGAGTGGTAGTCCATAGAAGTAACTTTTCTCAGCTCTCATTCAGGGCATACATCCTAAACACATTGGGTTCAAAGTTTCTTAAGGCAGCAGACAGAATGTGGGGCCAACTAAATATTTTTGCATTTCAACTTCCATCCACCTAGATTTGCTAGGTCAGCAACATTCCACAAACTGCGATTTCCAGACCCCATCCTTGAACTGTGGAATGAATCCTTGGGGTCTCTGTAATGTCACAGCGGCAGAACTAGTAAATATTAGGAAGGGTGGGGTGGGGGTTTCCATTCCTGCGAGGGCAATTAGAAGGATCATGAGTCTAATACAGTACAGTAAAACCCCTACTTACGGGGAAAAATCGTTCTGTAGGCTTTTGCTTTAATCGTTTTTTTATGTAACTGGAAGCAAACCCATAGGAAAAATTATTTTTATGTAACTCAAAGCAAACCCATAGGAAAAATTATTTTTATGTAAATCAAAGCAAACCCATAGGAAAAAGAATCTTTATGTAACTCAAAGCAAACCCATAGGAAATCATGTCAATTGGGACATGGTTTTAGCACAAAATATAAGTCAAATTTTATGTAACTTGAGGTATATGTAAGTCGAGGTTTTTCTGTACTAGTATGACAGAAATGAGTCAATAGTTTAAATTTGTGTGAAGCAGCAATTTATAGTTGGAAATGCAACGTGTATGTGTGTGCAAAGACAGGCAGATAGATATATACACATTTTCACATATATATTAAAGGAAAGTCTTCTCATGATAGTGAATACATGTTCCATTAAGGTGTTATTTCCCTGCTTCAGATAATTTATATTCAGGCTGCTTTCTGGCAGGGCAATATTGTAGAGCTAGTGCCTTGCATAAAGATCCTAATTTCAATCCATAATACCTCCAGATGAAATGATATTGCAGCATGTGATAAGAAAAAGACTGAACTGAAACCAATCAGAGAGATCCATGCCAATCACAGCAAATGATCTACAAGCAAAACTCAGAAAATTAGAATATTGTTCAAATGCCCATTCATTTCACTTAAAAGGTGAAACAAATATATGAGATAGACTCACTACATGCAAAGTGAGAGATGTCATGCCTTAATTCGTTATAATTGTGATAATCAATGGCGTACAGCATGCATGAGATTATGTGATGATTATAGGGGACATGAGATTGGGGGTTGGGGTTTTCATAAACTGTAAGCCATAAGCATCAATATTATAACAAAGTAAGGCTTGAACTATCTCACTTTGCATGTAATGAGCCTATTTCATATATTTGTTTCACCTTTTAAGTTGCATTACTGGACTGAATGAACATTTGCACAATATTCTAACTTTCCGAGCTTCACCCTGTAGATGGGTCTCGCTAGATGAGATGCTGATTCCATCTTTACACTCTCAAAGGGAAAAGTATTCTAAGACTAGCTTGCCTCAAGCTGTATTTGGCAAATTTGCTTGCTTTTGTTTTGTAATCAGTCAGTTAGGAGATAGTATGGTGTTTACATATTAGATTTGGTGGGTACACAACACAGAAATACATGTATGTCTGAAGACAGAACACTATAAAAGAAGGAAATGAGCATTTCCCTAAATGCATAATCTGACCTTTGATTAGATGGGCCAATTGTTAGTGATGGGATTTTTTGATTTCTTGATGATATAACAGATGATACCAAACTGAAGCTGAAGGGCATGTTTTGAAGTAAAGTGAAAGTTATGTTTATGCAGGATCTAATTACAGCAGTAATATAATAACATCCCGTGAAATGTTATTAAAGGAGTTGCTTTGCTTTGGACATGCATGCCTAGCCCTTATTAATGTTAATCAAAGTTTTGAAAGTAAATCAGCAATAGAACTGATATCTAAATTAATTATAATTAAACAATCCATGTTTACTTAGGTCACATGAAACAATTTATTCCACAATAATGTACAAGACAACTCTGCGGTGAGACGTGGGGATGGGATAGTGTGGGGACAGTGGGAAAAGAGGATTAAGTTAAAGTCTTGCTTTGAATAATTAGATTGTGACAAATGGTTCTGCATGGGAAACTGCAAATATGTTGGCTCCAGGCCACATTCACAGAGCACTTTCTTCCGCACATCTTTTTCAGAAACGACGGAGTTCAATCAGAAACAGTCTAGCAAATAAATGTGCCTTTCCATGAATACACTTGTCACAGGCAAGTTCTTCATTAAACAGTTACTTACGCTACATGTGACAAGCTGTTGTTGACCATCCAGCCATTGATATTTCCAGAGAGATGCAGTGAGGACTTCCACCTCATTCACTTTTCCATCACATTTCCTGGCAGTTCATGCACAATCATAAAACTGATAAACATGGCATAAGTATTGTGTTTAATAGTGGTAGACTAATTCTCATGCTATTTCTCTCCCCATTTTTGCTATGGACTTGGACAACTATTCCTATATATGAGTTGCTTCATAGTTTTGCTAGCGTTTACACCATTCAGAAGTTCTGAAATATTTGTCTGTTTGTCTGTCTGTCCACACAAGGAGTACTTTAGATTATTTACAATAAAATCATGAAGCCAACAGAATACAACAATTCTGATAAACTGCATACATTGCAATGAAAGAGGAGAATTGTCTAAAAGTAAGCATTAGCTTCAATTGGTAACAGCTTCGCAAATACAGTACAGTCACAGCTGTATATAGCAGGGCCAATCCCAAAATGCACCTCCAAATCACCTGCACTTTGAGTAGACCTGCCCTTTGCTGTCTCGCAGGACTTGGAATACTGAGTATCCATCTTCTGCTCTATGATGGTAGCCTGTTCTTCTGGCTGTGGGTCCAGCTGTTACGTTTGTCCTGGAAGCCAAGTTTGCTACTATCTTTCCCTGTGAAAGTAGACCTGGCTACTGAACCAGGAAAAGAGGCACACCTTCTAAATTTGTTATCCTGGAACATTAAAGCAACCACACTCAGTAAAGCCAGACTTTCCTCCTGTATAGGCTTGTCATCTGCCACAGCACTTGGAAATCCCCATGCTAATGAGACTGAAACAATGGGAAGCAAAAGAAAAATTGGCCTTCCTGCTCCATGGTACAAATCCATATGTGACCAAAATAAATGTTGCCGAGTTTGCAGTAAATAATCTCTTAGATAGCTTTAGTCCCTTTACAAAAGGATATTGATTTATGTGTGGAAAATTTAAAAAAAAACTTTAGTTGTCCCTAGAGTGGTATTGTGTTTCTGTGAAATGCACTCATGAACACATCTCTGGCTACTGAATTTGACACCAGGTATGGTTTCCAAACAATTTTCAAAGGCAGAAATAAAAAAAATGGTAGCCTAAATGTCTGGTAGTTAAGGCATGCACCAGATGCACTTTTTCAAGAAAGATGATAAAACTGGGATATCAGCCAAAGCTGAACAAAATAATTTATTTTAATATTTCCTGCCTGACAATCCAGGAGTAGTACAGAATCAAAAATACAAAAGAATTGTGCTTCTAAAGGTGTGTATATGTATCTATATGTATGGAAATTCTGATTAAACTGAAACTCTTGGTCAGAAGCAGAAGTTACAGGTAGCGCGTAATTAGCACTAAAAGCCTCTTAATGCGCAAGAGAGAAGATTGAGGGAGTCACTCTATGTTTGTGAAATTAGACTTCAAAGGAATCCTTGCTGAAGTACAAAAACCAATCATGGAAAAAAGCAAGCTAATCCACATAATCCGAGAGGTGAAAGAAGCTCACGCATTTTACATTAGTTAAATGTTTCCCTCTTCAAGTGGTGGCCTCTCTCTAGCATCCATTTCTGGTCCAATTCACAAAAGAGGCTAATCCATACACCGAGAACAGAAAGGAGTGACCAGAAGAAGTGAGAAATAACATTTTGACAAACAGATTATCAAATGAATATACTGTATGTGACATGGGAAATGACTGGGAATATTAACTCCTAATACAGTAATCTTATTCATGTAGATTCTGTGATCAGTGAGACATTAGGCCCTACCTCCCCAACAAAGAGCTGATGATGGCAAGAAATCCTTTTGAGAAAGTCATCTTCATTCTTGCTTTTATCAGTCCAGAGAGGCTAAAAGCAAAGTTTTCTCTGATTTTTCCCATCACTAGCTAAGTGAACATCTCTGGCCATGCCTTTGTTATTCCTGCTTGCCTAGCCCCTTGGCAGAACAAGGCTGTCACGCCAACAGATCAAGTTTGGAATAAGTCAAGGAAGAACTGAACTTGGTGTGAGTAGATTGACGAGTGGCCCAATCATGTTAGCAAATTCCACAATTCTTATAAAAATAGACCTTAATTTGTCCTATTTTTGTTGTGGTACCGATCTATATGCTGTTATCACCTCTGCCCAAAGCTGGAAGGCAGTCATCTTCATTTTGAGCTGAATTCATTAAAAGAGCATTAAGTTTTTCAGAGATCAGGTCTCTAAAAATCACTTTCTCAACCCCCTGAATCCAGAATTTTGTTAGAGAATCCACTCAGTTTATCCTTTTCTCCTAACTTCCTGAATCTGGCCTAGGATCTTTGTGAGCCCATCCCTTTGTTTTAATTTTTTTACCACTCCAAAGGAAGTCCCTAAGCTTCAAGAAAAACTAATGAGACTAAAGAGAGATAATTGCTGACATCCCTAAATTTGTTTCTGGACAGTATTTTCACAGCACAGTGGCAGCTTTCTCATCTATTCCATCCACCCCCATTTCTATTGGGAGAGGATCCACTCTTTGCAGGCGCACCCCCCAATAAAGGACTCAGACACTGATAAAAGTGGATAACGGCATTGGGCCACATTTATTGATTCATGCCCTAGTCCGAATTATAAATTTCTATTGGTAATTGACCAATCATAATTCTTAAGGCAAGCAGGCCGAAGTAACACTGGTAAGGTACCACCCAAAATTGCCAACGGCAATTGCTACAATGTATCCATTTGTATCAATTTGTTTGTTGACCACAAACAAATTGTTGACCGTAGTCAATATCTAACTAATGACCCCACCCTCTGACGCGTATCCGTAAAATCACGTAGTGATGCATGCTGTCTAGCTATAGCCATCAGCCCGTCGCCTAGTTCGTCGTTGACCGGACAACGTTTAACCAACTTATGCCTGTCTAGTGTTGTCCAGTCAATTGCGAACTTGCCGGATACCTGTGGGTCATAATGTTTACCTTACCAGTGCTACCCGCCACACGGAGGGGCTTCAAAGAAGGCTCGACGCCCCCCCCAGACCGTCAGCTCGGTCAACAGGCCTGCTCGCCAATCACCCAACAGGAGGTCCATACCTCCTCGCGACAGATGGGCCCCATCCCCTGCATACAAGTCATAACTTTGTAGGCTAATAGCGGGGTGACGACTGACCCTCCCCCAAGCCCTGTCGACAAGGAAAGGCGCCACTGCCCTATTCACCATGCGTCTAGCACGGTCAAGGGCCAGGAGGTCAACGCCCCCTCTGTAGGAATGGCGCGGGACCATGTCCGACCAAACAAGGGTTGTGGCGGGCCAGACGTAATGCAGGTAGGCGAGGTCCTCGCAAATCGCATGCTTCAGCGACAAGCCGGTGACCTGGCCCAAATCATTGCCCCCCAGGTATATGATCAGAATGTCAGGCGGGTCAGCATTCTGGCCTGAAAAAAGGAAAGGCAGCAGCTCCCGCCATAACATCCCAGGCTTACCATGCCATGTGAGACTTGTGTATGCACCCAGTCCCAGTTGGGGTCCCCACTCTGTCGCCGCAGTGTAACGCGCTGCCCTGTGCACGTAGCTATGGCCCACCAGCCATACTGTCACCGGTGTAATACGACACCCCGGGTCTGTAAAGAAAAATGAGGAAAAGTAGGTAAGGTGACTGGGTTGGTACTCACGGCGGGAGTGGGCGCACATAAAACTGAAAACATTGCGAGCCCCACCGTCCCATGCTACGTATGTCAGCCCCGGAATACCCAAAAGCAGCTGCGGTTGAGGCCGCCCCTATACGGAATGAATGGGTGCCATAGCGGGCGCCTGGGAGGCCCACACTGGCCAGCGCTTTGCCCGTCACCTTCCAAAATTGAAATTTAGTAAGGGGAGACCCATCTTGGTGACAGAAAAACGGGCCATGGTGCGTGCCACGCAGTGCCAGGAATTCCTGTAGGGCACCAACCGGACAGATATCTGCCAAAGAACACCGTAGCAGTCGCACACCACTGCCTACGCCATGCTGATCGGTCTTAGAGGAGCGTATCCTCAACTGAGCCCAGTCTTTGGCAACACAGACATCCTCGAGTTCCAGTGCCCTATGACTTGCATCCGCCTTAGACAGCATCACAAGCTCGCTGATGCGGAGCGCTCCAAAAAATGCCACCGTTGTGGCTGCATGGAACAGGGCTGCCTCATATGCATCAAAACAGAGGCAAGGCCAGCCCCGGGCCAACAGGGTAAGGACCCCTGGGGAAATCGGGTGGCGGTCGTCCGGGCAACGCCCACGCTCGCGCACCCACCCCTCCAAAACATGTCTCACACGGAAGTCAGAGGTGCTGTCCACATGACCCCCCACCTTGGCCATAAAAGCCAACACTGAAAGCTTAGATGCTATGGTGCGAGGTGCAAGGCCCTGAGAATGCAGGTAAACCATGAACCGCAGAACATGGGTTACCGGGATCGGCCAGGTTCCTGGCAGTTGAAATTGGGTACAGAATGCCCTGAAAGAATTAATTGCGTGGTGATACGCCTTACGGGTGCGTGGCGCTAGCGACAGGCCAATCGCCCGGTTCACCTCTCCTTGTCAATGGTCCATATCTCCTCCGGGAGTGGCGAGGGAAATTCCTCCGCATCCGGGGCCAAGGCACGGAACCGGGAGATCTGTAGGCGGGACAAAGCGTCAGCAATATCATTATTAACCCCTGGGACATGACTGGCCCTGAACAGTACGTTGAGGCGCAGGCTGCACAACACAAATTGGCGCACTAGGTCCATAACCCTGGGCGATTTAGAAGTCTGTGCATTGACAATGTGGACCACAGCCGCATTGTCACACCAGAAATGCATGACCGAGTTGGACCACTCCTGGCCCCATAGCATCAAAGCACCTAGGATAGGGAAAAACTCCAGATATGTGAGATCACGCAGGCGACCCGTGCCTGCCCAGGCTGGTGGCCACCCACCATAGGCCCACTTCCCATTGAAGTACATCCCATAACTGAGGGATCCCGAGGCATCAGACTGAATCTGAAATTGAGGGGAAGCCAGGAGGTCATACCTCCAAAATGAGACCCCATTGAACTCCCTCAGGAACTGTAACCAGACAAGCATGTCTGCCCTGATACCCCGGGTAAGCCGAACCCTATGGTGAGGCCTGGATAATCCTGCCATAGCGTTGCACAGGCGCCGGGCAAAAGCCCTGCCCGGTGCGACCACCCTGCAGGCGAAATTAAGGTGACCATGTAGCACCTGCAGTTCTCTCAGTGATGCCCTGCGCTTGGTCAGCAAGTCCGAGATAAGGGCCACTATCCTTGACACCTTATCCCGCGGTAACCTAGACGCCTGCGCTATCGTGTCAATCTCCACCCCCAGGAAGACTAGCTGGGTAGATGGGCCCTCGGTCTATCCGGGCGCTAAAGGGACACCGAGTTCCTCCATTAGCATCTGAAATGTGTTGAGGAGACGTGTACACGTGTCCCAGCCCCGTTCACCCCCGAATAAAAAGTCATCCAGGTAATGGGCTACAGACCGGGACCCTGACCTGCGGACGAAAGCCCACTCTAGGAAGGTACTGAAACGCTCGAAAGCCGAGCATGATATGGAACAGCCAAAAGGCATGGCCTTATCAAAGTAATATTCGCCCCAAAATTTGAAACCCAGCAATTCAAAGTCGCCCGGGTGCACCGGCAAGAGGCGAAAAGCCGACTTAATGTCGCACTTAGCCAGCAGCGCACCCGGGCCACATGATCGCACCATGCGCAGCGCGTGGTCAAAAGATGTATACCTGACTGAGCAAAGGTCATCAGGGATAGCATCATTGACCGATCAGCCGGCTGGGTAGGACAAGTGATGGATAAGGCGAAACTCGCCTGGAGACTTCTTGGGAACCAAGCCCAGGGGCGATACCTTAAGGTTAGTGAACGGGGGTACAGGGAAAGGGCCAGCGACCCTGCCCGCATTGACCTCCTTATTAATGCTGGCGGCAGCCACCTCCTCCCTCCCCCTAAGGGACAAAAGGTTGGGGGCATCCTGAGGGGACCTATCACCCATGAAAGGAATACGGAACCCCTGCCTAAAGCCCCGAAGGAGATAATCCGCATCCTCCCCCTTCGGGTACAATGCGAGCCAACGCTCCAACATGTCCACATTAATTGGGGAGGGAGCCTTTCGGTGAACCAGCTCCATCTGCGGCAGTCTTGCCAGCCCACTGTCCGCCCCTCCCTCTGCCCCGCGTCCCTCCAGGCCTGGGACAGGCAGAGGCTGCATGGGGGCCCGCACAGGTGGGACACTCATGTCTGTACTTGCAATTCTTCTTATTGCAGGAACCATTAGACAAGAAAGTCCAGCACAGCAGGCGGGCTGGAACCCCCTGCCCCGCCACCTGGCGGGGAACCTGTGCTGGAGCCGCTCGCTGGACCGCATGTCCACAATGGTATCTTTCCCCTGGTGCGGGGCGCGTGGGCGTCATGTACAGAAGCCAAAGCCTCTGGCATGGCTCATCCCACCTCATCTCAGGGTGCAGGGGAATTCGCATACGGAATTCCTCGTCGTAAGCCAACCACGACGGGCCCGGAAAGTCAACCATCGCCCGATAGATGTCCAAATACTGGACCATCGGAATTGCCAAATCCGGCCGGGCCCTCAGGTACACCGCCATGTAGATGAGGTAAGCCGGCAGCCAGTTGGCCCACGTTCGTGGTGGCTTGCGACGACGTGCCTGTTCCTTATCCTTCTCATCCTGCCCCTCCCTCTCTTCTTTGGTGGGCTCCCTATTTAGGAGTGAGAAGATATCTACATACTCCCCCCGCTATATTTTCTCTTTGGTGGCCTGAGCCAAGTGGTCACCCAGTGGCAAGGAATAGCCCGCTGTCGGCAAGGCCGAGACAGGCACCGCAGAAACTGCGGGCATCTGGAAAGGGGCTTGGACTAACCCAGCCACCCCCAAAACATTCCCCACAGGGTAGGAAACACCCCCCACCACGGGGCCCTGGGTGGTAGTTGTCGTCGCCGGGTGGGGCATCAGCGGCTGTACCGCCGCACCACCCACGCGAGGCCAAGGCCATTGGAAAGCACGCCCCCCCCAACGTGGCCACATGTGTAGGTGCACTAGTTTGGACCGCATACTCACATGCTGCACCCCCGCGGGCCGCCCCCACCGGGGGTTCCGGCCCACTGGGGGCGTCGGAGCTCACGACCACCGTAGAGCTCGTCGCCGGGGCCTGACCCGCACTGGCCTGTTGGTTGGGGAGCTGCGAGGCAGTGGCCGAAGTCGCGCCACGCGCCTCAAGCTGCTCGACCCGTCCCGTTGCCTGCCGCTGCCCAGCAGACGACGCGTCAAAATGAACCCCAAAGGGAGCCCCAGCGTGGCTGGCCCGAGCCAGGGAAGCCTCGAGGGCCGCAACGCGGGCCAGTAAGGCCTCCACACTGACGTGGGGCCAAGGGCCAGCCGGCCCGCCTGCCACGGGCGTGGGTACAGGTCCTTGTACCCCGGGGCCCGAATAGGGCCATGACCCCACAACCAGGCCCGGTAGGGCCGATGTAGGCACCTGCCAAGGAAGGGGACCACACCACCCCCCAAGGCTGGAAGGCCCCGGAGTGAGCTGCGCCCCTATAGAGGAAGGCCCAGTAGAATGGGCACCAGGAGCGGTGTCCACCGCTTGCGGGCCGCGGGCCGCAGCCCATGCTGGACCCATGCTTGGGTCCCCAGCCTCCGGCCAGGGGGGAATAGACCCCATCCCACCGGTCCCGGTGGGTGCAGGCAAAGGCGGCTGCCGGGGAGGCGCAGCCGCGGTCCTCCAACCCGGATTGCGCCTCCGAACCGCACGAGCCGCGCTCGCGGCCGCCTTCTTCTTCGAAGGCATCTCAGTCCAACCTATGGGAAGCCGAAGGAAGAAAATCAGCAGCCAAAAGGCTTCCCAGTCAAGGCAAAAGCGACGGAGGTAAGAAGAAAAACTTCTCCGCTCCGTCGCTTCGCAAAATGGCAGCTCGGCTGCCTCGTGGCCACCCCTTTTATAAGGGAGCTGGCCACGCCCCTAACTACCCGGATGCCTTCGTCCAGTGGGGGGGGCGCAAAGAGCACGGCGGCCATTTTGGCGCCGCGCTTGCATTCTCCCTTCTCATCCTTGTAGCAAGCTTTGCCTTCCAAATTACTTATCCCCAACGCCTGCTACCTCCTGGAATTTGAATCTATGTATTTATGCTTTCCCAAGCCTTGAAATGCTTTGAAACAGCAATCTTCTCAGCCTGAACAGTTTGCTTCCTTTGAATTAATATTTCCCTGTAGTATTTCTGAAGCTCATGCAACATCTAGTCATTTCCTTACAGTCTCCCTTTTATTCAACTTTTATTCCCTTTTATTCTCCCTTTTGCTCCTCAACATAGTCACAGGGTATCATTTGGTTTTTGTATGTCTAATAAAATTCCTATTTTGAATAGCTCTGAATAGCAGCGTAAATTGCAACTTGTGAGTTTGATCCTGACCAGGGCTCATGGTTGACTCAGCCTTCTATCCTTCTGAGGTCAGTTAAATGAGTACCCACCATGTTGGGAGCAAAATGCTAATTACTCTGTGAACCGCCCAGAGAGTGCACTAAGTGCTATGGGTCAGTATATAAGTGTGATTGCTTTGCTATACAGAGGAGTTGACCCTGCTGAGTCAATGGGGGTATTCTAATGCAATTTAACTATATTAAGCAGTAGGATTTCAGTTGATGGTCTTGGACCTCAGCTGCTCCGGATCAATTCATATCCACTTGTTTCTTTTTGCTTCCAATCAACAACATCAAAGGAATTTGGGGAAAGAAAATGGAGACTTACTCTTGAAAGAGGAGTCCTTTCCAACCAGTTGTGAGGAAAGAATTCATTGTTCTGTCTTTTGCTATACTGTCCCAGACAATCTCTGGGTTACCCATTTTGTATAGTGCACAACAACAGAGGATGGAAATTCTGGACCATGTCTGCATCCCACGCTAGCATCTGTATCACATCAGATCAAGACACGAACATCCTGCTTGCAGATGGTTTTTCTATACACATGCTGCCGTGTGATAATCACATTTCCTTTTATCAAATGTCTGGTAGTTAGGATTTAAGTTTGTCATTTATTTATTTATTTATTTATTGAAATTTTACAAATATTGATTAATTGAATTCCACTGCTTTTTTTCAAAATACATTATGCTTCACATTTGCCTTTTGTATTAGGTAAAATCCCCCTATTAATGCTTTAAATATTTAACTCTTGTTATTTAATATTGCTATGGTGTGCTCTTAAAATGTACTCAGTTATGATAATTAAAAATTTATAACTCTTCTAATAATCCAGGGAGAATACCGTATATACTTGAGTATAAACCAACCCGAATATAAGCTGAGGTAACTCATTTTTACCTGAAAACCCAGGAAAATAGATTGACCCAAGTATAAGCCGAGGGTGGGAAATGCAGCAGCTGCTAGTAAGTTTTAATAATCAAAATACATGAAAATATGATAAAATTAATTAAATTGTTAGCACATCTCAATCTGATGCAGTCTTGGGACCCTCATGGTCACTGACCCAAGTATAAGCTGAAACCCGGCTTATACTCAATTATATACGGTAATTACTTTGTGTTTGCATTGTATCTGACCCATTAGTGTATCTATATGTTATGTCTCATAAAGCTGGAACCAATTCATAGCAACCTTGATAGAGATTTCAAGGTAAGTGAAATATTATAAAGTTATTTTGTCAATTCCAATTGCTCCCCCATATGTTTCTATGGTCTAACAGAAATCTGAATCCCAATCTCCTGAACCCCAATTCATCATTATATACACTACAAAATACTAAGTATAGATTTTGTCTACATTATATCAATATAGAATTGCATTTGCCATTTGGACTGTCATGGCCAAATATCCAGTGTGATGTAGCCAATAGAGTGATAGATTGGGACACAGTCTGTTGCAATGGCTACCAGATGTAGGAGTGGCTGGCCGCAAGGAAGATACACGAGACAATCGTGCGGTGAAGTCCAGCCCCGATCTCGGTTGGGTGGTATGTATTTATTACCCTGCCTTGGGGTGATACGCGTGTAGGATGCGCGTGATCCCCTAATACAGAAGGCTTGCATACGTGGCATTTTCTGGTGGTCAAGACAATACCTGCTCTTGGACATTGCCCTGTGGTTAATAGACAACCCACAACTATTTAAGGTCTGGGCTGGTGAAACCCATTGTTCCTGCCCTATCTCGGAGTCTTATGTGTATTGACTCCGGGTACCTAGCTTGTTCTGCTGTCTGGCACGGCTTATTTGCCCAACCTAATCTGCAGCCAGAAGCAGAGGATTGTGTATTTCCATTAGAGTCATCATCTTTGGTTTTTGCCCTGTTTCTATCGTAGCCATCAGCCAAGGCTTTATGATTTGCCCCCCAAACTAACTAACTAGGCCGTACCCCAATTGCCTTTCCTGCAAAGCCCGGTTGGTTCCCGGACCTGTTGAAGGCCAGGCGAACCCCTGTGGAAAGGTTTGGCCAATTATTCCCGTGGGCAACCCACACAGTGTTCAAATCTCTCTTCAGCCATGGAAACCCTTCTATTAAGCTTGCTATAGCTTGTTTCTGACTTGACAGTACGTAATAATAAATACCCTCCTACAGTTCAGCGGAAGGTACCCCAGCTTTTTAGCAGAGAATTTTATATATCTCACTAAACTATAGATTCCAGTATTCCATAGGATGGAGCTATGACAGTAAGTGATGTTAAACTGATGTAACTGTGTGGTCTAGATAACTTTGTAGTCAGGGAAATTGTAAAAGAGTACTTGTGTCCCTTGTACCAGTATAGAGCAGCATCAATCCCTCTTACAGGGGACTAAAGTGTTGAATGCTGACACAGGAAAAACAACAGCAGGGAGATATAGGTATGCTTGGAAAAGTCCCAAGGTTTGCAAAACATACCAAAAAAAAGACTCAACCCTGCCCAACAAAGACTAAGCATGTGCAATAGCCACACAGTGTCAAGTACAAGTTGGGAAAGAAATGTGGAAACCCTTTGATATCAGAGTTTTTACAGCTGGTTCACCACTGTGATATTAAACATTTAATGTCCCAGGTTTAATCCCTGGGCTGTGAAAACTCCTGTTTGAAACTGTTAAGGGCTGCTCCTAGTTCGTATGAATAATACTGAGTTAGCCTAACTCAACATAAGGCAGCTTTCAGTGTTCCTGTATTATTTAACAGTCTCTCCAATTTTATCTAGGTGAGGGGTTTTCCATGTGCCTCTTTTATTTCTTTGCTATCCTTCTTTAATCTACCACAGCCTGCCTCTCCCCCCACCCCACCCCCCACCCCGAACTCAGAAACACCATTCTGTTTTGGCTCACGTTGAGAATTTATTAGGCTGTTCTAATACTGAACAGTAGTGAAAGCTGCAGGAAAGCCATATTGTCTGCTTGGGCAAGCAGCCCCATGGCTAGGAGATGACAAAACACAACTTATTCGATTCCTTTCTCTCGGTCTCACTTTAGGGGAAAAAAGAAAAGCTACCCCAGATCCCCCCTCACACACACACCCGGTCAAATACAACCTGCAACTTGCTATAAACATTTGTTGGTGTTTTAAGAACAACCTGACAGGAAAAGAACACAGTGGGCATTCTTGATGGTACAAGGAATTCCATCCTGTCAGCTCTGAACAGAAAAATAACAACAGCAGCGGCGCTTTTAAAAAGAAAAATCCCCATAATCTTGATACTCTCAGTACAGTATTTTATTCCTCGTGCTCCTCGCGTTTAATAAAAAACTAAGCAGCAGGTGCTGCAATAGGTATGTGGGGAGGGAAAGACATTATGCACCACTCGTGCAACTCTTGGGCTGAGAAAGCAAATGAAAAACACACTGCCTTTCCAGAAACTTCTTTCTTGTTGGACCCCCTGCTAAGATGAAAGGTCAGGCAAAGAAAGCGAGGGAGGCAAGGGGGGGGAGGTATTTGACTGGGAAGACAAACGAAAATTTAATACAAGCCAATACTGGCACTGATAGTCAGGAGTGATTATATTCTTTGAATGCCAGATGTTAGGCGCTTTCATAAAAGGAACCCAGATATAATCCATTTAAAAACAAATAGAGCCCCAGATAGATTTCCCTCGCTGCAGAGGAGAAGTTTTTGGAGGTTTTGCAGAGGAATATTCTCTTTGAGTGCAAATGGAAATGTGGGGGAGTGAAGAGGGGGGCTGAGCTCTGATGACGTCTTGCTGCCCCCTGCAGTTTCTCAATTTCACAACAAGAAGGAAGGATAGAAAAGAAAAACAATTGTTGGGTAAAGCAGCCAGTGCTAAAGCGGTGGATAACATGACAGCAGTGTTTTCCAAATATTGTAGGTCAGAGCAGGAACTGGTCATGCTGACACCAAGAGCAAGGAACATGTTTCCCAACCCATTACACAGTGGGTATGGGTCGTAGAGAATGTGGTGTCCTCCCACAAAGAAAGAGGAAGTGTGTGGTTCCGCCGCGCTCCTGGCCCCGGTGGGGGCGAAGAGGCCCTTCCCGGCCACACCACCTGCCGGCGTTCCCGGGCCCCGCCCTCCCATCGCCTTCGGACTCAAAAGGCGAGGGGGTGCTGGGCGAGCCGCTGCCGCCGCGCTCCTGGCCCCGGTGGGGGTGAAGAGGCCCTTCCCGGCCACACCACCTGCCAGCGTTCCCGGGCCCCGCCCTTCCCTTGCCTTCGGACTCAAAAGGCGAGGGGGTGCTGGGTGAGCTGCCACCGCCGCGCTCCTGGCCCCGGTGGGGGCGAAGAGGCCCTTCCCGGCCACACCACCTGCCGGCGTTCCTGGGCCCCACCCTCCCCTCGCCTTTGGACTCAAAAGGCGAGGGGGTGCTGGGTGAGCCGCCACCGCCGCGCTCCTGGCCCCGGTGGGGCGAAGAGGCCCTTCCCGGCCACACCACCTGCCGGCGTTCCCAGGCCCCGCCCTCCCCCCTCGCCTTCAGACTCAAAAGGCCGCACCGAAGCTCTCCTGGGCCCCCGCCATCGGCCCAGTATGGGAGCCACCTGCGGTCACCGGCCCCGCCTTCCTCCGGCCCTGTCTTGACCGGAGGGATAAAAGGACGCCGCGCTGCAGCCGGGGACGCCGCGCCGAAGCCCTCCTGGGCCCCCGCCTTCAGCCCAGGATGCGAGCCACCCGCGGCTCTCTCCCCGGGCCAAGTCGGTCAGGGGAGATGGGAGCGTTGGCGCAGCTGTGCCTTGTTCTTGGCGGGGACTTTGGAAGCTGCTGCCACCGAGACGCTGAAGCCGAAACACCACCTCGGCTCTCTCCCCTGGCTGTGGTGAGAGGGGGGGCAGGGAGGGAGACAGAGGGACTGAGGCTGATGTTGCCGCAGCTGGGGAAGTTGGGCTGGGCACTATATGGGATGTGAGCTTTTGGTGTATGCAAACCAAGACACAGGACACAGCCTCGGGCTGGGTTAACTCAGGTTTATTGCATCGTGGACAGAGGGAACATGAGGTAATGGCGGATCGATAGCTCTTTATATACAGTCGTAATACATTTGAACGTGGTTCCATGGTAGCCCATTGGCTACTGTCTGCGTGACGTCATTGCGGGTCACGCCCTTCTTGTCCAGGTGTAGGTGATGGCGGGAAAACTTCCCGCGCTGTTGCCTTTGATGAGTTTGGACCAAGGGAGCTTGGACGCTCGCTGCTGCCAGCTGGTGGTCATTAGCTCGCGTCCTCTTACAGGGTTCATATGATGCAGCTGAAGGTTACATTGTTGCTATAGGCAAGGTTACATTGGTTCAGATACATTGTGGAAGGTAAAACCATTAGAACACAACACCCCTCCCCCCTAGGACGAGACAAAGTCTCGAGCCCACACTTAAACACACTCCCCCCCCTAGGAGACAAAGTCTCTCAGCCAAGATGGCTTATTTCGAACACGCTGGGGTCTCGATGCGGGCTGCCTTTCCCCGGGTTTGCTACCTTCTCTTTGTCCCCTGGTTTCCTGTCCTGTAATTGGAGAGGGAGACTCGTTAGTGACTTGCCGCGGCTCCGCGGCGTTGTTGGAAGGCGTGCTCTTTCTTAGGGAGGAACCGGGGGCACTGGGGGCTAACGAAAAACCCCTCTTCTCGCTTGGATGGGTGGGGGAACACTCCTGAAAACCCCCCCGGCTCGCAAAATCAAAATCAAAATTACATTCGGGGGCAGCGGTCGCGAACTCCTCTCCCCCTTCCCCGGCCTCTGATAGGACTGGTGTATCAAAAGGGTATGAGTCGGGGCCGCTGCTTCTGCCTTCCCCCCTTGCTTGGGACTGTTGTCCGCTGCTGTCTCCCCCTTGGGTTAAGCGGGTGGGGGAGAACCCGAACGCTGAATCCTGTTGCTGAGCCCCACTGACTGGCCTACTCACTCGGTGCCTCAGTTGGTCTGCGTGCCTCCTCCAGAGGAGGCCGGTGTTAGTCTCGACCCGGTACGACATTGGCCCCGTCTGTTCTACAACCGTCCCTGGTACCCAGGCTGGCCCTGCGCTGGAATAGTTCCTGCAGTGAACAGGGTCGCCGGCGGCGAAACCTTTCGAGACTGCCAACCCTATGTTTTTCCCTTTATCCTCGACTCTCGTCGGGTCTAACCTGGACAGGATCGTGGTCAGTTTTCGCCGCATCAAGAGCTCTGCCGGCGAGTAGCCTGACGCTAAGGGGGTCACCCTATACGCTAAGAGGAACTGGCATACTTGGTGATTCAGGTCCCCCGGGCCCATGCGCCGCAGCGCATCCTTTGTTGTACGCACCAGCCGTTCCACTTGGCCATTCGTGGCCGGGTGAAACGGCGCGGATGTGACATGCCGAATGGCGTTTGCCTCCATGAATGCCCCGAACTCAGCGGAGGTGAAACAACTAGCGTTATCGCTGACTAAAGTATCGGGTAAACCGAACGTGGAAAAGACTCTCCTTAGCTGGCTAATTGTCGTGGCGGAGGACGTGCTCTTTACTGGGATAACCTCCAGCCACTTGGAGAACGCATCCACCACCAGGAGAAACATGGTTCCTCGGAATGGGCCAGCGAAATCTACGTGCACTCTGGACCATGGCCCCCTTGCTGTGTCCCATTCCCTATGCGGAAGACGGGCCGCCTCTGGTCGGGATCCCTGGCATGCCTCACAAGTGCCGACCATGTGCTCAATGTCCGCGTCCAGCTGTGGCCACCAGAAGTAACTCCGGGCCAGCGCCTTTGAACGAACTATGCCCGGGTGGCTGACGTGCAGCAGTTCGAGCACCCTCGGCCGCAGGGACGTAGGGACCACCACCCGTTGGCCCCACAAAAGGCACCCCCTCTCTAGGGACAACTCTAGCTTTTTCCGAAAAAATGGGTCGAATTCTGTGCTTGGGGACGATGCCGGCCACCCCTTCTGTACCCATGAACTAACTTTCTCCAGCGTTCTGTCCTTGCCTGTCGCCCTAGCAATGTCGGCTGGTACTATTGGGGGTGCGTCTAAGACCTCAATTAGCAACACCTGGCGGTCTCTTTCTACTCTCGCCTTTTGGTCGTCCGACAAGGGCAAAGGAGATCTCGAAAGTGCATCAGCATGGCTGATCTCCTTTCCGGGCCGGTACTCCAACTCATGTTGGTATGCGTTGAGAAAAATAGCCCATCGCAGCATTCTCGGGGACAGGATCTGCGGCGTGGGCTTGCTTGCCGTGAAAATCCCTAACAGTGGCTTGTGATCAGTCACGATTTTGAACGGGCGGCCATACAAAAAATCGTGAAATTTTTTGGTTCCCGCTACTATTGCTAATGCTTCCCTGTCGGTTTGTGCGTAATTGCGCTCCGCTTGGGACAGGGACCTTGAATAAAACGCTACCGGGGCCTCCCTTCCGTCATCCAACACGTGGCAAAGCACCGCCCCCACCCCCACCGGGGATGCATCACAGACTAAGACCACCGGCCGTTTGGGGTCGAAATGCGTCAGGATTGCCTCAGATGTTAAGAGTTGCTTTAGTTCTTTGAACGCCCTCTCGTGCTCGTCACCCCACATCCATGTCTCCTCCTTTTTAAGTAACCGATGGAGCGGTTCGGCCACGGACGCCTTCCGCGGGAGGAATGTATGGTAAAAATTGAGGAGCCCCAGGAAAGACTGTAGCTCGGTTTTGGATGTGGGGCGAGGGGCCTTCTTTATGGCTGCTACTTTGGATTTAGACGGCTTAATCCCCTCGGGTGTGATCCGGAACCCTAAAAACTCGACCTCAGTTTCGAAAAAAACACATTTGTCCTTCCTCAGTCTCAGCCCCGCTTTCTCGAACACGGTTAGTACTTTGTCCAATCTCTTTGCCAGTTCAGCCTCACTCCCCCCTGTTATCAACACGTCATCAAAATAAGGCAACACCCCCTCCAGTCCCTTCAGGAGGCGTTCCACAAGCGACTGAAAAAGGCCGGGTGCCGAGTTCACGCCGAACTGTAAACGCGACACCTGGAACGCCCCTTTATGTGTAACTATCGTTTGTGCCGCGGCCGTGGCGGGGGTCACAGGAAGTTGCTGATAGGCTTGTGCCAAATCGAGTTTAGCGAAACACTTTCCCCCATTCAGCCTGGCCAAAAGGTGGCTGATCACCGGCACCGGGTATGCATTAGGGCGGATCGCCTTGTTAATTGTACACTTATAATCAGCGCAAATGCGCACCTCCCCGTTAGCCTTTAGAGCCGTTACAATTGGAGTTTCCCACTCCGCGGAATCAACAGGAATAAGAATCCCCTGGCCCACCAGTTTGTCCAGTTCCGCCTCTATCTTGTCCTTGAGTGCGAACGGCACCCTGCGCGGTTTGAGTCTTATCGGGCAGACCTCCGGGTCTAGGTCGAAGGCTACAGGGGGTCCCTTGAACTTTCCGAGTCCTTTCTTAAAAACGGCGGGATGCGCATCGCAAACCGCTTGTATTGGGTCCACCCCCACTGTATGCACTCCCCCTATGAACAAACCTAAGGGCTGAAACCACTGCGTCCCTAGGAGGCTACAACTTCCCCCCTTAAGGACAACTAGGGGCAGTTCCGCAGAATGTCTCTTAAAATTGACCCGAAATTTCCCGACCCCCAACACCGGAATGCTGTTTCCCTGTACGTCTCGTAGCGTGGACCTCAACGTTTTAAGTTTGGGCCGCACGTGGGGGTCGATTCTCAAGAACTCTTTCTGGGGAATTATAGAATAGGAGGACCCCGAGTCAATTTCCATCCTAATAGGGGCCCCTTGTACTAGTACCTCAACGAAGTAATGGGACTGTCCCGCGGACACGCTGAACACTGGGGCGTCGTCCTCGCTGTCGTCCGAGACGCGGCCCACGCCATCCTGCTTCCTCGTGGTCTGGGCGCCATCTTTGGGCCTCGCTGGACGGTCCGGTCTGGCCGAACGGTCTTGTGACTGCCTCCGGCCCTCCTTCCGTTTTCTGCATGCCTTGGCGATGTGCCCCCGACGGCCGCAGGTGTAACACTCGGCCTTCCTGAATGGGCATCTCGCGCGCTCATGGGCCGCTCCGCAACCATCGCAGCGTCGACCACCCTTTCGGACCTTCTGGACCTCCTCGCCGTCGCTGCCTTCCGTAGACGACTTTGAGGCCCGTCGAGTTGCGTGCACCGCCTGTCCGGACTTCCCGTGCACCGAATTTTCCGCCTTGCCGGCTCTAGGACGCCACTCACGCCACTGGTGCATCTCGTCCACTCCAGCATTCGTGGACTCTGCGGCTTCCGCGGCCTCTACGACCTCTGCCAGCGTGGGTGGCGGCTCCTTGTTCATCAAGCTGCGCTGCACCTCCTTGTCTTTCAGGCCACACAGCACGCCGTCCCTGAGGGCCATCTCTAGGATGTTGTCCCATTTGCAGGGGGCGGCGGCTATCCTCATGGCGGCCACGAATGCCTCAACCGACTCGTCCGGCGCTTGGACTCGCCTCCAAAACGCGCTCCGAGCGGGAAACATTGCCCTCGAGGGACGGAAGCGCTCTCGCAGCAGCTTCATGATGTCGTCCGCCTTAAATTCGCTCACCTTCTTCGGAGCGATGATGCCCACCAGCGTCCGCTTGGTTTCCATCCCGAGCATTCTGGTGAGGATGGCCCTCTTCCTCTCCTCGTCGTCTCCTTTGACTTTGAGTTCCACCAGTGCCGCCTGGAAGTCCATCTCAAGCAGCTCCCAGTCTTGCGGTTTGGTGATGTTGAACCCGCTCTGTGCCCTGGCTGTTCCGTGGGGATCCATTATCCCACCTTCGTCGCCAATTTGGTGTATGCAAACCAAGACACAGGACACAGCCTCGGGCTGGGTTAACTCAGGTTTATTGCATCGTGGACAGAGGGAACATGAGGTAATGGCGGATCGATAGCTCTTTATATACAGTCGTAATACATTTGAACGTGGTTCCATGGTAGCCCATTGGCTACTGTCTGCGTGACGTCATTGCGGGTCACGCCCTTCTTGTCCAGGTGTAGGTGATGGCGGGAAAACTTCCCGCGCTGTTGCCTTTGATGAGTTTGGACCAAGGGAGCTTGGACGCTCGCTGCTGCCAGCTGGTGGTCATTAGCTCGCGTCCTCTTACAGGGTTCATATGATGCAGCTGAAGGTTACATTGTTGCTATAGGCAAGGTTACATTGGTTCAGATACATTGTGGAAGGTAAAACCATTAGAACACAACAGAGCTGTGCTTCATCCCTTGGGGATTTTGTTAATATTGATTACTTTTGATGCTTTGTACTTATGTATTATGTGCTGTATTAATATTGTGTTTTTCCCCTGAATTTCTTTGATGTAATTGAACTGTATTATTATGTGTCATTGTATTATTATATTGTATTTATTGTCCGCCATGTAAACCGCCCTGAGTTGGGTTGCACCCGAGTGGGTGGTATATAAGCGCGAAAATTAAATTAAAATTAAATTAAATTAAATTTAAATTTCCCAAAAGAAAGTGGGGTGGGTAGGACTGGGACGTGTAATGCTTCCCCACCCATCCATACTCATCAGTCGATTTGTTTCAAAATACTAATAATAATGGGGCTGCGTAGATTTAGCGGTTAAGATGCTGAACTTGATGACAGGAAGGTTGGCAGGTCAGCAGTTCGAGACCCAAGTGCTGCATGACGGAGTGAGCGCCCATTGTCTGTCCCAGCTCCTGCCAACCTAGCAGTTCGAAAGCAAGAAATTGCAAGTACAATAAAACCCCATATAACGGTTTTAATTCATTCCACAGGTCTGGCCGCTATATGATTTTGTCATTGTACAATTTTTCCTATGGAAAAAATTGTACAATGGTTTTTTCGCTAAGTGGTTTTTCCTATTGAAAAATCGTTGTATGGTTTTTTTCCATAGGAAAAATCATTATGCGGGGTGCCACTTTCTTTAAAAACCTAATCGTTATGCGATTTAGTCGCTATACGGGGTGTTTGTTATATGAGGTTCCACCGTAGATAAATAGGTACCACTTCAGTGGGAAATATAACTGCATTCTGTGTGCTTCGGTGTCTAGTCATGCCTGCCACATGACTACAAAAACCATCTGCACACACATACAGTGCTGGCGCTTTGACTGTAAACAGATTTGAGCACCACCCCTTAGAGTCTGACATGACTGGCTTTCGAACAAGGGTGACCTTTACCTATTAATCATAATAATTGTGTGCCATCAAGTCAATTTGATTTATGGTGACTGTTTAAAGTGTTTTCTAGGTAGGGAGTACTCAAACGTGGTTTACTGTTCCCTTCATCTAGGCCTAGGGTCAGTTAGAAATTCTGCAGCTTGCCAAGGCTACATAGGCTGGCTCTTCTGGGAAGCACAGTGGGGAATGGAACTCCCAGTCTCTGGCTTTACAACCAAATGCTTAACCAATTGAGTTAAGCCCTTTAAATTTTGGTGCACTGCAGCAAATCTTCACTTTTTGTAACCCCTGGTTGTGATCCTGGATGGACAACTTTGCAGTAGAATGTTGTTTGCTTTGAAACTATCTTCTTTATGTTCAAGAAAGCTGCATTCATTCTCTTTTTAAATTTATAATTTGAATTAAATTTCTGCTACTTGCGCCAGCACAGACAGTAAAGTATAATAAAGAATGCAGTAACTCTGTTGTGTATGTTTCAGTCCAATTCTACATACATTCAATGACACTGAATCTCAAGGTTATATTGAAGAAAAAGTAAAACTGTGAGGATGGGCAACAGAAGAGAAAAATAACTTAGAAGGGGACCATGAAAGGCAAAGAGTGTGTGATTAGCTCTTTTTATCCACAGCCAAACCTCCTCAACCAAAGGAATCATGTATATAGATCTTCACATACATCCTACATATCGTTATATAGATCATACTTTAGCACAAGCCAATCCAAAGTTTGGAAGAGTAGTTCATGCTTCTGACCACTGAATGACAGAGAAAGTTGATTTGGATTTCCATCCTTGCAAGATGAGATGCTAGAGGTTCCTCTGAAATCATCATCTACACCAGTGTTTCCAAACCTTTGGTTTTTGAACTTCAATTCCCAGAAGCCTGAGTCAATTCTCCAAAGCACTGATCAGCAAGCCAAAGTACTGACTTAGGCATCTGGGAATTGAAGTCCACCAGTGTTCTGATGAACATACTTTGGTCTGCCTACTAGATTCTGCACTATGATGACAAGGTTCCCAGAAGGTTGCCTTATGTTCCCCTCTTCTATTACAGTTTGCATGTTGCTAACAGCTGAGAAAATAAAGGCGGCGGTAGGACATCTTACAAAGCAGCACAGCAGCTGTGCTTCTGTGGCAGCCAAGTGTACCATTTGGTTTGGTGCGATTTCATGAAAATGACAATTCAGCAACACAACCAACCCAAGACAAACTGTTTCCTGAAACAGGATAGGAAATGGTAACCAGTATCCCAGTAAAAATATCACTCTGATCAAAATTTGTTACAAGTCATCATTGTGAGAGATGAAATAAAAAAACTCCATTTTTAGCTGTCAGCAATAAAGATTTCCCGATCTAACCATTGGTCGTCGCTGTCTCCTCATGATAATGTGCACAAGCAATACACATTCACATGTCTGCATAAGCATACAAAGGTCACCAAATACACACACACACACACACACACACACACACACACACACGACCTGTGTCACACGGAGATCCAATCTCCATAGAAATACATGGCCGGGGCCTCTGTGAAACACTCCCTGGCTTCATGAAACTCAGAGGCGGAGAAGAGGATCAAAATCACCTAGGTGCTGGAGCTCCCATAGTGGTGACCCATGTAAGCAGCAGGGTAACTGCCTGCTGACGAAACAGTTACAGTGCATCACGTAATGATAAGTGAAAGGGGAAGTCTTTGATAATCCAATCAATGCTGGAATGCGAGCCAGTAAAAGGAGGAGATGGGGCAATAGTGAAATAGAAATAATGTTTTAAAATGCATAACTCTTTTGCAGGGACCATGTAGAAAGTCCGGGTTTGTTTTAATAGATAGGGGGGAAAGGGAACTTTCTTTTCAACATGACTGCCATATCAATGTTGGGCACATGATGGAAATATGAAATCTAACGCTTCCAGATTGTGTTTTTAGTTCAGGAAATGAGCAGGCTTACCTGCGAGACCCGGAATACCTTATCCTCACAAGAGACAATAACAGTAGTCTGGTGAAAAACTGTCAGGAATGTTGTCAAGCTATCTGGCAGATCAAGATTACCATGGACTAATTAGGACTCTGTGATAATCTAATCCAGTGGTTCCCAAAGTGGGGCACATGCCCCATGAAGGATTTCATTTCCCAGAAGCCTAAGTCAGTACACTGGCTGACCAGTGCTTTGGGGAATAGACTTAGGCTTCTGGGAATTGAAGTTCAAAAACTAAAGTTTGGGAAACACTGATCTAATCGTACCAAAACAGGACAATTACCTCTCTGAACAAAGGACAATGACTGTTGCATCTTATCAATGGTGTGACATTCCTCACCATGCCCAGAGGCATTGCTAATGAGAGACTCATCTCTTTCTCTCCTTGGATATTTGCAGGGGCCTCCATCCCAGGGAGTTAATGTGGACTTGTTGTCTCTTTAACTCTCATGGACTCTTGACCTTCTATGGATTATGCTTATGTGTGCTTATGTAATTGTTCAAATATTGAAATCTTTTGTAACCTTTTGTTGTTGGTGATATATGAAATCGTTGTCTCTTGATTGTGTGGTGTAATTCCCTGTTCATATGATTCCCCCTACCCCATGTGACAGCTGCAGCTAGCCCCTCTTCGTATCCCTACATTCTTCATGTATAAATATACCTGGTCTTGAATTGTTCAGGACTGACCCTTCACCTTAGAAGGGTGGTCCTGTGAGGTAGGAATTTAATTCATACCTGTCAAGTATCCCATATTGGTTGGGATTTCCCGTATTTTAGCGCTCGTTCCTCCCCTTTCCCGGCGCTGTCCCGTATTTTGAACAGCGAGGAAAGGAGTTACTGCACATGCATGCCCATCGCAAAGGGGTTCTGTGCATGCACAAAGGGGTTCTGTGCATGCGCAAATGGGTTCTGAGCATGCACAAATGCGCACATGCATGTGCAGAAATTTCCTGTATTTTCAAGAGCCGCGCTTGATGAGTATGATTTAATGCATTGATATCTTGGGCGCACAATGAAATAAAATCCTTTTATTTTTCTCACAGTAATTGCCTTGGTCTGTTATCTTCTCTACCAGAGACTCCTAGTGTAAAATTAAGTGGGAAATACTAAGCAAACCAGGGTCCACCATTCCCACTTTTGGGGCATGTGAACCAGCGACATCTCCCCTGACGTGGGTACCCAGGAATTTCAGGTATCATTTGTACTTGAGACAGAAAATCCCATGACACCCAGATCCTGGGAATAATACAATAGGAATAAAAAATTATTATTATTATTATGCGTTTTTATGATACACCAAACCAGCTGGCTGTGGTAGCCTAACAGAAGGGTTGGTCCTATACATACCTGTCAACTTTTGGCTTTGAAAATAAGGGAAATTTTGTGGGCATGGCCAAATAGGTGGGCGTGGCCAAATTAGCTCCACCCCTTCTCCCGACTCGAGTCCTTAAAGCATGGAGGTATTACAAACAGGAGATGACATGACATCACAAACTTGAAGCTGACTAATCTGACAGTCCGCCATGTTAGTTGGCCCAAAACATTGCCTTATGGTGCTTTGATTGTGTGGAGTCGTGAAAGTAGATCAGGGTTTCCCATTTAATATCAGTGGGTGGGGGGTTGCGATCCCCCTCTCCTGGGTCCCGTGAGGGTTGGGGGGACAAAAGGGGTCTGTCCCCCCAACCCTTCTGGCCCCAGGGGACCCAGTGGAGAGGGGGATCACAACCCCCACCCACTGATATTAAAGGGGAAACCCCGATCTACTTTCGCGAAACCACACAATCAGAGCCCCGGATGAGGCTGAACCTCGGTGCCGCCTACCCACCTGCCGCCCCGGCTTCCGAGGTACCCGGCCACTTGCTTCCCGCTGCGGCCCAGCTGGTGCTCCTCCTCCTCCTCCTCACCCTGGCTGGGGGTGTGGTCTCTGGCTCCGGGTGGCCCCCGCCCGGCTCCAGATGGGGGCCACATGGCCACGGCGGTACCTGGCCTTCCCACCGCAGCCCAGCTGGTGCTCCTCATCATCATCATCATCCCCAGCTGGGGGTGTGGTCTCCGGGTCCGGGCAGCCCCCGCCCAGCTCCGGACAGAGGCCACGCAGCCGCGGCGGTGGCTGGCCTTCCCGCTGTGGCCCAGCTGGTGCTCCTCCTCCTCCTCCTCCTCACCCCTGGCTGGGGGTGTGGTTTCCGGGTGGCCCCCGCCCAGCTCCAGACCGAGGCCACGCGGCTGCGACAGTAGCTGGCCTTCCCGCCGCAGCCCAGCTGGTGCTCCTCCTTCTCCTCCTCACCCCCGGCTGGGAAAATAAGGGGAAATATGGGGGAAATAATAAAATGGGAGGGGCAGGAAGAGGGGCAAAAATAAAGGGTTTTCCCGGGTAAAACGGGATGGTTGACAGGTATGGTCCTATAACAATGCTAGAGTGCCATCTAGGTTGGAATCTAGAAAGCGTCCAGCATAATTTACTTGCCTTCTTTTCTATGCATAATCTGTGTTGTGCACCAAATGAATCACAAATTACTACAATTAAATTGAGCCCCCATAAAAAAGGTTTTCTCATTTAAAAATACATAAGCTTGCCATTTTAATGTCTTCTATATTGTAATATCCTTCTTCAGGCTGATTTTTAATCATTTTAATCATCTATTTGTGGCTTTTCTTGCTTTTAATGTTCCAAGCCACAAAGAATGAATTGTGAATACAGTAAAACCCCGTTTTACTGAAAAAGTCTGTTCCGTAGCATTTTCTTTAACTCGATTTTTTCTGTAAAACTAGGCATTCCCATAAGAATGCATGGGGGGGAAACGTTCCCAACCCCCCCAAAAAACAACAACAACAACAACAGCACTCTAACTCCTCTCCAGACCACTCTACTGCCAACCACAGGGCCCAGAATGATTGTGGGTGATCTTTTATAGCCCACCAAGTGCAATGTGCTCTGGAAAATCATGTTCTGTAAAATGAAGTTTTTCTGTAAAACGGGACACGTTTTCAGCAAAAAAAAAACTTATGTAAAACAGGGTTTCTGTAAAATGAAGCTTCTGGGACATCAGATAGGAAGGAGAGTGAGATCAAATGTACAGTAATTCTCTTTTTATAATTCAGTCAGATCTGATGCTGTTGTGTAGAGTACATTTGCAATACAGTTCTGGTTAGTCAACCTGAATCTTACCCTAGGCAGAAATCAAATTAGATACAAAGGCTAGTTTACAGAATCTTATTCCATCATCCCTTTCATCATCATCACTTTTATTTGTATACCGCATTTTTTCAGCCCGAAGGTGACTCAAAGCGGTTCAACAACAAAGTGTTCACAGCAGTGCAATAAATATTAATATACAAAAATAATAAACACATATTAATACAAAAATACAAAAATACAACATAATCTATGTAATATCAACAATATAAAGTCAATACATAACCCAAAATGATGCCTTACATAAGAATATAAGTTTTAATGGGGTTGTTCTTGTTTTAAGGGTTTTAAGATTGTATGCCGCCCAGAGTCTCTGTGAGTTGGGCGGCTATATAAACATGAATATAAATAAATACTAAATCAATCAAAATATCAGAATGACAGTTACATAATATAAATCACAAAATACAATAAAAACCTCAGCAGCACAACTACATCTCAGTTACAAAGTGCAATAAATACAGTAACACAATTTAGAGTAA
The DNA here is from genome assembly GCA_035047305.1 of Bradypodion pumilum. Lineage (NCBI taxonomy): Eukaryota > Metazoa > Chordata > Lepidosauria > Squamata > Chamaeleonidae > Bradypodion > Bradypodion pumilum. The sequence goes on along the minus strand of JAWDJD010000006.1, from coordinate 61,230,268 downwards.
TACAACAAAGAATCACCCAAAACGGAGCCCGGCTCAAATGACTCTGATGGAACCCTAGGCTCAACATCCTCAAGTGCCTGTCTCCCATCCCCGAGCCAATGGTGTGGGCTTGGGGAGAGACAGGGAGAAATCCTCCGGCGGCAGGGCAGCAGCGTCGTATTCCATCACGTAATATGCAAAAATATGTTTTGCAAAATGCCCTTCATCTATATTATAGTATGTGTGTATTGTTTATAGACCCATTTGCACCTGCATTATTTCGTTATTTGGTTGTGTGACCTCTCCTAGGTTATTTTAGATAAAGAGAAACAAACTGCTCAGCATTTGGTCTAAACATTTAAGCAAGTCACTAGGGGAATCCTAGGAGGCTCAATGCAGAGCAGTTGTGAACGCATTTTGTGTAACCACTTGTGCAGGGATTCCTGGCAAATATCCAGAGATGCAGGTTGTGCAATGTGAAGTGCTCCATTCCAGCTATGTATATTTTCTTGCATATAATCCTTCTTTTTTTCAGACAGCCTCCCCCCTTCCCCAGTGGTTGTTAAATTAGAAGTTGGTCACGGAACAAGTGTGGTTCAGAAAACATGCAACTGTCTCTCCCTGTTCAGTGACAGATTGGGTAGCCATTGAAGAGATGTCTAGCCACTTCCATTTTCAAGATAAGGAACCATAAGAAGGGAGATCAAAGATCTTGAAGTAGCCCATCAAAAGTTCACAACACTTGGGCAGGCATAGGCCAGCTGGTCCCAGTCCAGCCAACTGGAGACACAGGTTTCTATTTAAATTATATGAGAACCAAGCAAGAGATAATCCCAACAAAAAAATTACAATCAGCATACAGATAAAGGGACACAACAATCATCCAAATATAAGGAAGTGTCTATGTCTGTCAGTGTTGCAAAACCTATTCCTGAGATTTTGCTGAGATGTTTTATCTCACATTAGACTTGCAGCATGTAAATACAAAAATAAAATAAATAGGTGATACCTTTATTAGATCACTAAAACAAAAAACAAATAAATTGCAAACTTTCAAAAACAGGTCTCTTCATCAGGCAGGCATAAAATTATTAATAAAAGTTCATAGCATGTTATTATGGTACCAGGTGCTCTTAGTAGAAATGCATGTTGGACAAACAGCATTTTTATGTTTTGAATGGAGTTTTCAAATCTGTGCTCACAGGAAGCTGGTTGTTTGCCCTTCCTTCTCCACATGGTCATCTTCGAAGCATTAACTTCCTTTTGTGACAACCAGTTTCCTGTGATGGCAGATTTGAAAACTCCATTCAAAACATAAAAATAACTATTTTGAAATTTGCATATATAAGTATAAATCAGCCTATTACTGATCAGTGCCTCCTTTTTGCCCTCTTCTGGAAGGGATGCATCTTGACTTTTTCTGTCAATGCAAAAGTTGCCACACTACTTGCAAATGCTACTGTCTGTTTGCCACTCACACAATAATTTAGCAAATGATGCACATTTAGAGGTGCAGATTATCATGTGCAGAAGTCAAAACAGTGCATATATGCCCATTATCAGTTAAATCGCCCGGAAGTCCTCTTTCCTGTTGGTTGCAAACAGAGGTATGAAACCATTCTTGTCAAGTCCTCTGCTAGCAATTTAGACTTTCCATTCTATGGCTTTCAGGAAACTACAGAGTGATGAATGTGCACACCTGAGTGTGAAGCAGTCTATATTGCTGGCTTGGATACTTTTTGTTCATTGCCACATAAATCTTATTTGGGGAAAACACTGAAGGTAACAGGCAATTGGCTGAAATGGATGTTTTGACAAATTCTGTTCTAACTTTTCTTGGACATGCTTCGGGGCAAACCTGTGCCTTGTTAAAAAAAAGCAAAATGATGTTCAAGATCTCTGGGTCAGTGGAGGATGAAAAAGTGAAAGTATTGGAGTTCCTATTCATTTTGTGAAAAACCTGTTGTTGCTTGTATGAGACACTCTCCTTCTGTGTCCTCTCCACATATAAAATTAATGCGCACAGACTAAGTGCAACATCTGTGGAAATTAACAGTCCACCTTCATTAAAAAAATAATTAAAAATTAATTTTAAACTAAGCTACATCTTAATGTATTTAAATGTTTTTGTAAAGTTTCTATTTGTTTTATGTGTAAGCCGCCCAGTCACCTTGGCGAGGGGGTGGCAGTAAAATGTGAGTACAGTAATAAATAAATAATAAATACATTTGTATCCACTATCCTAGATTAAGTGTTTTCTCAAACTATGATACACAGTAATCCTTTCCTTCCTTCCTTTCCATGATACACTTGATCAGATCACAATGAACTGATCTATTATACATACTTCCCCCATGGCTACACTATTGCTTGCTGCTCATTCAGAAAGTTCTTGGCTGATCTGGGGAACTCTGATCATATTTCACCCACTCACACCTCCTGTTCTCTTTATATTGGTTATTTCTGGAGTAAGAGGTTTGACATAGTAAGATATCAGTGTTTGAGTTATGTAGAAGCCCAAACTGAACTGTCTGCGTTCAAGGCCTCTGCCAGGAATCTTGACCTGATGCTGGCATAGACACCACCTGCTCTTTAGGAATCTCACTGTCGCGCCTGAAGCCAGCAGGTGACCAGGACATGGCTGGAGTATTTAGCCCCCTCATGTATTTAACCCCCTCCAGACATACATCACTTTTTCTCTTTCTTCTCTTTTAAATAATAGTCCTTCCTCACCAGATGTCCTTGTAATATCTACAATAACTTTTCCTATTCCCATTCCCACTCCACTTTCTTTTTACTTTTGTTATTGTTCTAATTATATTTACTATTGTTCTAACTGAATCATTATCCCCTCACTGAGTGGTAGGAAAAGAAAACACACACTCATATATGGCATGGTCCAAAGCCGCCGGCAATCTGCAACCCTTGCTTCCCAGAAGTAATATCAATGCAAGAGTGGGGATTAACCTGGTCCATAGCTCAGTGATTTAGGTATCTGTTGGTAGAGCCTGAGGTTGAGAGTTTGATTCCCCATTGTCCCTCCAGGGAGAAAACCCAGCCTCTGTAGTCACAGGCAAGCTGCACAGTTCCAGGGCACCCCAGGAAGAAGGGAATAGTAAACTACTTCTGTGTATTTTCTACTTAGAAGAACTTGGAAAGATTTGCCATATATCAGACACCACACAACTATTATTTTCCAGCCAGAGAAAAAGGAACTATAAAGAGCTCACTTCCTCTTCCAGAAAGAACACTCGGGCTCAAAGTGGACATTAAGAATAGTTGCTACAATTAACCTATCCCCCTATCCATACAGTGTGATTTCCCAAGAAAGAAATTCCTCAGCTATCAGACTTGCAAATTAAACCTATCTTTACCTTATGCTAATCAATCATAATAAAAAGCACACTAAATGAAAGACATGCCAGTACCGAAAATAGGCACTATGGAAAACAAGCCATTTACCATTTGGGGACGTATCTCTGTAAATAAGTATGAAATATCTGTCATCTACTTAGCTCCATCTGCCCATTAGTCTGAGTCTAAAGAAGCACAACTGGGGTTGGAAAAATGTCTTAGATTTGCTTTGTCCCATATTATCATTTCTTAAATCTAAAGCTTTAATTGAATGTTATAAGGAGTTTGTGAATCTAGGGAGTTCTCAAGCAGAAGGCAAATGTACTTTTCAAATATTTGTACTAATTAAATTCACCAGATGTAAATATTTTCAGTTTGTAGAAAATTATGTTGTGCCTTTCTCCTGTGCAGTTGTTAAAGATGATGTGCCTGACAGGAAACAAAGTGGTGACTCTGAATCAGCTTCAAATGATGGTTAAATGTACAAGGTTCCAGTACCAGCTTTGGAGCATCTCAGTTGGAATGTGGCAAGGGAACCGATTACAGCATTGTTCAGTACCAAAATACCTGGGCGTGACGCTTGACAGGACAGCATTGCCTGAACATCAAAGCCATAGTTAGTACAAGGGACAATATCATCAGGAAACTCACAAATTATAAATGGGGAACTCAACCATCCACACTGCATACATCAGCTTTGGCCCTGAACATTTCCACAACAGAGTATGCTGCTCCAGTATAAAGCACATCCACATACGCAAAAGAAGTTGACATCGCTGTTAATGAAGTCATGCGCATAGTGACAGGATGCCTCAAACATACACCAGTTGAGAAAATATACCCTCTTGTTGGTATCGCTCCACCTAAGATCAGAAGTAGTAGATGCAGAGAGAACAAAACAAGAGAATGACCCTCGACATCTGCTGATGGGATATGAGCCTCAAGTCCATTGGTTCAGATCCAGGAAGAGCTTTATGGCAAGAACAAACACTCCAGAAGGTACACAAGAGCAAAACCAAATTAGAAGATGGAGAAAGGAGCTCACTGGACAAGGAACAACATTAAAGGAGAATATGGCTGAGGAATTCAGCCTCCCCTAGGTCACTTGGAGGACCCGGAATAGGCTGAGGGTCAGAGTCTCTAAATGTAAGACCAACATTCTCAAGTGGGGGCTGATGGCAGACAACAACACACTGTGTGGATGCAGAGAGATACAGAATCCAGCTCATTTACTGGTCTGCCGATTACTGCCAGAAACATGCACTGATGAGGACTTGGGTTTGCACAATAACAAAGCCACAAAAGTGGCTTCATTTTGGCAGTCCAGTGTTTGGTCGGGACATGAATGAAGAAGAAGTATCTCAGTAGGAATGTTCACAATGAAAACTTTTTTTATTTCATTTTGGATCATTTCATATAATGCCTTTTTCATGATTTTTCATATACCAATCTTTCTGTTAATCACAAAGAGGACCACTTTATTCAAGTTATTTCATTTCTTCTCCCCTTGTGTGATTTTTGGTATTATTAATCCAAAGATCCTATAGAAGCCTTTAAAAGTGCACAAAAATCAAGAGCAAGGCAGGCAACTCAGAATAAATCTAGTCTATTCCAAAGGCTGGCAACAATGCATAAGGAACTAAAATTATCATCAGACATAAGCACACACACACCAGCCTAATGACAGATTGGCTTTGGCAGTCGAAAAGTCCACCTCCATGACTCAAATACCCCACAGAAGCAAACAAAACATCCGTTCCTCTATTCTTCCAAGAGTGCCTGTATTGCTACTGGGTGAGATCCATAGGCTTATAAAATGCAGATTAAGCCATGTGCTACAGTTTTCATCTCTAATCACTGGCTACCACATCCCAGCATCTCTTACCCAAGGCAATCCCTCTGCCTAATAGTTGATATGGTTTCCAAATTTCATAGTTCCATATCTGGATATCACTTTGGGAAAAGAACAACTTTGGTAGGAGCTGAATTATATGGCTTAGTTGAGCCAACAATCTGTCTACCTGCTACAGAAAGAGACATTACTCATTAGAGCAGTGTAAATTAGAAAATGTGGCAGGAGTTCAGATAAGCCATTAGTAAATAATCACAGAAAGAGCAAGAAAACCATGAAAATGGTGTCCTGTGACTTTTCTACTTTTGAACTGATTAGATTTAATGATGCATTATAATGCTCTAGCAAATTGTGCCTCAGTTAGTTCTAATGTCTTTGGTTTAAATAGGAGACAGGATAAGCTTTTTTAATAATATGATAGTGACAGCTCACCACAGCAATCTACTCTGTCTGTGGGCTGTAAGTTGTAAATCTCAGTCTTTCACTCATATCCAAATCCTATGGTACCACCTAAAATTGTATTTCCAATTTATATTAATTTAACACTCCATAATTAAATTTGCTTTTGTTTAATTCAGAGTTATATAACTCACCTTGATTTCATCTCCTCTAACTTGCCATAAATGAAAAATTTCAACTCGGGGAGGAAGCCTTCCGGGCAACTTTCACATGGTCCTGTGTGTGATAATTTTTCATCACTTTTCTAAAGCTAAAACAATTTGCAAGCAGCAGACCTATCTGGGAGTTGATCCAGCAGCTTAAAAGTGTTCCTCTGGGTGTGGTTGACACCTGTTTACAAGGGAGAGGGTTATGTTGCAGAACGTTTCACAAACAGCTTCCCCTTGCTTGATCCCTAGGGATTCCGCTAACAATTCTACCATCACCTACCATTTCATGTCACTGTATTTCCAGACCCAGCCATAATCCAAACTCTCGGGATAGGAGAGTTAGTCATTGTTTTCAAACTGCTTTTATGCACCTTTTTTTTCCTTTACTGCATTTAAGTGCTGTGTTTATTGTGCTTTATTAAGGTTTGGTGCACTGATTATGGTTCTGTGTTTGTGTTCTAAGTAGGCAGGCCAGCCAGCAGGCCAGTGATGGATAAAGATAAGAGAGGAAGAAAGAGGCCACACAGTGCATTTCCAGAGTAGTTGCTGGTGGCGGAAGAGGCAGTGAAACTGCCAGCATCAAGAGACCAGGAGATGCGCTGTACTGCAGGATGTGCCCAGCATACTTCCTCTTAGTGTAAGCATAACAGTCCTCACTCTGAGGAGATGGGGGTACATCTGAATAACAGATGCCCAGAGATCATGTAGAGAACTCAGTGAAGGTGTCAAGAGTCCAGGATGTAGGTGGCTAGCTAGCAGCACAGGCACCAAAACCCCCAGGGCAACCAAGCTAAAGGGCAAACCTTGTTGTTGTTCAGTTGCACAGTCGATTCCAATCCTTTGCGACCCTATGGACCATTGTCCTCCAGGCACCTCTGTCCTCCACCATCCTCCTCAGCCCGCCCAGCTCTGTGCCCATTGCATCTACAATACCATCTAGCCATCTCATCTTTGGACGCCCCTTCTTCTTTTGCCCTCCACCTTTCCCAGCATCAAGGCTTTCTTAAGTGAATCCTCTCTTCTCATTTGATGTCCAAAGTACTTCAGCTTCATCTTTACTATTTGACCTTCTAAGGAGCAGTCTGGGTTGATTTCTTCTAAGATTGACCTATTTGTTCTCCTCGCTGTCTAGGGGACTCTCAAAACTCTCCTCCAACACCGCATTTCAAAGGCATCTATTCTTCTGCGCTCAGCTTTCCTTATGGTCCAGCTCTCACAGCCATACATTACCACCGGGAATACCATTGCTTTGACTATATGAATTTTTATTTGCAATGTGATGTCCCTACTTTTCACTATGTCCCCCAGGTTTCTCATAGCTTGTCTCCCAAGGATCAGTCGCCTTTTTATTTCATGGCTGCAATCCCCATCTGCAGTGATCTTTGATCCTAGGAAAGTAAAGTCTGTCACTGCTTCTACTTCTTCCCCATCTATTTTCCAGGGACTGATAGGGCCTGTTGCCATTATCTTGGTTTTTCTTGATATTGAGTCTCAAGCCAGCTTTTGCAACTGTCTTTTTTCAACCTAATTAGGAGCTTCTTTAGGTCTTCCTCACTTTCTGCCATTAGGGTGGTATCGTCTGCATATCTCAAATTGTTGATTTTTTTTTAACCAAGTCCTAATCCAAGTCCAAGGTCTGAGCCAGGAGCAGACAAGGAAACAAGGCTAGTCCAATAGAGGAGACATAATCCAAGCAGGCCAGGAGTCAAGCAACCTTCTTTTGTGGCCTGGCCTTCCTTCCATCAAATATCTGTCACTTTTTTTTTAGCTCCTCTCTGAGCTTTTTGTGGAGCCACATTGGTCGTTCTTTTTGCTGTCTTCCACCTTTCTTTCTTGTTGGAATTGGTTGGAATTATGGCTTTTCCAAATAGGATCTCCTATTATGGGGCTTTACATGTCATTGTTCTAAGTTTATTAAAAATTGGCTTACCTAAAGTCCAACATATAGTGCGACTACACTCTGCTTTTGTTTCTTTTGAGTTCAAGAAATCAAGTAGAACATGATGGCTTTTCCTCAGACTTCCTCTTCCTCAGACTTTTCCCACTAAGTCATCTCTATTGATTAGAATTCAATCAAGAATAGTTGTTCCTCTAGCTTCTTCCTCCACATCCTCATGTGTTTTCCATTTTGACTTTAGGTGTCACGTTGAGAAGAATGGGCAAATCGGGCTGGGAACGGTCAGCTTGACTAAGGCTGCTACTTTTTACTGGCACAGAAAAGAGTCTTGCTATATGCCTAAATTGTAAAAATCTATATAAATGAAATGGAAGTGTGTGTCCATGATCCGTGTGTCTCGAATGCGTTTCCACGCCCCTCAACTAAGCCCCCTGAAAGTTGGCGAACACCTACCTTTGACGTCACAGATTGCATAGCCAGAGTCTAGGGGTGGCAGAGGGGCCATGCGCCCCACAAACCCACAAAAACCAAGAAAACTACAAGCCCCAGTAACCACTATGGCACGCCTCAGCCAATTGGCGAGGCTGGCACGGATGTGGGTGTTGTGAACAATGGCAATGCGCAGAAGGCAGGGGAAGCAGTTGCCTGCCATACACATGCCTGTCAGCCCCCCCAACCCCCAAAAAAAGGAAAGGGCCTTGCAGGCGGAGTGAAGGGCACGGAGAAGCCAGTGGCAGGCACAAAACCAGGGCGGCATGGTTGCCAACCACTGTATGAGTGCGTGTGTGTGTATTCAGAGGGTGAAGGAATGAGGGCGTTGGACGGGTGGAGTATATATGTGTGTGAGTGTGTGTGCAGGGGTGAAAGGTAAAGAAACAGTGGCCGAACGAAATGTGTGGGTGGGTAAAGCCGAGAAGGGCAAAGAGGGAGGAAAAGAGGAACATGAAGTGTGTGTGTAGGTGTGTGTGTGTCAGTGCCTGGGGAGAAAGAGCAGGAAGAGATGGGCATGTGTGGTGTGTGTATATATATGTGTGTGTGTGTGTGCATGCACGTCAGAAAATGAAGGGGAGGGGACGATGGATGCACGGTGTGTGTGTGTGTGCCCGGGGAGGGAGGGAAGGGGGCAGTGTGCAAGCCCTGGCCCACAAAGGAACACCCCACCCTCTGGGCAAGGCCAGGCACCAAGCTAGTTCTTAGATATTCTCTCATTTCATTAGGAGCAACATTATCCTGATTGACTATAACAAGAACCCTATCTTCATTCATGACCTATTGAACACCTGAAACACCAATCAGACATCAAGCAGACCCCTGGTTCTGGTGCTATGAGAACAGCTATTGTAGTCTTTCTGGATCAGACACATTTGTTGAGAATCATCCTGTCCTGGCTTAGTCCTTGCTCTGCATTTCCACATCCTGCATTCTTGCTCTTTCCACTGTGAATTTACATGACTAGCTGAGGATCCTTGCGGTTCCTTTAATCTGTGTGCCTCAGAAAGTCTTCCACCCTCATTTGCTCTCTTCAATTTACCTTCCACCACTCTGTATGATCAGCTTGTTTCATATCATCCTTACCTTGCAGTCTTTTCTCCCACTCTGTTGTTTTTGACTTTGCTGCCTGAATGTAACCACACAGATCCACTCCCCCAACTTTTCCTTTCCATTCTGGGACACCCTCAAAGAGCCTGACAGTGGTTAAGTTCTTTGCTTTGTAATAAAGTCTCCTTTTCTGGAAAAGTCCTAAAGCAGGGATTCTCGACCTGCGACCTGTGGCACCATTTCATGTTCTCCACCCACCCACTCTCCACCGCACCAGGAAGTGCCATGTGGTGAAGGGCAAAATGGCCATCTGACCCCTGAAGCTGTCTGAGGGAGCATGACCCCCACTTAAAAAGGTTGAGAACTCCTGTCCTAAAGTCTCAGCTCAATCTTCCTTCCCAATCTGGCTTTGTAATACCAGGCAAATCAGTATTATGAAGTGAGAGATCTGTGAGCCTATCAAGTGAGCCATAGATGAGTATCTGGGGTGGGGGGTCCATTTAGAATAATTTATAAACTTCTGAGATGGTCCAACAAAGTACTTAATTTCTATATTGTTAAAAGAGAGAGAGAAGTAGCTAACGTGAAATTAGTGTTGCTCATAAGTTGATTGTTACATACAGCATCAGTACTAAATTATCCCTTTTGACTATAATTTTGTGATTGTTTACATGAGGTATAGAAAATATATAAGGGGTTCAACGAGGTCTATGGAAATACTTTTCTTTAGGCCTGGTGCTGCAACTGTAACTGTTGTTTTCATGAAGTAAATCAGTGAAGCTTTACTTTTCAACCCGAGAAAATGAAGGAAGGACGAGGTGACATGATCAGCATAGAAGTTATTAACTGGCTCCATTTCATTCTTGTACGTGCCAAAGGCATGCCTAGTGTCCTTGAGAGAGAAATTGTCCCCACATAGCTAAGTAAAGTATTACTTTGTTAATACACTGCGACACCAGATAAATAATCAACTGAAACAACTGCCAACTCTGCTTCGCTGCAAATCATAACAGGATTATCCATTAAAAGAGACCCTGTCGCTATAACATGTTTTTCATTAAACATTCTGTTTAAGCATTGAAATCACGCCTCAGTACTGATGTTTTGTGTTTGAGGCACTATCAGAAAAAAACAGAATGCCTATTTTAGGCTCAACATCTATCATCCATTATGTGCTTTCAAGAACACCACAGTGAACAGCAAGGCCAGCTCGTGACATTTTGCTACCTAAAGTGAAGGACACAACGCCCCCTTAGACCTGCCACTCCAGTTCTAAGCTGACCAGATTGACAGCTGAATTTTGCATCAATACAAAACACAAGATAACTTCTTTCTCTGTCCCTGAGGGAAATAAGTACAGTTAGGGAGCACAGGCCTTGCAGCACATCGAGCTGTCTTCCAACATGTTGCCCAAACATCTGCCTAAAGTAGGGATGCCATATGTAACAGAAAACCGGGAATTTAACGGGTTGAACCTGTCCCGGCACGGTTCAAAAAAATTTTTTTTAAATTCCCACTTTTCAGTCCAAGGGGATTTGAAGAAAAAAATGCATTTTTCTTGCAATAGAGCTGCCTTCTATTGAAATGACCAGCAGATGGCGCAGCAGTGGTAGCTTGGTGGCTAAGGAAGACAGCAAAAAAAAAAAGCCGCACCGTTTTATTGCCGCATCTATTGAAGTCACAGCAGCAACAGCTTGCGGAATGAGCTCCCGCCTTTGTCCCAGCTCCTGCAAACATAGCAGTTTGAAGGCAAGAAATTGCAAGTAGATAAATAGGGACCACTTCGGGGAGAAGGCAAGCAGCGTTCAGTGAGCTCTGGTGTCTGGTCATGCCTGCCACATGAACATGGAATACGTCTGCAGAAGCAGACAGTGCTGGCTCTTTGGTTTTGAAACAGAGATGAGCACTGAACCCTAGAGTTGGATATGACTGGCTTTTGAACAAGGGCAACCTTTACTCCTGTCCCATTTTTTGGGGAGGGAAATATGACATCTCTAGCCTAAAGCAACTGCCTCACACTGCCTAGTGTGAGGTTAGCCCTCCTTTTTTAAAATGCAAAAAGTACTGTAAAACAAAAGGCACTGGCCAAGGGCTCAGGACTGGATGTGGAAATTTTGCTTTCTCCTTAAAATGAAATTGTTAAAATAGAGCAGTAAAATATATGCTACACTGATAAAACTGTTCAAGAATTCACTGAGTCATTTTAACATTCATTCCACCTTACGTTACCAGTGCCCAACATGGACACTTACAACAAAACAAAAACAAAAGTTGGCCACCAGGGAAATGAGATGTCTGAGGAAGGCTGCTGGAGTGAGTAGAAGGGATAAAATCAGGAATGAGGTTATAAGGGAAAGAATGGGAACAGAACCAATCTTGCACTACATACAGAGACAACAAAGTGGTTTGCCCATTTGGAGAGAATGTCTTGGAATTCCATACCTTAAAAGGTATATGTGGAAAGAGAAGGACAAGGATTATGAGGCAGACCCAGAGGAAGGTGGAGAGAGAACATCAAAGAAATATTACAAGAACACTAAATAACACTGGTGGAGGCTGCTAGAAGTGCCAGCACAAGAACCTTGCATCTCCCTCAACACCCGATGGAGTAAAAGAGGAAGCAAAGAAGAAGATTTTAACATCTATGGGCTTGTATGACCCATATTTAGGTTAGCACAAGTGATGGAAACTGACTTCTACACTCTTTCCCTGCTAGAACAGCCCTTAAAATGCCACATAGAGGGTTGGTTGGGATGTTGAATGATACAGGATACATTCCAAAGGAAAGAGTATTCCCTGAAATCAGACATAGGCACCATCAATAACTGGAGACTTTCTGTTTGAGCAGAATGAATAAATGATAGCATGTGGGATGAGAAGTATTCTCAGTTTATATTAAGCAGCCTTCTCCAATCTGGTGTCATGTTGGGAATGAATATGATGAGATTTGCAGGGCAGGCATTACTTGAGGAAGACTGGTGTAAAATTTAAATTACTGTGGTAGATGCAACAGAGTTAGTATAATTCCTGCAGGGTGGGCTCTATCAGCATAGCACTGATTGTGAAACTAGAACTTGTGGAGAGCTGTCATTCCCATTAGTTTGTTTGCTTATAATTAATATTTGTATACTGCCGAAATTAGTGCAAACACTACTCTAAGCAGATTTACAATAAATATATCCAAAAAACAAAATGCAATCACTCCCTAAATCATGAATCCCAAATTTAAGTAGCAGTATATACATTAAATTAAATACAAGCAGAAGAGTGGACTGCAAACAGCTCTGTATTGCTGCCATCTCGAAAAATACCATTTGTTCATCCTCCCATGACCTTGAGTTTCAAAGCTGGGTATTCCTAGGCAAAGACTCTGAAACCAACACAGAGAAGCAAAAAAGGGGGAGAGGGCAAACTACCAGGAGCCCTGATTTTCCCTTTTACAATAAATAGTGTTTGCTCAGAAATCTCCATGCAACACTACGAGAGAAACTACCTCGAAGCCCTGACCTATATACTGTACAGTAATTATACACATGATCTGTTTAGAACTTACTTTTTCCTCATTGAATGTAGAGCCCAAGAGTCTCAGACTATTTTAGTCAGAATAGGGTGGTCATGGGTGCTTTGTAGAGGACAGCCTTGTGTTGAAAGAGTTGACCTCTATTGGAAAGTGCTCTTTATCTGATGGGTTATCCAAGGCTACTTTGAAACAAAGAACTATAAGACGGAAGATCAAAGGTCTGGAAGTTGTCCATCCACCGTTTAATGTAAGGAGAACACACAGGTTACTTGACTGCAGTTTCCCCCATCAGAAGTACTGTATTTCTATTTGACCACCACTGCCTCCACCACGCCCAGAAGTGCCATGTGGTGGAGGAAGGACAAAATGGCTGTCTGATCCCCAAAACTGTTTGAAGGAGCATGACCAGGCCTCCGGCTTAAAAAAACTGAGAACTCCTGCTTTAAGCATTAAGTGTTTGTCCCAGCAACTCCCAACATGCCTACTTTCATTTCCATTAACATTCTTCAGAAAAAACTGCTATTTCTTTTGTTTGTAGGGCCCTTTGCTTCAAAGTATTTATATATCCAGCCAGTCATTCTCAGGGAAAGTCAAATATGACTAAGGAGGACAAGTTAACCCACAGTGAGTTGATCAGGACGTCTGCGCTCACTTCATGTTCTTTTGTGATTGTTACACATGATTTAACAGTATGAGATAGGAAAGTCTCAAAGAAGTACTAAGAAAATCTCTGATGGGCAGAAGCTACATGGGGCTGAAAAACCAAGATATGTCATATGAACTAGGTATCATGCTCAGTTCAAAAATACCAGAACATGGAAATAAAGTTGACCCTAGAAAAATGCAGGTTAAGACTGTGTGGATGAATTTATAACAGTGATGGTGAACCTTCAGGGCTTCTGGGAATTGAACCTTGATACCCCAGGTGTTCTTGGACCTCAATTCCCACTAGCCCCGATCAGCTGGTGTGCTTCTGGGAATTGAAGTTCAAGAACAGCTGGAGTGCCATGGTTCACCATCACCGATTTATAAAATGCACTCCCTCCTCCTGGGTTTTTAAATAATCACTATTGTGCTGCAGTGATCATCTAGACAAGGGTGGCCAACCTTGGTGCTCCAGATGTTCTTGGACTTCAATTCCCAGAAGCACACCAGCTGATCGGGGCTAGTGGGAATTGAGGTCCAAGAACACCTGGGGTATCAAGGTTGGCCACCCCTGGTCTAGGGACTTCAAGGAGAAACTTTAAAAATGATTTCCCCTTACTATAGTGCTGTGGTTGCCAGTGGGTAGCTCCAATTAGAGCTGCCATTGCTGGGGCGTTTTGTCTCAAAAGCTTCAGAGGTGCTGCCATTTTGTTTCTTGAATACCCTTGGAGTGGTAGGAGGCACATGAAATGGCACTACAGGCCAGATCCGACCCACGGGCCTTAGGTTGGGAACCCCTGCTTTAGATATAGTCAACAACAACAAAAAACAACAACTCTGCCCCAAGCTTTGCAGAGATGCCTGTGCTTGCAAAAGGAAGAGGTTAAAATAACAGTGGCTTACTATGCTCCTGACAAATGTTTCTGACTATGCAGAATCAGCTGGACAGCTTCCTTCTCTCTCCCACCCCCCTTCCTGCTTTCAAGGTCAATTTAATTCCCTTTGATCTTTCGGGCATCATTCGCCACCTTGACAAACACGGTGCCGGAATTACCTTTCAGTTAATGTGAACTACTTTGCCGACTGTGTGGGGAAAAAATGCATGCAGAGCATTTTTGATGTGTCGAAAACTGAGTCCAGATAATTTCTGGCATATTTACAGTTCCTTGGAGAGTACATTTATTCATTTGTTAAGGAGGCACATCACTATGCAATATACCAGGGCCATCAGGATAAAGTGTTTTTGTTATAATCACATTCCAGAAACACAGAGTTCCTATTGTCATTTTAAAATTGGACAGGTCTTTTCCTTTTAAATAGCTCTCTAAAATATACGCTCATCCACTGTCTCCCAAGCAGCATGGCCATCTCTTTTACCTCAAGAAACCATTCCCCATGGAGGGCAATAACTGCACTCACATTTTTTGAACCTCTTTCCCCTAAACCCATACTTAAGACTTACAGTACTTCATTTGTAATTTGAATTTGTATCTGACAGAACTCTTCCATCCTCAGGTTCTTCTCACTTTTCAGATACAGTAATACCTCATACAAAGTCCGCTTCGTACAACATCGAATTCATACAACATCACCTAATTTCTTGAAAAGTTACCTCATACAAAGTCGTGTGACTTTGCATGAGGCATTGGGGTTTTCCCAGGTTGCATTGTGCCTGGGCAGTATAAAAGGCAGGACACATGCATGCATTGCTCTTGTGGGTTTTGCACGAGGCAAAGAGTGTTTAGGAGTGGTTTTGAGCATGATTTTGGATTTTTTTAAAAAAATTCATCAGAATTTTTAGCAGCATTCCTGGAATTTTTGCAGCATTCTTCAGGTTCTTGGACAATCAGGGTTGTTTGACATGTTTTTGTAATGTATTTAGCCTTTAGACAATGATTTCTTAAAGTTCTGTCAGTTTCCTTGACTTTGTCCTGAAGTCTGTGCTGTTACAGTACAATGTATCTCTATGGAAATGACGTTGTAAGAGGCATCACAGCAAGGATTTGGACGTTGTATGATGCATTGTGGCTAGGATTTTGCATGCCTCATACAAGGTCCAAATCCATATAAAGTCCAAACTTGTGGAACCAAGTTTGGACACTGTATGAGGTATCACTGTACTGTACAGCCTACCATTGCTCAATTTTGTCTCTCCTCATACTTCTCCCCTTAAATCAGGCACAATTTTCTCACTATATTCTTTATCCAAAACAGGTATCCTCTAATGCCTCTTTCGTCACCCACTAAACATGGAGAACTTTACCAAATGAATTTTAGAAACTGTGTTTTGCTTCTCTGGTTTGGCCACATCTAAGAACATTTCATATGAATATGTAGCACTTTTCATTCTTCATGGGCATATATCCGCCTGTTGTCTTCATGGCTTGTATTTCTGCCTTTCAGGATCAAGGGAGATATCAACCTGGTCCCATCCACTGGTCAGAGAAGGGCCACTCTGGTCTCATTCAATGCAGGGAGTAGGCTTTACCCCTATTAACCATACAGTCCTGGGAAAGGAGGCCATATTAAATTTATTTATTTAACAAAAAGGTAGGACTACTGCCTGGTCCACAAACTTCCAAGAAATGATTCGCTGTTTTGAACTAGTTGAGAGCCTTATGGCAGCTTTTTAACCACTGATCATCGACAGTATTTCTCCATGCTGTCCTATTTGATGAATCTACTGTGCAAAGAAAGAGCCATGTTGGCAGGTGAAGGACTGACACGTGGGGACATTCAGCAGAATCCTGATTTTTACATTGTGTGCAACAATCCATTGTATTCATGCTTATTCATTCTCAGGTAGCTACAAGCTGGAGATTGCATAGAGTGCTATGCCTGGTGGGCATGATACTCACATTTCCTAACAGAATTCTACCCCCCCCCCCTTTCTTTTTCTTTACATAGTTCTAGTGCGAACCGCCCTGAGTTGGCCTTGGCCAAGTGGGCGGTATAGAAATCGAAATAATAAATAAATAAATAAATAAAATTTCAATTGCAGTGGTGTGATGCAATTCAGTATTTGCAGACATTTTATGTACCAGTGGCCATGGCTTGTCAGGCATTAATGATGATACTTCTGCATCACTAAGAAATTAGAGGCAATTGAAATTCACCAGGAAATATCTGTGACATTAGATCAGCGTTTCCCAAACTATGTTCCGCAGAACACCAGTGGACTTCTATTCCTAGAAGTACATTGGCTGATCATTGCTTTGAGGAATTGACTTAGGCTTCTGGGAATTGAAGTCCAAAAACCAAAGATTGGGAAACATTGCATTAGATAATGACTATAGCAATTCGTCTTCTTCTTTGGTTCTTATTTTACCCCATCGGGTGTCGAGGGACTATAGTAATTACACTTACCAATAGCAATTACACCTATATACCACCCCATAGCACTTAAGTGCACTCTCTGGGTAAAGGTAAAGGTAAAGGTTTCCCTTGCTCGAAAGCCAGTCGTATCCGACTCTAGGGTGCAGTGCTCATCTCTGTTTCTAAGCCGAAGAGCCAGCGTTGTCTGCTTCTGCAGACGTTTCCGTGGTCATGTGGCAGGCATGACTAGACACCAGAGCGCACGGAACGCTGTTACCTTCCCACCGAAGTGGTCCCTATTTATCTACTTGCAATTTCTTGCTTTCGAACTGCTAGGTTGGCAGGAGCTGGGACGAAGACGGGAGCTCATTTCCATCCTGCAGTACTCGGGAATCGAACTGCTGACCTTCCGCTTCCCAGTCAGCATCTTAGCAACTTGAGCCACTAGTTCACAATTTAATTAGCATTTGCCCTGAACATGCTGGTTACTTATTTTACCAACCTTGGAAGGATGGAAGGCTGAGTCCACCTTGAGCCCTGGTCAGGATTGAACTTACAATGTTCCGGCTGCAGTACAGTTTAACCACTGCACCACCAGGGCTCCCGACACAAATATATACAGTAAAACCCCAACTTACAAATGCCTCAAGTTACATAAAATTTGACTTACATAATGATTTTATGCTAAAACCATGTCCCGATTTACAAGATTTCCTATGGGTTTGCTTCGAGTTATGTAAAAATTCATTTCCCTATGGGTTGCTTCGATTTACATAAAAAATCATTTTTTCCTATGCGTTTGCTTCAAGTTACATTAAAAATAATTTTTCCCGTGGGTTTGTTTCGAGTTACAAAAAAAATAGATTTAAGCAAAAGCCTATGGAACGGACTTTTTTTTCGTAAGTAGGGGTTTTACTGTACTTTTGAAATATAATGCCACAAAGCCCATATGCCAATTAGGTACTTAGAAAATACCTATCATAGAGAACTTTCTAAATACCTTCTTCAGGACAAACCTGTTACTGTGCATCTATAAATCTATTATTGGGTGATGCTCAATCCATAAACTACTAGAATAGTGAAACAAGTTGAGGAGTAACCAGTGTTTCCTCACTGCATGAGGCATCTCTTTTACACCTCTGCACAATGTTCTCCCACCTTAAAGCCTTGCTCAGTTTCTGTGAGTTGGCCAGTGAGAGAGGAGGGGATGGTGGGATAAAGTTAATTCAATGGCACAATCAGCTAGCGCACCCAGAAATCAAAGATGACATGAGGCTGCAGAAAGAAGTGGTCAATTCCCCCTGTTCACTCACACAAAAGGGAGGGGGCGGGCTGAGTAGCTAAGCATCTGTCTTGAATGCTTTAGAAATAGGATATCCTTTCTTAAGGCCCAGAGTTAGACTGGATAATCCATTCATTGGGGTCGTTTCCATTTCCATATGTTTGGAGCCTCTGTTATGTTCTAGATTAAAGGATAATCGTTTATACAAAGGGGAAAGAAGACTGTTAAGAAAACATAAGAGACAGGCTAAGGCAGGGGTGTCGAAACATTTCAGGCTGCGGGCCGAATATGTGGTTCAGCAAGCTGGTTACGTGGTTCCTTCCACCAGAAGCAGAAGTAAAACGCGCCCTGCAATCTGTTTTGCCACAGATATGTTTTGCAACAGGATGAGATAGATTTTAGGCTGAGCTGCCATTTTCTCTGCTTAAACCAGGGATGCCCAAACTACAGCCTGTGGGCTGGATCTGGCCTCAATGCCAATTCATCTGGCACACGCCGCCCTTGTCGCTCCCGGAAGCAGAAGTAAAACGCGCTAAGGAAACAATTTTATTTTCAGAAGACCAGTGAATAAAAACTGAAATAAACAGGAGGGGGGGGACGCCCCACACCATTCACAGGCATTCAATTGTGGTCCTAAAATATCAGCTACACTAAAAACAGCTGTTGTGCACAGCAACTTCAGATCACCTCCTTGATGAAGCTTTATATTGTTAATCCTGCTACATGTTTTGTAGCAACACACAGTCCATTCTTGGATACAGAACATACTGAACTTCCAAACATTTGTTTCTACCAAAGGACATTCTGTGGCAGGTTGTCTCCTTTGAAATCATTATACGCAATGTGGCGAACCTCAGCAATTCTTTCAGTCCTTTGAGACACAATGTTAAAATTTTTGTCAAAGCAATGTTTTACTTTTCTTGGAGTCCACAGTAAGCAAAGCTTATACTTCTATTAAGGTAACCAAGTATAACTGGGCAAAAACGTACAAATAATCTTTTAAGTAGTTGCTATTGGAGAAACAAAGAGAAAGAAGTAGCTGGCAGGTAAACATGTCATACAATGTACATATACACATTTATAAAGACAATAAAGAACACATGCTCTGGGCCTAGAATACCTAGATTGTACAATTTTATTTTGACTATTTTTTATTTAACAATATACAGTACAGTACTTTCACAACTATAGTATATATCCAAGTTTTTAAAAAAACAACTTTTAAGACTTACTTTAAAATTAGAGTCTCAGCTTCCCTGATGCATTCAGTTAACGTTTTGCCTGTAAATAACCTGATACAGAAATGTAAATGGCTCTTAATCATCACTCTCCTCTTCATCAAAGGAAAGCAAGCTGCAGTTTTTCACTTGCTTAGCTGTATTTTGGGGGCTTGGAGAAATAATCTTTGTTTCTTTCTTCTTCTTACTTGATGTGGCTGTCAAACCTGAATATTTTTCTTCTGATGAGCGCTTGAGAGGTTTCCTGAACACAATCTTCCCATCACCAGGATCAAGATCTGGAGGCAAAAATACAGATGGCCCTTTACATCCTCACTCATTGTAATGGCTTACCTATCTTGTCTCCCAAACTACAGTATTTCTGTAGAATATTTCAGATATCCTAAAATGGGGTGTAACTTGGTGGCAGAACATGTGGTTTGCCTATAGACCAGTGGTGGCGAACCTATGGCATGTGTGCCAGAGGTGGCACTCACAGCCCTCTCTGTGGGCACGCGCGCCATTGCCCCAGCACAGAGTTCACCTCTGCCCAGCAGCCCAATGGGAGTGCTTCCTCCCTCCCCCCAGCACAGAGTTCACCCCTCTGTTTGGGCACTCGATCTTTAAAAGTTTCGCCATCACTACTATAGACTGTCCCATATTCAACACCAAGCAATCCCAGTAATTTTTAGTAGTCTTTTGTTTGAAGCCCTGGACAGCTGCAGTCTTGGAATGTACGTACTCAGCTGGGTAGTACTATCTTGCTATAAAGTAGTTTCATAAGCATTAAATATGATTTTGTCTAGACATTCCATCTGTGCTCTTTCTTACACACATGAATCATGAGGCAAAAATACTCTTTGGTGGAAGCCATGATACAGCCACATTAGACTAATAATTTGTTCCCACTAGAATATGTTAATTCAAGATACTTAATTTCATAAATGCATGGTCTAAGTCAACATTTGTAAAAAAACAACAACAAAAAAACCCCAAGTCTCTACCAAATACTCTACCTGACCAATAACCCCATGTAGCTCCCACAGACTTTAGCCTCACCCATCCATTTCACCACATTGGTAACTGGATAAAAATGGTTGTCTGAGTCTGAATTGATTCGTTGCTAGAACAGGAAAACACTTAACAAGACTTTGATTGCTTGATTAAAATCCGAGAAATTTGGCTGGGGGAACTGAGCAGTAGGTTGAACTCAATGGCTTTAAAGACCCCTTCCAACTCAGTGATTCTATGAATTAATGCAGGGATTTATTTTATTTATTTATTTACACACATTTGTGTAAATGTGCCACCCAGAGCGGTTAACAACATATATATGAAATAACATACAATCATAAAAAGCATCTAAAAACCCCAGCACAAAAACCACCCCAACCCCTTAAGACAAAATAAAAAAGTAAAAATGCTAAACAGCTAAAACCATACAAAAATGCATTAAAAACAGTTAGAAAAAACATAAGACAGCTCCAGCAAAAAACTATAATCTTGGGCAGCTAGACTAGCCAGCGGACCTGGGCCATACCGGAGGATGGGATGGGAGCTGTAGTCTAAAAATTCCAAAAACTCCATGTCTAATGACAATAAGACAAGTGAATGCTAATACAACACAGGTCACCTCTTGAACTCTGCTGGGCTTAGGGGTGCCTATCCCCCTACAGTTGGAAAACCACATTATTCTGAGTCAAACCATAGCAGCAATACTGGTCGCATCTGCAGACCACTATTTCCTTGCCTCCCCTGTGGCTGGGTAGCAGACGTGCTGATCTTGGGTCATGCTGGAACCCTTCTGCCTGTCACCACTGCCATGATTGTGCCTTAGGAGCCCAGCCACTCCAGCAATGGCAGATCCGAAGGCTAACCAGGGCTCTCAGACCACCCACTGGCAACCACAGCAATGTGGTAGGGGAAAAATCTTTAATCCCTCTCCTGAAGTTAGATGATCACTGTAGCACTACAGCGATTATCTAGGAACGTCACAGAAAAGGTGTGTTAGTGAATCCTAAATGATTTTGTGAGCCGCCCTGAGTCGGAGTATGCTGAGTGGGCGACATACAAATCGAATAAATCAAATCAAATCAATCCT
The DNA here is from genome assembly GCA_035047305.1 of Bradypodion pumilum. Classification (NCBI taxonomy): domain Eukaryota; kingdom Metazoa; phylum Chordata; class Lepidosauria; order Squamata; family Chamaeleonidae; genus Bradypodion; species Bradypodion pumilum. The sequence goes on along the minus strand of JAWDJD010000006.1, from coordinate 61,208,959 downwards.
TGCGGCCTGAACCCACATTTTTTTGAGTCGACTACCCTACACATTTGCCAGAGGAAGCTTATTTAGATAAGACTTCTGCAATTGGTAGTATTAGAATGGCAGTGAAATTGAAGCATCGCAGGACCGTTTTCCCAGGTATGAAAACCACTGTCATGAATCACAAGCAAAGCTTCATGCTGAAATAGTTTGCAATTTAGATGATTTATGGATAACAGAGTATTAAAGAAGCTAACCTTCTTTTGGGCAATACATTTTTCTTAAATAAGTAACAGATTTTTTTTTAAAAAAATCAATTTTATAACAAAAACTTGCCAGAAACACTGTAGTTGATTGATCCTTATTTAATAACTTACTCTGTGCCCTTACCCCACCATTATCTTGTGATTTATAATAAACCACAGCTGTGACAGAACAGGGTACCTTTTCCATCAAGGCTATCATGAAAATCAATGCAACGGTGGATTAAATATGAACAATGTATGGAAAGCAGTACAATGGTGGGTTAAATAAGAACAATGTCGAATATATAACCTGAACTCCAATTAAAATTTACACACATCTCAGCAAAGTCACCCTTTTGTTTTATACCACTCCTCTACACTAAACTGGGCATACTCTATTCTTTTTTCCTTCTCATCCAAGGTTTCATCTTTGGTAATATACTGTCCATGGTTCAGACAAAACTCTTGTTTCACTTTATTTCTCTATTTCCAATCCTAACTAAAATCTGTACCTCTCTGCTAAGTACAGTACCTTCCACAAGCTCACAGTAAGAGTTGGCAAGAAGGAAAAAGGAAGAGGAGAATGATATATGCAAAATAAACAAAAATTCACAAAGCGGTGCATCTGGGCTCTCATAATTTAAGAGAGTCTGGCATTATTTAGGGACCACAACAATTCATCTGGGTTATATGGTGGTGTGTTTATTAATGATGTGGACATAAAAATGCCTAATGAAATATTCTCTAGAGTAGACCAAACTCTGATTCTTAAGTCAACACAGAAAAGAACAGACACAAGAGAACCAGGATAGGGTAGGACTGTGATGGTGAACCTTGGCACTCCAGGTATCCTTGAACTTCAATTACCAGACGCCCAAGTCAGCACTCTGAAGTGCCAAGGTTTGCCATCACTGGGATAGGATATGACCTCTCTTGACGATCCAAAGCTTGCCATCAGAACCACCTATCAATTTCATGGAGCCCTTTAATGTACTCTACACCAGGAGTTCTCAACCTTTTAAAGCCAGGGCCCGGGTCACGCTCCTCCCTCAGAGAGCTTCTGAGGCCAGACAGCCATTTAGTCCTTTCTCCACCACATGGCACTTCCTGATGTGATGGAGGTGGTGGGGGCCGCATTTGGCCCATGGGCAGCAGATTGAGAATCCTTGCTCTACACTATCACTGATGGTGAACAAAAAAAAAGTCAGTAAAGAATGAATACAGGTAAAGTCTTATGCAAGCACTTTGCAAAAAAAGTTTTTTAAAAAACCCTCAGAAGATGGAATCCTAAATCAACCCAGCCAACTTGATAAAGGAAAGCAACTTTGATTTGTGAGAGACTGCAATAAGAGATATCCTTCCTTCAGCTAGAAATAAAACATATTTCAGCTATTCTCTGATACAAGGAGAATGATGGATTTCTCTAGCTTTCTGTACTAGGATCAACGACCTCCAAAAACTGATGAGCTATCTAGCCTGGAACTGTTCAGAGAGAAATTTGTAAAAGAAACAAATGCAGTGTTCAATGCGCTTGATCAAAGCCTATGATGAATTTTGAAGGGAAAACTATTATAAAAGTGAGTTGACAGTTGTGGATCCTAACAGAAAAGGTTAAGATGCTTTACAAAAGAAGCAAACTGTTTTCCAGTGCCTGTGTTCAGACATCTATCTTTAGTGACACAGCAAACCATAGCAAAATTATGCCTGCCAGCTAATTTGTGTATGTTTCACCTGATGGACAAATGGCAGGGAGAAAATTTTCAATCGTTGTTCATTGATGCCTGTGGTGATATGTTAACATGGCTGGAAGAATACATTAGTTGTGTGTATACAAACACTAATAAACATATGTGTTTAGGGCAGCATTTCCCAAACTATGTTCCATGGAACACTGGTGGACTTCAATTCCCAAAACCCAAAGTCACTACATTGAATGATCAGTGCTTTGCGGAACTGATTTAGGCTTCTGGGAACTGAAGTCCAAAACACAAAGATTGGGAAAACTGCTTTAGGGGATGCATTAAAAACTAAATGTGGAGCAAGTTTCTTTTGTTTGACTATTAGGGCTGTGGGACTACAATGGAAATGAAGCTCCTACATTGTTCTGATTCCATAGAACTGTGATGGTGAACCTTGGCACTCCAGGTGTTCTTGGACTTCAATTACCAGAAGCCCCAATCAGCAGTAATGCTGATTGGGGCTTCTGGGAATTGAAGTTCAAGAACTGGAGTGCCAAGGTTCACCATCACTGCCATAGAACATACAGAGAATGCACAAAGTCCATCAATCTCTCTTTTATTATCTACTGGCTGATTACCCGGTCTTGCTCAGGTTTTTTTTTCTTTAAAGGAAATATAGTTTTGCTGGCATGTCCTGCCTTGTAGTTCCGCTTACTTCATCACTGCCTCTGCCATCATTGCCTGCACTGTTGTCACTGGCTGCATTATCATTCTGCTGCCTGATATAATTGTAAGTTTACAGGCCGGTGATGACGCTAATTGCGGCCACAGCTTTCTTTAGCAGCGACGTTTCCCAGTGGAAACTTAAAACCATTGTCAAGAACTAGAACTAGGGGACACTCGATGAAACTTTTGGGTACTAGTTCTCAAACAAATAAGAGAAAGTACTTTTTCACCCAGAGGATTACTGGTCTATGGAACTCCCTGCCAGAAGAAGTGGTGACAGCTGTCAGTCTTGACAGCTTTAAGAAAGGATTAGACAAGTTCATGGAGGACAAGGGTATCAATGGCTATAATTATGGATACTTAAGGACAACCTCGGGGTTGAAGAGATAGGCAGGATATCTCTCAATGAATCCTAAGCAGGTGAAGGCATCTCCTTGGGAATACCCTGAAGGAAATGGTGAGCCACTGTGTGAGACAGAATGCTAGACTGGATGGGCTGTGGCCTGTTCCAGCAAGGCTGTTCTTATGTTAAGCTGCATCCTCCTGCCTTCAGCGGAAGGAGGCCGCGGCTTGACAGAAATTTAAGTTTACTGGCCAGAGACGCTGCCAGGCGGAAAAATCAAACTGCTGTCAAGCTGTGTCCTCCTTCTTTCATTCCTTATTTGTAAACGTCCTCTGTGGCCTTTGACACTTTTATGTTCTACTGGTGAGAAAGCCTGTAAACCGTCCTGTCAGTAAGTTCTCCTCAAGGAAAAGCATGGCTGCTTTGGTTACGTTGGGATCAATTAGGGAAAAAGGAGGCTGTGGTGCACATGTGCAGTACTGCTGTTTTGTTGCTTTTACTCCTGTCGGCGGGGGTGTCTCCTTTGCATCCTACTTTAGGGGGCATAAACCCCCAAATGGGTTTTGTGACCCCCACAATGCTGATCTTGCAAGCCCAAGGTATTTATGTACTAAATTTCAGCGACATTGGTCCAGGGGTGTGGGTTCCTTTAGAGCACATACAAGCCCACACCTCTGTTTTATAGGTATAGATATCAGAGTCCCACACCACATACAGTAAAGCTGCATCCTAGGCTCTTTTTATCTTCTAATCTAATCAACAATTCTTTAAGAAGGAAACAGAAAAGGGGAGAGATGCAGCTATATCTACCTCCACAATAGGATTACTGGCTCTAGGGTTGACACTGATATATAAACACAAAAGGGGCAGGAAAGCCCCTCTTTTATGTTCTTTCCTTGAATCATGGAACAAGGTCTCTAAACATAAATGATTCATTCAAACCAGTGTTTCCCAACCTTTGGGTTTTGGACTTCAGTTCCCAGAAGTCTGAGTCAATTCCCCAAAACGCTAATCAGCCAATGTACTGACCTAGGCTTCTGGGAATTGAAGTCTCCCTGTGGGCCGTGTGCCCCAGATTGGGAACCACTGAAATGTTAAAAAAATGTTAAACAAAAGAGGATACACTAATGATTCATGTTCTATTGTGTTTCCCTCTTTTATTTAACTTTTCATTCACCCCTTCTCTGTCAAATTTTTATCCAGTAGTGTTGTCCAATCACAAATTCTAGAAACAGGAGAAAGGGAATTTTGAACCTGCCTGGTGGGACTGAGGGACTCAGAAGGGAAGACATCAAGTTGTAGAGGGAAGAAAAGTCTTCCTATATCCTAATAGTTTGGGGTGGGGCGGGGGCGACTGTATTTTTGTACTTTTATTTGCTTCTTGCTTGGAGGCTGTTTGTGTTTTTTAAGTTGCTAATTTCCTTGTTAGAATGATTTAAAAAACTGTTATTTGGTTAATTTTCTATACTGTATATTGATTCTATAACATGTCTATATTTTGATAGTTTATTTTTACTTGTCATGTACTTTCGGAATAAATTTTTCCTCTGCTGCCTTTCCTCTTTGGGGGTTGTTGTTTGTTTGTTGTTGTTGTTTTTTTTTGGGGGGTAGTTTTTAAGGGTTCCTCAAAGCCATCAATTCCTGGAAATAGTTTTTAAGGGTTCCTCAAGGCCATCAATTCCAGGAAATACAAATGGAGAAAAAGGAATGTCCCTAAAGAGCCAATCCCTTTATTATTAAACAAAAAGACCAGGACACACAAAAAACCAAAAACCCAAATAGACATTCATGGCCCAAAGCAACTTGAAATGAACAAAACTAAAGCTGTACACATTCCTAGTTAGCTCATCAAGGTCATTTTTACCCACCTTGTAACACTTTAATGCAAATCCCCACTCAAAATTCATTGTTTTTGCAATGAAAATGGTTTAAGGGTAAAATAATTTAAACAAAGAACCTTCTTCTTCCATGTCTAGGCCAGATGTGAAACTGCCAAAATGAAGGTACCTTTTGGTGAGTTCATTCTGCAGTTTTTGCCTGACCTAGTGTGAGAAAGATTAGCTGGCAACACAAGGTTGCTGTTACCAGGGTACACCTGATTGTGGTTCAAAAATACCACAATCTTCGAGGAGGCTCTTTCTGTGTACCCCAAAGAACCTGAAAGGGACAGATTTCTCTATCCAGGCCCAGGGCTTTGAGCACTCAACTCTTAAATGTCTGGCTTTGGATGACTGTACAGTATGTTCAACTGTGTTTGGGCAGAATTGCATTTTCCATCCCTTCTTTCCTGAGACACTTATCTTTTACATGGCAGACAGGTGCAATATTTTTGAAGAATCCGAGTTGGAAAGAATTTGGGTATAGGAAATGTAAATATGAGAGAAACTTAAGTGGTTGGTTTTCCATCAGCTAAACATGGATATAAGCCTCTTATTTAGCAAATGTTTACCTCAGTATAGTATCTTGCAATTCTCAGACCACCACTTTCATTCACTTACCCTTAATTTTTAATAAAAAATAGTATGAATTAGTATATTGAAAACCCATCTGTTTTCCCCTATGCTGAATGTCAAGTGGCCCAACAAGGTTACAGAAATAGAACCAGCTCAATAAGGCTACCAATCAGCTACACGTCAGCACAAAACCTTAGACATGTTAAAGCACCACTTTGGTACACAGAGCGTACACTCTCTCATGCCCTAGATGATAATTAATGGCATATGGTTGTTGTTGTTGGGGGGGGTTGGGGGGGAGCAACAACTCCAAAACAAATGCAAGGGAGAGGGAAAGAACTGAAGCAAATTGAACAAGGCTACAACAACATTATCATCTGAATAAGTAAAGGACACTTGCTGCCAAGTTTTAGGGCTTGTGCATACATTATAATGTCCCAGAGGCCAGATGTACTTGAAAAGCAGCGGAAAAATCAATTGTGGAGATTACATGAAAAAGACATTAGACACCAATTACCATTTTCTGCTTTCATGAAAGTTCCTCTGTTAAAAAAACAACCTTTGATAGGATAGTATTTCTTTCCAGGCTTCAAGTAGAGGTTTTACCAAAATAAATTGTGCATAAAAATCTTAAAGTTTGATTTGATTTTTAGAAATTACTTTTGCCTTACAGTGAACTCATGTAAAGGGAATATAGTTATCCACGAATTAGGCAGTGGCTAAATATTTAACTGTAAGGAGAAATTTGTAAATTGTGGTTTGAAAGGAATTGTAACCCTATTGGGTGCATCAGTTCTTGAATATCACATATACTTCATACACATTTTAATATAAACAACAATACAAAGTTGCTTTGTTCTAAATCAGAACTTTTGAATAGGCAACAACCAGTCCTTTCTGCCTTGGCTAATGTCACCTATCATTCTTTTGGTTAATGTCCACCTGTGTTGTTATACATCTCAGGTCAAATTTGGCTTACAGTGACTCCAATACGGTTTTCATGGCATATGAGATATGTCAGGAGTAGTGGCCAGCTAGATAGTTTAGCAGTGATGGTGAACCTTTGCACTCCAGGTGTTCTTGAACTTCAATTCCCAGAAGCCCTGATCAGCAGGAGTGCTGTCTTGGGCTTCTGGGAATTGAAGTCCAAGAACAACTGGAGTGCCAAGGTTCACCATCACGGGCTTAGTGGGTTAGGTATCTGGCCACAGAGAAAGCTAAGGAAGCAGAGCTATGGGATGGAGAAGCATCATTTTGAAGTTGCCAACAAATCAGAAGACTGACTTGTATAAAGAAATGTTCTACTAAACAAAGAAAACAGACTACTCTAAGTAAAAGTGCCCGAGAAAATGTCTGTTCACTTTGTATTCTGTTCTATACTTTGGATTCCACAAAATGTACCTGTGATTTTAGATTCGTCTTTGATCTCCTTTTTCATCTTCATCACTTCTTCTGCCGTCAGATCCCCTTTTTTCAGTACAACCACCTGCGGCTGTTCATCCTCCTTATCACTTCCATCACTGTCATCTTCAGGAGTTGGGAGATGTTCTCTCTGAACAAATAAGAAAAACTGAGCTATTCAAATAATCACCCAAGAAATAAAAGTGGCCTATATTGATATGTGACCCATAATGTGAGAGGAAATTATTCACCTTTTTAGTTATGCCAAGATCAAACACAATGCAGAAATAGTACAACCTTGAATGTGTTTATTCAGAAATGTAAATTGATTTTACTCCTAGAGTAAACACATTCAAGGACCATGGTACAGTCCTGACAACCTAGCAGTTCGAAAGCAAGAAATTGCAAGTAGATAAATAGGTACCACTTCAGTGGGAAGGTAAACAGCGTTCTGTGCACTCTGGTGTCGAGGCATGCCTGCCATGTGTCCACGAAAACATCTTCAGACTCAGACAGTGCTGGCTCTTTGGCTATAAACAGATGAGTACTGAAGCCTAGAGTTGGATACAACTAGCTTTTGAGTAAGGGCAACCTTTACCTTTACCTAACATGGTACAGAACTGCAGGATAAAACAAGTCTTTTAAGCAGATAGGTAGCACTCTTGGAAAAAGTCTTAGTCAACTTCACTAGAAGTTCTATATGGTTTATTTCAAAGCAAATAGGGTTATGGTTAATTGTAATGTACTGTAGTAGGCAAAGCATGTAATCCTGTGAAACTTGTTTATAGCAGATAATTATTTTAAAACATCTTAAATTCAAAATCATCCTACTCAATAGCTAGACTTAATCTTTCTAGCACTGTTCAAAGACAGCTTCATATAGAACAACTGCATTACTTGCAGATTTCTGTGAAATGCAACTACCAGTCAGTCGGCTTCCATCAAAAAACACAAAACTGACAGCTTTTTATCTCTGCAAAGCAACCCAGCTTGAATGTTTGTACTGCTTTTCATTTCTGCAGTCCCAGAACATTCACCAGCACAAGCAATATAGGAAAACAATCAAACTACCATGACATCAAATGCAGAAGTACAAATTGCTTTCCATCACACTGCATAAAACTGTCAGGGAAGCATTGATACTAAAGACAAATTGAACGAGTCTTCTCCTTCTCCCTTCTAATTCTTGGCGGTTTGTCCTCTTCTGGCAAATTCGGAATGAATCTCCTCTATTTATTATTTATTCATTTTATTTATATATCACCCCATTAGTGCAAGCATTTCTCTGGGAGGTTTACAAATTAAGACTTAATAGCTTACACATAATATCTCCACATAACAACGTAGTTCTACGGTTCGTATTTCAGATGAATAAAATGCTACCATCTCAAACACAACCACTTTTCTAGCTAAACTACCTCTTCTTATCCTCAAAGAAGAAAGCAAATAATTTGTCTATTTTGTTCTGGGAAGTAAGGATGAAACATTTCCGTGGAACGACATCTCCTATTGAGGGGCGCTACAAGAGCTTTTGTGCATTTTTCACATTTCAGCCTTTTGGGGTGGGTTGGGGCAAAAAAATCAATAAATGTTTCTATGACAATTCAGTATTTTGTTACAAGCAAATTCCATGTAAAATACAAACTTTTTATGCACTATACATGGTTTTGGACTAGAAATGTGTGCTTGAGGTAAATGTGCTGGTCTGAGGAATCTCATGCAGAAGCAAAAAAGAAATCTCATTTTGGTTAACCGTTTTTGAAGAAGCGCATCTATGTCATACAATGTTTTGTCGGTGGTGGTGTTTTTATGGGAGTGATTCTCTAATGAGGACCCCTTAATCTCTATGTTTCCCAGAAGGATTCTATCAGATATTGCCTGAACACAATTAACCTATGTATGTTTACAGTAATAACACATTCTATTTACATTTGTAGAATCTCAAACATTATTTGTAATTTGGCCACAAAGGTGGGACATTTTGGGGAAATCATATACACTGAAATCAATCCTCAATACATGATGCTTATGAAGCCAAAATGACATCACCATGCATCAATGTTTGAGAAAGTGCAGAGAAAGAGAGAAATGTATGGTTCAAAAGAATGGAAGGATAGTCAAAAGCTACTCAGCGATAATTCAAATACTGTATACCAATGATCACAAAACACTGAGTATCTATTGTAGAAGAAAACAAAAACTGGTAGTAGGGAATTGGGAATGGAATCAAATTTCCCAGATGTTGGCATGACTGGTTTGCACTCTGAACAGGAACACACCAAACAACAAGACTTTGTTGCAGGCCCACTGTATAAAGAAATATTGGCTTAGCATAGTAAGTCATACTAGCATGGCCCCATTGCGTCAGTGGAGTATTGGTAAGTCAACTCTTCTGTAAGTTCCATTGATTCAAAAGGGCCTACTTTAGTTGCAATTTATGGCACAAAAAAGCACAATGAGAGTAAGCTCATTTGAATCAATAGAACTTATGGAGTTGACTCCTCAAACTCCTAATGATTCAACAGGCCTATATTAGTGTGGCTTAATACATTAGACAACAGGATTTCAGCCAATATTAGTGAAATTTCTATCATGTCTTTTACATATTACAGACTTCAAGGCTATTCAGTCTCAACTGATCTTGTACTAACATTCCCATGGCTGACATTTGCAAAATAGCCAACCATCCACCCCTCTGTTGTTCCAACTTTCTGACAAGGTGCTCCTTTCAGATGCTTACCGCAAACATGATTCCACCACTAGAATTAGGCTGACAAGAAAACCATATAAAACAGGAGAACACAGCAAGGTAAGAATGAGGAAGGACACAGGTTTTACTTTTCTTGCCTCCCACTCACCCAACATGCTCCAAATCCTATTCCTGTGGAAGAGACCTAACAAAATCAAGTGGCTCTGATGCTGCAAACTGATCTGCATGTCTATATGCCAGATTTAGGCATGAGCAATGTTTGGGCCATTCGTGTAATTTGCTTTCAAAGTTCACTTCTCACTCAGAGATGTCAAATCAGATGGCAGCAGAAGACAGAAGGGATGTTGTGTCAAAAGACACCAAATAGCTGGCTCGACACAAACACACAGAGCAAGGCATTTCTCTAGATTCACAGCCACCATTTAAGATAGGCCATCGGGAATAGATTTCTAATTAATTCCTGTTGCATCAACAGAAATGCAAATGGTGGGGGATTATGGACTTGACATCAAGGGAAACTCTGGAGATGACATTTCTTCTGCATACAGGCTAATTCGGCATTATTTATTGCAAGCGCCATTAATGCTGCAAAATGTTGAGTTAGGAATAGCAGAAAGTCAGCTTACCTTATACTCCCTCTGCTGTTTGTAGCTGGAAAAGTAACAGCATACAAACAACTAAAACCAAGCTTTTCTTCTCCCAAATTCTCTTCTCTCCCCAAAGACTTTGTATACCCACCCTCATCTTTTCTTGTACGAATTATAATCAATCAAGTCACACCAGATTCACAGCAATCCTACTAAGATTGTAAAGGTAAGTGCGATATTTAAGCAACAGTTTCAGCAGTGCCACCACCCCCTGGTGAAGGTCCATGGCCAAAAATGGAAAAATTCAAAAGAAAATTAGACAGCCATGTGATGTGAATTCCTGCATTGAGCAGAGGGTTGGACTCAATGGCCTTATAGGCCCCTTCCAACTCCATTATTTTATAATTCCATGAAATAAATAAATAGTAAATAAACAAACCCAGGTTACCCAAATCCCCATCTGTGACTCTCTCCATTGCACCACTTCTGAATACATCTTTAAGTTTTTACTCTTTTAAGCTGTCCCATTTCCAAATTCCCTTCTTTTCCTTCAGATATTTGCCTCTCCATTCTTAACCTTCCACAAGTTCTCTGCTTCGGTAATGTCTTTGCATTATTTCCCTCCAACATATCCACTTTTCTTGTAAAGAGTCCCACATTTGCTAAATCTCATGTGAAGTGTGTGCTAGTCAGTATGCAATGATGTTGCAATGATTATATGGTCAAATTTGGAACCGGGGTATGGGTTCTAAACCCCACTAAGCCATAAAACTTATAGATTCACTTTTTTTAATGCACTATCCAAAATATATTAGTGCATTAAAGACTGTGCACCAAAAGCTAGCAATTTTTAGTGGCCTAATAAAGGCATCACCTGATCTTGCCTTTGAAATTCACGGAGTGTCTCACCAGGCCCCTTACTCTCTCTCAACCGGATCTACTTTAAAGGGTTCTTGCAAAGATCAAGTTGGGAGGAAGAAGAAAGTAATGTAAATTGCCTTGACCATGATGGCATAATAGAAATATAACTTAACAAATAAAAAAGCCAACATTCCTAACTCATGAATAAAGTCCACAAAAGTCAGTAGGATTTATTCCCTGGTCTTATTTTTTCCATTTTCCTTTAGTGAAGCAAATCCCTATAGTGTCAGTTCATTTTTCCCATGTACTTTCAATTCCCACAATCATACCAGTGCTTGAGGAATATTGTTTGAACAGAACTGGACAGAGTTTAAAAGATGATTAAGGATCTGTTTGATTTCTTTAAGCATTGCAGCACTCATTCTGCAGTTCCTTTTGCCTGACCTTGCGTGAGAAAGCATTTTGGCAGTTTCAGGTCTTGCCTAGACACGGATGAAGAGGAGGAGGAGAAGGAAGCACTCATAATTCAAATAGTTAGGCACACTGGGACTCACTACACAATTTTGTCCCAGGTCTAACACATCTGTTTGGCTATGAACATTGAAATAATTTAATATTTATAGCAACAGATAATGGAAGGTATTAACTCTCAATAGTTTGAGACATTCACCAAGGGAGGTTTGGAATGTGCAAACAGTTGCTATGATTTGCAGAGAACAGGTTTCCGGGCATTGGGAGGGGAGAGATCCATGTTACTTAAGCACAAAGAATCAAGGAAACACATTTTGTCCAATGATCAGAATTCATACATGACTCCACTGACAAAAAGAACTCCAGAATAAATGCCAGATTCTGACAAAAGGAAGCAAAGGTAGCTGACTCATCCTGTTACATTTGTCCTCAAGGTTGTACAATGGGCTGTAACAAGCAGCAGACACAGACATTTCCAACAAGATCAGCCTCACCTTCCCATGGAAATCATTACAAAAGGAATCCAAGAACGAGCAGTAAAAGCAGATGATGAAGCCTTACATCAGGAGTTCCCAAACTTTTCATGCCACGGGCCTGACCATGCCCCACGGACAGCTGAGAAGGCCAATCATGTGGTTTCTCCTGCTGTAAACGCTGCCATAAAATGCATCTGTGGCTATCATAAACACATTTATGACAGCCGCAGGTGCATTTATGGCAGCATTTATAGCAGGCATGGGCACATTTATGCATGTGCAGGAACAAAAATTCGCATAGTCAAAGCAATGGTATTCCCAGTGGTAATGTATGGGTATGAGAGCTGGACCATTAGGAAGGCTGAGCGCAGAAGAATAGATGCCTTTGAGATGTGGTGTTCGAGGAGAGTCCTGAGAGTCCCTTGGACAGCAAAGAGAATAGGTCAATACTGGAAGAAATCAATCCTGACTGTTCATTGGAGGGACAAATAGTGAAGATGAAGCTAAAGTACTTTGGACATCAAATGAGAAGGGAGGACTCACTTGAGAAGGCCTTGATGCTGGGAAAGGTTGGAGGCAAGAGAAGAAGGGGGCGTCCAAAGATGAGATGGATAGATGGTATTGTGGACACAATGAGCACAGAGCTTGGTGGGCTGAGAATGGTGGAGGACAGAGGTGCCTGGAGGAAAATGGTCCATGGGGTCGCAAAGGGTCGGAATCGACTGTGTGACTGAACAACAACAAGGGACATTTTATGGCTGTCATAGATGCATCAGCTTCCGCTTCTGGTAGTGGTGAGGGTGGCGGCAGACCACATAAAATGGTACTGTGGACCGGGCCATAGTTTTGCCTTACATTGAATAGTTAAAGCTACCAGAAGAACTGATGCATAACAGTGACTACAAGGAAAGAACTACAGAAGGATGTTCAGTTTTGATTAATTAAAGCAGGATGCATATGATTTCAGAGCACATGTTCAAGGTAAGGCAGAGTAACCAACGCACATTCAATTTATGCTCATCAACTAACAAACATGCAACCAGAATGTTAGAATCTTCAATTTTTGCAGTACTAAAACCACAAATAAAGTAGAACACATGTGAAAACACAATCACAAATGCTATCCAGGGATGCAGGGAATAACACGTATGCCAATTTAAGCAACCTTCAGCATCTGTATGTATAAGCTCTTCAGTACCTGTCAAATAAAACTTGGTAGTATTAAGATTCTACCAAGAATCTTTCTTGTTTCAACATATTATCTGTCTGCTTTCACTGCTTTTTAAATGGTTGTCTCAGACACCTCTTATCCCCAGGCTATGGCTTCTCTCCTCCAATCTGGGCTCCTGTGTTTTAAATTAGCTGCATGATGAGCAGGAAATTGAGTGAAGATTTCTTTCCAGCATGAAAAGGCAGTGCTTGGGAAACTAGATCTGTTGAAGCCATTGAATTATAACAGCTAATGAAATAGCCTTCTTAGGAGCAGGTACAAGTTACAAAGGAGTATATAAGGTTTGGGAGTTCACAAAAAATCATTACTAAGGTGGTAAGCACATTAGTAGAATTAGCAGTGATGGAAGGGGGGAAAGACAAACAGAGATCACTAGGCAGAATTTTTAAAAAATCTGATTTATCATCTCAAGTAAAAGACAGTGTGGTAAGATAAAGATCACCCTTGCTCAAAAGCCAGTCATATATGACGCTAGGGTTCAGTGCTCATCTCTGTTTATAGCCAAAGAGCCAGTGCTGTCTGCGTCTGCAGACATTTCCGTGGACATGTGGCAGGCATGCCTCAACACCAGAGTGCACAGAACGCTGGTTACCTTCCCACAAAAGTGGTACCTATTTATCTACTTGCAATTTCTTGTTTTCGAACTGCGAGGTTGGCAGGAGCTGGGACAAAGATGGGAGCTCACTCCATCATGCAGTGCTCGGGAATTGCACTCCGACCTTCCAATCAGCGAGTTCAGCATCTTAACCACTTGAGCCGCCGCAGTCCCACTGTGTGTGGTATAGAGGACAAAATTTCACACTAAGGCCTAGATTCAAATTGCTCCTTGGCCAATGGAAATTGAGTATGAGATGGCAAAGGCAAACCATTCCTTGAACATTTCACATCTTGAAAATCTTACTCCCCTGGAAGCGATTCAGTGTTATGTAGCAACCACGTTGTTTTGTCATCTTGAACTGGGGAGATAATGTCTTGAGAAAAGGAGAATGAAAGGGGATGTGATAGCACTCTTCAAATACCTGAAAGATAATCATACAGAGGAAGGGAAGAATCTGTTCTTGATCATCCCAGAGTGCCGTTCTTGATCATCCCAGAGTGCTGTTCTCGATCATCCCAGAGAGCAGAACACTTAATAATGGGTTGAAACTACAGGAAGCCAGGTATAGGTTGACTATCAGAAAAAACATCTTAATGGTTAGAGCAGTATGACAGTGGAACCAACTGCCTCGAAGGTGGTGAGCGCTCCAACTCCAGAAACATTCAAGAGATAATTGGACAACCATGTGTCAGATCTGCTTTGGATTCCTGCATTGAGCAGGGAGTTGGAACAGACAACCCAAAATGCCCTTCCAACTCATTTATTCTATGATTAAAAGTTTATTGCAGTACAGGGATTAATGATAATAAAAGTACTAATCCATAACAATAATTGAGAGCATTGAAGTCAATGCTGATTTATGGTGACTTTTTCCAAAGTTTTCTAGGTACAGAGTAGACAGAAGTGATTTGCCATTCCTTTTTTCTAGGGACACCATGGGACTATGCAGCTTGCCCATGGCTCTACAGGATGGCTCTTCTCCTGGAAGGCACAGTGGGGAATTGAACCCTCATCCTGATATGTAACTATTGGAGCTATGTTGTTGTTTAGTCGCAGTCGAGTTTGACCCTTTGTGACCCCACTGGAACACAACACGCCAGGCTTCTCTGGCATCTGCCATTCTCTGTGGTCCACCCAGATCTATGCCCACTGCATCAACGATGCCATCTAGCCATCTTGAGAGAATGGAGGACAGCTGTGTGCGACGGGGCTGATCAGCTTAAAAACTCCCCTCCTGGCGCCGGCAATCCCGGACTCTTCTCTCGGCCGCTCTTGGCCTCAAGAGAATGGAGGACAGCTGTGTGCAACAGGGCCGCTTGGCAACATTGTCTTGATGCGATTATATGAACTGAAATTTTGATATTGTAATCTGATTTGAAATTGTGTTGATATTGTATATTGTGTTAATATGATATTGTGTTGATTTACCATGTAAGCCGCCCTGAGTCAGGTCCCCTGAGTGGGCGGCATATAAGTGCTAAAATTAAATTAATTAAATTAAAATTAAATCTCATCCTTGTCTTCCCCCTTCTCCTTTTGCATTTGATCATTCCTAGCATCAAAGCCTTATCCAGTGAGTCCTCTCTTCTCCTTTGGTGGCCAAAGTACTTGAGCTTCAGCTTCTGAATATATCCTTCTAAGAAGTAGTCAGGGTTAATTTCCTTCAGGATGGACTGATTTGATCTCCTTGCAGTCCAAGGGGCTCTCAAAAGTCTTCTCCAGCACCACAGTTCAAAGGCGTCTATTCTTCTGCACTCAGCATTCCTTGGAGCTATAAGGTCCCCTTAAGTCAGAAGCGACGATGGAACATAAAAGCAATAAAAGCCATTTTTATAAGCAACCTAAGGTACACAGGCCTTGTCGGAACATAAATCAGCTGTTTTTGGCTTGAAGGAGACCTGGTGGCATAGTGGTTAAAGCTGCTGTGTTGTTGTTCAGTCGCACAGTCGATTCAGACCCTTTGCAACCCCATGGACCATTGCCCACCAGGCACCATTGTCCTCTACCATCCTCCTCAACCCGCCCAGCTCTGTGCCCATTGCGTCAATAATGCCATCTTGCAATCTCATTTTCTGCTGCCCCCTTCTTCTTTTGCCCTCCACCTTTCCTAACATCAAGGCTTTCTCAAGTGAATCCTCTCTTCCCATTTGCTGTCCAAAGTACTTTAGCTTCATCTTCACTGTACTGCAACCCAAAAAATGTGAGTTCGATTCTGACGGCGATCAAGGTTGACTCAACTTCCCATCCTTCGAAGGTCAGTAAAAATAAGGACCCAGCAAGTTTGGGGCAAAATGCTAATTAACTTGTGAACTGACCAGAGTGTGTGCGAAGTGCTACAGGGCAATATTGAAATGTAATTGCTATTGTTAAGGGGATGGTGACTGCAGTGGCTTAATGGTTAAGACACTGAACTTGACGATTGGAAGTCAGCTGTTCGAGACTCGAGTGCTGCAGGACGGAATGAGCTCCCGTCTTTGTTCCAGCTCCTGCCAACCGAGCAGTTCGAAAGCAAGAAAGTGCAAGTAGATAAATAGGGAGCGCTTCGGTGGGAATGCAAACAGCGTTCTGTGCAAAACGGTGTCTTAGTCATGCATGCCACATGACCATGGAAACGATTGTAGACTCAGACAACGCTGGCTCTTCGGCTAAACAGGGATGAACACCGAACCCTAGAGTCGGATACGGCTGGCTTTTGAGCAAGGGTGACCTTTGCCTAAGCCAAGGAGACACTTTCAATCATCAGGTCACCTTGCTCGAAAGCCAGTCGTATCCGACTCTAGGGTTCAGCGCTCATCTCTGTTTCAAAGCCGAAGAGCCAGCGCTGTGTGCTTCTGCAAACGTTTCCGTGGTCATGCGGCAGGCATGACTAGACACCGGAGCGTACGGAACGCTGTTTACCTTCCCACCGAAGTGGTCCCTATTTATCTACTTGCAATGTCTTGCTTTCGAACTACTAGGTTGGCAGGAGCTGGGACAAAGACGGGAGCTCTCATTCCGTTCTGCAGTACAGTATTCGGGTATCCAACTGCTGACCTGCCGCCCCATCAATCAGTCCTGAAAAACCTGCCCCCTCTTTACATCTCCCAAAGCACGGAGATGGGAGAAGAAGGGGCAAAGATGGGGAACACACGGCGTAGGAAGGGCGGAAGTTTGGCGACATTTACCTTCGTATCCACGGTCGGCCCCTCCCGGTAGCCTACCCGCTCCTTGAACCGGCTCAGAAAGGCAGGCTCGGCTGGCCTAACATACGACACCTGGTTCCTCTTGCTCATAGCGGCGGCGGCGCAGCGGGCTTAAGAGGCGCAAGAAGAGGCGAGCGCGAGATGTCGGTGGTGCGTCAAAAGGGGAGCCGCCGCCATCTTGCCCCGCTTTGTCACGTGCCGGCCTCGGCAGCAGCCTCTCGGTTCCTGCCCTCAATGGCTGCCCCCACGGCAGCTTCAACGTGCCAGTGACGCCCACCGCGAAGGCTTCCTTAGCGCCAAAATTCAAAGCGGGCGCCATTTTGACAAGGGGCTGCTGCCCCTGATCGATGATGGAGCCGTAGTTGGAGAGGAGCAAAGAAAGAGGCAGGCAAGGCAGAGAATGCTCCCGGGCACGAAGGGTACGTAAGAGAGACATGGGACCCACAAGGCGAAGGCGCGGGAGGCTATTATATTATGCTATGCTATATTACAGATTAGGGACTGCAGTGGCTCAAGTGGCTAAAACGCTGACTGGGAGGCGGGAGGTCAGCAGTTCGATTCCCGAGGACTGCAGGACGGAATGAGCTCCTGTCTTTGTCCCAGCTCCTGCCAACCGAGCAGTTCGAAAGCAAGACAGTGCAAGTAGATAAATAGGGAGCGCTTCGGCGGGAATGCAAACAGCGTTCCGTGCACTCGGGTGTCTAGTCATGCCTGCCACATGACCATGGAAACGTCTGCAGAAGCAGAGGCAACGCTGGCTCTTCGGCTTTGAAACGGAGATGAGCACTGAACCCTAGAGTCGGATACGACTGGCTTTCGAGCAAGGGAAACCTTTACCTTTACTTATATTACAGATTGCTATAATATATTACTTAATTACATAAATGTAATAAGGGGAGGTTAATTAAATAATTGGAGTGGTACTGGATGGTCTTTGGAGGCAGCAGAGAGCTTGCCTGGTCCCATATGCTTTTCTTGTGTGTCGTGCAGAAACGAGGGATGAAACGAGGGATTAATGGTGGCGCTGTGTTCAATTTTAAAAAACCCATTTGTCGGCATTTTTTAAAAAAATAACATTTGCTTGCATTATATCTTCAGCACAGCTGCCATTTGAAAAGTGTTTATAAGCTTAGGACCGAGGCGAAAGCAGAAGTGCTGAGTTTAAGGGTCCTCCAAGTTTGACATTCACACGTGCAGCAGGACGCGTGTCAGAATTCCGTGGGCGGATTGCCTCTTCGATCCACACAAAGAGGAGGAGGGAAACTCACAGAAGGTTCCCTTGCCTGTACGGAGTAGGAAAGCTTATTGCTTTCTTTTTAAATCTTGCCCTCCCCCCCTCCCCCGCCCCACTCACATTCATTGTTTGTTTTCAAAGTATGAAATTATTTTTATAAAATAATGTACACGTATGTAAGCCATGCCTGGAAGTTTTACTCCTTTGTCTGAAGAAGTGGACTTGATCCATGAAAGCTCACAGTAAAAATATAGCAGTTAGTCTTTAAAGTGCTGCAGTATTTTTATATATTTGTTTTTGTTTTCTGATATTGTTTATAAAAGTTTGCTTACTTGGGGTATAGAACATGTGCGGAGGCAGCCGTTCATAACAATAAATTCATTTACGCCTGAAAGAAGCGGCGGACTTTTTGGAAATATTGGGGCTCCCAAACAAGTGGTTTCCAATATGCAGTATTACACCTGGAAAGGCCACAGCTCCAAGAAAGCAGCAACAACATAACCAAATATTGCTACTACTCCCTGTTATTTCTATACAGTAGAAGCTTGGATAATGTTCAAACTCCGTTTTGGACTTTATGCGATGCATCGTGTGCATGAAAACCGTGACTTTATCCGAATCGGACTTTATCCGAGGTACCACTGTACTGTATTTTTAAAATCCTATTACACTGCAACATTGCTAACAGCCTTTTAAATCATTAAAAGACCGTTCCTTCCAAGTATAAAAGTATTCACCCCGAAGTAAAATTTCAGGAAACATGGATAACTTGTCTTAACTTCACTGTGGTTTTTGTGTAACACCATTAGCATACCTGTCAACCTTCCCGGATTGGCTGGGATTTCCCAATTTTCAGCGCCGATTTGCACCATTTCTCGCCCGCAGCTGCCAAAACCCTGGAATTGGCAGCGGGGGTGGGGGGGGAGAGGTACTGCACATCCCTTCTGTGCAGATCGCCTTCTACGCATGCATAGAAGGCTTTTACACTTGCGTAGAACCTTTCTACACAAGCGTAGAAGGCGATCTGCTCAGAAGGGGATCGTAGAAGCCTTCTACGCATGCGTAGAAGGGTTCTACGCAAGCGTAAAAGCCTATGCATGCGTAGAAGGCGATCTGCGCAGAGCCGTTCTACGCAAGTCGCGTAGAAGGTGACCTGCACACAACCATTCTGCGCAGGTCCCGTATTTTCCGGAGCCGCGGTTGACAGGTATGCATTGGCGACTCAGAGTTTCTATCGGAATTGGCAACCCAAAAAAACTGCTCAAATGGTTAAGCATTTAAAATGATTAAATTTTATTTATGTTAAATAGAGTATAGCACTGTACATTAGAAGTCCCAAAATCAAAGTTTGGGAAACACTAAGCTAAAGGTTGCCTTTTGTTGGTTTTTAAATATACCGATATTCTTAATACACTAGTTATTTTTGTTTTAAATATAGTATTGTCATGTAAAGGTTTGGCCCTAAAAAGCAACATGAAAATAATTTAATAAGTGAATGCCATTTTCATAATCATAGCAATTAAAGTATTATTATTGTGATTTGTCTGACATGGTGGTTAACATATTACTTCTCCCATGCCTCTTGTTGGTACAGTAAAACCCCAGGTTACAACAGAGGTCTGTTCCAACAGCCTCGGTTGTAACCCAAAAAAATTGTAAGCCGAAACATCCATAGGGATGCATTGAAAAAATAAGAAAACAGTCCTGAATTGATTGTTGAAAATCGGAAAAAAAAACCATTAAATATTTGTAAACCGAGACGGCATTTCCATAAGATTTTCCATTGTAAACCAAAGCAAACTTAAACCGAGGCAGTTGTAACCGTTTTACTGTACTTGCATTGTCTGTGGAAGTCATTTTACTAACATATCGAAAAACAAAAACTCTGCAGCACTTTGAAAACTAATTGCTATATTTTTAATGTGAGCTTTCATGGATCAAGTCCTTAGCAAATACTCAATGGCAGGTGTTTGTTTTGTATCTTCCCAGTATTTAAAATTGAAAAGGGAACATTTAGAGTTAATCTGAATAACAACCAGAGATAATCTGCAGGAAACTGTATTGATTTGCATACTTATCTGTCATGCTGATTAATCACTCTATCCCTCTGTATCTGGTGTATATTACTTCATGCCTTGAAGTCTCACTCCTATGTCTGATGAAGTGGACTTTATCCATAAAAGCTCACATTAATAATATAGCAGTTAGTCTTTAAAGTGCTGCAGCGTTTTTGTTTTTTGTTTTCTGATATGCCTGGAACACAGACTAACATGGCTACTATTCCAAAAATTTTGACTAACATAGACTATCATGCAATGAAATTTGTTACTTGTCTGGAAACTTCTAGTATGCCTTATCTCTGAAAGAAGAAAAGGAGTAATTGTAAGTATTTCTGGGAAATAAGGTCCAGTCAGTTCACTCTGACATATCTGATAGATGCATACTTTACATAATTCCTTTCAGAACTTAACTTTTATTAAGATGCAATTATACATAAACCAAATTTCCATGTTCTGGAAATAAACTTTTTATATCAATTTTCCTTATTTTTAAGCCTTTAATGAAATGATCCCTACTTTGCCACACTTTATCCAAATGCTATGTTGTGACTAGTTAACATAGCTATCACTATGAAAGCTGCATATTATAGTTATAGACATGCCTACTTAAAAGAAACTATGTAGGATTCTAGACTGAATGAGAGTGATTACCCAAGGCATGGTAGCACATTTTACCTGACAGATCTATTTTACTTCTTTCATTGTGTGAGCAACAGTTTTTGCACAATCACACTATTCAATTTATTTATGACATCGTAGTCAACAGCTGGATAGCACTGATCTAGATGTTATTACTTATTTTGTATCATAAACATTTTCTTTGTTTCTAGGTGAGCCACGAGTTATGGTACCTATGCCACCTAGGTAAGAAGATTCTATTCTTGTATATAAATGTTAGCTTTTAAAGTGGCTCTCAGTATAAGTATGGCATAACAGAGGTTTCATATAACCCTGAGGACTAACAACCTTGGGTGCCAAAGTCCTCAGGTGAGGGTGATGGTCCCCAAGTGGATTAAATCCACTTGAATCCATCTTGATGGAGGGCAGCAATTTCATCAATACTGGCCTGGGACTGATGAGGACTTTGTGTGCTAGAAGGGCTCATGATGACCAGAAAGTGACTTGCAGAACTGGATCAGTGTCATGCTTCAATGTGGAAGGCAGATGAAAGGCCATTGCATTATATTCTCAGGACAGTCTTCATGGCTGATCGCTATAATGATTGCCAAAACTTTGATTCTGAGATGGCAGAAGAAGAAGGAACAGTGGGTGTTGTGCATCATTGCTAAGTAACCTGTAACAAAGCTAGATAATTCTATCACATTATGATAGCATTTTTACTTGGTTAAGTAAAAACTCATAATGATTCCTGAGATGGGATGCCTGTCAGCATATCATTATGAGGTTTCTGTAAAAAGGTGTGCCCCATTCTACTCACAGAGTAGAAATGTTGCATGATTAGTGAGGCTTTTTCAGAGTATGTGCATGTTTAAGCCCCATTAAAATCCATAAGAGCAATGGCCAACAGTGGGAAACTGAAGACTGCATACACTACAAGTGGATTCTGACTACAGCCATTTAGTGCTTATGTGAAATGACAAATAGAAAGATTCCTTGTCTGATATAACAAACAAATATATTTCTATATGGTTGGATACAAGATCGTATCTTTAAAAAAATTTAAATGTGCATAATGTAACAGTTTTACTAGTACAGTATACTCATGCAGATGTCAATTACTTTAGTGTTGAAGGTGATGCTATCAAGGTTTATGTGAGGGTGCGTCCTCCTTCTGAAGGACCTACATATGCGGACTGGGGAAATGGCTTGTGTTTATCTGTTCTTTCATCAAACACCATCCGTCTGCATTCAAAGCCTGAACCTAAGATTTTCACCTTTGATCATGTGGCAGATGTGGACACAACACAGGTAATTTTTTGGCTTGCCAATATGGATGTTATTTATTTTAGGTGTAACGCAAACAAAATGTTAATAATTTTTTTAAAAAACTTCATTATTTTTTCCACCACACATTTCTTCTGTTAGGAAATTGTTTACATTGAGCAATTTGACTTCATGTGAAATTCTACATATGTTGCAGGGGGATGTTTCTATCCAAAGGTTGGGACAACACAATTATGTTTCACAATTCTGTAACACAGATAGCAACTTGTCTTTTTAAAAATCTGATTGAAATACAAGTGACAAAAATGTGAATAAGGTGACCATTCAAAAGTGTTGTTCCTGCTTTAGTGGCATTCAATCAATGCTTCTTTATTGGTTTTTATATTAATAAAATCAAGTCCACAATCTAGCTCTTATCAGTAGTACTTTGATAAGACCCAATTTGCCTATTAAACTGTACTCTTCTATTTTTGGACCTTTCTGTATTTTCCACCATCCTTTGGATGAAGAATTTTGGGGACACAAAAGCATGCATATTTTAAAAGTATTTTGTTTGTTATTACCCAGTTACAGTCAACCCTCACATAACAGCACGTTTGGATAACATCATTTTCGCTTAACAACGCATCGTTATGCACCATGTGTTCCCCCGCATAACAACGTTTTTAGTGTCATTGTCCGGACGACGCTAAAAATGTTGTTATGCAGGAAACTCCACAGAAACCCGCATGATGACAAAAATCGCTTAGCAACACTATTTGGGGAACCAAGTAACATTACGCGAGGGTCTACTGTATAAAAAACAATTCTCATGTTAATTTTCACAAGCCTTCTTTAAATATATAGTGTTTAAAACGATTAAAGAAAAATGTGTCATTCAGGAATCCTTAGAGTAGTGATTTTTATTCCTTCCAAACGACTAATTTGAAAGTTTGCTGAACTCTTGCTCTCCAGTGGAGATTTCAGGACAAGCTTAAAGCAGCCTGCTTCAGAAGGGAAAGGTGGAATGAAGAATTGCAAATGTCCTGAAGGCATTCAATGTTTACTAGCCTTCATTTGTTGTTTTAGATCTTAAGTGTCTTGTGCATGTAGGCACTACATAGATCAGGGGTCATCAACCTTTTTAAGCCGGGGGGTTTATGCACCCTCAGACTGTTGAGAGGCTGGACTGGTGGTCCCACCAGTGGTGATGGGGAGTGGGGGGCTGGGTGGGGTCCCTCTCCCCCGAGCCCCCACCAATCTTCCACCACCAGCAGAAGGACCACCCTACCGCCACCAGTGGGACCACCCCGAGCCACCCACCACTCCTCCCTACCACTTGCAGCAGTGGCGGGACCACCCCGAGCCACCACATACACACTGCTTACCGGCCTGGAGGAATTGCATGGCATGGGTGAAGGAGGGGTTCAGGCTGTCCTCGCCCACGTTCGGCCAGAGCAGCCCCTGGGAAAGACGCAGGCAGCTGCGTGTGTCCACTGGGAAATACACAAGCAGCCTCCTCCTCAATCCTTATTCTCTCCACTTGGCGTGTCCCTAACAGGGCGCCATAGCAGTGTGGATGTTGTAAGCCTTACAACATCCACCCTGTACTGAAGTGCCGGCAGGGACAAGCCAAGCAGAGGGGGCAAGGATTGAGGCAGCAGTGGCAGAAGTGGCAGCTGGAGTGAGGTCACAGGCTGGAAGATTTGTTTTAGGTTGGATCCGGCCCGTGGGCCATAGTTTGAGGATTGGATTGAATTGAATTGAAATTTATTCTTATATACCGCTTTCCTCGTCCAGCAGACAACCCAATGCATAACATACAAAAATACAATATAGCACTGATACAAAGCAAAATACAGTTTTACAAGCAAAACAGCAATGCGAAAATACATAACAGTACATAGTATAACACCAATTACAATACAAAAATGCAATAAATACAAATCGGCTAAAACCACCCACAAATTCCCATGCCTTCAGAGTCCCTTGAGGGGGGGACCAGGATGCCGGCCAGCGCCGTGGCCGGGAAAGCCTCTTCGCCCCCACCGGGGCCAGGTGCGCAGCGGCGATGTTTCGCCCGGCGTCCCCCTCGCCTTTTAGGTCCTAGGGCCTTGCACAATTAGATGGACTCGTGATGTCTTTGGATGATTGTCCGTCTGCACCGAGCAAGTATACGGCCCCTCATCGTACACATCCACATCATTAATGCGGATTGCATAGTGGGTTTTGGTGTTGGCAATCAGCTCCACCCGGGGGTCTAAGCACCACTTGTCATTACCAGCGTAGAGAATGCTACTGCGGTTGAGCCATGCCACCCGGGTCACACGGTTATCCACATTGCACCTGAGTGTGGCGCTCTCCCCTTGCTGGACGGTCACGTCCATCGCCTTGGGGAAGATGGCTTCTCCGCTGCACACGGGCACTCCTTGGAAGAGGAACAGCAAGGCCATCCCAGCCAAGATCGCACAAAAGAGAGGAGCGTGCATTCTTGCCAGTGGTCCAGTCATGCCGGGGTAGTGGGGAGGGGGGGCTTTGGAGCTCGACCCCTTGCCTTAGCTCTCCTTTCCCAACGGTTCGATCCCTTGGTTGTTGTCTTCCTCTCTCCGCCTCCGATCGCCTGGTTGGGAAGCTGCCATGGAGAACAGCCGGTTGCTCAGCCTGATTTTCCTCTCCTTCAGAATAACAGCAACTGCCTAGGTGTCAATCCCTGACATAGATGGTAACAGATCTTTCTCTATAATTTGAGGCAAAAGAGAAGGAAAGCAAGGGAAGTACAGTGGTACCTTGCTTAAAGAACATAATGCGTTCCATGGGATTGCTCTTTAAGTGAGTTGCTCTTTAAGCGAAACACTTGGAAAAAGTGCCCCCACTGCCATTGTAAGTGACCGATTGTGACTTCTCGTGGTGGGATTTTGAACCCCGATTTAGTTGCTCTTTCAGTGAGTTAGTCTTTAAGTGAGGCACTCTGAGATTTTACTGTACAGTAGTTATAAATTCCATGTGAAATCTGAAAAGCAAGTTTATTTGGCTGGTTTTTGGTGTGTGTTATTAAGCTTTATGACATAATAACAATTTTTATTTTGATAATAGTTATATGCATTAGACACAATTTTATAATGGTTCTAATCTGTTTTTATTAACTATTATTTGAAAATAATTCTCATTGTCTCCATTATGCTGTGCATAAAATTTTGAGTGACAGTCAGGTTGCTTGCATTTAATGAAAAGCATTCCTTAATGGCTTAATATGTATATCATTTTATGAGTATAAACTAACATGTGATATGTGTGTCAATTTTGTGTCATAAATTAGTGGTTAAGAAGCTTGCCTTGTTAGCTGGAAGGACGACAAGTCGGCAGTTTGAGACCTGGGTACTGCATGATGGTTTGAGCTCCCAGCTCCTGCCAACCTACTGTAACAGTTCAAAAGCAAGAAATTGCAAGTAGATAAATAGGGACCACTTTGGTGGGAAAGATCTTGAGGACAAGAAAAGCCTTATTCGGGTGTCCCCTGAGAGGAGTTTCTCCAGCAGAAATCCTTTCAACCTAGAACAATTTCTGACACAAAATTTTTATTATTTTATAAAATCAAGCCATTTTTAATGATGTAAAATATTAACAACTATTTTTTATCTTCTCTATCCAGGAATCAGTGTTCTCAAGTGTGGCAAAAAATATAGTTGAATCATGCATGAATGGATACAATGGAACCATTTTTGCATAGTAAGCTTTCATTTTTTAATTAACCAACTTTTAGTTACTTGACTTGAATTATTTTATGAAATGATCCGTTTGAAAAGTACCTACAGAAAGCAGCCATATATGAAATCAGACTATTTTGTTTATCTAGTCCATTATTGTTGTTGTTAATTTAATTTAATTTAATTTAATTCTCATATTTCTATAGCCGCTCTGCTCACAAGGACTCTGGGTGGCTTACAATACTAATGTTTATTGTGTCATACGTTAGTGGTCAAGAAGCTTGCCTTGTTATTCCATTATATTTCAACCTCACTGTAAACTATCCTGAGGACTTCCTAATAAGAGAATCATCATACAGCATAATAAAAACATCATGCAAAACTCAAAGTGACCCTAATGACAGGGAAAATGGTAAACTCTGTGAATAGTTAAAATCCTAATGAATTAAACAATGTTATTAGCCAACTTAAAAGTGTGCCTTCGCATATCTAAAAATAGGAGCTGATTGCAGCTCTGATGGAAGGACAACACAAGAAAAAGCCTTTCTCCATATGCTTGTCAAGCAGGCCTCTACGCAAGCTGGTATTCTCAAAGGATGTCTCCTGAATAGCTGAACTGCTGGCCTGTTTCATTATTACTGTCTCATTGTGAGCTGGTCCTGCAGATATCCAGGTCCCAAGTTGTTTGATGGTTAAGTTGTTTAATGGCTTGGAACGGGCCTTGTCAGCAATTGGAGCACCTGGCGTGCGAATGGTCCATGGGGTTGCAAAGGGCTGGACTCGACTATGCAATTGAACAACAACAAAGTAGATCTTTTAGTAGTGCGGTTATGTGAACTTAACACCGTGTATAATTTAGCAGCCTGACTGCTGCATATTACCACATATCACACTGACTTAAAATCCAAGACCCTCTTCAAGGGCAGCTCAATGAAGAGCACACTGTAATAGTTAAACTGCAACATAACTAAGGCATGAATGACTCCTGACCAGTCCATTTGACCCAGGAATGGTTGAAGGCTCTCCTCAGCACTGTCGTTTAGGACATAAGGTACAAATTTGACCTGTCAGAGGCAGAGAAATAGGTTGAGCCCCAGGATTTAAATTAAGCCCTCTTCACCATCATATAGCCCATTATTGAACTCAGAACATATCCTTGCAGTACATATCCTTGCAGTGTTGAAATCATCCTCTTACAAGCACACTACACTAAGATAGTGAAGAGAAAAAATGTCCAGAATAGGCTGCCTTATGACTTCGGTGTTATCCTTTCAACAATGATCCTGCTACTCCCAAGGCAGTGGTTCTCTTATGGTTCCTAGCTATCCACTGTGGCCTGAGGTGGGCTAGATAGATAAGTCCTCTGTGGCATCTGAATTACTTGTGAGCAGGAGAGCTAGCTAACAGACAAACATTGGGGCTGATAAGTAGGAGACCAAAATCTGTCAGCTTATTCCAACTCAGGTTTGTAATGACATTGTGTACTTTGACTGGATATGGCTTTTTGGGATCTCAGATCTTCCTGACCTCTTAACAAGAGATGCCTCTAGACCAGTGTTTCCCAAACTTCAGTTTTTGGACTAAGTCAATTCCCCAAAACACTGATCAGCCAATGTACTGACTTAGGCTTCTGGAAATTGAAGTCCCCCTGTAGGGTGTATGCCCCACATTGGGAACCACTGCTCTAGATTCAACTAGAGAGCTTTGTCATGGATTTGGCTTACTGTAGCATTAAGCCTCTTGATTATGTACTAATGTTCTTTCTGATCAAAAAATTATTTTATTGTTGAAAGAATTTTCTGTTTTTTTTTCTTCAAGTGGGCAGACTGGTTCAGGGAAAACATTTACCATGATGGGTAAGTATACAGAATTTTTACATATTAGAGTGAAAATCTCTGCCTCCTTGCAGTGTTTAATGTGATTTATTAATCTGTGCAGATACCTCCTGTTTTTGTGCTTGGTCCTATATAAAATGATTTCATGATCTTCATCATAATATCCATTATTCCCAGTTTGATCTAGATTAAAGTATTCTTGCTATTGAGACCTAGAAATGGAGTTTGCCTGATCTTATTTTTGCTCTGATAAAGATAGCCATATACAGTAAAACCTCGGATAAAGTCCAAACTCCATTCCACAAGTTTGGACTTTATCCAATTTTGGACTTTATCCGAATCAAGTGGGCGATGCATCGGATAACGTCCAAAAATGGACTGTAGCATTAAGCCTCTTGATTATGTCCCTATACCAAATACCTCGGATAACATCCATTTTTTGATGGTTTTGGACTTTATGCGATGCATCACGTGTGCATGAAAACCACGACTTTATCCGAATCGGACTTTATCTGAGGTACCACTGTACAGTACTTTACCAAAGGGTGAGTGCAAAGACTGAGCAAACCAAGGCTGCTAACTGTATGGACCTGGAAGAACAAACCTTTAAATGGATTGTAGACAGGGGGACTTTAAATGGATTATAGATTGTCTTCTAGGATAAGAAGATGTAGAATACTGAAGATCTTGCACCTGTTAACAATGATCTCTACCCATTAAAGTAAGCGTCCCTCCACTTGAGAAACTATGATGCTTCTGAAGCAACATCCTGCCTCATCTAATTCAGAAACCTTTTTTTTTTTTTTGTTAGGACCTCCTGACTCAGATAATTTTACTCATGATCTGAGAGGAGTGATACCACGAAGCTTTGAATATCTATTTTTTCTAATTGAACATGAAAAAGAAAAGGTAAACTTTTTTACAATGAAAACCAAGAGATTAGAGAGATTCTGTGTAATTATTAAAATATGTTGCTACCTTTTGTATGCCTTTTATTTAGGAAGGTGTTGCCTGTATTTGTTGTATTATGAAGACAAGCCACTGTATAAATTACCATTTCATTGTAATGAATAAAATTTGGATAAAATGTCTTAATTTCTACCATACTCCTTTATCAACTTGTTGCAGCCCTGTGATATCTAAAGGCAGACCCTGTAGCATAAATCTTTTTGTTTCAATTTCTGATACAATATATAATGTTATATTGGTTACACTGACAGTTCTCTCTGAATCTTTTTCAAACTGAGTGTTTAGCAACTTTAGCTGTTAGCTCTTCTAAGTTATTGTAACGATGCACTGCAACACTTAGATTTCAGCAAGAATCTCAAACTCCTCTGAGCCATTACAAAAGTAATACCTCATACAAAGTCTGCTTCATACAACATCGGATTCATACAGTATTGCCTAATTCCTTGAAAAAAGTTGCCTCATACAAAATCACTGCGACTTTGTATAAGGCACTAGCAAGGGTTGCCCAGCGTTGCCGGGCTTTTTGGGGGGGTTTGTTTTTTAAAAAATATGAGAAATGGTTTTGGATGTTTTTTGTTGTATGTGTGTTTAAATGAGTTATGTTATTTTTAAAAAAATATTGTTTTTTTATACATAGGTAGTTTTTTAAACTGTTATAAATAAATTTGGATTTTTAAAAGTGGAAAGGTTGATATATTTTTTCCCAATAATTGCATTTTTAAAAATAATTTGTCATATTTTTTTTTTTTGGTGATAGGTGTACTTTGGATAAGATTTTTTTAAAAATGTGTAAGTGTAATTCGAATTCATTGAGTGTCATTTTTCCTGTGGCCACTTGGTGGTGCTGTTGCGTAATGTTTGTCCTGTCCTGTGAATTCTTCCTGTTCTTTTGCCATTTCAATTCTGTTTCTCGGCGTGTCTGGAGCTGTGTTGGTAAGTTGTGATCTCCGATATTTAAGTGAAAAGGACGCGGGGATATGAATTTTGTGTGTGGGGGGGGCTGTTGTTTTTTGTTGTATGTTTTTCCTGTCTTTGTTTGTGTTTATTTTTTAAAGGTTAGATTTCTTTTTTTTGAATGGTTTTGATTTGATTTTTGGTGTGTCCTTTTTTTAGGGGGGGTGCCTTTTGTTCTCACGGATCATGCTTGGTGGCCCGTGGGAAGGTAGGCTACTTGCAGCGGGGGTGCCTTTTCTTCCCATTGGCCATGCTTGTTTGCCCGTGGTTAGGAAGGGCACTTGCGGCGGGGGGTGCCTTTTGATCCCATGGGCCATGCTGGATGGCCCTTGGGAAGGGAGCGTTGTTGCGGGGAGGGTGCCTTTCGTTTCCACGGGCCATGCTTGTTTTCCCGTTGGGAAGAAGGGCAGTTGCGGGGGAGGGGTGGTGGGTGGATTGTTTTTATTTTTGGCGCGGTGGCAGTCCCTTCGAACGGAAGAGCAGGGGCGGCGGGTTTGTTTCATTTTCTTCCCCCACGGGCCATGCTGGCTCGCCCGTGGGGATGAATGGCGGCGGAGCCGGCTTTCTTTAAGTTTTGTTTTTGCGCGCAGCCTGCCTCAGCGTTCTGCGCGGTCATGGCGCGCAGGATGCTGGGGCTTGTAGTTATGGGTTCGTGCTTTGTGTTTGTGCTGCGTTTTTTAACATGCTTTTCGTTTGATTGGCTGCGGCGCGTGTCCGAACGCTGCGGCGTGCGTGAGCCTCTCAGCCTGATTGGCTCTGGCGCGCCGCGGCGCAATGACTGTTGGGACGTGAAGTTCTTTCCCTTTCTTGCCGTTCGTGGGGCTGAGGCCCCCGTGCCGGATTTTTAAATCCTTCGTTGACCTGCGTAGGGAATTCGGCCGTGCACACGAAGGGTGGGTGTGGGTCAGTAGGGCGACGCATAGCAGCCTATAGCCAGTTCCAACGGTTAATGCTTGGTTTTATAGGTTAAGATTGGGGTTTTCCCCAGGTTGCATTATGCCTGGGCAGTATAAAAAGCAGGACACATGCATGCATTGCTTTTTTGGGTTTTGCATGAGGCGAAGAGTGTTTAGGAGTGGTTTTGAGCATGATTTTGGATTTTTTTTGATTTTTTTTAATCAAAATTTTTAGAAGCATTCCTGGGATTTGTGCGGCATTCTTCAGGTCCTTGGACAATCAGGGTTGTTTGACATGTTTTTGTAATGTATTTAGCCTTTAGACAATGATTTCTTAAAGTTCTGTCAGTTTCCTGTCTGTTTCCTTGACTTTGCCCTGAGGTCTGTGCTGTTACAGTACAATGTATTTCTATGGAAACGACGTTGTATGAGGCATCACGGCAAGGATTTGGACATTGTATGAGGCATCTTGGCTAGGATTTTGCATGCCTCATACAAAGTCCAAATCTGTATAAAGTCCAAACTTGTGGAACCAAGTTTGGATGTTGTATGAGGTATCACTGTATTGTCTTTGTGAGTGTTCCCCAGTAGAAAACAAAAAAACCATTACTGCACAGAAAGCTAACTGGTAAACCTAAACAACTAGTAAGGTAAAAGTAAAGGTCTCACTTGTTTGAAAACTAGTCACATCCGACTCTAGGGCTTGGTGCTCATCTACATTTACAGCCCAAAAAACATATTACAAGAACATAAAACCATATTTTTGAACTCCAGCAGAATTTCCATTCTACAGTAACACAAACTGGTGTGGCTAAAAGAGAAGTAACTTGAATGCACTTGCAAATGTACTCGTATGTCTCCCTTACACAATACTTGTTCCTAGATATTCCTTCCAACTCCTGCTAGCTATCCCCATCATACACACAACCTTCTACCCCACAACTTACCAAGCAGCGGTAAAAAGAATATCTTTCTCTCCCCCCCCTTTCTCTTTTAGAATGGCTAGGACAGGGATTCTCAACCTGCGGCCTGCGACACCATTTTATGTGGGGGAAGTGCCATGTGGTGGAGGAAGGGCAAAATGGTTGAGAACTCCTGGGCTAGGAGGTCTTGAATCAAATACTGTCTTCCTGATGCCTATCTTTAATCCTAAATTCCTCTGCATCATCATTGAGCTATGGGTATTAATAAGTAGGGAACAAAGATGTGTTGGCTGGAGATCCCAGTTGCCATATTCTTTTAAAAAATAAAGGCCAAATTCTTGTTGCGTAGGTTTTGTCTATAGAATGGTGATGATGTCACCAGCAAGACAAGATTTTAGTTTCTTCTTAAGATAGCCAGAATAATCATACCCGTCAAGCACAGCTGTGGAAAATACGGGAAATTACTGTGCACGTGCGGGCACACATGCTCAATAACCAATTTGCACATACGCAGAGCCCCTTTGTGCATGCGCAGAGCCCCTTTGCGGTGGGCACGCATGCGCAGTAACCCCTTTCCCCGCCGTTCAAAATATGGGACGGCGGCTGGAAAGGGGAGGAACGAGCGCCAAAATACGGGAAATCCCAGCCAATCCGGAATACTTGACAGGTATGGAATAGGTTCTATTGGTTATAAAATAGCTGCTGTGAGTAGCTCATAAAAATGAGTAGCTCTTTGTCACTGGATGAGAGGATTTATATATAAAGTGAAAGCAGCAGTATCTCTTTTTGTAAACCCTAACCCATCAAGAAATTAAAACGTTCATTTGAAATGTGAACATTTGACACGTTTTCTTGTTTGGAAAAGTTGAAACAGCATTTTCACTGTAACAAGACTTAATATTTCTTATAGGCTGGTTCCGGAAAGAGTTTTCTCTGTAAGTGTTCATTCATCGAAATCTACAATGAACAGATATTTGACTTGCTGGATTCTGCTTCAGCTGGACTCTTCCTCAGAGAGCACATCACAAAAGGAGTGTTCGTTGTTGGTGCAGTAGAGCAAGTGCTGACCTCGGCTGCTGAAGCATATCAAGTATGCTCTGTTTTGATAGGTAGAGATAGACACCCCCATGTGGTATGCTTAGTTGTGTTTATTGTAACAATGGTGCATAGTTAAAGTCATGAACTCATCTACAGTACAAGGAAAAAATTGATGCTCAATTATGGGGACTAATTTCATATCTCTTATTTTATTGTTTTTACCTTTCTAGCTCTCCTAGTATACATTCTGAGGCTACCAGCCGTTGTCTCAAATTTCATGTCATCCTATCTTTATTGTTGATAATTTCAGTGACCAAGATTCTAGCGACCATATATTTATACTATCTCAGTACATTAATGTTTTAGACATAGGCGGATGTACTTACACTTAAACACACTTAAAATGTCAAGGGGCACTGGTTTCTGGGAAGAAAATCAATAACCCTGCTCACATACTAGCATTTACTACACACCTGCTGAAATTTTTAATTCTAGATAGAATTAAAGCTTTAAAGATCATAAGTTTAAATATTTTAAAGTATCATAAATATAACACTGCATTTGGATGTAGCTAATTGTTAGGTTGGCTCCAATATATGCTGCATGTCAATGCCTTCCTCCTGGCTAGGTATTAACAACGGGATGGAGAAATCGTCGTGTAGCATCTACCTCAATGAACAGGGAATCTTCAAGGTCACATGCTGTCTTCACCATCACAGTAGAATCAATGGAGAAAAACAATGAAGTGATGAACATTCGGACCTCTCAACTCAATTTAGTGGATTTGGCTGGATCTGAGAGACAAAAGGATACTCATACGGAAGGAGCTAGGTTAAAGGTGAGCAGAATTTCACTGCCATTTCTGTTTTGTTAAAAACAGCAGCTTAGTCTGTTCTTTTACTTGCACTTTCTTACATCTTACAGGAAGCAGGGAACATAAACCGATCATTAAGCTGCTTAGGCCAAGTCATTACTGCGCTTGTTGATTTGGGCAACGGAAAGCAGAGACATGTCTGCTACAGGGACTCCAGACTTACATTTCTGCTAAGGGTAATGAGTACCATTAATTTCACAAACAAGTTTTCTAAATAATATGAATAACTATTGACTTTTATACTATTAGGGCCTCTTATGAGGGAGTTGCTTCTGTGCAGAAACAGTAATTTAAGACAATCTGTTTCCTGGTTCTCTGTGTATCAAAAACTGTGGAACAGTACAGGATCCTCTATTTTCAGTGTTTGTTTACATTGTAAACATGTTTAGAATAAATAAATCCCCTGCTATTAAAATTCAAAAAATTATCAGTATATGATAGTCATTACTGCATTAAAAATTTATATCAAACATTGCAGTTTAAATACTGCACATTACTATTAGCTTGCAAAAATCCTCTCAACTCTTCTAAAATAGATTTAGAAGTACAGTAAAACCCCGACTTAACAAATGTGCTAAAACCATGTCCCGATTTACACAATTTCCTATGGGTTTGCTTCAAGTTACATAAAGATTCTTTTTCCTATGGGTTTTCCTATGCTTCGATTTACATAAAAATTTCATTTTTCCTATTGGTTTGCTTCGAGTTACTAAAACTTCAACTTAAGAAAAAGCCTATGGAACAGACTTTTTTTTTCGTAAGCAGGGGTTTTACTGTATATAGTAAAAAAAAAATATGCATGTATGTATAAGCCTATCGGTTTAGATCAGATCTATTCACATGAGTAGTATACGTCCTAGTGCCTTCAGCAGGAAGAATCCCATTCGACTTATGGAACTTAAGCAAGAGGTTATCTAGTGCCTTTGTGCAAGCCTTGTTGTTATGATAATCTGTTTACATAAAGGCATTTGAGCAATGCAGCAGGTAATATCTATTGAGATTCCTCAAAAATTAGGGCAGTTTGCCTCTAAAAGTTATAATTTTTGTGTAAGTGCACACCAGAATTTCAATTATTAATATTAAAACAGTTCATATCCACATAATCATTTATTTTAGAGGCTGTTCTGATTTGGATCCTTAGGTCACTTAAGATACTGTACTTCGTTTGATTCAGTGCATTGATCCAGATGTCTGTTAAGGAACATTCTAAGCCAAAGAGGTTTCATTGGCTAGAATCCAATGGGTGTTCACATTAGGCTTGTGTTACTTGCTGTATTTATTTCTAACTAATTGATGAAGTGCTAGAGCACGGGTTCCCATCCTACGGGCCGGACCCAGCCCACAGCACCATTTCAACCGGCCTGTCGCCGCGGCACCCAGAATGGGAAGCAGACGCATTTATGTCAGCCGTAAAATGCACCTGCGCAAGCATAAACACCCATGGCTGTTGTAAACATGGACGTGGGGGCATGAACAGACCCGCTCAGCTGTTTGGGGTGTGTGATTAGGCCCGCAGTCTAAAAAGGTTGGGAACCCCTGTGCTAGAGGATGTCTTAGTTTGTATGGTCACATGCCTGCTTGCTGAACTGAGATGCGTCCTGATATCTCATCAGTTAGAAGCAATTAGCTGAGACACGTTATGCAAATCTGATGCAAACACCACTAATTTTCTGACCATTAGGTTTTGATGACCTCCTAAAAGTAAAGATTATAGAACTGGAAATGTAGTTACAGAGCTTTCTTTTTTAACTCTCGCAAAGTAATGTTTATGTCTTTAATCAGGATTCACTTGGTGGGAATGCTAAAACATGCATCATAGCAAATGTTCATCCAGGAGCTAGATGTTTTGGTGAAACCTTGTCTACTCTTAATTTTGCTCAGAGAGCCAAACTTATTAAAAATAAGGTATGAAACTGGACTTTTCCCTTTTTTTCTGTTATGCATTCTTTCTGCAACATAATCCTTTCTTTAAATTTAAATTTACCTTTTATATGTTGAGTTTTTAAAAGATATATATACACATATGCAGCAGCAGCACACAGCAGTCGGCGGGGCAGGTTTAACAAAATAATCATATTTAGCAAGTTCTCCAAAATCTTAGACTCTCTTTGTAGCCCAGCAAATTAAAACTCTCCCCACGTCTTGTAGTACACAGTTACTTTCTTGAAATAGAAGAATAAACAGTTGCATTTCTTGATAAACAGTTCTATTGAATCATTTAAACAAATACACTGCTTGTAAGGTAGAAAAATGGAGAGTGAGAGAGAGAGGAGAGAATATTAACACGACAGAAAACTGAATAGCAAGCGTTCTAATCAGGTGATCCTAGAGGCGGGAAAGTAGAGAATTCCTAGTGGCTGGCTAAGGCACACAATTTACATTAACCCACTGCAGTGTGGAGTTGCATTAATATATTCAACATTATAGACCCCTTTCAACTTTTCTATGATAGATTCTGGCTGTTTTTTTAACATCATAGTCTTGGAACTGAACCACTCCAAAAAGAAAAGTAATGATCCTATTTACAAATGCAGTATGTAACAAATTCCTGGAGTACAATTCTGCCTACTTGAAATTGCTGGGAACTCTGTAGCCTTGGTTGTTGGGCTGCAATCTGTTTATATATTTAAGAAAAATCAACTTATAAGAGTGAGTAACAAATAAAAATAATGAGTTATTTTAGTAAAACATTGTGTCTTCCACTGCTCTGTAAAAGTAACATCAAGGAGTAATATATTAGTAAAGACTTTTTTTAAAAGTATGATCTTAACCTATAAAACCAAGGGTTAACCGTTGGAACTTGCTATAGGTTCCTACGCCTGGCCCTACTTGCCTGCACTCACCCTTCGTGCACACGGGCGGACTGGGTCCGCAGGTCAACGAAGGATTGAGAAAAGCGGCAATGGGGCAACAGCCCCACAAATGCGAAAAAAGGAAACAACTTCATTTCCCAATGTTCTTTGCGTCGTGCCGCACCACAGCCAATCAGGCTGAGAGGCGCGACCACAAAGAACATTGGAAAAGGTGCCGCGGCCAATCAAAAATGAGCCGCAGAGGGGAAAAGCCAACGCAAAGGGAAAAATACCCACAAACTACAAGCCCAAGAGTTCTGCACACCATGAGCGCACAGAATTCTGAGAAATCTGCCACGCAAAAAAGAAAAAAACAGGCGCCGCTGGGGTTCCCGCAACACGTCATGGCTGCCTAGCCTGCGGGAAGGGAAGACACAGACCCCCAACGCTGCCTGAAAAGCAGCGCTTGCCTTCCCACACCCCGGACACCAAGGCCAGGCTGCGGGAAAGGAAGACTCCCCCCACACGCCGCCTGAGGCGGCGCTGAGGTTACGGGAAGGGAAGACCCCCCACCCAACACCACCTACAGCGGTGCTGGGGTTCCCATGGCCCAGGCCCATGAGCCCAGGCCACAGAAAGGGAACCCCGCCACACACAACAACAACGCATCCCCCCACAGGCCACAAGAGAAAAACGCCACTGGCCTTCGAAGGGACACCCCCCTACTGACAACGCTTTCAAGAGGGGGTGAAGGCATCATTGCCTCCCCCCCCCTGAAAGCATAACAATTCCCCCGTAAGGCAAAGGCACTGGATGGCGCTGCGCCCGGTACCTTTACTTTACAAGGAAGTGTTTCGCTTACAAGGGAGGGAGAAGGTATCATTGCCTTCCCCCCCCCCTTGAAAGCGAAAAAACCCTAAGTAAGCAAAGGCACCAGACGCATCTCCGCACGGTGCCTTCACTTACCCCAAAAATAAACAATAAAGTGAAAAATTACACCAAAACCACAACCAAAACCATCCAAAAACAAACAAAAACAAACCCAAAAATAACACAAAGACCAAACACACAGAACACCACCACCCCGCAAAACAAAAAATTTGCAAGACAACCCCCCAACAGAAATAAAACAAGACAACTCACCCAAACGACCTTCCGGCACGAAATCCGGAAATGAAATGAGGAAAGAGACGACATACAAGCGACACCCAGACGAGAAAGAAATTCAAAGGGGGAAAAAGCGCAACAGCACCACCCAGAGGACACAGGAGAAAAAACAGTCAAAATATTAAGAAATAATCTAACATTCCTAAAACATTTATTAAATCATGTTTACAGTTTTCACTCAAAAAAATAAACATCTAAACACAGTTTAAAAACATTGACTTTCACATAATTTTTTTAACTGCATTTAGTTAAAAGAATATTTTTTCTGACAAATTACCTGAAAAACACTAAGATAAATTATAAAAATTACAATTTAAACTTACAAACAAGTTAATTACAAAACAAATTTCTGACAAAACAATTACAATTACAAAAAACCATTGTAAAAAATAAACAATTTACAAAAAAAAGATTGTAAAAAATAAACAACTTATTACACTTTACAGAGACTCATCATTTTTCCTTTCTAAAAAATAAATAATATTTTAAAAAGCCCGGCA
Organism: Bradypodion pumilum; assembly: GCA_035047305.1. Lineage (NCBI taxonomy): Eukaryota > Metazoa > Chordata > Lepidosauria > Squamata > Chamaeleonidae > Bradypodion > Bradypodion pumilum. The sequence continues at coordinate 61,171,190 of JAWDJD010000006.1, read as the reverse complement.
ACGCCGGGCAACCCCTGCTAGTACTTGAAATGGCAACCATGGGTTTTATATCTCTTGGTAGATTTTGAGTTCTTCAGCTATCAGGTATATGTATATATGAATTTCAGTATTTTTAAATTTCTATTAAAGGCTGTAATAAATGAAGACACACAAGGGAATGTAAAACAATTACAAGCAGAAGTGAAGAAATTGAAAGAGCAGCTTGCTTTGCTTGCTTCAGGACACTCTGTGAATGATGCTACACTTTCCACAAGTAAGAAACACTTCCCTGTTTTTGCATATACTGTAGTTACTAAAAGTTAATGATTTTTTGTAGAAAATCTTTGAACTCTGACTCTAAATCAAATTATTTTACATTTCTATATTTACATAAATAAACAAGCTTAAGTTGTTTAATAGTTTAGGGATAGAATTCTATTAATAAAAAAGTAATTGTCTGATTGCTTGTTCTTATTTAACTAAAACAGTGCAGTCCGTACAAAAGAGGAAATTATCGGCAGGGTCGGTCAAATTCAGAAGTGTGGAGACCCCTAAAACATGGGTCAGGACTTTAGAGTCCACTGCGGACTAATCATATTTGTAAATGCAGAATGCTAATTGACTAATGAGATGGGCGAGGGAGCACTAATGAGATGGGAGAGAGAGTACTTTGATTGTAATATGTAAAAAATAGTGCTAATTATGCCAAAAGACACAAAGAATAAACATATAGGGAAAATGTTATGTTATATTTCAATTTTTACATTCTCTCTAAGCTTCCATAGCACATGATGTGGAAAATACAGAGTATAGGAGCCAATTTCTTCAAGCTGTGCTGTTCTTGGAAAAATCTGAAAATGAAAGAAAGGTAAGAAGAATGCTAAACAAGTTAACATGTGGAATAGTACAAACAAATGAACTCTCCCCCCCCCCCACCACCACCACCACCTTCATATAATAATTCACCCATCTCATCACTGAAATGAAAATGTAGCTTTAAAATGATGTTTGTTCTTATGAGGGTATTTTAAACATAAAATATGGAGGAAACATGAATAGAAATATTAAAATATGTACTTACCATAATTGAATGATAAGTTGATTATAGCCAAGACAGGGCTAGATGAGGATATTTTATACAGTATCTGTCATTCATTAGTGCTGTTTCTTCTTGCTGAATCAGATGTCTTTATTTTAAGGTGCTGTTAGAAAAAGTTGCCCAATTAGAAGATCTCTGTGTCAAAAAGGAGAAGTTCATTCAGTCAAATAAAATGATAATTAAATTTAGAGAGGATCACATAGCTCGTATGGAAAAACTACATAAAGAAGAACATGGCAGCTTATTGCCCAAAGAACAAGAGGAGTTGTTCAAAGAACTGAAGGAGGAACTGAAGACTCTTAGAGAACAGGTAGATGTGTTCTGTTTAATACTTTCTTCTGGATCACAAACCTATAGTCTTGTGTTTAGTTCTAGCTGTGATCATCTATATGCCTTCAGAAAGTACACTTAAAAGTAGTAGTTTTTACCTGTTCTTGTTTCTAACGGCTTATACTGAGAAGCATGTTCCTCTAAATATAGGTGCAAATTAGTTATTCTATGCAATAGCCATCGGTCTAGCTAAGTTATCCTGTTATAGAATAGACCATACTGCCAGTGACTCAATGCCGAGCATCAGGCAGTGGTTAACTAACCTGACAACCCTGAGGACTAGCAACCTTTGCAAAGTGCACAGGGGAGGGTGATGGTCCCCAAGTGGATTAAATCCCACTTGAATCCCCCTTGATGGAGGGCAGTAGCTTCATCCATCCTGGCAAGGGGCTGATGAGGACTTTGTGTGCCAAAAGGGCCCAGGAACAGAAAGTGACTTGCAGAACTGGGTCAGTGGTATGGTGTCACGCTACGATGCAAAAAGCAAATAGAAGGGTACTACATTATATTCTCCGGACAGACTTCATGGCTGATTGCCAATATTTGGATTTGGATATGGCAGAAGAAGACAGACAGACAGTGGGTGTTGTGCATTACTGCTAAGTAACCAATAACACATCTAGATAATTCTATCATGTTATGATAGCATTTTTACTTGGTTAAGTACAACCTCGTAAAGATTCCTGAGATGGGATGCCTGTCAGCCTATCATTATGAGGTTTCTATAAAAAGATGTGCCCCATCTTTTAGTAGCCAGTAAAATAAGTACAAAAGATGGATTTTGACTTGCATAACCTGCTAAATAGAAAATAAATGCTTTTTTCCCATTATCTTTGTTAGATTTGATTCAGGAACCTATAATAAGCTGATTGACAAACAATGCTTAACCGCAAATTAAAACTACATACAAAAACTTAAGGGAAAGATTGGATTCAAGTGCTATACCACTAGTGCATCTGCAAAACAAGGAGAAAGATTTTGGCAGTTTAATTTTACTTGCCATACTTTCAATACTTATGAACTGTGTGTCTTGATTTAAAAGAAGACAGCTGGATAACACATGGTTTAAATTGGTTTATTTGAGAAACAAAGTTTTAAACCATACTGGATGAAAGCCAGTAGTAAGTCACAACTAAAATACACCATATAACAGTGGTAGTGAACCTATGGCATGCAAGCCAGAGGGGGCACTTAGAGCCCTCTCTGTGGGCATGCACGCCATCACCCCAGCACAGAGTTCACCCCACCTCTCTGCCTAGCAGCCCAATGGGAGTGCTTCCTCCCTCCCCCAACACAGAGTATTCTCTGCCCAGCAGCCCAATGGGAGCGCTTCCTCCCTCCCCCAGCACAGAGTTCACCCCATCCCTCTGCGGTATAGCAGGTAGAGTTTGGGCACTCGGTCTCCAAAAGGTTCGTCATCACTGCCATAGAACATATGGAGAGGTAGACTTACCAAATCCCTGCTGATTCAAGGTGCCTACTCTAAGTGTAATCTCATACCAGATCTTAGCCAATATATAGTTCCTAGGTAATGGGGAAAAACAGTGTTAATAGAAAGTGAGTCTAAACTCTGTCAAAGGCATTCCCTTGGCCCTCGCAGGAAGGGGAGGCTGTGTGCACAAGCCTGATGCGTTGCTTAGGTTTATGGCAATTCATCCATGTAGTCTGCAAACCAATTCTACATTAGTAGTTATTAATCATAAGGACTGTGATGACATAGTGGTTAAGATGCTGAACTTGACGACTGGAAGGTCGGCAGGTCAAGACTCAAGTGCTGCATGATAGAGTGAGCTCCTGTCTCTGTTGCAGCTCCTGCCAACCTAGCAGTTTGAAAGCAAGAAATTGCAAGTAGATAAACAAGTAGCACTTCGGTGGGAAGGTAAACAGTGTTCCGTGCACTCCAGTGTCTATTCATGTCTGCCACATGACCACAGAAACTTCTGCATACGCAGACAGCACTGGCTCTTTGGCTGTAAATGGGATACGCACTGAACTCTAGAGTCGGATACAATTAGCTTTTGAGCAAAGGGAACCTTAACCTATTTATTAATCATAGGCTTTTAGTATCTCATTTGACTATTAACTTCAGGTTGCTTTGAAAATTATGGATATTTCTTCAATTCTTTCAAATTTGTATTCTTTTCATGTGGGTATTGATTTGATTTTGTATTTCTATGTTTGAAAACTATTATTGAACATGAATAAAAAAAATAAACAGTAACATTAACATAAAAATTATGAAGGCTCATGCTGTCTGTTTCCGTTATCTATAAATAGTGTTTTTCTTGTTTTATTTAGAGAGCTGATAAGACACAAGCCTTTCAGAAATTTCTTGAAGGTTGTAGAAAAATAAGATTAATAATGAATTAAAATTGAGGCTGGGTATCTGTATTTTGGTCTTAAATGCATTGGACTGGATCCAGATTAAGTCATTCTTTTGTAAGCCATACTCATTGGCCATATGTTTGATTTAGTTCTGCTTATGAAATCAAAGAGACAGGTTAGTCATAATCAAGATCTTGCATATACTCGTAGACTTTGAAAGAACATAATAAATGTAGTCAGTTTGTTTAAAAAATGTTCTACCAATGTAGTAACATCAGTTTTGTTGGAGAGTTTACAATATAAATTAATGTTACCTACAGGTGGATCAACATCCGCGGGTTGCAAAATATGCCATGGAGAACCATATCCTCCGAGAAGAGAACAAACAACTTCGTTCTTTGCAGTTGGTAAAAAGAGTACAAGAAATGGATGCTCAAACCATGGCAGATTTGGAAAAAGTTTTCTTAGAAGTTTCAGGCAGAGAGTATAATAATAGAGGTAGGTATGAGCACTATGTATACATAGCTCCTGTTGAATGTGCTCTTGGTTGGAATCGTGATTTATTCTAGAGCAAGTGCAATTGTGTAAGATGTGGCAGCAAACTAGTTAATTAACACATCTAGTCACAATGTTGGTTACACAATTGGCACCATGTTGATTAGGGACAATTTGCCAGAACAATTTACATGATTTAATTTATGCTGGAATAAAATCATAGTAAGATTCTGGCTATAAACCCTTTGGCTCATAGTCACTTTTCCCTTAAAGGTTGCTCATTGGTTTGGTTTGGTTTTTCATATTTTGTTTTTCAGTTTTGTTAACATTTGTGCTGGTTTGTCTGAGCATTTAGCTTAGCTGAAATATAAATCATATTCTTAGAAATCGTGATTAATAAACTGAAACATCTTTTTGGCTTCATTGGCTAAGCAAAAAGACCCAGATATGAAAAAAAATTAAATGAGAATTTTTCAGTACACAGTAAAGACTTATTATGTGGTCTCCAAAGGCTTGCCCACAGTGAAGGAGGTTCCATGGAAATTTGGAATGGAAGGAATCTGATATTTATTTATTTATGGAAAATCACCATGGCTGATGATTTCTTCTGTGCAGTGTAGCTCTGATAGGATTTCAGCCATTGTGCATATAATACATACAGTATACATCTGCTGTATTGTTTCCGTCAATACATCTGATACTATGCTGGGGCCATACGGTAGGCATTTTCAGGTATATTCAACACTTCTAAGAAGATTTTTTTATTCCTATCAGGGAAGGAAGTGGGCTCTATCCTCTTGTCAACAGACAGCAATACTGCAGTATGTATTGAAAGGCTGAAAGAACGTCTGTTGCATACACAGAGTGAACTGACAAGTTCCAAACAAGAACATGAAGAATTCAAGGAACTGACAAAGTAAGATAAATCCATGTATCCTAAGATTCTTCTCCTTTCTGTAGAAATATTTTTAAAGTATTTCTCTTGTGGCTATTCCTGATTCAATAATCTTTTGCAATATTGCTTTAAAGCTATAAAATGAGAAAGTACTCTTAAAGAAGATCTCCTAAAAATGACCAAAGCAATATCAAAAGCTTCTCAGGCCAAAATAATTTAGATAAAAGTAGGACCACTCGCCATAGTAAACTGATTAATTGAATTCTATCTTGAAAATCTTTCTTTTGAATAAGTAAGTAAAATTGTCCGGTTCATTAAAACTAAAGTTTGCTTCTGGCTTATAGGCAGAGGTAACATAATTGTGGGGTTCAGATGGTGAGAATTTCAGTGTTGTTTGTTCCCGTCAATACAGCTGATATTATGCTGGGGCCAGGTCTAACAAAAACTGCACTCCCATACTGGTCATGAGGTCTCTCAATCACTAGCTCTATTCCAGCCACTTTGGGTCTGTACTTTGCTGTCCCCTGATATGTTTCCTGAAGCAGAAGTATGTCACATTTGTATTTTCTGCACATGTCTGCAAGGAAGACACTCTTATTACTTGAATGTCCCTCAATATTGATAGAGATCATTGTTATGGCTGGTCTTGACAAAGACCTTTCTGGTGGATTCATTCATTCATTCAGTTCCTTTGGTCTGATCCGGTGTTAGAAGGATTGGCCGACAAGGTTGCTGCCAAGGATATGCCCGACTGTATTCATAATCTTCATGGAGGATCCTTCTGTGTACCCCTTTCTTTTGAATAACAATGCACCAATGCATTTATTCAATGGAGGAAGGCTTCCTGGAATACTGACCTTTAGAGACAAGTAGACAGAGCCCTTTCATCTTGGCCAGAATAATTAGAACCTAGAGGACAAGCCTCCCTTTTACTTATTCTTGTTCAACACTTTTTATATTAGTTCTGTTAGTCTTACTTGTGCAGTGTTTACAAAATCAGAAAGACCACTTCTGGTTAAGTTAGACATTTCTACAAGCCCTGTATCTGTTAGATGGGGAAATTAGCCTACACTGTAAAATCAACATTCCCTTTCTTTGTTTTGTCAAAATTGAAATAAATTTTATATGGGATTTATTTTAATGAGTTAATTATTGCTTTATTAGACATTTGTTTCTCTAAATAGGAAAAAGCAGATGGAACTCGAATTAGAACTACAGTCCCTACAAAGTGCAAACCAGCATCTTGAGAAAATTTTGGAAGCAACCATAGCTTGTAAACGCCAGGAAGTTTCTTATCTTAACAAAATGCACAGAGAAACTTTAAAGGTAGATATTAAAATGCTGAAATGTAGATGCTGCTGACATGTTAATCTGTTAATCTGTAAAATCTATTAATCTGTTATTGTAAAATCAAGGAGATGTGTATAATCTAGTGGAAAGCACATTTCACATACAGTGGTACCTCGCTTAAAGAGCATAATGTGTTCCATGGGATTGCTCTTTAAGTGAATTGCTCTTTAAGCAAAACACTTGGAAAAAGCACTGCCATGGTAAGTGACCGATCATGACTTCTTGCAGGGGGATAGCGAACCTCGATTTAGTTGTTAAGTGAGTTTTTGGTTCTATGAGGTGACCATACAGAGAAAATTCTGCTCTTTAAGCGATTTAGTCTCTATGTGAGGCACTCTTTATGCAAGATTTTACTGTATGAACTAGAGTCATTTAGGGATTTCATATGTCTAAATTCCTGCATTTAATAGTGATATGTATGTTTTTCTCCACCATAGAAGGTGGAGATCTTCCAAACACCATATCCAAACACCAAAACATTATACAGTAGAACTCTTCATATTCATTTGTTCAGCAGATGTGTTGATCTAGCTCTCCATAGGATTAGCCTAGTCTCTTCTGGCTACTCTGAAACTGTAGAATAGGACATCCAATAGACGTAAAAAGTCTGTTCCGCAAGCTTTTATGTAAATCGGTTTTTTACTTAACTTGAAGCAAACCCACAGGAAAAATGAATTCTTACATAACTCGAAACAAACCCATAGGAAAAATTAATTTTTACGTAACTCAAAGCAAACCCATAGGAAAATGATATTTATGTAAATCAAAGCAACCCCATAGGAAAAATGAAGTTTTTTACTTAACTCAAAGCAAACCCATAGGAAAATGATATTTATGTAAATCAAAGCAACCCCATAGGAAAAATGAATTTTTTACGTAACTCAAAGCAAACCCATAGGAAAATGATATTTATGTAAATCAAAGCAACTCCATAGGAAAAATGAAGTTTTTTTTTTTACGTAACTCGAGGCAAACCCATAGGAAATTGTGTTATGTAAATTGGGACATTTATGTAAATCGGAACATGGTTTTAGTGCAAAAATCATTATGTAAGTCAAATGTTATGTAACTCAAGGCATCTGTAAGTCAGGGTTTTATTGTAAAGTGATTGCTCTAGTTTTATTTACATAAAATTTTATTTACATAAAAAATTGGACTATGCTCTCTATCAACATCTTTGGATGTCCTATTCTACAATTTCAGAGTAGCTTGAAATTGTAAACCAGAAGAAATTAGGCTAATCCTATGGAGAGCTAGATCAACACCTGCTGAACAAATGAATATGAAGAGAGTCTTCCACCAGGACAAAATTCTGGCTGGACCAAAGTAATCAGATTGAAGTAGGACAGTGGTGGCGAACCTATGGGACACGTGCCAGAGGTGGCACACGGAGCTCTCTCTGTGGGCATCAATGCAGTCACCCCAGCACAGTTATTGCCACCCCCCCTGCCCAGCAGCCCAATGGGAGCACTTCCTCCCCCAGCACAGAGTTTGCTCCGCCCAGCAGCCCAATGGAAGTGTTTCCTTCCTCCCCTGTACTGTGTTGGCACTTTGCGATAAATAAGTGTTTTTTGGGTTGCAGTTTGGGCACTTGGTCTCTAAAAAGGGTTGCCATCTCTGAAGTAGGAGGATCAAAGAATAATATATTAAAATAGGGCTTCTTAGATACAGGACATATTTTCTGTGAATGTGAAGAGATACAATCAATGCAGTATTTATGTGTATGCAGTTTATGCCCTACTACATGTACAGAAGAAGATCTAGTAAATAGCCAAAAGAACACTACTAAAGTAGCCTGCTTCTTGTCAAAAATAGTGTGATCATTTTAATTTGTTTAAATTTTATCTACAGTTTGTGTGTGTGTGAAAATAAGGATAATATACATTAAGGAACTGGAGGGAAGTCAATTTTTTTCAATTCCTTAACATATCTTTGTATTCAAGCCTATACAGTATCCTGATGTTATTCTTGATACTGTGTTCTGTCTTTATGTATGTTTCATCTAAAACATCTTATGTTTGTTGTAGAACATAACAACTCCTACAAAGGCCTGTCACTTAAGGTCTAGATTGGTGCTACAGTCAACTCCTGAGATATTGAGAAAGGAATCTCCTCAGAGTTCAGGAGAGATGGTAGATGACATTTTTAATGAACCTATGCCTGCTGAGATGCGTGAACAAGCCTATGAGGCAATCGTAGAAGAACTGGCAACAGCTCAGGTAAAGTTACAGAATACAGCCTGAAATGCAGATCTCTAAAAATAATACAATAGCCTTGTTGAGTTACATTATTTCAGTTTGATACTAGCATTTGGTATGGGGATGGATCAAAAATCTTCAGATTGTTTCTGGAGCATGTTTCTGAAGATATCTCCAAACAATTTCAAGCAAGAGTTAACGAGGATTGTTGGTTTCTTTATAATAATAATGATTACATGTCAAGATGATTCTGAGATATGATTACCCTTTCGGGTGGGGGGTTAATTACAAAGTGCTATGGAAATCTAAATAATTGATTTATTAGTCTTCCTTAATCTGCTGACATCTCCCTTTTAGCTCCATTTAACAAGGGTTGCTGGGAAACATAGTCAAAATCATCTGCAAAGCACTTAGTTCTAAAAAGCTGTTTGTGGACTCCATATCTCCCACTTTGAAGTAATTATAATTCTGTGCCTTCAAGTCGATTCTGACATATGACAACCTTTTTTAAGGGTTTTCTATGCAGAGGGTACTCAGAAGTGGTTTACCATTCCCTTCGGGGGCACTTGGATTGTGCAGCTTGCCCATCGGCCACATAGGCTGGGTTTTCTGGGAGCAATCAAACGGCTAACCTGTGGCTCCACAGCCAGCTGCTTCTCAAAAGCTAGCCAGCCAGGACTCCTTCTCAAAATGTATTGTTTTTAAATAAATGCACACACACTAACGGCCTCATCAGAGATCATTTTAACATTTGCTTTCATTGATAGGGATGGTGGTAACTCCTCGCTCTCCTTCTCCCCCCACCCCCATCTATCTAATTTATTTACTACTCTTTCAGCCAGAATGCCAACATTGTAAATACAGTAAAACCCCGACTTACAAATGTCTCGAGTTGCAAAAGATTCGACTTACGAAAGGGTTTTGTGCTGAAATCCATGCCCTGATTTAAAAAAATTCCCCAATTTACGAAATACAGCAAAGCCCTGACACAAGTCTTTAGAGATCAAAAAGGCGCTGCTGCCATCTTGATCACTAAAAATCCACCCCCACCCACCTCGCTGGAAGTCTCAAGAAGTGACTTAATGTGGAGGCAGCTGGTCCCCAGGTGGTGCTGCAAGGCAAGACGCTCGGGGAAAACTCCTTCGTCAGCTGCAGGTTTTGTCTTGCAGCACCGCTCAGGAAGGTCAGGGGGCGTTGGAAACAGCGCGGATTGGCTCCCCCAACCCTCCCAGAGGCAGCAGGGGTGGTGGAGAGCCTGAAATGAGTGGGGAAAAATTCCATCATGACAGAGTTTTTTTAACGCATTTTGGGCTCTCTGCCACCCCTGCTACCTCTGCTGCCCCTGCTACCTCTGTGTGGGTCAGGGGAGCTAACACGCACTGTTTCCGATGTCCCCCGACCTTCCTGGGCAGTGCTGCAAGGTAAAACCTGCAGCCGACGAAGGAGTTTTCCCCAGGTTTTGCCTTGCAGCACCTCCCAGGAAGGTCGGGGGACATCGGAAACAGCGCAGATCGGGTCCCCTGACCCTCTCAGGGGTGGCAGAGCTGCGGCAGCAGCAACGGCACAGTTCCCACTCTGGAGAAGCAGGAGGAAGCAGCAGCAAAGGTAAGGATATTCTTCCATTTAAATTAAATGGTTTTTGTTTGTTTTTCCTATGCCTCCCTATGGGGATACCTCACGTTACGAAAAAATCGAGTTACGAAAAAGGCGAGGGAACAGATTTTTTTCATAACTCAGGGTTTTACTGTACTGTATTTGCCGGCATATAAGACACATTGGAGTATAAGACGCACCCCGTTATTACCAAAATAACCCACTATATACAGTACAAGACACTCAATTTTTCCAGTGTGTTTTAAAGGGGGGCAGTGGGTCTTAGACACCAGCAAATAGGGTACTTTTAGATTGTATAACACCACATGAACTTTTAGCTAGCCAGGAGACTTCAGTGCTGCCACATAATTCAGAGAACTCTTGAAAAGTCTGTGGAAATGTAAAAATTACAGTTGAAAATTATACTGTAAAACCCCGGGTTACAACCACCTCAGTTTAAGTTTGCTGTGGTTTACAATGGCAAATCCTATGGGAATGCCATCCCGGTTTACAAATTTTCAATGTTTTTTTTTTCTGGTTTACAATTATCAGTTCAGGACCTTTTTTAATTTGTCAATGCATCCCTATCGATGTTTCGGTTTACAATTTTTCGGGTTACAACAGAGGCTGTTGAAATGGACCTCCATTGTAACCTGGGGTTTTCCTGTATTTAGTAACTGCAGAGATTTAATATGATTGTAAATTAACATGATAATAAATTTGCAATTTTTTTTTTGTCCTTTTACAGAAAGAATTAAGCTCTCTTCAAATGAAACTGGATGAAGAGGAAACTAAAGCTATAAAGCTTCAGCAGCAGAATAATAAATTGGAGCACCATTCTTCCCAAATGCAGGAGGTGAGAGAACTATTGAATGGAACTTTGCTAGTGGAAGAAGTGGAACGATAGGTTCAGTTGTATTTGCCATTTGACAGAAATCTCCAGGATTTTCTTAGCCTTCATACAAAGTGCATCTTTGGCCATATTGTTCTTGATGCATGGTTGCTTGTGGCTCCAAGACTTAACTGGCATATGTAATTTGCCCAACATGTACATGCCTATGCTCTTACACCTTATCATTAATATCATTTTCCCTCCTTATTGCAGCTTTTTGCCACAGAAAGATGTGTCTGGCAAGCTGAAAAACAAGAGCTTCTTGAAAAGATGGTCTGTCTTGAAAAGCAATATGAGGATACTGAGAACAAGGCTAACAGTAAGTTTTTAATCACAGAACAGTAAGGGTTTGGTAAGTTAGGAACTGCTGTGTCAGGTTTCTTTAAATGCCTTAATTTAGCAATGTGAACTCACACCTTACAGACTTTGCTAGCAAAGGGTCATTCTCCAAAATTGTCAGATTGCATACTGCCTAAGGCAGGGTTCCCAACCTAAGGCCCGATCTGCCCCATGGCACCATTTCATGTGCCCCCCACCCCTCCAAGGGCATTTGAGAAACAAAATGGCTAACCCTTTGAAGCTGTTGGGACAAAATGGCCAGGGGCTCATCATTCAGGCAGGGCAAAATGGCCGTCCAGCCCTCAAAGCTGACTGAGAGAGCATGACCCAGCCCATGGCTTGAAAAGGTTGGGACTCCCTGGCCTAAAGACATCCATGTCCCTTCATCTGATCATTACACCCCACCCTAAGCCCCCCAGCCAAAAAAAAAAATCTGAATGGGTGAAGTAGACAGTTGGAGACCACTAATTTTTAAAGCCTGTTCTCAAACTCACCACCTTTCTAAAATTATATCCACTATAAAGACAGGCATCAAACTTTTATAGTTTAGGTACCTATGACAAAAAACCCCTTAAACCTATATTTCTAAAATTTGGCAGAATTCGGCCCCTTGGATTAGGCTATTATACCTATTCATCCAATTCTGCTAAACATTTTAAAATGCTTTTCAGTGCAGAAGAAGTCAGATTTTGGAAATCAGGTAAAATGGTTCTCTATCTCAAATTCTGACTGAAGAGAGAGATTAAGTTTAGCTTCTTTTTTTAATGACACAACATAATAGGCAAAATCCTATTCACACCTGTGTAAAATAAATTTATACCACCATAAGTATAGCAGGTATTACACCTGGCAATAGGGAATACTATTCTTTTTCTGTGTCTAGGCCAGATGTGAAACTGCCAAAATAAAGGCACCTTTTGTTGAGTTCATTCTGCATTTCCTTTCACCTGACCAAGGGTGAGAAAGATTAGCCAGCATCACAAGGTTGCTGTTACCAGGATACACCCGATTGTGGTTAAAAAATACCACAATCTTCGAGGAGGCTCTTTCTGTGTACCCCAGGAATACTATAATTCAATGGTGCAACTGTTCTTGTGTCCCCAGAATAAACAGTTACACATTGTGCCAGCAGAAATGCTTTATGGATAGTACTGTACTTCGGCCTTGACACTGTCATAACTACGATGGGTGTAGCATCAAGTTGCAGATGCATAGTTATGCAACTAGATTTTGCCCATATTCTGAAATATTGCCGCCTTCAAAGTGGGAATCAGTGCCACTTAACATTTCTTAGTCCCAATAAATTCAGAAGTCAAAGAAAACAGATTTGGAATTACTCATAGAATTCTGTATTTATCTAAAGTTCTTGATCAGTCTTAACTTGTTTTTTCCCTTTTGAATTTTTATCACTTTATACTCTGATGTTGCTTTTCTAAATGTATACTTTATTTGACAAAAAAGGAGATAATGTTATAATAGGGGAGTTTTACAAGGATTTTGTTTATTTCTTTTTCTCCCCTAATAGTATTAAAGAGTGAGGTTCATGACTTGCGAATTGTCCTGCAGTCTGCAGATAAGGAATTATCTACTGTAAAATTGGAGTATGGGGCTTTCAGAAGAAATCAAGAGAAAGAAATTAGTGAAGTGTCTATCAGACATATGAATCTACAACTGCAACTTGATAATGTCAGGTATATGGATATCATTTAGGAAGGATTATTAACCTTCCACTCTGGAAAACACCCAAATTCACTTCAAACTTGATAAATTTCATTATTCTCAATACTGTACTATCTATGTACCCTCTTACATTTAAAATTAAAATTAAAATTACATTAAAATTGCTGGGAGAAACATCAACAATCTGAGATATGCAGACGATACCACCCTAATGGCAGAAAGTGAGGAAGATCTAAAGAACCTCCTGATTGGATTGAAGGAGGAGAGTGCAAAAGCTGGCCTGAGACTCAATATCAAGAAAACCAAGATAATGGCTACAGGCCCCATCAGTTCCTGGAAAATAATGGGGAAGAAGTAGAAGCAGTGACAGATTTTACATTCCTAGGATCAAAGATCACTGCAGATGGGGATTGCAGCCATGAAATAAAAAGGCGACTGATTCTTGGGAGACAAGCCATGAGAAACCTGGGGAACATAGTGAAAAGCAGAGATATCACATTGCAAACAAAAATTAGAATAGTCAAAGCAATGGTATTCCCAGTGGTAATGTACGGATGCGAGAGCTGGACAATAAGGAAAGCTGAACGCAGCTGGACAATAAGGAAAGCTGTTGGAGGAGAGTTTTGAGAGTACCCTGGACAGCGAGGAGAACAAATAGGTCAATCTTAGAAGAAATCAACCCTGACTGCTCATTGGAAGGTCTAATAGTAAAGACGAAGCTAAAGTACTTTGGACATCAAATGAGAAGGGAGGATTCGCTTGAGAAGGCCTTGATGTTGGGAAAGGTGGAGGGCAAGAGAAGAAGGGGGAGGCCAAAGATGAGATGGCTAGATGGGATTGTAGACACAATGGGTACAGAACTGGGAGTGCTGAGGGGGATGGTGGAGGACAGAGGCGCCTGGAGAACAATGGTCTATAGGATCGCAAAGGGTCGGAATCGACTGTGCGACTGAACAACAAACATTTAAAGATTACTGAGCCATATTCTAGCATTAAAATATTAATATGTATTGTTTTCTCCTGCCATCCATATAATATTTTAAATAAATATTTGCTTGATGAGGGTTTTTTTACAATTGTCTTGAACTTCTTAAAGCATTTTTATATACCAACTTCAAGTTGATTTTGATTGCAATTTGACATTAGATTTTTTTTCATATTAAATTAAGACTGTTTTACAAAAAAGCAACTCAGTTTTTCTAGAAAGGCATCAGAGTAGCTTGCTGTCTAGAAGTGTTCTGGTGTTAAATATCTTCACAATGTTTCCCCCTTACTTGAAGTTCCATTTTCGGAGCGTCCTTTTCATGCTTGCTATCAAGGAGCTGCTGTGTCTACTGGTCAGTTTCAACACTTAGAAGTGCTCTGGTGTTAAAATCTTATTAGTTTCAAATTACTTTTGATTAATTGAAATATTAATATGAAATATTTCATCAATATTTCTCTAGTTTGGATTAATTATTTATGTAATATGCATTCATCATTTTTACACCTACGTTATACATTTTTTTGCAATATTATTTTTTATAGTTAGGATTATAATAAGGTACTGTACCAAAGATAATACTTCAGGGAATAATGGGTTTCAATGTGTATATAAATGCTGACTTAAGTATTTTCAAATCTAAAATTTATTAGTTAATTTACAAGATCTTTTTTATTAGACACTCCCCAACACACATGTGCTACACGCTGGTGTTTCTTCATAGGAGTGCTTGAGGGAAACTGTATCAGTGTAGATGTTGACCAGAATCCTCCCAGGTTTGTGTAGTGTGAACTCTAAACTCTGTAACTGAATGCTTGATTATTCCAGCTGTTCATTGCATTCTCAAACATACCCAGGCCAAATATTCAGTTGTGCTCATTGGAATGCAGCAAAGAACCAGAAACTTACCAAAATCAGTCGAACAATTTTGCATTATACAGGTAGTATTTCAAAAGAAGATTCTGGCTACTCTGTTTTTCTGAATCCACATTGCTAAACAATCTTGCTCAGATTAGCCAATCTGGAGTTCCACTTCTTCCATGTCTAGGCAGCCAAAATGAAGCCACCTTTTGGTGAGTTCATTCTGCAGCTCATTTTGCCTGACCTAGAGTGAGAAAGAATAGCTGGCAACGCAAAGTTGCCATTACCAGGGTATGCCCGATTGTGGTTCTAAAATACCACAATCTTCAAGGAGGCTCTTTCTGTTTACCCCAGACTCTGTCTTAATCAGACTGATCTGCTTCATAATGTGTCTGAAAACAAAATATACTCCTACAATTAATGCTACCTGAAGGGTATAAAACATGGTGTATGATAATTGTCTGCAGTGAGAAACTGTTTGCTGTGTTTGCTTTGCTCTGCTTTTTCTGTATTGGTTCCTGCTTTCATCTTTTCCTCCTCTCCTAATCTTTGAAGAGGTGCCTTAACACTGCCATTTTTTCATTAAAGGCTGGAATATGAAAAAGTACTGGAAGAAAAAACAAGATTGCAAGATGACTATGACAATCTCCAGGAAATACTGAAATTTGAAACTGACCAGTTGACACAGCAGCTCCTTGATAGCAAGCATGAAAGGGACGCTCTGAAAATGGAACTTCAAGTAAGGGGGAAATATTGTAAAAATTTAACGTAGATTTATACTTTCCTACATAATTTGCAGTTACAAGGAATATCTATGTGTATACATCCTATGTAAAAGGTCAAGGTTATATCCGACTCTAGGGTTCTGTGTTCATCTTTGTTCATAGTCAAAGATCCCGTGGTGTCTGCGTCTGAAGATGTTTCTGTGGACATGACTAGATACCGGAGTGCAAGGAACACTGTTACCTTTCCCACCAAATCAGTACCTATTTATCTACTTGCAATTTCTTGCTTTTGAACTGTTAGGTTGGCAAGACACCCTGTTACACCAGCACAACTCAATATTACACAATCATACCATCTGAGGTATAGGAAAGGGAAACATACTTTTGCAAGCTTCTTGTCTGTATATGTTTAAGAAACTCCACTTCTTAGTGGAGCTGCTATGTAACGGTGAAACTTTTTATTAACAAATACTGAAATCTTGTCCTGCGGAACAACTTTCCTGCAGTAACTGCATTTCTGCCTCATAATATTGAAAACATTTGGAAACTTAGTGGACACCCAGAGGGATTAGTCAGTTACTAATCTGAGGAAACATAAATATTGGGGATTTAGGGGCTTGGGATAGCGTTGCTATCTCTTAACCATAATATGCTTCTTTAATAATGCATTGGAATAGACAGGACTTGTGTCAATAAATAAAATTCCTTTTTGTCCTAGAAATTACTGACAAACAAGGAAGCATGATTTGGGACAGACTTGTTCCTAGAAGGCTCTCATATGCTGATGATTCCCAGTGTTGATTTAAAAATATTATTTGTTAAGTGTCATAGTAGGATATGTATTAATGTAACAATTGATGTACTTGGGGGGGGGGACTGAAAAAGCTAAACTCATTTGCTAAAATGTATTAACGTCTGTTGAATTTTAGGGTGTTTTGGGCCATTTAGAACATGAAAAAGAACAGAATCAGAAATTAACTCTACAATTGCAAGAAGATAAGGAACATAACTTCAAGTATGTTTTATTTTTCTAAGATCTTAACTTCCATTGTGAGTTTAATATTATTGAACTAAAAACTTTAATTCATATCTTGTTATAATTTTCCTGTGAAGAAAAACATTGAAAAATGCACTGGAATTGAATATTATATATCTAGCATTTCTGAAATTTTCAGGTCTTTAAATCTTAATTATCTGTGTTACATTTTATTGTATATTAATAGAATCTGAATGATTTTCAATATTTTATTTTCTGTTTGCAAGCTGAAAGACCCGAATGTGGCTGAGCTGTTTGTGACACTACTTTGCTTAGTGGAACAGTGTTCAAACAGACCATAAAAATATTTTCATGGGAAGAAGATGGTGTCCATAGCATATAATTGTTTTGGAGAGAGAGTGACATAGCAGGACCCCATGAACACAGTGGTGCAAGACTGCTAGACAGCTGAATTTTTTCTTTCCCTTTACTCCTAAGTTTGGATTGGCTCCTTCTAAGGAACTATTTTCAAGCTGTAATAATAGCTTTTGGGGGATATAAGAAGTGGAATAGGCATAAAAGATATTTTGAATGAGCAAAATACCATAAATTTTCTCTCGTATAAAACAGATCCTAATGGTCTAATTATGGCAGTTCTATATTCACTTCAAATATTTTCCTTTCTAGACATATAAAACAACAGAATATTTTAAAAATTGGGCTTTTAATAAATGAACGTCTAGATGATAACTAGACTTTAAATGATCAGAAGTAACAAAAACTAAATATGCATCTTGAGAAAATGTAAGAGCTTACTCCTTTTGTTAAAGTAATAAAATTTACCACATATTTTTAGATGGAAAAACTAAATTTATTATTATAATAATGCACCAGAACCGAAATAGCATGAAATTAAATCAAGGAAAGCAGCTTTGGGTGAACTTCCTTATAGCAATATTAAAATATACATTTCATTAATTTCATTACAAACAACTCCTCTGTGCAGAAGATTCTCCAAAATAATTTAATGATAAATAAATGCAACCCTAATGGGTTGTGAGGAGCATGCTTCTTCCCAGCAATAAAAGTAATGAAAATTGAATAATACTTCAGAGCTTACATTCTGCTAAGTAAAAACTGAGCCATATGATTGACCTGTGTCTTTTTCTTTGCTATTACTGTACCTTAAATTGATTATTATAAATGAAAATGCTGAAAAAGGAATCACATCTTTTCTCTTCTAGGGAGCATTTGAAAGATCTTCAAATCATAGAGCTGGAGAAACAGTCTGCTGAAATGGTGTCAAAGTGTGGGCAACAGGTAGAACAGTATATACAGTAATTACAATTTGAACACTGAATCTTGATCAGAGTTCCTCAAACATGACTCTCCAGGTGTTCTTGGACTTCAACTACCAGAAGCCCAAGTCAGCACACCTGCTGATCAGGGATTCTGGGAATTGAAGTCCAAGAACATCTGGAGAGCCAAGTTTGAGGAACCCTGGTCTAGATTTTCAGCTACTGTATTTCATTGGGCAACATCCAACAATGGACTTCTGTTTGGCTGAAGAACAGGAGTCAATAGAACCAGGAATAAGTGGATCAACCATCTTCATTTAACCCTAAGTGGCTGAAAGCCAGTTCTGAAAGTCAGGGGAAGCCTGTAGAAATGGGTCTTGGGGGACCCAGAGAACAGTAAAAAAAAGACTGTAGGGCTAGACATTTCCACCAGTGGAATAATGGATTTATTTCTGTAGAGCCAAGGAGTTATATCAGTGATGTCCAACCTTGGCACTCCAGGTGTTCTTGAACTTCAGTTCCCAGAAGCTCTGATCATCAGGAGTGCTGACTTGGGCTTCAGGGTTGGCCATCACTGAGTTATCCTTCTCTGTTGTGTTTTCCCAAATTTATGACAAATGTCAGGTAATTTGAGAAGTAACTCGAACCTAATATCTTTTAGGAAATAAAGCTTCAGAAGCTGGAACACAGTTTAATTGAAGCTGAAGAACATATTGCTTCTCTTCAGAAAACCAATGCTGCTGATAAGGTATGTATATTATTTGCATTGTACATTTAATTATACAAGGATTCTTCACACAATAATGTAAAGAGTTATGTAGGACTTCTTCATTCTTTTTACTGCATTGTTTATTATATGTCTTCTCGCTGCTAATCTGCAAAAATTTAAAAGATGTATCAAGTGACACTGGATTTTTGGCAGGCTGGAATTGTATGCCATAACAAAATCACAATTGCCACAATTTTTATTGTTCAAGGAGGTTATGTCAAACCTGATGAGCCAAATTCTGGAGATGAAGATGTCAGTAAGTCAGAAGATGGAGTGCATTGAAGGACTTTCAAGCGAGCTGGAAGATCTGAAAGTAGGTTGAAAGAGTGATGTGCTAAAATGAAATGGCTTGAATCCTTCAACAGCAAGTTGTGTAGAGGATTTCGGGTTCTTTTGGGCTGGTTTAGAAACTCAAGCCACCTTTACCTTTATTTTCCTTCTTTTCTTGTGTAAAAAACTGAACAACTAGAAAGTTGCATTTATTTTTATTTTACTTTTTGCAAATATGACAGAGAACTCTGCTGAGAAGAGACCGCAAGGAATCCTTTTCCTCTGGGAAAATGATTATTTGAAAAGCTTAGGTCTTTTAAAAGCAATTTATTAACATATAGCTAATAAACGACATCATCTGAGTTACAAGTCATATACTGTTTTGTGGCAAATATATTTTGTAAAAGGATTTTTTGTTTTGTTTTTCAAAACACTGTTTATTCCTCATTCTTCCAGTTATGAAGAACTGGGTGTGGCATTGTTTCTGCTACTGATCTATGCACACAGAGAGATTAGATTTATAAGTGCTTTTGTCATAACTTGTTCTTTTTTTCTTAGTGTAAATATAATTCTGCTTTGGCTGTGAAAGAAGAAAGCAAAATTGTCATAGAAGACCAGAAGAGGCAAATTCAAGACTTAAGAGAGGCCTTGGAAAGAGTACAAATTGCTGATAAAATTGAGGTAAGACTGTACAATGTGTTTCATAGTTTATATATACCAGTGATAGTATATAGAGACTGAGTGCCCAAACTCAGCAGACTGCCATCCGTACCACAGAGGGGTGGGGCTAACTGTGCTGGGGGGAGGGAGGAAGCACTCCCATTGGGCTGCTGGGCAGAGGGGTGAGGCGAACTCTGTGCTGGGGCAACGGCATGCATGTCCATACAGAGGGCTCTGAGTGCTCCCTCTGGCATGCATGCCATAGGTTCGCCACCACTGATATATACCATTTTAAAGTCTGAGTACTATATTAAATGTTTATATACAACGTAATAACCCTGGTGGTTCAACAGTCTGGTGGTGCAGTGGTTAAAACTGCTATCCTGCAGCCAAAACGTGAGTTTGATCCTGACTAAGGCTCAAGTTTGACTCAGCCTTCCACCCTTCCGAAGTTGGTAAAATGAGGACCCAGCATGTTGGGAACAAAATGCTAATTAACTTGTAAGCACTATGGGGAAGTATATAAGGGTGTTTGCTTTGCTTAATTTGGCTAAAATAGAAATTTCTATTACTCTTTTCTGAACACATTTTATATAAATCCCATATATAAATCATCCTGTTCATTTTAATAAACACTCTCAAGAAATATCTAGTTTAATCCTATCTCTTCAATGATTACTATTTCCTAGATAAAATTTGGGCCTTTGCTTGGAATCTTGTATCTATTCTAGTTTCGAAGGATATCTTTAGGGATGGGTTTTTATTTTACTTTTTGCAAATATGACAGACAACTCTGCTGAGAAGAGACCACAAAGTGTATGCTTTCGAATAAAGGTTTTGCTTGGTCTCTTCCATAGAAGTAGCCTTTTTTTTCCAATTCCTGTGCCAGCTCATCTGAACAAAGGGTTTTCGCAAAGCTCAAACCCAAAGAACATTTGTGTCAAGCTAACAGCAATTATCTTTAAACTGTGGATATTTTTTAAGGTACTATCTGTCTAGCTTTCACCATGGTTAATCTATATTCTGGTTGTGCAGTTAAAATAGTGTGTGAAGACAAAATAATTGTGTACAGTAGAAATGGCATATTTTGATATAATTTTGCCTAGAAATGCTATATATGATTTCAAAACATTATGCAGTTGCTGCACTGAAGACTGTGTGTATAATCATGCAGATTGTACCATGAATTTTTCTTACCATTCAGATATTTGTTATTGTTACTGCTTTTTGTTTATATAGAAAGAAATTCTTTGTGAAGAACTGCATCACACCTCTGAGCAGTTGAACATTTTAACAGAAGCTTCTAAAAATCATGCAGCACTTCTTCAATCTGCACAAGAAGATCTAATTAAGAAAGAAGCATTAATCCATGAACTTCAGGAGCAGGTAAATATGGAAATTATAGCCATGGGAGAACCCTTATATATACTAGTCCACATTGGCTGCTTTTGTATTGTAATCATGGCTGTGTTCAGGCAGTATTATGTGCTGTCTACTACCGTATTTTCCGGCGTATAAGATGACTGGGCGTATAAGACGACCCCCAACTTTTCCAGTTAAAATATAGAGTTTGGAATATACTTGCCGTATAAGACTACCTCTCTTCCAATGCACACCAAATAAAAATTAACCCACACTCAACCCGAAGACGCGCAGCCCTCTGAGTCGAATGGGCAGGTTCTGGTGGAGAGCCAATTCACGCTCACGTTCTCCTCCTCGAGGTACAGGAAGATGTGTGCAGCTTGCTTCCCCTTGCTTCATACTCCCCGCACAGAGCAGGGACTCGGCCGCAGCACCCCCCACCATATGCGCCGGACATATGAAGCAAGGGGAAACAAGCTGCAGTTAAGTACCTGTCCTATAAGACAACCCCCAACTTTGGCACAGATTTTTCGGGGTTAAAAAGTAGTCTTATACGCCAGAAAATACAGTACATCGAAAAGGAAAACATTTGTT
The DNA here is from genome assembly GCA_035047305.1 of Bradypodion pumilum. Lineage (NCBI taxonomy): Eukaryota > Metazoa > Chordata > Lepidosauria > Squamata > Chamaeleonidae > Bradypodion > Bradypodion pumilum. Next base: position 61,149,518 of record JAWDJD010000006.1, on the reverse strand, counting down.
TTTCCAATTGTGTTCTAACCTCTTACTCTGAATCTGAAGCAAGAGTCAATTCTCTTAATAGTGCTATATAAGGAAGGCTTATGTATGACAACCAGAAAGTAAGTAGCAGATTTGGAAGTTGATGCTGCATGTGGAGCTTTGCTGTACTGGCTTGGTAATGTGTGGTTTATTCCTCCAAACATACCCCAAATCATGGCAGTAGTAACCTAGTATTGTAGTAAGCAGTGACAAAGGTAAAGGTTTTCCTTGCTCGAAAGCCAGTCGTATCCAACTCTAGGGTGCAGTGCTCATCTCTGTTTCAAAACCAAAGAGCCAGCGCTGTCTGCCTTTGCAGACGTTTCCATGGTCATGTGGCAGGCATGACTAGACACCGGAGCACACGGAACACTATTACCTTCCCACCTAAGTGGTCCCTATTTATCTACTTGCAGTTTCTTGCTTTCAAACTGCTAGGATGGCAGGAGCTGGGACAAAGACGGGAGCTCATTCCGTCCTGCAGTACTCGGGAATCGAACTGCTGACCTTCCGCCTTCCAGTCAGCGTCTTAGCCACTTGAGCCACTGTAGTCACATATGTACACACACAGTGACTAAATAGAGATTAAAATACAGCTCATCTTAATAACAGATTGCTACCTTTGATGCTGGTAAAGGTTGAAGGTAGAAGAAGACGGGGGCTGCAGAGGATGAGATGGCTAGATGGTATTGTTGACGCAGTGACCACAAGGCTGAGTGGGTTGAGGAAGATGGTGGAGGATAGGGGTGCCTGGCGTGCGATGGTCCATGAGGTTGCAAAGGGTCGGACTCTATGCGACTGAACAACAACAAGGTAGACTATGCATATGTATAGGGTTAAATGTCAGAACACTTTAGTCGGCTAGCTCTCAAAATATGAAAGTAAGCAGTTAGCTGGAAGAATAATTTAATCAAGGTACTGTACAAATGTTTACATAGTTTGTGAGCTCAAAAAAGGAATCTAAGCCATGTTCTGGCAAATGCCTTTGTCAATAACTATTGCCCTTTTAATATGTTGACATTTTATATAGCTGGACAAAAAGACAGAAGAAGTGGAAAACAAGAGAATTGAATATGAATCTAAACTGCGTCAAATAGACTGTGTTATGGAATCTACTGCTATAGTGCTTCCACAGGTATTGTTTTTTAGTTCATGATACAGTTTCATCCATCACGTGTACGTGTTTAGGTATGTTTCAGTGTTGAGAAAAATGCTGCAGTGTAGCAAAATCACTCAATACAGGTTATAATTGTAACCTCTATTGTTCATTATTAAAACTTCTGCCTTTCCAACATGATACTGTACTGTACTTTGCCATTCCTAATTCATTCAAATTATATTCTGAGTCTTCAGACTGAGAGTGGTAACAAAATCTTTTGGGGGACAGGGGGTGGAGTTAGAATCTAAGCATTATGTACATCAAGACTTCACACACACACACACACACACACACACACACACACACACACACACACACACACACAAATATATATTAAAAGCAATGTGCTATTCAACTAATTATATCTTTCTGTGTTTGCTTAACAGACTCCCCAAACTCCACCCAGCTTTGATACAAATCTGGCAAAGCTTCTGGAAACACAGGAAAAGGAGATAGCAGATCAGAGAGCCTCTGCAGTTACCTTGGAGCATCTTGTATCTGAGTTAAATGAAGAAAGAAATGCTAAAAATAGTGAAATTTTAAGACTAAAGGTAAATGTTTCAGTCAGTTTGTAGGTCTAGCTTCATCATTTGTGGGCTACTGTGGTATCTATTTGCTGTCATTTTGACAATAGTTTTTTTATTGCTTTTTGGAACTTTTAAATAAACGGTGAGATGAAGAGAAGCCAAACAATTCCATTGAGCTGATAAAAATTGGTTCACATCTTTTCTTTCAAACCCTAAAAGGGGATGTTTAGTTGACAAGTTGTAATTGGTTTAAAAGCATGTAAGTTTAATCATGACTACTTGGGAAACAGTTTTGAAATACCTCATACATTGTATGTACCTCATACGTTGTATGTACCTCATATAACGATTTTAATCCGTTCCACGGGGCTCGTTGTTGTATGAAACAATTGCTATATGACGCATGCATCGTATAGCGATTTCCCCTATGGGATGCATCATACAATGATTTTTTTTTGCTAAGTGGTTTTTCCCATTGAAAATTTGTTGTACGATTTTTTCTATAGGGAAAATTGTTATGCGGGATGCCATTTCTCCAAAAAAAAAAACAGAACTAATTGTTATAAGATTTCATTGCTATACGGGGCGATTGTTGTATGAGGTTCCACTACATTTGTTTCCTAAATCAGCTGGCTAATACTTTCCTATTTTGTCTAGACTCAGTTGTGTGAACTGGAAAACACCCGTCTGGAAGTGCAGATATTAATGGAAAATAACAGAAATCTACAGAGTCAACTTGAAGAATCCAGAAAAGGAAGAAGAGCCAGGTATAAACTAGTGTCAAGAAATAGGATAACTCTCATGAGGTCATTCAGTAATAACTCAAGAGAAGCCTGCTTGTTCTTCAAAATTAGAACAAAGAATTTGAAATGCCAGTGCTTCATACTAAGCCTCCACAAGTGGTTTCCAAACTTCTATTGGGATACTTCTTTGGGACATGATATACTTTTTCTATACGTCTAAAGACTGTTATTCTGTTTTCAAGGATGTCTTTATAGGCTTGCTTGCTTTTCTTGGTTTTTGGAAGAAGAAATGTACATGTGCTGCTTATTTTGCTATTTTATCTGTTTGTGGTTTTCCTGTTTGATTTTTTTTGGTTAATTTATTATGCATTTATTCTGTTAAAGCTGTATATTTTGGTGGTTTTTATTGTATATTATTATTATTATTATCATCATCATCATCATCATCATCATCATTTTGCCATTACTGTTGGCTGTTTTCGGAGTAGCCATTGAATTCCATACCACCTATCTAGCATACAAACTACTCAGGGTAAACATTTGTATAGAAGCGATACAGATTAGTGACACCAAAATAGACAATATAAACAAGTAAGAGAAATGATAATCGGGCAGGTGGTCATATATTAAAAGCAGTATTGGAAAAGGTCTCTCTAAAGACTTCTCTGAAAAGCAAGGTTTTAATTTGCTTCCTGAAATAAAGGAGGGAGGGAGCTTTGCCGACTTTTATGGGTTCTTTGGAGCTTTCTTTTGGACAAGCACCAGAAAACAGAAATGGGAAAAGATGAAATGACCTGAGCAAGGTGCTCTCTTTTGTGTTTAATGAAAAGTCTCATGCACAATAAAGGCACTCTAAAAACAACCCAAACATATTGTTTTATTATGTACATCCCTAATACTGGCCTATCTGAAAGGCCTGTTGTAAAAGATTATGACATCTATTTAATATATTTTGGACATAAACAAGCTGTATAATTGGTTTTCTTGCAGTGGCACAAAATATCCAAATATACAAGACCTGAGAGAGAAAGAAAAGGAAATTGCAGAAGCAAGGGTGGCAAAGGTATTAGATATTTTGGCTTAATTATAGCTAATCTATAATCTTGTACATAATTATTGCTCATACTTAACTTTGTCAATGAATATTGCTTCAATTATTTTTGTCTTCTGCTTTAAGTAACATTTCTCGTGATTCATGTAGAAAACATAGGATAGATATTAATACAGTGGTGTGGTACTCATACAATGATTTTAATCCGTTCCAGAGGGCTCGTTGTTGTACGAAACAATTGCTATACAATGCATGCATTGTATAGCGATTTCCCCTGTGGGATGCATCGTGATACAATTTTTTTTGCTAAGTGGTTTTCCCATTGAAAAATTGTACGGATTTTTTCCATAGGGAAAATTGTTATGCGGGACGCCAATTCCCCCGAAAACCTAATTGTTATGCGATTTTGTTGCTATTCGGGGTGATTGTTGTATGAGGTTCCACTGTATCCATTAGCTTAGATTCAAGCACATGCTTGCTATCTTGGAAACACTTATCATAGGACATTGATGGCGAACCTTGGCACTCCAGCTGTTCTTGGACTTAAATTCCCAGAAACCCAAGTCCCTGTGAATCCACACAAATCGTGCACACAATAAGCCCATTCATGTGGATTCACAGGGATTTTGGGCTTCTGGGAATTGAAGTCCAAGAACAGCTGGAGTGTCAAGGTTCGCCATCACGGTCATAGGATAATAGAGGTTGTCCGCTAATTTTTCTGTGATCTTTTAATACCCCTCTTCCTTTGACTCCTCAGAAGCAACTCTGAGGAGTTCTCCAGACAGACCAAACAGTGTTAACAGTAGGGCAGTAGCATATTTCTTTCTGAGAATAACTGCTTATCAGCTGTCAGTTTTGTTGTCATTGCTAGTATAATTCCAAACTAACAAAATATTCTGACTTTTTTTCAGAATAAAGTAACAGAAGAAATGCTGAAAATTAGATCTGAGTAAGTTCAATATTCAATATCTCTGATGCTGATACTATATTTAAAGTGTGTGTTGTGTCAGCAGCAATCTACAGCAAGGAGGAGCCTATATAGCGCCAAATACTTGAATATTATAAATATAAGCATTCCAAACACAAAGTGTTTGTTCTCTAAATCATTAGCCTTTTTCCGTCACCTGGTGGCAACAGAAAACTAGAATATAGGCCATAAGACTGCTTTTGTAAATAGAAATTTGAAATGCATTTTGCAAACTCAAGTTGCCTGAAGTTAATTTAAAGCTGAAGATTTATATAAAATAACAGTATGAATATTCTGTAACGAAGGTTGCAAGCAAGTTGCACTGCTAAGAGTAAAACATATTTACATGTTGGGAGTAAAGTTTTTACATTTTTAAGGTGGCATTTGTCTATTGGGTCTGAAGTATCAAGGAAATAGTGATACAATCTGAAATCCTAATTCGAAGTGGTAGTGTATGTCCTAATTTAAATTAGATTACAAAGATTTCAATTTTGAAATTAGGGATTTAAATTTTGTTTCCATAGCCATCAGAGATTATTTGTCGTCAGTGACTCATGCACTTGTGCTTATTTGAAGTGAAACTTGTAAATTTTATCTGGTAACTATATTTTCAACTCTGCACTTTTTAACGTTTAAGGGAAAGTCAGAAATTTGTAGTAGAATTGATGCATGTGTGTATATGTTACAGTTAAAACTAGTATTCCCTAGTTGAAACCAATTTTCACTGACCGCTTCTGTTAGAACTACCATGTTTCCCCGATTATAGGACCTCCTCCCATAATAAGACACCCCCCTTTTTTTCCCTGCCTTTGAAATATAAGGCCCCACCCGAAAATAAGACCCCCTTACCTCCTGGCAATCCGATTGCATGCACTCCCTGCTTCCGGTGTCCGGGACAGAAGAGAAGGACGAGTGGAGCCAGAGCCAGGTATGGTACTGTAATACCGGTATGGCATCTTCCACCGCAGGCCCCCTCCCGGCGTGTAAGAAGGCCTGCCGCGTCGGAGTCTCGATTGCCTCCCCGCTCACAACCAAGGGAAGTTTCCCCTGGTGAGAGCGGGATCGAGACTCCGACGCGGCAGGCCTTCATGGGCCATGCCGTCCGCCTCACAGTTGAGGCCAGTCTCGATCGTGCTTCCCGACTCACAACCAAGGGAAGCGTCCCTTGGTTGTGAGTAGGGAAGTGCAATCGAGACTGGTCTCGGCTGTAAGGCGGCTGGCATGGCCATAAGAAGACCTGCCGCGTCGGAGTCTCGATTGCCTCCCCGCTCACAACCAAGGGAAGTTTCCCCTGGCGGGAGCGGGATCAAGACTCCGACGTGGCAGGCCTTCTTATGGGCCATGCCGGCCGCCTCACAGCTGAGACCAGTCTCGATCGGGCTTCCCCACTTGCAACCAAGGGACGCTTCCCTTGGTTGTGAGTGGGGAAGCGGAATCGAGACTGGCCTCAGCTGTGAGGCGGCCGGCATGGCCCATAAGAAGGCCTGCCGCATCGGAGTCTCGATCCTGCTCTCGTCAGGGGAAACTTCCTTTGGTTGTGAGCGGGGAGGCAATCGAGATGCGGCAGGCTTTCTTATGGGCCACGCCGGCCGCCTCACAGCTGAGGCCAGTCTCGATCCCGCTTCCCCACTCACAACCAAGGGAAGCGTCCCTTGGTTGTGGGTGGGGAAGCGCGATCGAGACTGGTATTCTTCTTCATGGAAAAATAAGACATCCCCTGAAAATAAGACCTTTTGCTAATTTTGGAGTTTAAAAAAATATAAGACAGTGTCTTATATTCGGGGAAACAGGGTAGAAACTGGTTTTAACTGACATTCGTACCTAATTGGAAGTTTATTTTAGTACTAACGAAGGCGTTAAACTGGTTTCAACTAGGGAAAACTAGTTTTAACTGAAAATTAGTTTTAACTGTAATATATATAAAACTAGCAAGGGTTGCCCGGCGTTGCCGGGCGTTTTTGGGGGTTATTTTTTAAAAATTTGAAAAATGGTTGTTGGATGATTATTCTTGTATGTGTATTTAAATGAGTTTTTTTAAAATAATGGTTTTGTATACGTAGGTAGTGTTTTAAAGTGTTATAATAAAATCGGATGTTGAAAAGAGGAATGGTTGATATATATTTTTTCAAGTAATGGAATTTCTTTAAAAAATGTGTAATTTTTTTTTTAAATTTAATGTTTTTGAGTGCTATTTTTGCTGTAGCCACTGGGTGGTGCTGTTGCACTATTTTGAATTGGTAATTCAGTTGTGGGCGGTGTTTTCTTCCTGTTCTTTTTCCATTGCACATGTGCGTCTCATGGAGGCTGGAGGTTGAAGGTGTGTGCTCTTTTTGGGTTTTGTGGGGTGTGGGGGGTTGTAGGTTGGGGGTATTTTCGCAGGGTGCCTTTGTTGTGATTTGTGGGGGGTTGTGTTTGTCCTTCTTTGGTTTGGATTGTTGTTTTTTGTGTTTTTGGTGTGGTTATTTGTGTGGGCCGGCCTCGGTGGCTGGGTGGCCCATTGAAATAGCATGTGTTGTGTTTTGGAATATGTACGCTGCCGGCCCGTGTTGGGGAGGGGGGCCTAGTCATTGGGGGTTAGGAAGGGTGGGCTAGGTGGTAGGGAGGGGGCCTGTATTGTTTTATGGTGCTTTGTTTGTGTGGAGTTGTGAAAGTAGATCGGGGTTTCCCCTTTAATATCAGTGGGTGGGGCTTGCGACCCCCCTCTCCGCAGGCTTTTCTAGGGTTGGGAGGTTTGTTGGGAGAGAAGGGGAATGTTTCCCAAACTCTTCTGGACTCTGGACACCAGGGAGAGGTGATCGATTCCCACCCCCCTGCTTAAAAAAACTCCGTTTTTAAAGAGTAGAAAAGACGGAGTTTTTTTAAGGATGGGGGGGAGGGAATCGATCCCCTCTCCCTGTTGTCCAGAGTCCAGAAGAGTTTGGGAAACATTCCGCTTTTCTCCCCACAAACCTCCCAACCCTAGAAAAGCCAGCGGAGAGGGGGGTTGCAGCCCCCACCCACTGATATTAAAGGGGAAACTCCAGGCGCCGTGGGTGAGGGAAAGAAAGCCGGCTGGTGTGTGTTTTGCTGTGACGCGGTGAGTTGTTTTTCTTTTTAATTTTTCGGGCGCCGTTTTCCTCAGCGTTCTGCGTGCTCATGGCGCGCAGGACGCTGGGGCTTGTAGTAATGGGTTGGTGCTTTCTGTTTGTGCTGCGTTTTTTTAAAATTGTTTTGTTTTGATTGGCTGCGGCGCGATTCCGAACGCTGCGCCGTGCGAGAGCCTCTCAGCCTGATTGGCTCTGGCGCGGCGCAAGGAATGTTGGGAAGTGAAGTTCTTTCCCTTTCTTGCCGTTTGTGGGGCTGATGCCCCCAACGCGATTTTTTAAACCATTCGTTGACCTGCGTAGGCAATTCGCCCGTGCTCACGAAGGGAGGGAACGGGTAAGTAGGGCGACGTATAGCAACCTATAGCCAATACCAACGGTGAACACTTGGTTTTATAGGTTAAGATTATATATTACATATATAATTCTGTTCCCTCAAGTCGATTCTGACTATAGAAACCACTGAAATGCATTTTATCCATAATTGGGTTATTTCTGTTGCTAGGTCTTTATTATTTATTTATCTTCAACTGTGGCATCCCCTGGACATTTTTTCATTCTGTTACTGTTATGTCTGGTGTATTATTCTCAAGGTGACTGTTGGTTTGGATCCAAGAATCCCACAAAATAATAATCATTATTAATTATAATTGTTACAGTTCTTATATAATTAAATATTATTATAAATATTCTTTTTACAGGTTAGAAAGAACCAGAAATGAACTTGGAAGCAAGGAGATTGTCTTTCAGGAAATGATTCAAGAGTTGGAACGAGTAAGATCTTTGGAGTCAAAGACATTCAAGGAGAAAGAAGATTTCAGATCAAAACTGGAAGAAACATGCGAAGAAAGAGTAAAAATTGAAAAAGTATGTAGCTCAGTTTGTTGGTAGTTGACTGAGCTTGGAATCAGCGGTTGATGATTATATAGCCAACCATCCTCAATGGTATCTGAACAAAAAGTAGAATTCTTTACTATAGATCAGGGCTGAACAAACTTTGCTCTCCAGATGTTATTAGACTTCAATTCCCAGAAGCCCTGATCAGCAGGTGTACTGTGTTGGGCTTCTGGTAATTGAAGTCCAAGAACACCCGGAGAGCCACGTTTGCTGACCCCTGCTATAGATGAAAGGACTTTAATGGAAGTATTTTTAAAGCTATGGGATTATGATGTCATAAACTATAGATTAATCCTGTATTCATATACATTCAGTATTCTGGTGTTTTTCTTGCAATACAGGAGATGTCTGTTCTGAGGAAGCATATTGAGTCACTTGCTGAGGAGAATGGGAAGCTGGTTGGCCACCAAAATGTAAACCAGAAGATCCAATATCTCGTGAAGTTGAAGAAAGACCATGCTAAACTGATAGAGGTAGGAGTAGATTTGAGTAAGATTAGACATAGAAGATAATAGAGCACTGAAGGACCAGGTCCTCACACAGTAGGTCTAAGGTGGCTTCCCCTACAATTGGTAGTAAGGCTCTTCGCCTTTTAGCATTCCTCTCTTAGTCGTGATATATTTTTAATATTGAGTTTGGTTGTTTTTTCCTGTCTGTGAGTTTGCTCGCAGGGAACTGCAGTCAACAGTCCAGAATCACCGTCATTGGTAGGGTCATTGTGAGCCCTGATGCCTTCTTGAAGATGACTTGTGACTTAACTTGTCCTATGGTCTCTACCTGAGACTCAGGTTCCCTAGACTCCCATGTCCCTTCATGAAACCATCACTTGGTAGTTTCTTAGTTTTCACTCTTTCTAGATGCTTAAATGCCTCTCCTAAGACTTAGCTACTGACACTAAGAGATTTAAGCCAAAATAAAACTTTTGATCCCATTCACCACTGTAGTGTGATTCCTGAGACCTACTCTAAAATTGAAATTGAACTGCAGGCTGAAAGATTTTCCACAACAACTTAAAACCATTCACATGCCTCCTTTTAATACCAACTGTAATGGGTTACTCACAATAAGCACCAATCTGATTCTCTCTTTACAGGAAGTTGAAGGACTTCGTGTTGAGAATGCCTTTTTGAAAGAAAGATGTCAAGAACCATCTTGATTTACTGCATCAAAAAATAAACATGCTAATGTTAACAATATTGCTACACCAAATTGGACTTGACCTTTACCGACTAAATAAAATTTCTATTGCTGAACTTCATTATAATATAAAAGTTCTGAACAGATTCCAGACTCTATGTTTTGTTGGAATTCTGTCTTCCTTAATTAACAAATTTGACAACTCAGTCCCAATTACATGTTAAATTTACCAGGAATTACACCTTACAACACTGCTGTCTTCTTAATGATTATTAGAATACATTTCCTATCTTTTGAAGAGGGCTAGAAGGTTTCCACGTACTGAACTAATTGTAGATTAAAAAGAACCTCTAATGTGAATTCCCTAATGTATATATGTTGAATGTGTAAGAAATCCACTGAAACATTTTCCACATTTTTTTAAAATTTTTGATACAACAAAGTTATCAATTAAATTTTGAGGTGATACTCCGCATTTTTAGACTTCCTTTCGTTTGTACTTTGTTTTGGAGTTGATGTATCTTATTAGCTGAACAATGTATCTGTAAATATTTAACAATTCAAGGTTCAAGTGTTCCTCTCCTATTGTATCCTAATTCCCTCCTCTGTTTCCAGGTTAAAGTGACATCTGATTTAAGCAACTGTAGATAGTGCCAGATTCCAAACCATGTTTTGGATATTAAATAATTCATTGTTATACTAATCTGAATTTCACTTTGATTGGAGAAAACAAAAATATGGGCAAGAGAATCGACATGCAAGGTTGCTATGCACATATTCATAGTCCATAGTTTAAATAAGCAGAATGTGATTTTGAATCAGGATTGGTTCTCCCTTTGCATGTTATGTGGGAATACTTATGTACAGAATATTTATCTCTTGTGGTGGGTAGGTAAAGCAGATACATATTTAATGAATTTTCTAGGCAAATACATAGAACAGGAATTGGAATTCTAATTATGAGTGTGGGCAGATATTCTGCCAGTCATAAAATTACCTGGAGAAAATACTGTTAGGTAGGAAATTTCAACAGAACATAGGTAAAACTAATGTGGGTTTTTATTCACCTTTATTATTGTGTTGAACTTTGACAAAGAAGTGTTTACGTTCCATATCCAGTTTCTTTTCTTATGAACAAGCATGGACCACAATAGATTTGATGTTCAGTTGCACAGTCGATTCCAACCCTTTGCAACCCCATGGACCACCGCACTCCAGGCACACCATCCTCCTCAGCCCACCCAGCTTTGTGCCCATTGCATCAACAATGCCATCTCATTCTCTGCCACCCCCTTCTTTTGTCCTCGACCTTTCCCAGCATCAAGGTTTTCTCAAGTGATTCCTCTCTTCTCATTTGATATCCAAAGTACTTTAACTTCATCTTCAGAACTTGACCTTCCAAGGAGCAGTCGGGGTTGATTTCTTTTAAGATCAACCTATTTGTTCTCTTTGCTGTCCAGGGAACTCTCAAAATTCTCCTCCAACACCACATCTCTAAGGTGTGTATTCTTTTGCGCTCAGCCTTCCCACAATAGATAGTGGCATAGAAAAGAAGTTGAATGTTTGGAAACAGTTTGCTTATGTCCTAAGATGCATTTCTTTGGTAGCTACAACAGCATTTTAAAAAGTTTATTTTACCTTATATTTGACATGATTGCTTTTAAAGACCATGCATAAAAGGATTTTTTTACTCAAATCAGCTTTATTTTCATTTCTTTTTGAGTGTCCTTTGATCTGAAAATGAATGTTTGAAGATCTTAATATGCTTGCTCTTAGTTTATACAAAATTCACAAAAGCCCAACTCTTCATTTCTATTTAATAAACATATTGCAAAGTGGCAGGACTTTATTCCCAGTGTGTACTACCAGGGTTACTAGTGAGCTCTATGGGCATGTTCATCTAACCTAAGAAATGGCCAGGCCTGAAGTCTCCCATTTACAAGCAATAGGTGTTAAAGCTATATCATTAGGGGCTGCGGTGACTCAGTGGTTAAGAAGCTCACCTTGTTAGCTCAAAGGCTGGCAAGTCAACAGTTCGAGACCCGGGTACTACATGACAGATTGAGCACCGGTCTCTGTCCCAGCTGTTGGGGACATGAAAGGAGTCTCATTTGGGCATTCCCTGAGTGTAGTTTCTTCCACAATTTTTTTTTTCAACCCAGAATAATTTTTGACATGAAATTATTATTATTAGCTACTGTATATCATTGTGGAGGCAAAGGAAATTTTTCTCAAGACATCTTTCACCACAGGAAAACATAATAGCAGTGAATTCATAAGTCTTAGCTTTCAGGTTGTTTGCAGTAGATGAAAATAGGAAAAGCCTCTATTTCAGTGACTTCTTCAAGTGGTCATGAAACATGTCTGCCTTTCCAAGTGGAAAATTGGCTGGCACCATTCTGAAGGATGTTGCTAAGTCAGTTCTATGCATTTCCCCAAAGCTGTACTTGGATGGGGTATGGTAAATCTGACAATCCTGTCAGACAGCAGGCATATCAAAGTGATCCAACTGCACAGTGAAAAAGCAACATAGGGCACAAACCAGTACATTGCAGTCAGTGAGTTAGGGCAAGGAGACGCCTAGAGAGCCGTTGGGTGAAGACCTGGCATGAGTGTAACCAAACACGAGTTAGAGCCTACCTCGTGACGACGAGGGCGGTTAAAGTGCCAATACTTCACCACTCTCATCACCTCTGCTGATAATCGGTCAGTGGACCTGTTTCGGGTTACTAGGTCCCTCCTGGGTAGGGGGGCCCGGAGCCTGGGTGACAGGGCTCGGTTGACGACTTTGCAGACCACCTTGCTAAGAAAATTGCTCGCATTAGCGCAGGATTTAAGCCTGACGAGTTGGATCGCCCGGAGAGGGCCGGAGCTGAGTCTAGCCATGTTATCTGGGATCAGTTTGATCTGGTTGGCCCTGATGAAGTGGACAGGTTCCTCAGAGCTGTGCGTGATACCACTTGCTTTAAACTGCTGCCCTGCCTGGCTGGTAAAAGCTGCCAAGGCTACTACGGGCAGCTGGGTCGGTACGATGGTGAATTCCTCCTTGTGGGAGAGGGTGTTTCCAGCGACTTTTAAACACACACTGGTGCGCCCCCTCCTAAAGCCATTGCTTGACCCTACAGTTATTTCAAATTTTAGACCAATCTCCAATCTTCCCTTTCTGGGGAAGGTGTTGGAAAGAGCAGTGGCAGGGGGTTCTGGATGATACGGATTATCTGGACCCATTTCAGTCAGGATTCAGGCCCGGTTATAGTACCGAGACTGCATTGGTCGCACTCTTGGATGATCTCTGGCGAGAGTGAGACAGGGGAAATCCTGTTCTCGCTCTTCTTGACCTCTCAGCGGCTTTCGATACTGTCGACCACTGTATCCTTCTGGGCCGGCTCCGAGGATTGGGGGCCCAGGTTTTCCTCATTTCTTAGGGACCGGACTCAGTCTGTGTCCTTAGAGAGCGGGTTGTACAGCCTTAGGCCGCTCCCATGTGGGGTGCCACAGGGCTCGGTACTCTCGCCTCTGCTATTCAACATCTACATGAAACCGCTGGGTAAGATCATTCATTACCATGGGGTGAGGTATCATCAGTACACTGATGATGCCCAACTATACATCACGGCCGGTGGGGACCGGAGTGACGCAGTCGAATTCCTGACTAGGTGCCTGGAGGCTGTTCGGGTCTGGATGGGGGACAATGGGCTTCAGCAGAATCCCGGCAAGACTGAGTGGCTGTGGGTTCGGGGCCCCGTGTTATCCTGGGAGCTGCCATCTTTGGCTCTGGATGGGGCATTGCTGCCTCAGACAGACCCGGTGTGCAACTTGGGGGTCCTCCTGGATTCGCGACTGCTGCTTGAGGAGCAGGTGATGGTCGTGGCCAGGAGGGCCTTTGCACATCTTTGTGTCATCTATCAATTGTGCCCGTTCCTGAACCGGGTCTCCTTGCTCATGGTCACTCACGCTCTGGTCACCTCCAGATTGGATTACTGTAATGCGCTCTACATGGGGCTGCCCTTGATGACCATTCGGAAGCTGCAACTAGTTCAAAATGCGGCTGCCTGGGTAGTGATGGGGTGTGGGCATTATGCCCATGGCTCCCCACTGCTTCGGGAGCTGCACTGGTTGCCAGTATGCCTCCAGGTGCAATTCAAGGTGCTGGTTTTGACCTTTAAAGCTCTACATGGCAGTGGACCAGGTTATTTAAGAGACCTAGTCACACCAAGAGTGTCAGCCCATCCTACAAGGGCAGACAGGAGGGGCTCAGTACTGGTCCCATCAGCGAAAGAAGTACATCTAGCTGGGACCAGGAAGAGAGCCTTTTCCGTGTCTGCCCCAGCCCTGTGTAACCTCTCACCACCTGAAATACGTCTCCAGACGGAACTACTTCCCTTTAGAAAAATGTTGAAGTCCTGGCTTTGCCAGCGGGTGTGGGACTCGATAGGCTCCACTTCCCAATCCCGCTGGCTTGTTTAGCCTTTGTGGGGAATTTGTTCTTCAGCCCTGTTAAGTCTGTTTTAATGTGGGTTGAGGGTAGTTTTTAATTGATAATTGTCAGTTTATTGTGTTTCTAACTGTTTTTAGATGAGGGTTGTTTGTTTCTTAATTATAAATGTTCTGACTTGTTTTTATACTGAATTTTTTACTCTATTGTTTGGCCACCCTGAGTGGTGTCTTCACCAGAAGGGCGGGGTACAAATGAGTTAAATAAATAATAAATAAATAAGTACAAGATCAAGAAATGCTAAGGTTCAGCCATTTTTTTAAACCATGCATAGTTCAGTTATTCTTGAATATAAGAAATTTAGATCACTTCAATTACTGAAACTATGACTAGGTTATCCTGCTAGGTGTGGTATCCTGCTAGGTGTGGACTGCAGTGGCTCAAGTGGCTAAGATGCTGACTGGGAGGCAGAAGGTCAGCAGTTTGATTCCCGAGTACTGCAGGCCGGAATGAGCTCCCGTCTTTGTCCCCAGCTCCTGCCAACCTAGCAGTTCGAAAGCAAGAAATTGCAAGTAGATAAATAGGGACTTTGGTGGGAAGGTAACAGCGTTCCGTGTGCTCCGGTGTCTAGTCATGCCTGCCACAAGACCACGGAAACGTCTGCAGAAGCAGATAGCGTTGGCTCTTCGGCTTTGAAACAGATAAGCACTGAACCCTAGAGTTGGATACAACTGGCTTTCGAGCTAGGGAAACCTTTATCCTGGTAGGTAGTAGAGTAGACCATGCTGCCAGCAACTCAATGCTTTGTCTCAGGCAGCAGTTAACTAATCTGACAACCCTGAGGACTAATGGCTTGGGTGCCGGCTCCGAGGTCCATAGGGAAGGGTGATTATCTCCAAATGAATTAAATCCCATTTGAATCGATCTTGATGGGAGGGCAGCAGCTTCATCAATAGTTGCCTGGGGCTGAAGAGAACCTTGCATGCCAAAAGGGCTCAGGACCAGTGTTATGTATTGAATGAATACTGCAAGTCCCCTTTAACAGAATGTATCCGGTCAATGTATCCTTTTGTATCTAATCAGAGACACATTGTAGCAAGCTGTATAAGGATGCGAGCTAAGTCGCCACAGGTGGCAGTAGCAGGTATCCGGCTCACATGGCACAGGTTCCCCAAATACCTGAAGAGCGGGAAACCTTCCCGCCATACCACACCTGGAGAAGATGGGCGTGACGATCTATGACGTCACACGAGCAGTAGCCAATGAGCTACCATCCGGGATATTCAAATGTACAGTGTACTATAAATAGAGCTGCTTTGTCCGCCATTACCTCATGTTCACCCTGACCATCATGCAATAAAGTTGTGTTTTAGCCCTTACTGCGGCTCCTTCTTTGTCTTCCGTGCAAGACACCAAATTGGCAACGAGGATGGGATGGCGTCCTGAAAAGTGAACATCGCGCCCTTCGACACCACAAAGCCAGAGAAATGGGAACTCTATGAACAGCAGTTCCTCTATGCAATGGACCTCGAGGGCATCGAGGAGGAAGCCCAGCGCCGGGCATTCCTGCTGGCCCAGTGCGGCCTGGAAACATTGGAACTGGCCACGAACCTCCTGACGCCGAGGCCGCTCAGGGAGGTACCCCTAGATGAGATCCTCGCCGAGCTGAGGAAACACTTTCACCCGAAAGTGTCGGTGTTCCCGGCAAGGCTGGCCTTTCAGCAGCGGTGCCAGTGGGCCGGTGAGTCCGTGGCCAACTTCATGGCAACCCTGAGGGTGGCTGCCGTACCTTGCCAGTGGGGAGCATCCCTGAGTGAGGCACTGAGAGACAGGCTCCTGCTGGGCCTGTGAGATGAGGGGGCCAGGAAAAAACTACTGGCCAAGGACGAGAGCATCTCTTTCGAGCATGTCCTGCGCATCACCCAAGCCGCAGAGTCAGTGCAACAAGGCGAATGGGTGTGCCGGGCCAGGACCGCTGCGGTTGGGGGCCCCCCGCCGGCGGTCCCAGTCCACAGCTGTTCCTCCCACAGAGAGCAGGGGCCCTCTGAGTCCACCACCTCTGCCTCCGAATTCAGCGAGGACGATGACGTGCAGCGGGTGCAGAGGAGGCCCAAAGTTCAAGACCACGCCAGAGAGGACCGCCGCTGCGATGGATGCGGGGCATCCCACGACCGGAGCCAATTCCGGAAGGTGGAGTGCCACAACTGAGGGCGGCGCAGGCACATCGCAAAGGTTTGCAGGGGGCGTCGAGACGACAGCAAGGGCCAGGCGGAACGGCTCCAACAGAAAGCAGACGGGGTCGGCCGAATCTTCGATGATGACGAGCCCCAGGAGCACCGCGTGTCTTGACAGGTTCCAGACAACCGCGACCAGGCGGTTCACAGCGTGCCCTTGCAGCACCCCGGTTCTTTGTTGAGGTACTGATACAGGGGGTCCCAATAAGAATAGAGATCGACTCGGGGTCGTGGTAATCCATCATCTCCCACCGGGAATTTTTGCGCATTCCTCCCAAGTCTCGCCCCAAACTGAAGGCCCTAAAGACTAACTTGCGGGACGTTCAGGGCAAGAGTATCCCAGTGTTGGGGGTGGGAGAGTTCAAGGTACGATTCAAAAGGCGCTCCGCGCAGTTGCTCCTAGTAGTTTTAAAGGAAGGGTCCTGCTGCCTCCTGGGCACACAGTGGTTTTGTCCCCAGGGGGTTTTCATTGGAGGCATACACGCCGTGCAGGCTGACCCGATCACGGAGGTGTGTAACGCACACACTGCCGTCTTTGAAAAGGGGACTTGCAGTATTCATTCAATACATAACACCACTCCCTCCTAGGTGAGGACGAAGTCCTTTAGCCATTGAGGCTTCCTGCATGTTCGCTTTGGGCGAGTGGCGGCCGCACTTCGGGCCGGAGTTCCTGCATGCTCCTGATTACTCTTGGAAAGTTCAAGGGGCCCCCAGTCTCATTCGACATGGATCCCGACATCCGACCCATCAGACTGAAGCCAAGGAGAGTGCCTTTCGCACTAAAGGACAAAATTGAGACTGAACTGGGCAAACTGGTGGGTCAGGGGATTTTGGTACCGAGTGGGAAACCCCCATTGTTACGGCGCTTAAGGCTAACGGGGAGGTCAGAATCTGTGCTGACTACAAGTGCACGATTAACAGGGCAATTCGCCCAAATGCGTATCCGGTGCCGGTAGTAAGTCACCTGTTAGCAACTCTGCATGGGGGGAGGTGTTTTGCCAAGCTAGACTTAGCGCAGGCATACCAACAATTAACGGTGAGCCCAGCTGCAACCGCCGCTCAAACCATTGTTACCCATAAGGGAGCCTTTAAAATGACGCGCCTCTAATTCGGCGTAAATTCAGCTCCGGGAATCTTTCAGTCCCTTGTAGAAAGATTGTTGAAAGTGCTCCCAGGTGTTTTCCCCTACTTTGATGACGTTTTGATAACGGCGGGAGGGGAACAAGAATTGGCCAAGAGGTTAGACCGGGTACTAACCGTGTTCGAGAAAGCGGGGCTCAGATTGAGAAAAGATAAGTGTGTGTTTTTCGCTGAGGAGAATTTCTGGGTTTTCGAATAACCCCGGAGGGTTTCAAACCAGCAGAGTCAAAGGTGTCGGCTGTGCAGAATGCCCCTCGCCCCACAACCAAGGCCGAGCTACAGTCCTTCCTAGGGCTCTTTAGTGTAAGGGACCAAAGACAACAAACAGCCGAAGGGTTGGCTTAACACAGGTTTATTGCATGATGATCCGGAGGAACATGTGGTAATGGCGGATGGGTAGCTCAATATATACAGCTGGCTATACATTTGAATGTGGCTCATTGACAGACTATTGGTTGCTGCCTGCGTGACGTCGTAGGAGGTCACGCCCTTCTTGACCAGGTGAGGAGGTCGCGGGGAATCTTCCCGCGCTGCTGAACCAGGTGGCTTTGATCCATTAGAGCTGGACGCTCGCTACTGCCCTCTGGTGGTCACTAGCTCGCGTCCCCTTATTAGGCATACATTGATACAGGTGATGGTTATAATGTTGCACACAGAAAGGTTACATTGATAACACATGGCAAAGGTACATTGTTAAAGGCACTGCTTTACAGAACACAACATCCCTCCCCCCTAGGATGAGACGAAGTCTCTCAGCCAAGATGGCTTGTTGCGTGTGCGTTTGGGCCGTGAAGAGGGCTGCCCCCCCCGGGGGCGTTATTGCTTCTTTGTTCCCTGGTCCCTTGTCCTGAAATGGGAGAGGGAGACTCGTTAGTGGCTTGCCGCTGTCTGGCGGTCTTAGGGGAAGGGAAAAACTCCATTGTGGGGAGACCGGGGGCCGTCGGGGCTAACGAAAAACCCCTCTTCTCGCTTGGACGGGTGGGGGACCACTCCGAAAAAACCCCCCGGTTCTGGAAATCAAAATCTAACTTGGTAGGGGTACCCGCATTTGTGGGGACTTTCCGCGAGATATGTATGGGGTCGGGTTCCTCCTCCTCGGAAAGATCCCCCAGGGTATCTACGAGGATATCCTCCTCCCCCCTTGGTGGGGGCCCGCGGTCCCCTTTTCCTCCCCCTTGGGCTGAACGGGTGGGGGAGAACCCTAACGCTGACTTATTTCCTGCCTGATCAGTGCCCTGCTCATCGGAGACCCTGCGTCGGAGCTGGTCCGCGTGCCGCCTCCAGAGGAGCCCTGTGCTGGTTTCCACGCGGTACGACACGGGGCCGGTTTGCTCTACAACTACGCCCGGAACCCAGGCTGGGCCCGTGCTGGCGTAATTCCTGCAATGCACGGGGGCGCCTACACTGAAACTCTTCGTAGCCTCTAGCCCAATGTTCCTCCCTTTATCCTCTACCCTCGTGGGGTCTAGCTTAGTAAGG
This sequence comes from Bradypodion pumilum, assembly GCA_035047305.1. NCBI lineage: Eukaryota > Metazoa > Chordata > Lepidosauria > Squamata > Chamaeleonidae > Bradypodion > Bradypodion pumilum. The sequence goes on along the minus strand of JAWDJD010000006.1, from coordinate 61,130,651 downwards.
ATGGTGGTCAGCTTCCTGCGCATTAAGAGCTCTGCGGGGGAGTATCCTGACGCCAACGGGGTCACCCTGTACCCTAGCAGAAACTGGCACACTTGTAGGTTCAAATCCCCTGGGCCCATGCGCCGCAACGCGTCCTTCATGGTGCGGACGAGGCGCTCTACTTGGCCGTTGGTGGCCGGGTGAAAAGGGGCGGAGGTGATATGCCGAATGGTGTTAATCTCCATGAATGCCTTAAACTCGGAGGACGTGAAACAACTAGCGTTGTCGCTAATTAACGTGTCGGGTATGCCGAACGTGGCAAAGAGCCTCCGCAAGTGCCTAATGGTCTAGGCCGAGGAGGTGCTCGTGACTGGGATAACCTCCAACCATTTGGAGAAAGCGTCCACTACAAGGAGGAACAGGGTGCCTCTGAACGGGCCCACGAAATCAACGTGCACCCAGGACCACGGCCCCTTAGCCGCGTCCCATTCCCTGTGGGGAAGGCGGGCCTCCTCCGGTCTGGAGCCTTGGCAACTTTCACAAGTGCCGACCATGTGCTCGATGTCGGCGTCTAGCTGGGGCCACCAGAAGTAACTCCGGGCCAGCGCCTTGGATCGTACGATGCCGGGGTGGCTGACATGAAGCAGTCTGAGCACCCGCGGCCGAAGGGAAGTGGGAATCACCACCCGCTGCCCCCACAAGAGACACCCCCTCTCTAGGGACAGTTCTAGCTTTTTTCTGAAAAATGGGGCGAACTCCTCCGCTGGGGAGGATGCGGGCCACCCTTTCTGTAGCCAGGCGCTTACTGTCGCTAACGTTTTGTCTTTCTCTGTCGCTTTGGCAATGTCGGCGGGCACTACGGGGGGCGAATCCAGCACCTCTATCATGAGAACCTGATGGTCCCGCTCCCCCATGCTCACCTGGCTGGGCGTTAGGGGAAGGGGAGACCTAGATAGGGCGTCCGCATGGCTGATCTCTTTCCCGGGCCGGTAGACCAACGCGTGCTGATACGCGTTGAGAAAAATGGCCCACCTGAGCATCCGTGGGGACAGGATTTGAGGGGTGGGCTTATCCGCGGTAAAAATGCCTAGCAGGGGTTTGTGGTCCGTCACAATGGTGAAGGGGCGGCCATACAGAAAATCGTGAAACTTTTTCGTCCCCGAGACTATCGCTAATGCCTCCCTGTCCGTCTGTGCGTAGTTTCTCTCTGTTTGGGACAGGGACCTGGAGTAAAATGCTATCGGGGCCTCCCTTCCGTTCTCCAGCACGTGGCACAGCACCGCCCCCACCCCCACTGGAGATGCATCACAGATCAGAACTACTGGGCGTTTGGGGTCGAAGTGAGTCAGTATGGCGTCGGACGCCAGGAGGCTTTTCAGCTCACTAAATGCCCTTTCTTGGTCATCGCCCCACTTCCATGCCTGGTCTTTCTTAAGCAGCCTGTGTAGCGGTTCAGCCACCGCTGCCTTCCGGGGAAGGAAGGAGTGGTAAAAGTTGAGCAGCCCTAGGAACGACTGCAACTCGGGCTTGGAGGTGGGGCGGGGGGCTTTCTTGATGGCTGCCACCTTAGACTTGGATGGTTTTATCCCCTCAGGAGTCACACAAAACCCTAGGAATTCAACCTCGGTTGCGAAGAAGACGCATTTGTCCTTTCGCAACCTCAGCCCCGCCTTTTCGAATATCGTCAGGACCTTCCCCAACCTCTTGGCCAATTCAGCCCGACTCCCCCCTGTTATTAACACGTCATCAAAATAAGGCAACACCCCCTCCAGTCCCTTCAGGAGGCGTTCCACGAGTGACTGGAAAATTCCTGGTGCCGAATTCACGCCGAATTGGAGGCGCGTCACCTGGAACGCCCCCTTATGGGTGACTATGGTCTGCGCAGCAGCTGCAGCAGGAGACACCGTGAGCTGCTGGTAGGCCTGTGCTAAGTCGAGCTTAGCGAAACATTTCCCCCCGTGTAACCTGGCCAGCAGATGGCTGACTACCGGCACCGGATATGCATTCGGGCGGATCGCCTTGTTGATGGTGCACTTGTAGTCGGCGCATATGCGGACCTCCCCATTGGCTTTTAGAGCAGTTACAATTGGAGTTTCCCACTCCGCAAAATCTACAGGCACAAGAATCCCCTGACCCACCAATTTGTCCAGTTCCGCCTCTATCTTGTCCTTGAGTGCGAACGGCACCCGGCGTGGTTTTAGGCGAACAGGGCGGACCTCCGGGTCCAGGTCGAAAGTCACTGGGGGCCCCTTGAATTTTCCCAGTCCCATTTTGAAGACTTCGGGGTGCGCCTCGCACACCTCCTGAATTGGATCAGTCCCAACAGCGTGCATCCCCACGGCATGCACCCCCCCAATGAACAACCCCAGGGGCTGGAACCATTGAGTCCCGAGGAGGCTGCAATTTCCTCCCTTGAGCACGACCAGGGGAAGGGACGCGGCGTGCTCCTTGAATTTGACCAGAAATTCTCCAACCCCCAACACTGGAATACTGTTCCCTTGCACGTCCCGTAGCGTGGCCCTCAATGCTTTGAGCTTGGGCCGCTTTTGGGGGGCAATTCCGAAAAACTCCCTCTGGGAAATGATTGAATATGAGGACCCCGAGTCAATTTCCATCCTAATGGGCACCCCTTGGACTAGTACCTCAATAAAGTAGCGGGGGTGTCCCGTAGACACGCTGAACACTGGGGCGTCGTCCTCGCTGCCGTCGGCGATGCGGCCCACGCCGTCCTGCTTCCGCGTGGCCTGGGCGCCGTCTTTGGGTCTCGCTGGGCGGTCTCGTCCCGCGGAACGGTCTGGGGAGCTCTTCCGGGACTCGCGCTTCTTCCTGCACACCTTGGCGATGTGCCCGCGGCGGCCGCAGTTGTGGCACTCAGCCTTCCAGAAGGGGCATTTCACGCGGTCGTGGGCCGCGCCACAGCCGTCGCATCGCCGGCTCTCCTTCCGGACCCTCTGTACGTCCTCGTCGTCGCTGCTCTCTGTAGACGACCTCGAAGTTCGCCGGGCCGCCTGTACCGGAGCCTCTGCTTTGCTCGACTTTGGCCGCCAGTCCTGGAGTTCTTGGACCCCGGCCTTCGTAGCTTCTGCGGCCTGGGCCGCTCTGACGACCTCCTGCAGCGTGGGAGGCGGCTCTTGGTTCATTAATGTGCGCTGGGTCTCGGCGTCGTTCAGGCCGCACAGCACACAGTCTCGGAGGGTGATTTCGACGTTCTCCCATTTGCACGGGCCGGCCGCCAGCCGCAGGGCCGCCACGAACGCGGCGACCGTCTCCCCGGGCGCTTGGACTCGCCTCCAAAACGCACTCCGAGCGGGAAACATCGCCGTGGCGGGCCGGACGTGCTCACGCAGCAACTGCATGAGTTCCTTGGCCTTGAATTCGCTCACCTTCCTCGGTGCAATCAGGTCCACCAAGGTCCTTTTTGTTTCTTGTCCGAGCATTCTGGTGAAGATGGCCCTTTTCTTCGCCTCTTCCGTGACTTCGGACTCGATCAGTGCGGCCTGGAAGTCCATCTCGAAGATCTCCCAGTCGCCCGGTTTCCTGATTTCGAAACCGGCGCATGTCTTGGTCCCGTGGGCTGCCATCCCACCTTCGTCGCCAATTTAGTGTAAGGGACCAAAGACAACAAACAGCCGAAGGGTTGGCTTAACACAGGTTTATTGCATGATGATCCGGAGGAACATGTGGTAATGGCGGAATGGTAGCTCAATATATACAGCTGGCTATACATTTGAATGTGGCTCGTTGACAGACTATTGGTTGCTGCCTGCGTGACGTCGTAGGTCACGCCCTTCTTGACCAGGTGAGGAGGTCGCGGGGAATCTTCCCGCGCTGCTGAACCAGGTGGCTTTGATCCATTAGAGCTGGACGCTCGCTACTGCCCTCTGGTGGTCACTAGCTCGCGTCCCCTTATTAGGCATACATTGATACAGGTGATGGTTATAATGTTGCACACAGAAAGGTTACATTGATAACACATGGCAAAGGTACATTGTTAAAGGCACTGCTTTACAGAACACAACAGGCTCCTAAACCTTTACCACTCTTTCCTGCCAGGAAAGGCATCGGTTGCAGAGCCACTACACAAATTACTCAAAAAAGATGCGGCTTGGCGGTGGGGGGATAGCCAGGAACGGGCATTCTGAGGGCTCAAGCAGCTTCTATCTTCCGAGGCTGTCTTGACCCACTTCGATCCAAAGAAACCCGTTGTGCTAGTCTGCGATGCCTCACCGGTGGGGGTGGGGGCGCTCCTCTGCCACGTGCTAGAGAGCAGGCGAGAAGCCCCGGTGGCATTCTATTCGAGATCCCTGTCCAAGGCAGAGCGCAACTATGTGCAAACAGATAGGAAAGCCCTGGCAATCGTCACAGGAACCAAAAAGTTCTATGACTTCCTTTATGGCAGACCGTTCACAGTCGTGACTGACCATAAGCCCCTGTTAGGGATTTTCACAACAGATAAGCCAACCCCACAGATCTTATCCCCAAGGATGCTGCGATGGGCGATTTTCCTAAATGCGTACCAGTATGCGTTGACCTACCGCCCCGGCAAGGAGATCAGCCATGCCAACGCCCTTTCCAGGTCACCCCTCCCACAGGCAGGGGACCCAGAGCGCGAGGTAGAGCAGGACCACCAGGTGCTCCTGATCGAGGCCCTAGAGTCGCCCCAGATTCCGCCAGCTGAGATCGCCAAGGCTACGGCGAAAGGTAAGTCACTGGCCCTAGTCAGTTCATGGGTACAAAAGGGCTGGCCGGCAACCTCCCCTACGGAGGAATTCAAGATTTACGGTAGACGGAGAGACGAGCTCTCCTTAGAAAGGGGCTGCCTGCTCTGGGGACAGTGGGTAATAATCCCCAAAGTTCTGAGGTCTCGGGTGCTCAAGATGCTGCATATCAGCCACCCAGGTATCATGCGCTCCAAGGCGCTAGCTAGAAGTTACATCTGGTGGCCCAAACTAAACGCAGACATAGAACCCATGATTGGCATCTGCGAGAGCTGCCAGAGCACCCGGCCCGAGGAGTCCCGACTTCCGCACAGAGAATGGGACACGGCCCGGGGGCTGGGGCCGCGTCTGCACGTGGACTTCGTGGATCCCTTCAAGGGCACCCTTTTCCTTATAATAGTGGACGCTTACTCCAAATGGTTGGAGGTAATCCCGATGGCCAGTACATAGTCAGCTGCAATGATTAAGCAATTACGCAAGGTATTCAGCTGCTTCAGTTTACCTGACCTAATTGTGAGCGATAATGCCACAACTTTCACGTCAGCTGAGTTCCAGGGTTTCATGGAAATTAACAAAATTCGCCACATAACCGTGGCCCCTTCATCCCACTACAAATGGTCAAGCGGAACGCCTGGTGCAAACAACAGCACTGTGTAGGATGGGCCCCAGGGAATTGAACTTGCAACTCTGCCAATTCCTACAGAGATATCGTGTAACCCCCTTAGCATCAGGTCTGTCACCCGCCGAGCTCCTCATGCGGAGGAAACCCACCACAAGCCTCTCGAGGTTAGACCCAACCAGGGTGGAGGACACGGGTAGAAACATAGAAACGGGGGGCACCAAGAGTTTCGAGATCGGCCATGCAGTGCATTGCCGTAATTATGCGGCCGGCGGACCTACCTGGGTGCCTGGAATAGTGGTCGGGCAAACAGGGCCAGTCTCCTACAACTTTGAGAAAAGCACAGGACTCCTCTGGAGGAGGCACGCTGACCAGCTCAGAGGTAGGGTAGTAGGAAGGCAAGACTCGAGTGACCAGGCAGAGCATTCAGCGTTAGGGTTCTCCCCCACCTGCTTATTTTATTTTATTTTATTTAATTTAATTTAATTTAATTTTCACGCTTATATACCGCTCACTCAGGCGAACCCGACTCAGTGCGGTTTACATAGCGGACAATAATACAAAATATAGTAACATGACATACAATAAATACAGCAAAAAAATCAATCACCAAAAGTACAATTACAAATCTCTGTCCGTGAAAAATTACAGATATATATATATTTATATATATATAATACAGTTTCTAACAATACATCAAATAAGGTACAATACAATAAAATCCTAAACATCAGTTAATCACATCAAAGAGTACACAATATAATTTTTTTTTTCAAAACGTCAAATAACAATATAAAAATATGCCCAGCACAGCCCTTTTAGTCCTTCCAGAAGGGGGGGGGGGGCAAAAGCGTGCACAAGTCCTGGAGCTCCAAGCCGACCAGCCTCCTCGCCTCCACCGAGGCCCAGACCATGGCAAGTCCAGCCGCCCGCCGCGGCTGGCCCCAAGTCCTAGCCAACAATAAGAAGATGGTAGCGAGGCATCCCGGGGGGCCAGCCAGGATAACCCGCAGCATCTCCCACCTGCCTCCACTCCCGGGAGCAGGTGGTGTGGGCTCCCGGGCGAGACAGGGAGTCCCTCTCCACGACCGCGGCATCTCCCCTTTTTTTGCTCTCTGGGCGGGCCGGCCCAGAGAGCGAAGTCAGCTGTGGGGGGGCGGTGGCTCTCCCACCTGTCTCCACTCCCAGGAGCCGGTGGCATGGGCTCCCGGGCGAGACAGGGAGTCCCTCTCCACGACGGCGGCATCTCCCCGTCCTCACCTAGGGGGAGGGGTGTTATGTATTGAATGAATACTACAAGTCCCCTTTAACAGAATGTATCCGGTCAATGTATCCATTTGTATCTAATCAGAGACACATTGTAGCAAGCTGTATAAGGATTCGAGCTAAGTCGCCACAGGTGGCAGTAGCGAGCATCCAGCTCACATGGCACAGATTCCCCAAATACCTGAAGAGCGGGAAACCTTCCTGCCATACCACACCTGGAGAAGATGGGCGTGACGATCTATGATGTCACGCGGGCAGTAGCCAATGAGCTACCACCCGGGATATTCAAATGTACAGTGTACTATAAATAGAGCTGTTTTGTCCGCCATCACCTCATGTTCACCCTGATCATCATGCAATAAAGTTGTGTTTTAGCCCTTACTGCGGCTCTTTCTTTGTCTTCCGTGCAAGACACCAAAACCAGAAAGTGACTCGCAGAACTGGATCAGTGGTATGGGGGTCCGCTGCATTATATTCTCAGGACAGTCTTCATGGCTGATCACCATGATTATCACCTATATTCAGATTTGGCAGAAGAAGATAATTGGTAGCAATATTGGATGATATAATCTTCAAGCATCAGAACATAGCCAAATAAATTAACTTCATAATACCCTATCTTACCTGATTTCGGAAGCAGACTAGAATTGGCCATTGGGGAAAAAATGGCCTAGAAATCTTAACATATAAAACCAAGGGTTAACCGTTGAAACTTGCTATAGGTTCCTATGCCTGGCCCTACTTGCCTGTACTCACCCTTCGTGCACACGGGTGGACTGGGTCCACAGGTCAATGAAGGATTGAGAAAAGCGGCAGTGGGGCAACAGCCCCACAAACTCGAAAAAAAGAAAACAACTTCATTTCCCAACGTTCTTTGCATCGTGCCGCACCACAGCCAATCAGGCATGGCTGCCTAGCCTGCGGGAAGGGAAGACACACACACACACCAACGCTGCCTGAAAAGCAGCGCTTGCCTTCCCACGCCCCGGACACCAAGGCCAGGTTGCGGGAAAGGAAGACTCCCCCCACACGCCGCCTGAGGCGGCGCTAAGGTTACGGGAAGGGAAGACACCCCCACACACACCCAACACCGCCTACAGCAGCGCTGGGGTTCCTACGGCCCGGCCAATGAGCCCAGGCCATGGAAAGGGAACCCCGCCACACACAACAACAACAACAACGCATCCCCCCACAGGCCACAAGAGAAAAACGCTGCTGGCCTTTGAAGGGAACCCCCCCCCCCACAACGCTTTCAAGAGGGGGCGAAGGCATCATTGCCTTCCCCCCCTTGAAAGCATAACAATTCCCCCGCAAGGGAAGTGTTTCGCTTTCAAGGGAGGGAGAAGGCATCATTGCCTCCCCCCCCCCTTGAAAGCGAAAAAAATCCCAAGTAAGCAAAGGCACCGCACGCATCTCCGCACAGTGCCTTCCCTTACCCCCAAAATAAATAAATAAAGTGATAAGTTACACCAAAACCACAAACAAAAACTAACCCAAAAAACACAAAGACCAAACACACAGAACCCCCCTCCCAAAAAAAATTACAATACAAACCCCCAACAGAAATAAAACAAGCAAACTTACCCCAAACGACCTTCCAGCACGAAAGCTGGAAATGAAATGAGGAAAGAGACTACATACAAGCAACGCCCAGACCAGAAAGAAAGTCAAAGAAAAATAGCGCAACAGCACCACCCAGAGGACACAGGAGAAAAAACAGTCAAAAATATTAAGAGATAATCTAACATTCCTAAAACATTTATTAAATCATGTTTACAATTTTCACACACACACAAAAACATCTAAACACAGTTTAAAAACAATGACTTTCACATAATTTTTTACTGCATTTAGTTAAAAGAATATTTTTTCTGACAAATTAACTGAAAAACACTAAGATAAATTATAAAAATTACAATTTAAACTTACAAACAAGTTAATTACAAAACAAATTTCTGAAAAAACAATTACAATTACAAAAAAAATGTGCAAAAATTTTTTTTGCAAAAAAAACATTGTAAAAAATAAACAACTTATTACACTTTACAGAGACTCATCATTTTTCCTTTCTAAAAAATAAACAATATTTTAAAAAGCCCGGCAACGCCGGGCAACCCCTGCTAGTAAAACAAATAATTGTTCTAACCTGGCTGAAAGACTAACAGGGAATAACTGGAATCTCCTTATTAAAGGGACAAAATAATCTTGCCTAAAAAACTGGAAAGTTGCCATTCATCAGGTACAACCAATCAGTACAAAGCAATTTCCTGTTCTTAAAATTAAAATATATGTCAGGCCATGTGGTTCTTCGTAACCATTGCTGCTTGCAACCACTAGGCCTGCCATATGCCAGTACTGTACTCCATATATTGGAACCGAGAAACTAGGTTTCTATGCATCAATTATTGCATTTTTTGTACCAATATATTTTAGTGTTAGCATCATTTATGTAGTAATCACTAATTTGAGAAAGCCAATATGAAGTAATAATTAGGAAGCAATAATTACATAATTTCCTGTATGCAAGTGTAAATTGTGAACAGACTGTCCATGTGGTCGAAGCAATTCACAACAGAGTCAAGCAGAAAAATAACAAATACAGAATTTATTTTGGTGTGTACATAAAGTTTCATTAGCAACATATAAAGCATCACTAGCAAAATAAAATAATCACATCACAGTAATGTAACAGATGGATAGATTGGAACAATAATTTCACAACTGGGTTAAAAGGAATCCTTTGGCTTTGTTTGTTAGCTGTAGCTGCAGAGAAAGAAGTTGTGGGGGAAATATATATCACTAACTGATTACCCGGCTTTGCTCAGGGTTTTTTCTTTAATGTAGGCCAGCCTTTCCCTCTTGGAAACCTCGTGGGATGTATGTGGGTCACTCCTGCCTCACTTCCTCCATCTCACTCTTCCCTCACCCATCCCTTCTCCGTTGACGGTCACTTACCAACCTTATCCCTCCCATATATGTGTCTGGCCACCTGGTGAGAGCGGCATGCAGCCATTGAGGAGCCCTCCCTCCTCGGCTTCACCCACCGTGGCTGCTGACTCTGCGGCTCCAGAGCTCGGAGGGATCGCGCATGCCCATTTTCCTTCCACCTACTGTGAAAACTACAGCTGAGCTCAGAGGGCTATAGCTGAGTTAGTCAGATGATGTCACAATCTCAACCTACCTGGGACTATGACATCAGCCAATTACATCACTGGGAAACACACACATTGTATAGATCAATTGTGTCCCAATTTGGGGGGGGGTGTATGCCCCCCATGGGGCTTGTTACACCCGCATTGCTGATCTCGTCAGCCCAAGGTACGTATGTGCCAAATTTCAGCGCAGTCAGTCCGGGGGTGTGGGAGCCTTTCGAGCACATACAAACCCACACCTCTGTTTTATAGATAAAGATTATATTATAAAAGTGCTATAGTAAAGCAAGACCAGCTGAACAAGACCAGCATCCGCAGTCCAAAATGATTAGGATGATGATGTGCATTTGTACAAAGTGCAGGAAGTGGATTATTAAAAACTCAGATGTCATAGAAATTCTGGAAGCCAGAGGGTGTTGGGGTTTCACTTCTCCAGGTTAGAAAGGATGGTAGCCATACTATGTCTACATTGGGCAGCAAGCAATTGGAGATCACCAGACCTGATGTGGAGCAAGGGACTTGGACTTGCTCCAGGTATCTTCCACATGATGGTGGATCTTCAACCCTTCAGTCCTTTCACATTGACCATTCCAAACCTTTACATTCTTCTTTTACTGTGATCTTAACAATTGGATATTTTGCCTTCTGATACTCTTACTGTGCAATCCTATGGCCTTGCTCTGGCCACCAGAGTGACATTAGGTAAACCTAGCCAGGATCAAACATCTTCCCAGGAGCCCCTCTCACTTCCTCTTTACTTTGGCATCCTCTGGCATTTGGATGCCAAATTGCGTGTACAGGACATTTGGTAAAACCAAGGGAAGTTTAATGTGCAGGAGAATTTAGGCCCCTGAGCCCTGGGATCCCCAGTTCAGAATCCAAGCAGGGCACCCTTTCTGACTGGTGCCCCCCCTTTCCCCCATGGCAGCCCCTCCCTCCCACACACACCCACTAAGCTGGCTCTGGCTCTGGCTCAAGCTACAGCAATGGGACAGGAGGGCTTTCCCCCTCTGCCTTCCTTCCCCTCATCCTCTGGCCACGTGGAAGGCTGCGATGGCTGCTACATTTCCCAAGTTCCCCCGTGTCTTCAGCACTTTAAAAGTATTCCACCCACTGGGGAGCCTGGGAAATGTAGATCAGATGTTGCTGAGCTGCAGGTGGTGGGTGTGTCTGCCTCTTCGGAAAGGGAACCGGGGATCGAGCGTCCGATCCCCGGTTCCCTTTCCGAGGACACAGGCGAGAGGAGATCCAAGCCCCAAAGCCGGCATGGCTGAAGCCGGCATGGCTGTTCTCTGCCTGGGAAGTGCTTTCCTAGGCAGAGACCAGCCTTGCATGCTTTGGGGCTTGGATCTCCAGTGGTGCCCTCGCTGTTTTGAGCCAAGCCTTGAAACAGTGAGGGCACCTCAGAGGTCTCTGCCCCAAAGCTGGCAGGGCTGGTATCCCCCTGGGAAGACGCTTCCCAGGCGGAGACCAGTCTTGCCGACTTTGGAGCAAGGCTCAATCTGCCTGCCTCTTTGGAACGGGCAGTGGGGATTCCACGCGTAATATCCTTGCTGCCCTTTCCAAACAGGAAGGCGGATCGATCCCCAGTTCCCTTTCCTCTTCGGAAAGGGAACCAGGCTGTTTTTTTAACATTGTGCAATCAATGTATCGCACAGCGTTAAAAACCGGATAACGCTGACTTGTGGAACCAAGTTATAGCGTTATCCAGGATATTACTGTAAGTATGTACATAGATGACACACTATTAGTGATAAACAAAAAACAACATAAAGAAAGTTCAGAGACACCTGGAAAAATTTGAAGAGATTACAGGACTGAGAATTAATTGGGGGGAAACAGGGGCTGTTTTGTGCAACAGTACCGAAAAGGAAAAAGATAAGATAACAGAAATCTACCAAATTAAAATAAACAGTTTGAAATATTTAGGCATTTATGTATCCAAAAATGTTAAAGATCTTCAGAAATTAAATTTCAACAAAGCAAAGAATGAAATAAAAACAACAGCGAACCAAATTGAAACTTTCCTGGTTCGGCAGAATAGATATAAGATGAAATTAGTACCAAAATAAATTTACTAGGAAATTTGCCAATAAGATTAAGTGAAAAGAAATTATAAGATTGGCAAAATTTATTTAATTTGTATTGTAATGGGGGGAAGAAACCAAGAGTTATGAAATTATTATGGTACCAATGGCAAAAAGAGGGAGGCTTAGGGTTACCAACTATTGAAAACTATTACAGTGCATTCCAGTTGAAAAGAATAATTAAAAAATTAACATATGAAAATATAAATACAGTAGTGAGGAACCAGACCTAATAGAATTTAGGAGATTGAAAGGTTTATTTTGAACAGATTTCAAGGTCAAAATAAGAAATAAAACATTGAAATATCTGTATAACTCTTGGAAAATGTTAAAAGGTAAAGTAGCCCCTGATATGTCACCTACCGTATAATAGAGCTATCAGATATGATAGATTGCCCGAAAGAAATGACTGAGGAAATTAGGCACATTTTATTCCAAATTAAATACTGTTGTTAGAAGAATGGCTTAATAACTGTAAAGAGCGGCAGATAAGAAATGAAATAAATTAGGCCTGAACTGGTTTCAGAAGATACAAATGGAAAAAATGGGACAAACAACATAGAGATCAGATAAAGTTGGAAAGACCATTGACAATATCTGAAGAGATAGTATATAAGATAAATGGCTCGTAACAACTCAGAGCCTAGTTAGTAAATTATATCAAGCCTTGGATGTTTCTATGAGACCTTGCAAACATATTTCTGGAACAGCTAAAATGAAATACTGGATTTTCTGGACAAAGAATCAGGGAAAAGTTGTTTCTGGGAAATCAGAACTCAGATCACAGAATGAGTTCTACCTCAGATCCACCAAGGCTAAGAAATGATCCAGAATGCTGGATATTTGCAACTCCACTGATGTCCCCAAAGTTGTTTCATATGATTGCAAAAAGAGAGAAACTAAACCAATGAGAAAACTGCAGAAAAAGACAAGAAAGGCATGATACATATGTTCGCACAATATTTCTCACTTTTTGGATGCCTACCACAATCAATTAATGGAGGGAAGTGAGGGGGCATCCTTTGTTAAAGAGGACAACTCAGTGGAGCCTCCAATGAAGAAAACACTGAGCCTCATGCCATCAAAAAATTGTGGCTCAAGGAGATGTTAGGAACACCCCTTGTTTGAAAAGAGAAATAGAGAAACTGCTCAAGGGCTCAGGAAGAACTGAGACCATACAAGAATAGGGAGAGTGATCTATTTTGCTCAGTTGAGTGATCCTTTCACCCACAAGGGATGCATCTTAATTATCTGGGGTCAGAAGTACAGCACAGGAAGAGGTTGAATGATTTCCTGTTGGCGTAATCAATGCAAGATACTCTTTCCTTCAGCCTTCCTCTACCACACCTGGAAAATTTCCCCCATCTTATTGGATCCCAGTTCCAATAAAAGCAACGTTGATTCTTCTTGAGTTAGGTCTATTTCCCACCCACCTCCATTCTCTAACCAGATTATAAGGGACTCCAGATCCACTCTAGGGGGCAAGAGATACACCCACTTCTTCCCCCACACCCCATCCCTATATGGAGCTTAGACTGCAGCAACAAGGATGTCAAGGAGGAAGGGAGGATTCTTTCCCCAATTTCTCTTGTCCTACCAACCCAGTCTTATCTTCCTCTCTTTTCCTAGAGACCCTGAGAAGTCACCTGTTTACCTAATCATGTATTGGATTTGGCACCATCATTATTTGCTAGATTGAACTATCATCCAAGGCAGAAAAGAACTGAGGGGAAAGGAATGTTCCTTTCTCCTGTTCCTTGGCTATTACATTGTATACAAAAGGAGAGAAGATATCTTTCTCCCTCTCTTTGGCCCTTGTTACTTCCCCTCTTGTCTCTTTTTAGTGTATGGGACCAAAGACACCAGGACAGCCGAAGAGCTGGCTTAACACAACTTTATTACATGCTGGTCAGAGGGAACATGAGGTAATGGCGGACGAACAGCTCAATATATACAGTGGCTATACATTTGAATGTGGCTCCTTGATAGCCTATTGGCTACAGGCTGCGTGACGTCATTGCAGGTCACGCCCTTCTTGTCCAGGTGAAGGTAGTGGCGGGAATCTTCCCGCGCTGTTGTTCTAGGTGACTCTTGGACCAATGAGCTTGGACGCTCGCTATTGCCATCTAGTGGTCACTAGCTCGCGTCCTAATAAGGTTACAGTGATGCAGCTGGAGGTTACAATGTTACACATAGAAAAGGTTACATTGGATACACATGGATAGGTACATTGTTTAAAGGCACAGGCTTTAGGACACAACACCCCTCCCCCCTAGGATGAGACGAAGTCTCTTAGCCAAGATGGTTTATTGCACTCGCGTTTGGGCCGCGATGTTGGTTGGCCCACCCGGGGGCCGCTCCCGCTTCCTTGTTCCCTGGACCCTTGTCCTGTAATGGGAGAGGGAGACTTGTTAGAGGCTTGCTGCGGTTTTGCAGCTTTAGGGGAAAGGGTAGATTCCGTTGTGGTTGAACCGGGGGCACCAGGGGCTAACGTAAAACCCCTCTTCTCACTTGGATGGGTGGGGGACCACTCTGAAAAACCCCCCCGGTTCTGAAAATCAAAATCAAACTCTGTTGGGGGATCCCGCGGGATATCTACGAGGACAAATTCCTTCTCCTCCCCCCTTGGTGGGGACTCTCGACCCCCCTCTCCTCCCCCTTGGGCTAAACGGGTGGGGGAGAACCCTAACGCTGAATTTGTAACCGTGTTTCCGGCGCCCTGATTTCCTGGGACCCGGCTCCGGAGCTGGTCCGCGTGCCGCCGCCACAGTAGACCTGTGTTGGTCTCCACGCAGTACGATACGGGACCGGTCTGTTCCACAACCACCCCCGGCACCCAGGTTGGCCCCGCGCTGGCGTAGTTCCTGCAATGTACCGGGGCACCCACGCTGAAACTCTTGGAGGCTTCTAACCCTATGTTCCTCCCCTTGTCCTCAACTCTCGTGGGATCTAATCTAGTGAGTATGGTGGTCAGCTTCCTGCGCATTAAAAGCTCCGCAGGGGAGTAGCCTGACGCTAGCGGGGTCACCCTGTACCCTAGCAGAAACTGACACACTTGCAGGTTGAGGTCCCCGGGGCCCATGCGCCGCAGCGCGTCCTTCGTGGTGCGTACGAGGCGCTCCACTTGGCCATTGGTGGCCGGATGGAAAGGGGCGGAGGTGATATGCCGGATGGCGTTGATCTCTGTGAACGCCCTGAACTCAGTGGACGTGAAGCAACTAGCGTTATCGCTAATTAGAGTGTCGGGTATGCCAAACGTGGAAAAAATCCTCCGCAAATGCTTAATTGTCGCGGCCGAGGAGGTGCTCGTGACTGGGATGACCTCCAACCACTTGGAGAAAGCGTCCACAACAAGGAGAAACAGGGTTCCTCGGAATGGGCCCGCGAAATCTATGTGCACCCGGGACCACGGCCCCTTAGCCGTGTCCCATTCCCTGTGGGGAAGGCGGGCCTCCTCCGGTCTGGAGCATTGGCAGCTCTCGCAAGTGCCGACCATGTGCTCGATGTCGGCGTCTAACTGGGGCCACCAGAAGTAACTTCGGGCCAGCGCTTTGGAGCGCACAATTCCGGGGTGGCTGACATGCAGCAGTTTAAGCACCCGCGGTCGAAGGGAAGTGGGGACCACCACCCGCTGCCCCCACAAGAGGCACCCCCTCTCTAGGGACAGTTCCAGCTTCTTCCTAAAAAATGGGGCGAATTCCTCTGCTGGGGAAGACGCCGGCCACCCCTTCTGTACCCAGGAGCAAACCGCCGCCAACGTCTTGTCCTTCCCTGTCGCTGTGGCAATGTCGGCGGGCACTACGGGGGGCGAATCCAGTACCTCTATCATGAGAACCTGATGGTCTCGCTCCCCCTTGCTCACCTGGCTGGGCGTCAGGGGGAGGGGGGACCTCGACAGAGCGTCCGCATGGCTGATCTCTTTCCCGGGCCGGTACACCAACGCGTGCTGGTAGGCGTTGAGAAAAATGGCCCACCTAAGCATTCTCGGGGACAGGATCTGTGGCGTGGGCTTGTCTGCGGTAAAAATGCCTAGTAGGGGCTTGTGGTCAGTCACGATGGTGAAGGGGCGGCCATACAGAAAATCGTGAAATTTTTTGGTCCCCGCAACTATCGCCAGCGCCTCCCTGTCTGTCTGGGCGTAGTTTCTCTCCGCTTGGGACAGGGACCTGGAGTAAAATGCTATTGGGGCCTCCCTCCCGTTTTCCAGCACGTGGCATAACACTGCCCCCACCCCCACCGGGGACGCATCACAGACCAGTACCACCGGCCGTTTGGGGTCGAAATGGGTCAGAATGGCGTCAGACGCCAGGAGTTGTTTCAGTTCCGTGAATGCCCACTCCTGGTCATCGCCCCACATCCATGCCGCATCTTTCTTGAGCAACTTGTGAAGCGGCTCAGCCACCGCAGCCTTCCGTGGGAGGAAGGAGTGGTAGAAATTTAAGAGCCCTAAGAACGACTGCAACTCGGGCTTGGATGTGGGGCGAGGGGCCTTCTTGATGGCGGCCACCTTGGATTTGGACGGTTTGATCCCCTCGGGTGTTACTCGGAACCCTAAGAACTCAACCTCCTTCGCGAAGAAGACGCATTTGTCTTTTCGCAACCTCAACCCCGCCCGTTCGAACGCCGCCAGGACCTTGTTTAGCCTTTTAGCCAACTCAACCTCACTCCCCCCGTTATCAATACGTCATCAAAATATGGTAAAACGCCGTCCAGCACTTTGAGGAGGCGTTCCACGAGCGACTGGAAAATTCCAGGCGCCGAGTTCACGCCGAATTGGAGGCGCGTCACCTGGAACGCCCCCTTATGCGTGATTATGGTCTGTGCAGCAGCTGCGGCAGGGGTTACCATGAGTTGCTGATAGGTCTGTGCCAGGACGAGCTTAGCGAAACACTTTCCCCCATGTAACCTGGCTAGCAAATGTCTGACCACCGGCACCGGGTACGCATTAGGGCGGATTGCCTTATTAATGGTGCACTTATAATCGGCACAAATGCGAACCTCCCCATTGGCCTTCAATGCTGTGACAATTGGAGTTTTCCACTCCGCGGAATCAACAGGAACAAGAATCCCCTGGCCCACTAATTTGTCCAGTTCCGCCTCTATTTTGTCCTTGAGTGCAAAAGGCACTCTGCGCGGTTTAAGTCTGATTGGGCGGACCTCCGGGTCCAGGTCGAACGTTACTGGGGGTCCATTGAATTTCCCAAGTCCCTTCTTGAAGACTTCGGGGTGCGCGTCGCACACCTCCTGTATCGGGTCAGACCCAACGGCGTGCACCCCCCCAATGAACAGACCCAGGGGCTGAAACCATTGAGTCCCGAGGAGGCTGCAATTACCTCCCTTAAGAACGACTAAGGCGTGCCGCTTGTACTGAACCTGGAAATTCCCAACCCCCAACACCGGGATACTGTTCCCTTGCACGTCCCGAAGCGTGGACCTCAACGCTTTGAGCTTGGGCCGTACGCGGGGGGCAATTCTCAAAAACTCCCTCTGGGAAATAATGGAGTAAGAGGAGCCAGAGTCAATCTCCATCCTAACAGGGGCCCCTTGCACCAGTACCTCAACAAAGTAACGGGGGTGTCCCATGGACACGCTGAAAACCGGGGCGTCGTCGTCGCTGTCGTCGGAGATGCGGCCCACGCCGTCCTGCTTCCTCGTGGGCCGGGCGCCATCCTTTAGTCTCGTCGAGCGGTCTGGCCTCGTTGGGTGGTCGGGCGAGCTCCTCCGGTCCCTCGCTGGGCGGTCGGGCGAGCTCCTCCGGTCCTTGCGTCGTTGTCTGCAGACTTTGGCTATGTGCCCGCGCCGCCCGCAGTTGTGGCACTCGGCCTTTCTGAACGGGCACCTGGCACGGTCGTGAGCCGCCCCGCAGCCGTCGCAACGCCGGCCCTCCTTTCGGACCCTCCGGACGTCCTCGTCGTCGCTGCTTTCGGCGGACGATTTCGAAATTCGCCGGGCTGCGTGCACCGAACTCTCTGCTTTGTCGGCCTTCGGCCGCCAGTCCTGGAGCTCTTGCACCCCTGCCTTCGCGGCTTCCGCGGCCTGTGCCGCTTTCAGGACCTCCTGCAACGTGGGGGGCGGCTCCTGATTCATTAGCGTGCACTGAATCTCGGCGTCCTTCAGGCCGCATAGCATGCAGTCCCTGAGGGTGACTTCCAAATTCTCCCATTTGCACGGGCCGGCAGCCAGGCGCAGGGCCGCTACGAAAGCGGCGACCGACTCATCAGGCGCTTGGACTCGCCTCCAAAACACGCTCCGAGCGGGAAACATCACTACCGAGGGCCGGAAATGGTCTCTCAGCACCGTCAGGAGCTCTTTTGCCTTGAATTCAGCCGCCTTTTTGGGTGCGATGAGGTCAATCAGTACCCTCTTTCCGTCGTGCCTGAGCATTCTGGTGAGGATGGCTCTCTTCTTTGCCTCGTCCGTCACCTCGAACTCCACCAGCGCACCTTGGAAGTCCATTTCGAAGAGTTCCCAATCTTGCGGTTTCTTGATGTCGAAACCGGCGTATGTCTTGGTCCCGTGGGCAGCCATTATCCCATCCTCGTCGCCAATTTAGTGTATGGGACCAAAGACACCAGGACAGCCGAAGAGCTGGCTTAACACAACTTTATTACATGCTGGTCAGAGGGAACATGAGGTAATGGCGGACGAACAGCTCAATATATACAGTGGCTATACATTTGAATGTGGCTCCTTGATAGCCTATTGGCTACAGGCTGCGTGACGTCATTGCAGGTCACGCCCTTCTTGTCCAGGTGAAAGTAGTGGCGGGAATCTTCCCGCGCTGTTGTTCTAGGTGACTCTTGGACCAATGAGCTTGGACGCTCGCTATTGCCATCTAGTGGTCACTAGCTCGCGTCCTAATAAGGTTACAGTGATGCAGCTGGAGGTTACAATGTTACACATAGAAAAGGTTACATTGGATACACATGGATAGGTACATTGTTTAAAGGCACAGGCTTTAGGACACAACACCCTTGCTTCTACTCTTCCTCACCCTTCCTCCTTGGCCATAGCAGCATTTCAGGTGTCAGGGAAATTAAAGATCTGCTGAGCCTCCTGATCCCCTGACTTGGGAATAGGGATGTGGCCATCTGAGCCAGAGGACAGCTAAGAGAGCAAAAGGTAGCTCCTCCCTCCCACTCACACCCACTTACCTGACTTTGGCTGAGCTGAGAAAATGGAGGTGCCTCTTTTTGCCAGGATTTGTTATGGCTCAAACTCAGAACCACAAAGATGGTGCATCATAAGGCTCCCCTCAAAAACGAGGGAAGTTTTACGAGCCCCCCTGGAGTTCTTGCCTGGCTAGGATTTCAATCTGAGCCAGGAACGAACTCAACTCCCTGGACCCCTTCCATGAGTCTCCAACACTCCTCCTTCTTCCTCCACCTGAGACCACACAACCCTACAACCTTCCCTACCTGGTTCCAAGCTGCCTCCCTTCACCCCACCAGCCCTCTGGCTAATATTCCTCTGGTTGGTTGTTTGGAGGCTCAGTGAAGAGTTGGGGGAGTAATTTTGCAGTTTGTCACCCCACTGGGGTCCAACACAGATGTCCAATTGGATTCAGCTTGCTTGGAAGAGGCCAAGCCAAAGGCTTTTCAGCCCCTCTGATGGTAAAGGGGGGGGGGAATCACACATCACTAGATGGCAGGAAAGGAAGGAAAATGGCCTCTCTCCCCTTCCTTCTCCTCCTTCCCAGCTCTCTTCCTCTCTTTCTTTTCCTCTCCTGCTCTTCTGACACTTGCAAGGCTATTCTAAGAGCATTGGAAGAGTCAGAATGAAAGAGGGGAGGAAAAGAGAGAGAGAGAGAGTGAATACATATGGAGGAGAAAAAAGGGGAGAGAACCCTCCTTCCTTCTCTGCCATTGTCTTTGTCTGGCACCCTCCCTGGAGCCCCATATTTGATGGAGCCCAGCATCTGCAGTCGCCAGGTAAGGGTGCCTTGGGGTTAATGGGTCGGGGGATGAGATGGGGCTTACCAAGAGAAATGTGGGGGGTTGGGGAGGGCTCAGGTAGATCTGCCAATTTATTTCATTATATCAGGAGAATATCCCACCTAACTTCCCAACTTGGATCCATGGTTCAGAATTCAAGTGATTGGGAAGACTTCAGCCTGAGATCCTGGCATCCTGCACATCAATTTGAAAGAGATGGAATGAGAAAGGTGTTGGAGTGAGGTGGATTGACCCTCACTTGATATTACTCAGGTGTCAGTGCTCAGTGGAGAGGGAGACCATAGGATTGCAATCATGACAGAAAGCATTTTCCATAGCTAGAATGGCTGAAGTTCTCTCATCTTTCCAGCTGGGCTGGGCTGGGCTGGGCTGGGGCTGGGCTGGGGCTGGCCAGTGATGGAGACATCATGAAGATCAACCATGTTCTTCAAGGATACCTGTTTGGAGAAAGAATGGAACTGAAAAAAGAGATCTTTCTCCACTAAAATTGAGCAAATTTTGCAACCTCACAACATAGTATAATCTTGAAATTTTGAAAAGTTCAGAATGTTTATAATGGAATTGTAAACCATATTTTGAAACCTGGTGGCAAGTAGAGGTCATCATGACCTGCGAGTCAGTTTGGGAGGGAGGGAAGGAGGAGCCATGGAGATTAAGTCATGACCCAAGATGGAACCAATGGTAATCAGTGAGACAATTGTCTGGGTTACATAGGAGACAAATCAGAATTCATACTAAAAAAAACCTGTGAGGGCCAATCAAAATGCTTAATTTAGAAAGTGGTGTGGAAGTACATTTGCACATTGACTCCTTATCCATCCTGAAACAAATAAATATGCTGCCCAGGAAGATTTTGGTGGCATGTTTCCGTACAGGATAGGGTTGTCAGAGATGAGGATGATTCTCTTGTGCATGTGGCTTGCTACTTTCCCCCCCCCCTCCTTGTTAAGAAGGCATCAAATTTCTTTATGAAGGCCTTCTTCTCTTGTTCCCCTCTTTCTTTCATTCTGAGCATAGTTCGGTTTCACTTACCAGTGATAACTTTCGTTCTTCGAGTATATAGTTTGTGAATACACACTATTGGGTTATGCGCCTGCGCAGAACGCTGATCGGAGGCTTAAAAAGCTATTGGTCAAAAGTTTTGGCGGTAAGACCGCCCACCGTACTGCCCACCCTGAGGCGCCAGTCCGCCATTTTACCTCAGTTCCATACTTAAGCCAAGCACAGGAGAAACCAATTGATCTCATCCGTGCAGCTCAAGAGGGGAGGCAGGGTGGGTAGTGTGTATTCACAAACTATATACTCAAAGAACGAAAGTTATCACTGGTAAGTGAAACCGAACTTTCTCCTTCGTATAGTTTGTGAATCCCCACTATTGGGAGATTAGCAAGCTCACACTTACTTGGTCGGTGGGCAGTCGGATGAGATGATCCCACGATGAGTATGCTGGTCAGGTAGAATGGACCATCAAAGGCGATGAGCCCGGAGCCCCCTGGTGAGGACGACACGACCAAGTCTGGCGTCCGCAGTGGCTCTGGTGTCCACCCTGTAATGTTGGACAAATGTAGAAGGTCTGGACCAGGTGGCAGCCTTACATATGTCCTCAAGCGGTGTGCCCTCCAAAAAGGCAGTGGATGTGGCAACCGCTCTCGTAGAATGCGCCCTGACATGCGGTGGAGGTGGCAGTGAGGCCGACTCGTAGGCCAGGTAGATGGTAGATGTGATCCATTTGGAGAACCTCTGGGCAGAGATGGGTTCACCCTTGGACTTTCCTCCATAGTCCACAAAGAGACGCTGTGACTTCCTGAACTCCTTTGTTCTGCTGGTGTAAAACAATAAAGCTTGTTTCACATCCAGCGTGTGCCAAGTCCTTTCTTGGGCATTGGTGGGGTTCTGGAAGAAGGTTGGCAGCGAGATAGTCTGTGCCATATGAAACTGAGAGACTACCTTAGGAAGGAAGGTGATATCCGTGTGGAGCACCACGCGGTCATTGAAAAACTGGAGAAATGGTGCGTCTGCCCGCAGAGCAACCAATTCACCAGCTCGTCGAGCAGATGTGATAGCCACTAGACATGCCGTTTTCCAAGTTAGGAGACGAATCTCCGTGGTAGCCATAGGCTCGAAAGGAGTCCTGGTGAGTGCGTTGAGAACAGCAGACAAGGACCATTGCGCTGTCGGAGTCCTGACCGGCGGAAAGGCGTTCCGCAATCCCTTGAGGAAACGCTTTACCGTATGGTCGCGAAAGGCACCAGAAGCAGGCGAACCAGCTGGAGAGTGAACCACCACCACTACGAGATGGACCCGGATGGAGGTAATACTAAGGCCAGACTCCGCCAAATGGAGGAGGTAGGCCATGATGTCCTGTAGTCCCACCTGTGGAAGGGACGTCTGCTGGGATGCCAGGAAAGCACAAAAGCGTCTGTATTTGGAAGCATAAGACTTCCTTGTGGAAGGGCGCCGTGCTAGCTCCAAGATCCTGGACAGTCTGGGGTTATCCTCCATGCGGTGAGGTGGAGGCTGGGTAGGTCCGAATGGTAGAGCTGGCCGTGCATCATTTGGAGAAGCGCTGGTGATTCCGGTAGCGTGTGATACTGTGACGACATGCGTAACAGTAGCGGAAACCAGGGCTGGCGAGGCCATGCTGGAGCCACGAGAATTGCGTTGGTCCGTTGTTGGTACATCCTGGTGAGGACCTTCTGGACCAGAGGAAACGGAGGAAAGGCGTAGAGGTAGTCCTGATCCCACCGTTTCATGAAGGCATCGCCCTCGGAGTTCAGTCTGATGCCTGCCCTGGAACAGTACCTGTGGCATTTCCTGTTGGACTCCGACGCAAAGAGGTCGATGCTCGGAGTCCCCCAGGCCCTGCAAAGGGACTGAAATACCCCGGCGTCCAGCTCCCATTTGTGGGTTGTCGAGGTGAGGCGGCTGAGGTGGTCGGCCAAAACATTCAGCTTGCCCTGAATGTGCACTCCAATCGGGAAGATGTGTCTTTCCAGGCACCACTCCCAGAGTTGCACTGCAAGGTAAAGTAGGTGGTGGACCGTGTTCCTCCCTGCTTGTTCAGGTATGCCACCGCCGTGGTATTGTCCGAGGCCACTTGAACCACATTGCCAGTGAGTAGGGCCTCAAAGGAACGTAGGGCCTTCCAAACGGCCAGCAGCTCCAAATAGTTGATATGGTGCACCCTCTCGTGAGGCGACCAAACATCGTTGACCGTGAGTGACCCGCAGGCAGCCCCCCAACCGAGGTTGCTTGCGTCGGTCAACACCTGCAACGAAGGTTGTGGTGGGTAAAAACTCTTCCCCGTGGCCACATTGAGTGGCATCGTCCACCACAGCAGCTGGTCCACCAGCTCTGGAGACAGAGTCAGTCGTTTGGACTGGCTGTCCCTGAGCGAGTCGAATTCGTGGAGGAGCCACGACTGCAGGGACCGGGCGTGAGGAATTACCGCTGTCGTTGAGGCCATGAGGCCTAGAAGTCTCTGTGCCTTTTTCGCCCTGATGAACGGTTTGGTCCGGAAGTCGCTTACCCCTTGTGCAATGTCCAGTAAGCGTTTCTGGGGGGCGAAGGCTCTGGTAACTAGCGAGTCGAGTACCGCTCCAATGTACTCGACGCGCTAAGAGGGAATCAAGTTTGATTTGGCGAAATTGATCCTGAGGCCAAGACTCTCCATGAGGTGAACTGTGATTTGTGTGTCCCAAATGGATGACGAGCTGGTGGGGGAGACAATCAGCCAGTCGTCGATGTACAGGAAGACCCTGATCCCCCGCTGACGGAGGAAGGCAGCCACCGGAGCCATGCACTTGGTGAAGACCCTCGGTGCCGTGGCCAGACCAAACGGTAGACACCGGTACTGGTACACAGAATTGCCGATTTGGAAGCGGAGGAACCGTCTGTGGTCCTCGAGGATGCCGACATGGAAGTAAGCGTCCTTGAGGTCTATGACTGTGAACCAGTCCCCGTTGTTGATGAGGGGGAGGACGGTCTGTAGGGTCACCATCCGGAACTTCCTGGTGTGGATGCACTTGTTCAGGCGGTGCAGGTCCAGAATTGGGCAAAGTCCTCCGTCCTTCTTCTGAACCACAAAGTACCTCGAATAGAAGCCATTGTCCCAATCGGACGGTGTTACCCGCTCGATGGCTCCCTTGGACAGAAGAGTTGATATTTCTTCCTCCAAATGGGGGGACGAGGTGGTGAAACGATGTCTTCCTACCCGAGGCACTCGTACGAACTCGATGGCGTAACCAGCGGACAAGATCTTCAAGACCCACCGGTCGTCCGTGATGCCTGACCACACCTGGAGGAAGTTCCGGAGGGGGAGGTATGGGAGGTGGAGCAAGAGAGACTTGGCCATCGCAGTTTCAAACCCGGGACTTGGATTTCGCGTCGGAACGCTTGCCCTGTCTGTAAGGCTGGTAGCGAGGCTTGTGTTGGCGCCGCTGTTTGTAGAAACTGGGCCTGGGCTGGTCAGTCGAGCCACCCTGTTGCTGTGGGTTCCCCTGATACTGATGCGTAAAGGGTTGGAATCGCGGCTTGGCAGGCTAAGCCGGCGTGGTGAGTCCCAGGAACCTAGCCGTCGAATTTGTCTGCCGCAGTTCGTTCAGCACCTTATCGGTGTCTTGTCCGAACAGGCCTTGCCCATCAAACGGAAACTCTTCGATGAGCTTCTTCATGGCGTCATCGAGAGAGGTGCCCCTGAGCCAGGCATGACGATGGAGTAAAATGGCAGAAGACATGTCCTTGGCCGCATAATCGTTAATGTGCCTGGCCGTCCGC
Source organism: Bradypodion pumilum (assembly GCA_035047305.1). Lineage (NCBI taxonomy): Eukaryota > Metazoa > Chordata > Lepidosauria > Squamata > Chamaeleonidae > Bradypodion > Bradypodion pumilum. Next base: position 61,106,099 of record JAWDJD010000006.1, on the reverse strand, counting down.
ATCTGCTGCTCTGCCAGAAAGTCTCCTTCTGCCGCCAGCGCGTCGAATCCTTTCTGTGCATCGGCAGGCAGTTTAGCAGCAAGGATCTTCACTTGCTCCCAGAGGTGGGACTGATAGAGGCCCATGGCTGCCGAGTAATTAGCGGCTCGCAGGAAGAGGGAACCGGTGGCGTAAAACTTACGGCCCACTGCGTCCAGCTTCTTCCCTTCCGGAGTCGAAGGTACCGGAAAACCGCTGACGGCCGTTTTATGCTGGAAGGCCTTGACCACCAACGAGTTTGGCAAAGGGTGCGCCTGGAGAAACTCAACGTTCTCGTCCAAGACTCTATACATTCCGTCGAGCCTGGACGAAACAGAGTGCGACGACACCGGCTTCTTCCATGTTACCTTCGCTGACGTCAACATGGATGGAAGCATGGTGATGTGGACCGGTCGAATCGCCTTTTTGTCCAGTTTGGCGGTCATTTGGTCCTCACCCTCCAGTGGCAGTTGGTCCACCTTCAGATTAAGAGCGGTCCCCAAACAAGTCAGCATTGCCGTGAGGGAGCGTTGATCCTCACCACGCGGTGGGTCAATCGCGCTGATAGCCTGGTCCGGCGTCTTGTCGGTGTCGATGTCCCCCTCGTCCTCCTCCGAAGACGCGCTGGAATCATCGGAGGACGAGGGAGGAATCCTGGTATCCACGTCGGGACCGCGCCAGTACGGCCTGGGCGGGTCGACGGGTTGGGAGCTCACCGCATCGACGTCTGGACCACACCAAGACGATATGGGTGGGCCAGCGGAGCGAACGCTCGACCCTCGAGAGGTCGGCGGAGCAACAGCAGGACCAACATCCCTGGGGCTTGCGGTGGTCGGCACCGGAGCCACAGAGGCCGCAGGCATGGAGGCCTTGAACTGTTGGGCAAACGATTTTGCCATTGCCTCGAACATCCCTTTGAAGAACTCCACCTGGGATGCATCCACCGCCGATGGTTGGGACGAAACGGTGGCAGGCGAAATAGTGGTCGGAATGATCGGAGACGAAACAGTGGCCGGAATGGTGGTTGCCGGTTCGTCTATTGTCGGAGTCCTAGGCCTCGGGGAGACAGACGCCTGCCTCGTGGGTGAACGGCCCCTCTCACGAGGCAGAGAAGAGAGTACCTGCAGTGGGCGAGCTGGAGCCCCAGCCCTGAGACCTTTTGCAGGAGATCCCGAAGAGGACTGTCCGCCCCATATTGAGGATCCGGGTGAAGGACATCTCGCGACCGAAAAGGGAGGCGAGGGCCCCGGAGAGACAGGAGGGCGAGGCGTAGGTGGGAGTGATCACCTTTCCTCCGGCCTATGTTTCTTCTTCTTCTCCCCATTTTTATCCTTCTTTTTCTTCTTTCTGATGGAGAGAGTGGAAGAAGAAGGAGGAAGCGGCAAAGGCCGAGAGGGTTGAGAGGCACCAGCGGAGGTGGAAGCAGCCGCGGCGGGAGCCAAAGCGAGCTCCATAAGGTGCGCTTTCAACCGGTTGCTCCGGTTCTGGACTGCAAGCCGAGTAAAGTTCTTACAGTGAGTGCAGGATTGGCTCTGGTGAGATTCTCCCAGGCAAAAGAGACAGAGGCTATGCCCGTCAGAGGCAGGGAACTTCTTGAGGCAAGCAGAGCACTGCTTGAAGGCTGCAGCCATCAAAAAAATTCTTCCGACGGAAGGTTCAAGAAGGCGAGCACCCCGAAGGGCAGGCCAGCCGCCATCCCCTTGAGGGGGGAAACGGTGACCGGAGCGAGTAGGTAACTGAGTCCACCAGAAGGTAGAAACAGCACCGGGGTGGCAATCCTGCCCAAAGGACAAGATCGCCGGAAAAATTTGTTAAAGTTCGTCAAAGACTTTCCCTCAGAAAGGACGAAAAAATTGAGGAAGCTCTCAACGATCATCCTGCTGCTAAGGCGGAAAGAAGAGAACTGAGGTAAAATGGCAGACTGGCGCCTCAGGGTGGCGGTACGGTGGGCGGTCTTACTGCCAAAACTTTTGACCAATAGCTTTTTAAGCCTCCGATCAGCGTTCTGCGCAGACGCATAACCCAATAGTGGGGATTCACAAACTATACGAAGGAGAACTCCTTCTCCACCACTGCTCTCATGATGCTCAGCAGTGTTTATTCTCTGAAGACTTTCAAATCTTCAACGCTACCCAGTATGCAAAAACAAATGCATATTTTATTTTAACATGAACAGCCCTCCCTGTATCACTGGATCTCAGGGATGGGTTACAAAGCAACAAAGAACAATTTTAAAATTTATATTTAATACAGTTTAAAATCAAACATTAAAATATTAACACTGGAGCACTAAAATTTACATAGGCCACAATTCTCAACCCCGAAAGCTCTAATCAGTAAGGAAATCTTGACTTGGTGACAACATGTCCACCTCATGCCCTGCCCAACCTCTAGTCAAAGTTCAGTTCATGGTATGTTCAAGGAAGGTCACATTTGTTTTGATACCTGAGTCAGAAGATCTTTCAAAGACATCTCATAGGGAGTTGAAGCATCGTAAAAAATTATGTTGCTGTTCTTCTTTGAGGCCCATAGTTGACTCCCTCACTCTGCCTAAGGACAGGGTGCTCAGAATCTATTAATTTTAGTTGAAAGAGAAAGAGAGAAGTTAGTCTAATAAAAGGAAACCAAACACAAAAGGTCATCTTTCATTGATTGATCAAACTTTGTTCAATCAGACTAAGCAAGTCTCTTGCCTTTGTGTTCATCTCTCCTTCTGCAGACATTAGTTCTGGTAGATTGTCCCTACAGAACATGGTCACCATATTTTCACAATCTGGCAAGGATGAAAGAAGGTGTCAGTTTTTATTAGGTAAAGCCCTAGGCAGAACCAGAGCATTGAAAATTACTCTCTTTTTAACCCATAGTTCACAGATTTCCCCACACTATATGGCCACACAATATGGCCATGGTCAAGGATTCAGGAAGTTGTGCTAGGCAGGGAAAGCTATAACCTCATCTGCAAAACACTTCCATATACAGGAATGTTGCTACTCCTTTAAAAGAGGTATAGAACAACAGCATGAAAACATTGTTACGAATCCTTCAAGCTCCCATCCTCCTGTGATAAAGGTTAATGTAGCCTTCAAAGAGCCCTGTGCCTTCATGAAGAGATCTCTTGACAGTTAAGGCCCAGGATGACTGTTAACTGCCTCTTGGTTTGCCAAGGCAGAGAACCTATTAAGATTCCAACCTCAGTTTGAAATCACAAAGTTTTGGTTCTGTTTGGCCTAAGCTGTATCCATGCCAACTGTACTGGCCAATCAGCCTCTGATAGTTTTAATTTAATTAAAATGCAAAACATCCCACATACGAAAAAGCATCACAACTACAAAAACATATGCAAAATTATTTACAAAATCTATACCTATAAAATGGTGTGTTAACCGTTGGAATGTGACAAAGGATGTTGCACCAGGCCCCACTAGCCCCGTCCGAGCCTCCGTTCACTCGCCCGAACGGGGGTCGCAGGTAACTGTCGGGTTGAAATTTTCGACCCGGGGGCAGGAGCCCCCCAGTTGCAAACAAAAAAAGGGAACTTCAATTCCCAAAGTTCCTTTCGCCGCGCCGCGCCAGAGCCAATCAGGCTGAGCGGCGCAGCAAAAGGAACGTTTGGAAACGCGCCGCGGCCAATCAAAAAAAGCCACAAGAGAAAAACCGCCGCAGCAAGCAAACCTGCGCAGCCAAAACTACATTCCCCAGCGTCCTGTGCGCCACGGGCGTGCAGAACGCTGAAGAAGCCAGCGCGTGAAAAATAAAAACAAACCCAAACCGTGAGCGCAAGTCCGCCGAAGAAGCCGGCGCACGAAAAATAAACCCAAACCCAAACCGTGAGCACAAGTCCGCCACAGGCGGACAAAGCACCCAGAAAACACAAATAAACAAACCCCAAAATCAAAATAAAATGCAAACCCACCGGCCATCTTGCACGGAGCAACGGGAAGAGAGGGACACCCTCTCCCCCACGCTGCCCCGCCGAAAACACGGCAAGCCCAGCGAGACAAACTAGCTGTAAAAAAATACAAACACCCCCCACCCAACCGCTGCCAAAAACACCGTGGCGGCAGCAACCAAAAACAAATCAAAAAAAGGCAGGCAAACAAACCCCCCCCCAAACAAACAAACCCCAACCCAGCCAGGGACACAACAATACCCTCCCCCAAAAGTTGCATGAAGCGGCAAGCCAAAAAACCACCCAAAACACATTCAAACCGCAACCCAGCCCGGGCCGCAGCAACCCCCCCCAAACGCCGCATGAAACGGCGATGGTATTTCCGCGGGCCAGCCATCAAGATTGGCCCACAAAAATACCCAAAACACAAATCAAAAACATTTTTAAAAAACCAAAAAACATACAAACACACACACAGAAACCCCCACCTCAAACAAAAAAAAACAAAAACAGTCAAAAATACACACAAAGAAACCCCCAACCAAAACCCCAAAACAATCAAAAACACACACACACAAATCCCCACCAAAAACCAAAAACCCAAACAGAACGCCCCCCAACCCAAAACAACCCCCCCCCCTAAAAAAGGGAAAGAACTTACCAATACACGTCTTTACCCGATGAAAACCGGAACTGAAATGAGGAGAAGAAGAGACTTACCGGAACAAGCAAAAACAAAAAATTACTCAACACCACCACCCAGTGGCCAAAGGAGAAAAAACATCCAAAATATTCCCAAATATTCAATAAATCCCCAAAAATAGGGTAATCAATTCCAAAAAATTTCAAAAATATCCAAAAAATTCAAAAATAATTCACAGATAAAAATATTAATATTCAATAAAAAACACTGTAAAATACATTCAATTTAAAAAAACATATATTTACACATTTTTTAAAATAATTATCCGAAGTAAAAATATTTGCAAAAATTCACAAAGAAACACATTCTTCTTTAAAAGTAGCAGATTTTGCCCGGCAAAACCTTAAAAAACATATTTAAACAGCACGGCACAGAGGAAGCCAGCACACACACACACAAAAATAACCACTGGGAGCGCAAGTCCGCTGCAGGCGGACTCAGCGCCTCAAAGCCAAACAATCAAAAAAAATTATGCCACCATTTAAAAAAACACAGCCCCATTGGTTCAAGAAAAAAAAAACCTTTACTATCCAACACAATTTTAAAAAGCCCGGCACCGCCGGGCAAAATATGCTAGTTACATATAGTACAATATAACTACTACGTGCACCCACCACCAGTGGGAGTTAAAACCTTCTCAATTAAATGTTTTCAGTATCATTAAAGTTTTATATATTTGTCCCCTCATTCCCAAAAAATTATACATCTTGCTCTCTCTGCTTCTTTCCCTTTTGCTAATATATAATCTAAAAAGTCTCCCCATATTTCTATAAATTCAGATGTTTTTATTGATCCCTTTTTAAAAATTCAGCTCACATTTTAATTTTGATTTACAGCTATATTCCATTTCTCTTTATACCAATTGCCCTATTTTAGGACACATCTCCAGTTTTACATGAGGTAAAACTGCAAGGATTCAGGCAGTTATGCTAGGCAGGGAACGCTATTAACCTTATCTGCAAGACACTTCCATATACTGTACAGGAATGCTGCTACTTCTTTACAAGAGGTATGAAAGAGCAGCATGAAAATGTTACTAATCCTTCAGAAACCCCTCCTCTTGTGGCAGAGGTTAATATAACCTTCAAGAACATTGAACAAATGTCTTGACAATGCGAAGACCCAAGGTGGCTGTTAACTGCCACTTGGTTTGACATCACTTTGACATCACAGAGTTGTGGTTCTGTTTGGCCTAAGCTGTATCCATGCCAACTGTAGTGGCCTATCAGTATCTGATATAGGGAACCATCAACTTGCATCTCCAGAAGTTAGGATCTCTGAAATCCTAACAGACTTTTAGAAGAGTCCTAATGCTGCCTCCAGTTTTAGAAACATACCAACATACCCCAAACACTGGTTGGCACCTAGTATCTTAAGCACAGATTATTTTTTACTGAAGAACAAGAAATGCCTCTTGAATTCATAATAAAACATTGCCTTGGGATCCAAATCAGAAGATTTCTGTACAAACTCAATTTTAAGGGAACATCCCCACTCACCTTGTGTATTTTCTGTACTGATGGTGTATAATTGAATGATATTTTCTTAGCATTAAAGAGTTGGAAACTGAAGAAATGATTTAAAAATGCTAACTCTGGTGTTGTTTGTTAGAACAGATTTTGTCAAAGTCAAATTGGACCTGTATGGGAACTAAGAAATCCTATGCCGAATACACAGTAGACACTTGTGTTCTACTTTTAAAGACCAGATCCTAGTTTCTTTGCTAAAATCCAAATTTCTCAATAAGGAACTGAAGAGGCTCAGCAACATCTGATCACCTATTTTTCTCAGGTTCCCCAATAATATTGGTGCTCAAAGGCTCCTGGAAGCTTGGGGAAAATAGGAGCCATAGCAGTCTCCCATGTGCCAGCTAGACAGGCATTGCTTATCTCTGTATTTCACCTACAAGAGGATGAATTGTGTCAGTTGCAGCCTTTGTATCTGCAAAGATAGCTTGACAATGTGGACAATGTTTGATTGGTCATATATGAAAAGACTGCTCTTTAAATTAAATGTATAACCTCCAAAAAGTAACAATTTTTTTGCTGTACTGAAATTGTATAATAGCAGTTTCTATTTTTTTAACCCACTTATTACAATAAAGATTTATATCAAGAAATGCTTCCATTATTTTTGTTTCTATTCCCAAATGCAATTACTGTACCAGATTTTATGGGGAAAATATTATTAGTTACAGTATACAGATATTAAAGCTGTGGTCACTTTGTGGTTAAGACACTGAGCTTGATGACTGGATGGTCTGAATGTCAGCAGTTGGAGACCCAAGTGCTGCGCTTTATCTAATGGTTGCCCTTGCTCAAAAGCCAGTCGTATCTGACTCTAGGGGGCGATGTTTGTCTCCATTTACAGCCCAAGAGCAGTGCTGTCTGTGTCTCCAAACGTTTCCGTGGTTAGGCATGGCTATACACCAAAGAGCATGGAATGCTGTTACCTTACCCACTGAAGTATCTATTTATCTACTTTCAAGTTCTTGCTTTCAAACTGCTAGGTTGGCAGGAGCTGGGACAGACGACGGGAGGTCACTCCATCCCACAGTGCAGTACAGTGATACCTCATACAATGTCCAAACTTGGTTCCACAAGTTTGGACTTTATACAGATTTGGACTTTGTATGAGGCATGCAAAATCCTAGCCGCAATGCCTCATACAACGTCCAAATCCTTGCCGCGATGCCTCATACAACGTTTCCATAGAGAAACATTGTACTGTAACAGCACAGACTTCAGGGCAAAGTCAAGGAAACAGACAGGAAACTGACAGAACTTTAAGAAAACATTGTCTAAAGGCTAAAAACATTACAAAAACATGTCAAACAACCCTTATTGTCCAAGAACCTGAAGAATGCTACAAAAATCCCAGGAATGCTTCTAAAAATTCTGATGAAAAAATTCAAAAAATCCAAAATCACGCTCAAAACCACTCCTAAACACTCTTGTCTCATGCAAAACCCACAAGAGCAATGCACGCATGTGTCCTGCCTTTTATACTGCCCAGGCACAATGCAACCTGGGAAAACCCCAATGCCTCATACAACGTTGCACGACTTTGTATGAGGCAACTTTTTTCAAGGAATTAGACGATGAATCCGATGTTGTATGAAGCGGACTTTGTATGAGGAACTACTGTACTTGAGTCTCGGACTGCTGCCCGGCCAGCCTTCCGGCTGCCAAGTTCAGCGTCTTAACTACTAAGCCACTGTGGCCCTCTTAGTGACCACTCATATATCGCCAAAAAATGAGGCTATATATCACCAAAAAGGAGAACAGTTTTATCAAATTGAAGACTGTCCTTCCTGTAACAGGACATGTGGCTGCCCTAGCCTCTAAAGAAAAAGACAGACCTAACAACATTCCCAAACTATGGACCTCACTCCCCCCCCCCCCAAAAAAAAGATCATATCTTCCACTCCAGATACACAGTGTATGGTCACATACACAACTGTCTTATCCAAGGTAAACTTCTCTTTACTGATCCTCCATCCAACTCCTTTCACTTGGAGGGGGGCTCCAAATGCCTTTATCGGGTGTTGTTCATGGCATGTGATATGAAAATTGTGTTTGCTGCTTTGAATGAGAGCCAAAAGATAAGACATGGGCAGGTGAATATGTTTACTTATGAAGATCTGGGTGGCTTAGGGGGGCAGAACAGACTGCACCTAACCATAATTAATAGATTACTGTATTGAAAAATGCTGCTGCAGGTGCAAGGAACGAGAAGCTTCTGAAAATGAGTTTTGTGGAATTTGGAATGGACGTGACTAAGCAGCTTGGGGGGGGGGGGGTACTGGTTGATTTCTTCTTCCAAAGAGGCCCCTCTGCCAGATATTCCAAGCTCGTAGCATAACGCAACACTTCAGCATCCAGCCTGCTTTCCTTCACGAAGTGTGAGAGATGTAACATTTGACACACACCGTTGCGCAGTTTTAACCAGGGTTGCATGATTTCTACAATTATGCAGAAGTGGAGGGTTTGCTATAAAGCACAGGCACCAATATTTTATATTTCATATTAAAAATGGAAGAAATAAGAGCCTGATCATTCTGTTGCAACAACATCTGGGCTAAGCATAGTGTAGCTCAACAGAAGGGGTACACAGGAAGAGCCTCCTCAAAGATTGTGGCACTTTTGAACCACAATCGGGCGTACCCTGATAACGGCAACCTTGTGTTGCTGGCTAATCTTTCTCACACTGGTGTTGCTGGCTAATCTTTCTCACACTGGGTCAGGTGAAAAGAACACACTGGGTTAAGTGAAAGGACCTGCAGAATGAACTCACTGGAAGGTGCCTTCATTCTGAAAGTTTCATGTCTGGCCTAGACACGGAAAAAGCAGCTCAACAGACTTTCAGCCTCTGTTATAGGAGGCTGATTTGTATCTGTATGTAGATTTATTTATTTATTTTGTCTTGTTTAGATACTTCCGTGATGGCACATGCAGTTTTAGAAAGACAGATTGTGCTCTAGCCTCTTAAGAACATATCTAGAACACATGCTCTCTCAGTCAGCTTTGCGAGCCGGATGACCATTTTGTTATGCCTGCATGATGAGGGTGGCCATTTTGTCCCAATAGCTTCAAAGGGCTGGTCATTTTGTTTCTCAAATGCCCCTGGAGGGGTGAGGGGCTACATGAAATGGTGCCATGGGCTGGATTTGGCCCACAGGCCTTAGGTTGGGAACCCCTGCTCTAGGGGGTTGATGCAGGGCCGGCACCAGAAATTTCTGGGCCTGGTACGCGGGGGACCCCTCACATTTTGGCCACGACCCTGTGGTTTTCTGCGCATGTGTGGTTTGTTTGTGCATGCGCAGATCAGTGGTTTCCCGGTGGCAGCGGGCCCCCGTCATCTCCAGGCCCGGGACAGGAGTCCTGATGGTCCCCCCCTGATGGAGGCCCTGGGTTGATGATCATCTCCATTTACAGTCAAAGAGCCAGTGCTGTCTGCATCTGCAGATGTTTCTGTGGTCACATGGCAAGCATGTTACCTTTCCCACCAAAGTGGTACCTATTTATCTACTTGCATTTTTTTTTATTTTTTATTTTTTTTGCTTTTGACCTGCAAGGTTGGCAGGAGCTGGGAAAGAGTTGGGAGCTCATTTTGGTGTGCAGTACTCAGGTCTGAAACTGCTGACCTGAAACCTTCCAGTTGTCAAGCTCAGTGTCTTAACCACTAAGCCACTGCAATCCTAATTCCAAACATTTAATATAACACGAAAGCAAGAAATCTAAGATGCTGACTGGGAGGCGGAAGGTCAGCAGTTCGATTCCCGAGTTCTGCAGGATGGAATGAGCTCCCGTCTACGTCCCAGCTCCTGCCAACCTAGCAGCTCGAAAGCAAGACATTGCAAGTAGATAAATAGGGACCACTTCGGTGGGAAGGTAACAGCACTGAACCCTAGAGTAGGATATGACTGGCTTTTGAGCAAGGGAAACCTTCACCTTTAAATAGGAACCACTTTGGTGGGAAGGAAACAGCATTCCTTGCGCTGCCACATGACCACGGAAACATCTGTAGAGGCATGAACTGCTAACACAGTAACACCTAATTGATTACCATGCCAACATGGTTCTTGATAGAGGAAATACAAAAGTAGTTAAAGATCACCCTTGCTCAAAAGCCTGTCATATCTGACTCGAAGGTTCAGTGCTCATGTTTCATAGCCGAATAGCCAGCGCTGTCTGCTTCTAGTTCTACAGACGTTTCTGTGGTCATGTGGCAGGCATGACTAGACTTCCCACCGAAGTGGTCCCTATTTATCTACTTGTAATTTTTTGCTTTCAAACAGCTAGGTTGGCAGGAAATCAGCTTTTTACAGGAGTGCTCTGCTTCAATACACTTTGTTATTTTTGTCCTAGGAGGAGAAAGTTAGCCTTTTAAAGGGATAAATAAGGTTGCCTCCATTAACTATTTTGTCTTATGTTATCAGCCCAATTCTTTATACAAAATTTTATTTTTATTTTTGCACCGCAGACGGCATGTTCCAAGCTGAACACAGGACTGAAGCCTAAAGACTGTTGCGGCGCGCGGCGCGCGGGCGGGCGCAGCAGCGGACAGCGCGCGAAACAAACACGCACCGCTTAGCCACACCCCCTGCCGCACTTTTGCTAGGGGACGGGGCGGAGACAGGAGGTCACGTGAGCCCATCCTACCCGGAAGAGCCATCCGCTGGAGCCACGTGGGTGCCTTTGCCTTTCAGCTCGGAGGTTCGGAGAAGGCGATCAGGGTGGCTATGCGGACCGGTGTCGGGGCTGCATACGCCTCCGGGGCTGGCCTGCTGGGGGCGCTGGCCGCCTGCTCGGCTAAACTAGCCTTGGGCGCGGACTACCTGCGGGCGGGCTGCGTCGCGATCCTAGCAGGAAAGGAAAACGCCAGTGAAGTTTGTGCCTGGGTAAGGGGCTGGCTAGAAGGGACTGCGGTGGCTTAGTAGTTAAGACGCTGGACTTGACGACTGGAAGGTCGGCAGGTCAGTAGTTCGTGGCCAGAGAGCTGCCCAGCGGAGTGAGTTCCCGTCTCTGTCCCAGCTCCTGACAGCCTAGCAGTTTGAAAGCAAAAAATTGCAAGTAAATCAATAGGTACCGCTTTGGCGGGAAAGGTAACAGCGTTTCGTGTGCTCCGGCGTCTAGTCATGCCTGCCACATGACCATGGAAACTTCTGCAAATGCAGACGGCGCTGGCCCTTTGGCTGTAAACAGAGATGAGCACTGAACCCTAGAGTCGGATATTACAGGCTTTCGAGCAAGGGAGACCATGACCTTTACTTAAGCTGTTTTTCTTGTCTCTGCACCCGATCAACTTGGGGTGGTCTAAAGTAATTACAGTGGAACCTCATACAACAATCGTACCGTATAGCAAGCAAATCGCATAACAATTAGGTTTTGGGGGGAAATGGTGTCCCGCATAACAATTTTCCCTATGGAAAAAATATGTACAACAATTTTTCAATGGGAAAACCAATTAGTAAAAAAAATCATTGTACGATGCATCCCATAGGGAAAATCGCTATACGATGCATGCATCATATAGCAATTGTTTCGTACAACAACGAGCCCCGTGGAATTGTTGTATGAGGTACCACTGCTGGCGTTACACGTTACTTGCCGCCACCACCACCACCCCTAGTATTTCACAGGGGAAGTAGGGAAGTTTTAAACCCGACAGTTTTCCTCCATGCTCCAAAGTTCCCTCTTTTGAGAAGATGCTTTTGTGATATTTTCAGGACAGGGATGGTTATAATTTGTGGTAGTTACAGTATTATTTATTTATTTCATTATATTTTTATACTGCCCATCTGGGATGTTTCCCACTCTGGGGTGTAAAAACAATTAAATAAACAATACCGTTCAACAGACAAATAATAAAATATATATCTGATGGCTTCTGAAGCAAGCAGGCTCAAATCTAAACAACTGGTAGAAAGAAGATCCAGCTACTTTTGTGTTACATGCTATTAAATCGCATCCAATTTGTGACCATAATATGGTTTCCAAATCATGTGAGATTTTAAAAGAAGTGGCTGTACCGTTGCCACTCCCCAGTGAATTTCCAGGGTCCAGCAGATATTTGAATCCGGGTCATAGTCTTATTACACTGGCACAGATATATGGCACCAATTTATTGCAGTCCCCTTCAGGGTAGAAAATCTTATACTGAGTTAGGGGTGAAGGTAGATGCACAAAAGGCTGGAGGATTCAGTACAGTGGATTTAAGTCAAGGAAAACATGCCCTTTTAAAGTCTCAACCACTATACAGTTTGAAAGAAATGAGACTTGACAGTCTTATTGTAAATACTGTACTGTCCATTTCAGCATAACTACTTCAGTTGGAATTAAGATTTGATACCCAGTGTGGTGTAATCAGAAGATCTGGGTTCAAATTTCCACTCAGCCATGAAAGCTCAGTGGTTGGGATAGCACTGGTAAAACAATTAAAATATCTCACCTTGAAAGCCTTCTTAGGGTTGCGATAAAACAATTCCAATTTGATGGCACATAACTTAAATAACAATAATTGTGAAGTTAATTCCGACATATGGCAACCCTTTTCAGGATTTTCTAGGTAGAGATTACTCAAACGATGTCTACTACTGTTCCCTTCTTCTGGGGGCACCCTGGGACTGTGCAGCTTGCCCAAGGCTACATAGGCAGGCTCTTCTCACAGGAGGCACAGTGAGGAATCAGACTCCCAATCTTGGGCTCCAGAGCCAGATATTTAAATCTCTGAGCTATCCAGCTAACTATATAACATAACAAAGTTATATTTAGCCTGTGCTGTTTTAATAAACATTTGAAGCTACTTGAGAATTGAGATTAAGAGCTATGGTTGATGGTTATTTGAATTAAATTAAATAAATACTTTGTAAAGCAAACAAGGAAGTAAACTCTGCTGTGATGATTGAGGCTCGGGTCAGAATTGCAGTTTGTGAACTAAAGCTGCAATACACTGGCCACCTGAATCAGAGTGATTTGGCTTTGCTGCAGCTAGTTTTGCAGTCCATTTTACACTTCTGTTCAGATTAGGTGATCTCACCAAACTATGGATTGATTCAGAGTAACTGTCCATATGAAACCTCAATGTGATGTGGTATTTGAAGCTACTTGAGAATTGAGATTAAGAGCTATGGTTGATGGTTATTTGAATTAAATTAAATAAATACTTTGTAAAGCAAACAAGGAAGTAAACTCTCATGCTACAGCCCCACTTTCTTTGGTCCAGCCCTTAGTTGTCCTTATACAATTCATTGTAAAGCTGGTGAGCTTTTTAAATGGTTGCATGGCGTTAGGAAAAGGGTCAACTTGCCATTTCACCACAACGTACAAACACAGACACACATACTATGGAAAAATAATAGTCTGCTGTATTTAGTCAAAGTTGATTCTATTTCATATTGGTTTTATCTTCTTTTTTGGTCCATGCAGAAGTGATCTAGTGTTAAAGTTATACAGTATGTCAATGCATGATAAGATCTTATGTTAAACTCATAATTTGTGGGTTTTTGAAATATGATCAAACGGGCAAAAAAAAAATGTTCATATCGCTCCAGCTTGGGGAAAAATAGAAGTCTCCAGGTAGGGACAGAAACACTTGCTTTGGCGGCAAAAAGGGCCAGGCTGATTTGAATTGGCCTTTGTATCCTGCAATCATTAAGAAAGAAAAAACCATTTGAAAGCATCTGTTTTACTTATTCAGAAAATCTATAGTATTTGCCTGTGTAGTTGTAGTCTAAGTTGCTTTTATTTTTTGATTAATCAGTAGGAGGTTAACAGGCATCATTAGTAAGTGTGATTTCTCAGGTAAAGCAAACTGTGGAGGAAATAAGCTATGGAGGAGGCACTTTTGTTACCTAATTGTAATGTTTTACTTCAGTTGGTTCTGCTCTAAGATAATGTCTGGTTCTCTGAAGTCTGATGCATTTTTGCCCAGAAGGAATTCTCGCAGAGTTCAATGGCACTTACCGTATATTCTCGAGAATAAGCTGAGTTTTTTAGCCCCCAAAAAGGGGACTCGGCTTGTACTCGGGTCAATGACCATGAGGGTCCCAAGACCATGCCAGATTGAGATGTGCTAACAATTTAATTAATTTTTCCATATTTCCATTTCCCACTTTTGGATTATACTCGGGTCAATCTATTTTCCTGGGTTTTCAGGTCAAAATTAGGTACCTCCGCTTATATTTGGGTCGGCTTATACTCGAGTATACATACAACATCCAAACTTGGTTCCACAAGTTTGGACTTTGTATGAGGCATGCAAAATCCTAGCTGCAATGCCTCATACAACGTCCAAATCGTACATTGTCATTTCCATAGAGATACATTTTACTGTAATAGCACAGACTTCAGGGCAAAGTCAAGGAAACAGACAGGAAACTGACAGAACTTTAGGAAATCATTGTCTAAAGGCTAAATACATTACAAAAACATGTCAAACAACCCTGATTGTCCTAGAACCTGAAGAATGCTGCAAAAATCCCAGGAATGCTTCTAAAAATTCTGACGGAAAAAAAATCCAAAATCACGCTCAAAACCACTCCTAAACACTCTTTGCCTCATGCAAAACCCACAAGAGTAATACACGCATGTGCCCTGCCTTTTATACTGCCCAGGCACAATGCAACCTGGGAAAAACCCCAATGCCTCATACAAAGTCGCAGCGACTTTGTATGAGGCAACTTTTTCCAAGAAATTAGGCGATGTTGTATGAATTCGATGTTGTACAAAGCGGACTTTGTATGAGGTATTACTGTACTTTCTAAGAAGGTGGTTAGAGTGTACGGCAGGGGTTCTCAACCTTTTAAAGCCAGGGGCCAGGTCATGCTCCTTCAGACACCGGACGGCCATTTTGCCTTTCCTCTACCACATGGCACCTCCTGGTGCAGTGAAGGCGGTGAGGGCCATATGTTGAGAATCCCTGGTATAGGGCTTAATCTGAGAGCAAGAATGTTACAGATAGGAGAAGGACTGTTTTCTAATGGGCTGAAATAGAAATAGAAAAAAAAGACTAATATAGAAGAAGGTGAGTTTGGACTCTGTAAACATTTTACAGTGTTGGCTAACTCCCTCAGTATCTAATATTGGAGCAGTGGGCTTTGGCTACCTGTTGAGCTTACCTCCACCCGCTCTGCCTACATGTTCATTTGGAAGCACAAATATTAGCACATTCCCATAAGCTTCCATAATTGTACTTCCAAAGGAGGCTAAACCTGTGTAGAAACAATTATGTCCTGGAAGTTCTCACCACTCAGAGAAGTGAAGTGAGTGTAAAAATAGGCTTAGTAAAGTTAGTTAATACAGTTATTACCATTCTTCTTTAGTGACGTTATGGAAGAAATGCAATGGTCATAAAACTTGTTTCTTGGCCATAGATGAGAAGTAGGAAGAATTGTGTCTCCCACAGCGGCCTTTTAGGCAAGCCCATGAGAACATAAGAACAGCCTTGCTGGAACAGGCCACAGCCCATCCAGTCCAGCATTCTGTCTCACACAGTGGCTCACCATTTCCTTCAGGGTATTCCCAAGGAGATGCCTTCACCTGCTTAGGATTCCCTGGAAATGGCATTGAGAGATATCCTGCCTATCTCTCCAACCCCGAGGTTGTCCTTAAGTATCCATAATTATAGCCATTGATACCCTCCATGAACTTGTCCAATCCTTTCTTAAAGCTGTCAAGACTGACAGCTGTCACCACTTCTTCTGGCAGGGAGTTCCATAGACCAGTAATCATCTGGGTGAAAAAGTACTTTCTCTTATTTGGTTGAGAACTAGTACCCAAAAGTTTCATCGAGTGTCCCCTAGTTCTAGTGTTGTGCGATAGGGAAAACAGTTTTCCTTATCTACTTTGTCCACACCATGCATGATTTTATAAACTTCAATCAGGTCACCTATTAGACGCCGTCGTTCAAGAGTGAAAAGGCCCAACCGTTGCAGCCTCAGATGGTAAGGAAGGTGTTCCAGTCCCCTAATCATTCTGGTTGCCCTCCTCTGCACTTTTTCCAACTCCATAATATCCTTCTGGAGGTATGGCGACCAGAACTGTACACAGTATTCCAGATGGGGCCTCACCTTAGATTTATAAAGAGGCAAAATGACACTTGCTGACTTATTTTCTATACCCTTCCTAATGATCCCTAGCATTGAGTTTGCTTTTTTCACTGCTGAGGCACACTGGGTTGACACCTTCATTGAGTTGACCACCAGGACACCAAGGTTCCTTTCCTGGTTTGTCGCAGAGAGTTCAGACCCCATCAGTTTATAAATGTAATTGGGGTTTTATGCCCCAACATGCATCACTCTGCACTTACTAATGTTGAAGCTCATTTGCCACTGTTTTGCCCACTCCCCCAGTGTCAAGAGATCCCTCTGGAGCTCCTCACAATCTCTCACAGTTTTCACTACCCTGTATAATTTAGTGTTGTCAGCAAATTTGGCTACCTTGCTTTTTACTCCTACCTCTAGATCATTTATGAAGAGGTTGAAAAGCAAGGGTCCCAGTACTGAACCTTGGGGGACCCCACTCTTTACTTCCCTCCACTTGGAGAAGTGTCCATTTAGTGCTACCCTCTGTTTCCTGTCCCTTAACCAGTTGCTGATCCAGAACAAGACCTGTCCCTTTATTCCATGACTGGTAAGTTTATTCAAGAGCCTTTGGTGCGGGACCTTGTCAAAAGTCTTCTGAAAGTCCAGATAAACAATGTCAACTGGATCCCCCTTATCCACATGCTTGTTGACACTCTCCAAAAATTCCAACAGATTAGTGAGGCATGATTTGCCCTTGCAAAAGCCATGTTGGCTCTCCTTTAGCAGTGCCTTCTCTTCTATGTGCCTATTAATTCTATCTTTTAGGATGGTTTCCATCACTTTACCTGGGACACATGTCAAACTGACAGGTCGGTAATTTCCTGGATCACCCCTGGATCCTTTTTTGAAAATTGGTGTTACATTCGCTACCTTCCAGTCATCAGGCACAAAGCCTGATTTGAGGGAAATCTATACCTATAAAATGGTGCGTTAACCATTGGAATGTGACAAAGGATGTTGCACCAGGCCCCACTAGCCTCGTCCGAGCCTCTGTTCACTCGCCCGAACGGGGTTCGCAGGTAACTGTCAGGTTGAAATTTTCGACCCGGGGGAAGGAGCCCCCCAGTTGCAAACAAAAAAAGGGAACTTCAATTCCCAAAGTTCCTTTCACCGCGCTGCGCCAGAGCCAATCAGGCTGAGCAGCGCGGCAAAAGGAACGTTCGGAAACGCGCCGCAGCCAATAAAAAAAAAGCCGCAAAAGAAAAACTGCCACAGAAAGCAAACACGCGCAGCCAAAACTACAAGCCCCAGCGTCCTGCGCGCCATTAGCGCGCAGAACGCTAAGGCGGCCGGTGCGCGAAAAATAAAAGTTTTAAAAAAAACCACCGCTGCTGCCATTCTTCCCCACAGGCGAGCCAGCATGGCCCACAGGGGAAAAAAATAACACACACACACACCCGCCGCCGCTGCCCTTCCATTCGAAGGGCCAGCCGGTGCGTGAAAAACACGAATAAAAACAAGTAAACCACCGGCCGCCGCTGCCCTTCCGTTCGAAGGGCCAGCCGGCGCGCGAAAAACACAAAAACAAATAAACCCCCGGCCGCTGCTGCCCTTCCGTTCGAAGGGCCAGCCGGCGCGCAAAAAATAAAAGCAACCCACCCACCCCGCAACTGCCCTTCTTCCCAACGGGCCAGCCAGTATGGCCCGCGGGGAAAAAATGAAACACCCCACCGCCGCTGCCCTTCCTTCCCACGGGCCAGCCAGCATGGCCCGCGAGAAAGAAAGCCACCCCCCACTGAAAAACACAAAAACACAAACCAAAAACATTCAAAAACACACCAAAATCCAAAAATTACACACAAACACAGCCAAAAATAAACAAGAAAAAAAACACATACACCCCCTCCCCCCCAAAAAAATACCCTACCACCCCCCCAAAAAAACCCAGAGAACTTACCAAAAGACGTCTTCCTTCTATGAGAACCGGAACTCAAATGAGAAAGAGGAAACTTACCGGAAGCGACACCCAGAGGACAGAAGAGAACAATTGTAAAGAGAGGCACAAAAGCTCACCACCCCCACCCAGTGGCCAAAAGAGAAAAAACATTCAAAAATATTAAAAATAATAAGGTTAATTCCAAATTTAATCAAATAAGTTATACAAACATTCAAAAATAAACACACTAATCACAAAAATTACCAAAAAAACAACACTTTTCACTCCAAAAAACCAAAACAAAAAAATGAGTTAAAATAAACATTTTAAAAAACAAAATTAAATTTTAAACTGAATAATATTAAATTAATTTAAATAAAATAAAATTTTAAAAAAATTGCATAAACATAAACAACAAGTTCAAAAACCAAATTAAGGAGCCCGGCACTGAGGAAGCCAGCACACAAAAAAACAAACAAACAAACCAAAAAGAACCAAAAAAACCCACTGGGAGCGCAAGTCCGCCGCAGGCGGACGAAGCGCCTCGAAGCCACAAAATCAAAAAAACTTTCACCACCATTTAAAACAGCCCATCACCATTAGTCCAAGAAAAAAAACGAAACCCTTTAGTATCCAACACAATTTTAAAAAGCCCGGCACCGCCGGGCAAACTATGCTAGTATTATATATTTTGGCTAGGAGATCAGCAATTTCATCTTTAAGTTCCCTGAGAACTCGTGGATGGATGCCACCTGGTCCTGGTGATTTGTTAGTGTTTAGCTTAACAAGACATGCAAGGACCTCCTCCCTGGTTATTTCTATCTGGCTTAATTCTTCGCTTTCCCTCCCTACGAAGATAGGCTCTGTTTTGGGCATGTGGTCTCTGTCTTCTTCAGTGAATACTGAAGCAAAGAATTTATTGAGCCTCTCTGCAATCTCTGTTTCCTCTTTAATAACCCCTTGCTTTCCATTGTCATCTAATGGTCCAATGGCCTTCCTAGTTGGGTTCTAACTTCTAATGTACTTAAAGAAGTCTTTGTTATTTCTCTGAGTATTTTTAGCTATATGCTCCTCAAAGTCTTGCTTTCCTTTCCTGATTGTTGCCTTGCATTTGTTCTGCCAGAATTTATGTTTCTGCCTGCTGTCCTCATTCGGACAAGCCTTCCATCTTCTAAATGAGCTTTTCTTGCTCTTGATCACTTCCCGAACAGCTCCTGTAAGCCACATCGGAGTCCTCTTGGACCTGGCAGTGCCCTTTTTCCTTTTGCGTATGCATTCCAATTGGGCTTCTGTTATTGTTTTTGTAAACAGCCTCCATGCCTCTTGGAGTGTTTGGACTCTCTCAATTTTCCCTTTCAGCTTCTTTTTTACTAGTTTCCTCATCTTTGGGAAATTTCCTTTTTGAAAATTTAAGGTCTCTGTGTTAGAGTTTATCAGTGACTTGCAGTCTATGATCAAGTTCATAATTGAGTTGTGGTCATTGTTCCCTATTGGATCAGTCACATTAACAACTTGCACCAGATCCTGAGTATTACTCCGGATCAAGTCAAGGAACATGCTCTGCTCCTTGCCAGCAATAATTGAGAGGTGTATTACATACTAACATGGCTAGTCATTGATAGCCTTACCACCCCTCATTTGGGCTGGGCTTTTTCAAAAGCCATCCAAATTGGCAACCATCACTACATGTTGTAACTGTGAATTTTATAGTGTGAACTATGCACTATATGAAGAAGCACTTCCTTTTGTCTACCATCAGGTTAATTCATTGAACGATCCTGTGTTCACTTTCCTTTCTCCACATATAAGCCGCTTTTACATCTGTGTCACCTCCACCCCCACCCCCGGGACTCTCGCCCTCCCAAGGCCTGGGTGGGCAGAAGAGGAGCCGTTAGGGCCCTGTGTATATCTTATGACATGTAAACCGCCTTGAGTCACCCCAGGGCAAGGAAGGCGGTATATAAATATAATATAAATAAATAATAACAACTATGTGCCTTCAAGTCAATTCTGACTTATGACAACCCTTTTCAGGGTTTTCTAGGTAGAGAGAAGTGGTTTCCCATTCGCCTCCTTCTGTGGGTGCTTCGAGACAGCAGCTTGCCCAAGATCATACAGGCGGCTCTACTCACATGTAGCACAGAGGGGAATCAAACTCCCAGCCACTGCCTCAGCAGCCAGAAATCTAACTCCCAGTCCAAGCTCAGGCTTCCTGTCCTCTCATGGTCTTTTAGCTAAATTTGTTTTAAACTTTCTTCAAGGAGAATTGTCACAGCCCAGCGTGGTGGTAAATCTGGAAGTGCTGGTGCTCAAGGTAACAATTCCTACAAGGCAAGTCCATGCCAAGTGCTAATCAGGTAAGGTAAAGTTCTCCCTTGCTTGAAAGCCAGCCGTATCCGACTCTTAAGGTCAGTGCTCATCTCCATTCATATCCAAAGAGCTAGCACTGTTTGCGTCTGCAGACGTTTCCGAGGTCATGTGGCAGGCCTGACTAGACACTGGAGCTGTTTACCTTCCCACCAAAGTGGTATCTACTTGCAATTTCTTGTTTTCGAATTGCTAGGTTAGCAGGAGCTGGGATGCAGATGGGAGCTCACTCCATTGTACAGCACTCGGGTCTCAAACTGCTGACCTGCCGACCTTCCAGTCATCATGTTCAACATCTTAACCACTAAGCCACCACAGTCCCCGCTAATCAGGGCATATCAGCAATTGGGGAACAGGCCATTTGTCAAGTGAATGACTCTTACTTGCCTGCTTAGATACACCTAATCTTATTTTCAGTTCTTTTCCCAATGAAATACAATATGAACTTTGTTTTCTTCTTAGCAAATGCAAACTGCATCTACCTGTTCTTCGAGCAGCCCACTACAACCTCAGGATCCTTTTCTTGGATAGCCACCAGCAGCTCAGATCACAACAGAGTGTAGGTGAAATTGAGATATATGGTATCAAACTGTGTTTATTACTGATATATCCTTCTCAAACTCTTGGTTGACCCTTTATTGCTTAGATGGTAATCTGTTAAGAAATCCAATATTTTTGGTGTCTGGTCAGGTTATCCTGCTATGGGAATGCAGTAGACCATACTACTAGCAACTCAACGTGGATCATCAGGCGGTGGTTAACTAACCTGACAACCCTAAGGACTAACAACCTTGGGTGCTGAAGTCCACAGAGAAGGGTGATGGTCCCTAAATGGATTAAATCCCACTTGAATCCATCTTGATGATGGGCAGCAGCTTCATCGATACTGGCCTAGGGCTGAGCAGAACTTTGTGTGCCAAAAGGGCTCAGGACTAGAAAGTGACTCCTGGAACTGGATCAGTGGCATGGGTGTCATGCAGAAAAGTGGAAACAAAGGGAAAACTGCTGCATTATATTGTTCCCAGGACAATCTTCATGGCTGATTGCCATGATGATAGCCAATATTCGGAATTGGATATAGCACTTGAAGAAAATGAATCCGATGTTATCAGCAAACCTAGTCATCTTATTGCTCACCCCTTATTACAGGAAATGTGTAACCGACATCTCCAGAATCACTTCTGTCCAATACTAGTTGGCACTTTTAAGTGTGGTAATGAGGCAACCTAGCAATTCGAAAGCAAGAAATTGCAAGTAGATAAATAGGGACCACTTCGGAAGGAAGGTAAACAGCATTTCGTGCGCGCCAGTGTTTAGGCATGCCTGCCACATGATCACGGAAACGTCTGCAGATGCAGACAGCGCTGGTTCTTCGGCTTTGAAACAGAGATGAGCACGGAACCCTAGAGTCAGTTACGACTGGCTTTCGAGTAAGGGAAACCTTCACCGAATGAGGAATATCTGTTGGTTGTCTCCAGAGATAGATTTGCTGTGTTTTTAGAGGAGCACCTTTGTCCCTTTCCAAGCTGCCAACACTTTATGTGTGAGGAATCTGGCATAACTGCTGCCGAAATATACCTGCCCGTGTGTCAGCTCTATATGAGTAAGAAGCCAGGATGCTTCTCATTACACATGGAAAGCTTATGGAAGCAGTCTTCTCCAATAGGACTTGATAGGTAAAGGTAAAAGTTGGCCTTGCTCGAAAGCCAGTCTTATCCGATTCTAGGGGTTAGTGTTCATCTCAGTTTATAGCAAAAAAAAGCTAGCATTGTCTGCGTTTGCAGACATTTCCGTGGACATGTGGCAAGCATGACTAAACACCGGAGTGCACAGAACGCTGTTTGCCTTCCCACCAAAGTGGTCTCTATTTATCTACTTGCAATTTCTTGCTTTTGAACTGCTAGGTTGGCAGGAGCTGGGTCAGAGACAGAAGCTCACTCCATCGTGCAGCACTCGGGTCTCAAACTGCTGACCTGCCAACCTTCTAGTCATCAATTTAAGTGTTTTAACCACTAAGCCACCACAGACCCTAGGACTTGATAGTGTGTGATAATTATACAGTATTCTGAATTAAGCTTTCTGCCCCTTTACCTGGAGTAGGTTTATAATTATTCAGCCATTAGTTTTCTGAATTCTCCTTTGAAAACTGGAACATTTGACTCTAAAATGGATTTTTGTGTGAATGCTTTCCTTCTTGGTTTCTGGTGGAGGTAGAGCAGCATTTCCCCATTCATCACTGACTTAGAACACAAAAGCCTCCATGCTGGCCCCCTGTGTAAATGGAGGCACCCTCAGGTGTGGCCGAAGCCATTTAATCCTCAGGCAGAACCAACACCTTTCTGGTCTGTGTATTCACAGGCCATTTATCTGTGCCCATTTTGTGACTGAGTCTCCCACCCACACCCTTTTACGTCTAGGTTTCTTTTTGTTGTACAATCCACCTTATGCAAACTACTTGTTGCGTAGGCACACCCAGGGAAACAGGGCTTACATTAAAAAGTAACAATAACCATCTGTGTTCATGACAGTTTTCAAGGTTATTTGCACATACAGTTTCATCCCAACCACAACTGCAGCTCATGTACACACACATACTAGCCCAGACATGAAAGGAAAAATGAATACGTTTCATTCCTGGGGGGACTGCAGTAGCTCAATTGGCTAAGACGATAACTGGGAGGCGGAAGGTCAGCAGTTTGATCCCCGAATACTGCAAGACGTAATGAGCTCCCATCTTTGTCCCAGCTCCTGCCAACCTAGCAGTTTGAAAGCAAGAAATTGCAAGTAGATAAATAGGGACCACTTTGGTGGGAAGATAACAGCGTTCTGTGCACTCTGGTGTCTAGTCATGCCTGCCACATGACCACAGAAACGTCTGAAGAAGCAGACAGCGCTGGCACTTCGGCTTTGAAACAGAGATGAGCACTGAACCCTAGAGTCGGATACGACTGGCTTTCGAGCAAGGGAAACCTTTACCTTTACTATAATAATTTCATGTCAGAGATTACTCTGGGTTGAAAGGATTTTTGCTAGAGAAACTCCGCTCAGGGGACTCCGAAATGAGGCTACTTTCATGTTCCCAAGTGCAGCTCTCAGATATCGAAATCTGACCTTCCAGACTCCAGCTCAGCATCTTAACCACTAAGCTACCAGGGGAACTGCATACCTCCTTTTCACAGTGTATCTTAAAAGCTACAAGCGTTAGAGCAGTGGTTCTCAATGGGGGCGGTACTGCCCCCCCCCGAGGGGCGGTGGGAGGATGCTGAGGGGTGGTGAACTTATTTTGGGTGGTAGGGGGGCGGTGGTCATGTTTTGGGTGGTAGGGGGGGCGATGAGCATGTTTTGGCATTCAAACTTAAAACTAACTTACGCGACGCCTCCCCACACACACTTCTAAGGATGGTGAGATGAATTTGTAGTCTAGGTAGGATGACCTTGAAGAACTCGACACTATGATTCTTCTCCGATCCCAACCAGCACAGCGCATGCATCATCTGTTTTCCTGCGTGATTTATTGCTGCGTGTGCGTTGAGCATCCTTTCAATATGAAAGTTTGATTTGATCCATGTTTCTTGTGTTGCTTTTCGTTCGCTTCATTTCAGTTTCGATTTACTTTCATTGTTTATTTGGCCAGTCGGCTAGGTAAGTGCACTTATTAGTTATAAGAACAGCCTTGCTGGAACAGGCCACAGCCCATCCAGTCTAGCATTCTGTCTTACACAGTGGCTCACCATTTGCTTCAGGGTATTATTCCCAAGCAGATGCCTTCACCAGCTTAGGATTCCCTGGAAATGGCACTGAGATATATCCTGCCTATCTCTCCAACCCGTAGGTTGTCCTTAGGTATCCATAATTATAGCCATTGATACTCTTGTCCTCCATGAACTTGTCTAATCCTTTCTTGAAGCTGTCAAGACTGACATCTGTCACCACTTCTTCTGGCAGGGAGTTCCATAGACCAGTGATCCTCTGGGTGAAAAAGTACTTTCTCTTATTTGTACCCAAAAGTTTCATGGAGTGCCCCCTAGTTCTATTGTTGTGCGATAGGGAAACAGTTTTTCCTTATCTACTTTGTCCACACCGTGCATGATTTTATAAACTTCAATCAGGTCACCTCTTAGACGCTGTCATTCAAGAGTGAGGAGGCCCAACCGTTGCAGCCCCAGATGGTAAGGAAGGTGTTCTAGTCCCCTAATCATTCTGGTTGTCCTCCTCTGCACTTTTTCCAGCTCCATAATATCCTTCTGGAGGTATGGCGACCAGAACTGTACACAGTATTCCAGATGGGGCCTCAACATAGATTTATAAAGAGGCAAAATAACACTTGCTGACTTATTTTCTATACCCTTCCTAAAGATCCCTAGCATTGACAACACTTCTTCAAGGCAAAGAGCTCAATTTGATCACAACAAAATCTGTTATTTCTGCCTTCCTAAAAAAACTCACTTTGTGGAAGCAGAATTTTGGTCGCAACGAGTTCAGCCAGTTTCCAATCTTGTCGGATCTGCATAAGAGCAGTGAAATCCCCTTTGATGAAACACAAGTTTACTGTCAACACCTTGAGTCTTTACACAAGGACTTTTCTGAGCATTTTGAGGATATTTTGTCCCTGGAAGTCTCTCAATGGGTCATGAACCCTTTTATGAATATTGAGACAGCAGAGGTTCAGATTCAGGAGGAATTGGTCGAACTTTCAACTAATGAAACTTTGAAAGCCAGCTTCCAGAATGGTGATCGTCTCACAGAATTTTGGCTTCAAAGTAACAACAGTCACCTCTACCCAGGACTGTGGACTATCGGCAATTTTTTTAAATTGCCTTCCCTTCCTCCTACCTTGTCGAGCGAGGATTCAGTGCTGTGACTGATCTAATTACAAAAAAGAGAAGTCGACTCCAAATCATGGAAAGAGGGGACTTGCGCCTTCATCTCTCTAACAATATTGAACCGAACGTTCAGAAACTGGCTCTGAACCATCAAGCACCACTGACATAATCAAGTATGTTTCATTGATATTACTCTTTTAGTGTAATAAAGAAAATAACGAATAAAAATTAAGAATTTTTAAACATAAAAAAAGCATTTGCAATAAAATTAAAAAGAGCATTAAAAATAAATAAATGTATTTACAGCATTTTGAAATAAACATATTTATTTATTTATTTATTTATTTATTGTTCTTATATACCGCTTTACTTGTCTACTGACAACTCAAAGCGGTTTACAGAGAATCAAAAAAATACAAAACAAAACATAAGTAGGGAAAAGGGAAAGGGGAGGGGAGGGGAGGGGGATGTACAACACAATACAGTTCATTATGCAATACAGTACAATAACATCATATCAAGTATAGGCACAATATAATAATTAAATACAATAAAATATACAAAAAATTGTAATAACAGTTTACAAGATATAATCAGGAAAAACAACACCACAATGACCTCAGCAGCCAAGTCCACAACAGAGTCCATATCTCAATGTCCACGACCATGGTGGGGCCAAGGAAGGGACGTCCTTGCGTGGCGTTGGCGTCTTCAGCTCCCCTTAGCCACGGGGAGCCCTTTTAACCTCCCCGCCCGATGGCAGGGGGCGGGGAGGGACGTCCTCGCGTGGTGTTGGCGTCTTCGGCTCCCCTTAGCCACGGGAGCCCTTTTAACCTCCCCGCCCGATGGCAAGGGGTGGGGAGGGATGTCCTCGTGCGGCATCTTCGGCTCCCCTTAGCCACGGGAGCATGACAACCTGGCTCTTTACATAAAAGAGCATTTAAGCAAATTGTTTTGCATTAGTCATTTTAATTTTAATAAAAGGAATGCAATTGCAGGATTTCCACAAAGGGGGCCGTTGAAAATTTTTTCACTCCTTAGGGGGGCAGCAGCTTTAAAAAAAGGTTGAGAATCCCTGCTTTAAAGATTCCGTTCTCTGTTGCTGGCATACAAGTAGAAGGCAACAATGAGGTGGTGGTGGCAGTTTTCAAGGAGGAGCAGGAACTAGCACTACAATGTTAGCCATTAAGGACACTGAGGATGAGTGCTGAGAATTGACTTCTCAAGCCTTTTACCGTATGTGGCCAAATCAGTTGTGCTGTTGGTCTCTAGAGTACATAGAAGGACTGCTTCAAGATCTCAAAGGCAGGTGATATGGCACTTGTACAATAAATATGCATACATGATGCACTGCAGTATCTGGCTATAAATGAATATCTGGCAGTCAGAATTACGCAGAAGTTTAAGCAAAAGGTTTTACGTAAAAGTAAAGGTCACCCTTGCTCAAAAGCCAGTCATATCCAACTCTAGGGTTCAGTGCTCATCTCTGTTTCATAGCCAAAGAGCCAGAGCTGTCTGCACTCCTCATTTATTAAAAAAAAACCAAAAAAAAAACAGCCCGGCAACCCCGGGCAACCCCTGCTAGTATTATATGTTTTTTCCTTACAAAAGTGTCCTTCCCAAACTATTTTTCTGAAAATAGTAGACCAAAGATTATCTACTGTCGAGTAGTAATTATGATTTCATTCTAAGTTATATGGCTAAGTCAGAGCTTTCTGTTTTGTAAAGATGTCAAGAGAGGAGCCAGGTGGCCATGCTTACTATGTGAGGAACTCCTAAGAAAGCTGACCATCAGCAAGGGCTTGACTTTACATGTGGTGAAATCCTGCCCTTGTGCAATATTTATACATAACTTCAGGCAATAATATGATATTTTCTTATGGATTATCCTAAGACTTCCTTCCAGACACTGAATTCTCCGCAATCATTTCAAGTAAATCTAACTGAAATTATCAACCAGAGTTTTTGCAACTTTCAAAAGTAATTGAGAAACACTAAGCTAGTTCTGGACGAAAACCAACTATTTAACTAAGGTGTTTCCTGATTTCTTGAAGAAAGCCCCTGATAAAAAAATATTTAAGAAGCATGAAGGTATTTCATTATACAGACATACATGCAACTCTGTCAGGGGGTGTTTATAACAATGAAAACATTTTGAGCCAGAAAAGCTCAAAATCCAAAAAAACGTGTTAAGTCTTCAAAATGCCAAAATATCTTGCCCTTTTCTTTTCCTCCCCTCCCCTATTTTAATTTGGCTGGTGGTATAGTAAAGTAAAGTATTCTCTGAAGAGTTTGTCTCATTAGTTTTTTGGATCAGATTCAGACCTGCTGTGCTTGGTATTCTTTTAATATGTATAATTTTGGGTTGGTTCATCTCATGTCTGTGCTCAGACACAAGCCAGGTATATGTCAAATTATCCATTCTGGCCAACATGATTTCTGAATTAGGATACGGGTTGATGTGAGAGAAAAAATGGAAATCTGTGCCCTGTTTTTATTTTATATTGCAGCTCTTTCAGTAAAACTGGTTAATCCATTTAATAGCCTCTGGCTATTTCTTCTGTTCTATGTACTTTCCTACACAAGGACAGAACACAGAACTGTTTCAACACTGTGGCCCACATACTCTAAGGTAGTGATGGTGAACCTTTTAGAGAACGAGTGCCCAAACTGCAACCCCAAACCCACTTATTTATCACAAAGTGCCAACACAGTAACAGGGGAGGGAGGAAATGCTCCCATTGGGCTGCTGGGCAGAGGGGCAGGGCGAACTCTGTGGAAGCATTGGCCTTCTGGGCAGAAGGATGGGACAATATCTGTGCGGGGCAACCGCACAGGTGCCTACAGAGAAGACTCCGAGTGCCACCGTTGGCACGCATGCCATAAGTTTGCCACCACTGTTCTAAGGCCATATGTTCTTTCTGAACAGACCATCATTGAGTGCTGTGCTTGTAAAAAACACTGAGCCATAGATGGATTGAAATATAGAAGCTCATTTTCTTTTTATTATTATTTTTAACAAAATATTTCTCCATATGTGCGACATGTCTACATGTGCACTCTTTTGCCATCAATGGCAAAGGGGATGGAAATGTTCTTTATATTCCTTGTGAGACAAGGCTGTTTTCTCAAGCCTTTATTCTGTGTTTAGAAAACATGTAACATTAGAACATTCCCAATTTTGTTCCGTGTTATGGGTCAGGTGATTTCTTGTTTCTGCAGGACAATCATGAAATGCAATGCTGTTAAGAAATGTTCCTGTGCAATTGTTCCACAGTTACCCATGCTGCTTCGAATAGGATGTGGTGGTATGATGCTTGCATGCAACGCCGTAATGTGGACTTTCTTTGCCAAAGCTCTGAGATATTCTTCATCCTCAGCTGCAGCCACTGTAACTTCAACGGCTGCCAACTTCATTTCTTCTGTGAGTACAAATGATGCCGACTAGCCTGACTGCAAGAATGGCTCATGCACACACATCCAGTGTACATTTTCATGGACGTTATCTTGCAACAAGGGACTGCAATGACTTGGTGGTTAAGACGCTGAACTTGGTGACTGGAAGGTTGGCAGGTCAGCAGTTTGAGACCCGAGTGCTGCACAATGGATTGAGCTCTCATCTCTGTCCCAGCTCCTGCCAACCTAGCAGTTCAAAAGCAAGAAATTGCAAGTAGATAAATAGGTACCACTTCGGTGGGAAAGTAAACAGTGTTTTGTGCACTCCAGTGTCGAGGCATGCTTGCCACATGTCCACGGAAACATCTGCAGATGCAGACAATTTGGTTATAAACAGAGATGAACACAACCCTAGAGTCAGATATGACTGGCTTTTGAGTAAGGGCAGCCTTTACCTGTCTTGCAGCATTTACTAGTTTATATTCAGTAAGGGTGAGATGAGAGACTGGCAGGAAATATATGTGCTCCAGTTTGCCCTGTCCCTTCTATTTATAAAATAACTCTGGATTCATTCATTTGGTTTCTAGATCACTTCAGTTAGCAGAAATCTACTACTCTGGTAGTGTGCATAATAAAATCACAGAACCTTCCCATCAAAACCCATAAACAAAAGTAAAACAATATTATCACCATATAACTCTACCATTGCTGGTCCCAAGACCGGATGAGAAAGGAGGAGAGTTGGATGTCCGTATGGGCGCGTTTTACTTCCGCTTCTGGGAGCCAGGGTGGTAACCCAACACCCAACCCATCTCCTTTCTCCACGTTCACAGTAAAAAAAATTGTCCTGTATCCTAGTAGCCTGCACGTAGGGTTATTTCTTCATCAGTCAGGTGCAATGGAGATTATGCCATTTCTCAGACAATACACCATTTTCAATCTGAACCAATTTTACAACCAGACATGGCCCCAAAATTCTGTTGCAGAATTCTGTTGCCGCTGATTAATGAGACACTGTTTGGATCACACACCAAACCATCTGACTGACATGCAATGAGGAATTCGAGTGGCAATGTGTTAATTATCAGCAATTTGCTGATGTGAGTTGCACCATTGCCCTCCCACCAGCATAACTGTGCAACAGGAATTTGCCCACGCTTTTTCAAATATCTCTGCAGAGCTTGTTTTTCTCACATGCCCTAATGTACCCTATCTTCCAAGTGTCTATGAGTTTTAAATTGGGTCCAACATACAATGAATTCATAATATCTGGGAACGGAAGCCTATATTTAAGGCTTCAACTCTGCTAGGTGCTTATTAATTTCTGTCTTGGAATGTGGGTCTCCTTTTTTCCCTTTAGGCTTTTCTCGGCAGATTGCTGTTTGGTGAAACCCATGCCTTATTGTGGTGGATAGGGATCTCCATTATGCTTCTTGGACTTCTGCTGCTTCACACTGGACCGTCTCGGCCAGGAGAGCAAAAGCATCTGAAGGAAAAGATGGAATAGAAACCTGAAGGGCGTTTCCTTTTTTGACGCAGGTCAGAAATTCCACTAGACCAAAACAAAAGCTGGCTTTCATGTTGGTTTTGCCTAGCTTGGGCACATTTTCTCTGGTTTTGTTTTCATGGCTGTATTTACAGCAAATGTTGTATAACTGAGTAGTGTAAAGACTTTGATGACAAACATGTTACAGTGATTTCAGAGCATACCAAACCACAAAGGAGTCTTGCCTTTAAGAATTGGTTGTATCACATTGCATATCTATCAAGTAAAATGTGACAGTACAGTAGAACCCCGCATAATGGAAAAACTCCGTTCCACGGAGCTTTTCGCTATGCAGTTTTTTCGTTATGCAGTTCCATATGGGAGATACCCCGCATAACGGGGGGAAAAGTTCATTAGCTGGGGTTCCCATTGAGTGGGTTTACCCTGGTTACAAAAACCCCGTATAACGAACATTTTTTTTTCGTTATGTGGGGTATTGTCCTTGCATAAAGAACGCTTCATTATGTGAATTTTTCGCTATGCGATGCGTTTGTTAGACGAGGTACCACTGTATTGGGTAAATAAGAGTTAGCACAAAATGTACCAACACCAGTTAGTACAGATTATCTTTCCAATTTAAGAAGAAAGGTGCACTGTTATATATCATAGGATTTCTTAGTTATGTTGTGAGATCTCAATTTTTGCAAAGAAAGACACAATTCCTGTCCTTCCTACTTGATAGATTGTGTATATTGAATGTAGATGAGACTTCATACATAATTTACTTTAAAAGGGAGAGTGTATAAATCAGTGATGGGGAACCTTGGCACTCCAGCTGTTCTTGGATTTCATTTACCAGAAGCCCAAGTCAGCACTCCTACTGATCAGGGCTTCTGGGAATTGAAGTTCCAGAACACCTGGAGTGCCAAGGTTCATCATCACTGGTATAGATTGTTGTTTCTGTGAAACCTAGTTGGTATAATCTTGTAATGTTTATGCCATTCTTATGTCTCCTTCATCTGTTCCTTTGCATGTTCAAATAAAATGTGCAGTAGTATGCAATAGAGTTTTTCAGCTGTACCCTAGAAAGCCTAAGTTCAACAACACCATCTCCAGTCACATTCTGTCTTAACCCTAGCAGTAAATTTTCAGCTTTTCAGAATTTTCTTCAGAAGCATACATGAACTAAGGGTGCTGTTAGCTTATAAGCCATAAAGTTGGGAGAAATGTAGGCTAGATATGAAATAAATAAGATATGGCTCAAAATCCTTTTGCATAGTTCTACCAGCAAAAAATGAGATGACATAAATTGCAGGGAGAAATGGCTGCTAATTAATGAGTCCATGCTTGGACATCAAATTGGATAATCTGGCAGTGGGACCAAGTTGTTTTATGCCCTGCTGTGACCCTGTTGTTTATGGTAATTTATATTAGTGGTGAGCATTTTTATATCATTTTTCAATAGGGCAGAATACAAATATAAAAAGAAAATTCAGCTTTAAAAGTCATCACTGTAGGTGGCCAGAAAGTATTGTAGCACTTAGCAGCTCTAGTAGTATCAGGTGATAGAAGAGGCGGGAGGTTTTCCTTCTGGATCAGTAAAAAAGACATGAGTGTCATTGCACAGTCATTTCTGATTTCGTACATCCTTTATAATTTGTCATCAGGAGGTAAACATAGGATCTGTTAGCACCCAGTGAGTATTTAATACCTGTAATACTCAGAATGCTTTCATCTGTTAGTGATGTGCTAAGTGTCTTGTTTGGTTTGACCTTTCCACTTCACAGGCTGACTAGCTTGTTAGGCCATGGGATTAAGCCTTCAGCAAGCACTGTCAGCAAATCATTTGAAAGTGACCAGCATTCTTCTCCATAAATGTGCCCAAGAGTGAACTATAAGCCTATGTGTGGTTATGTGATAATGATACTTAGGAACATTTGGGAAGAGACTCTACCTCCTTGATCACCACATTTTAGCAGCTCAGAATAGGGTGCTCGGTGTGTGTGTGTGTGTGTGTGTGTGTGTGTGTGTGTGCGCGCTATCTCTGTCATAGAACCACTGGGTTAGAAGGGACCTATGGTACCATAGGGTCCAAACCCCTGCTCATTGCAGGAATCTAAATCAAAACAGATATGACAGGTGGTTTTCCAATTCTCTTGAGTGCATCCAGTGCTGGAGCACTCACCACCTTTATTAAAGAGGAAACAGAGATTGCAGAGAGACTCAATGAATCTTTGCTTCAGTATTCACTGAAGAAGACAGAGACCACATGCCCAAAACAGAGCCTATCTTCGTAGGGAGAGAAACCGAAGAATTAAGCCAGATAGAAATAACCAGGGAGGAGGTCCTTGCATGTCATGTTAAACTAAATGCTAACAAATCACCAGGACCAGATGGCATCCATCCATGAGTTCTCAGGGAACTTAAAGATGAAATTGCTGATCTCCTAGCCAAAATGTATATTATTTCCCTCAAATCAGGCTTTGGAAGGTAGCGAATGTAACACCAATTTTCAAAAAAGGATCCAGGGGTGATCCAGGAAATTACCAACCTGTCAGTTTGACAAGTGTCCCTTGTAAAGTGATGGAAATCATCCTAAAAGATAGAATTAATAGACACGTAGAAGAGAAGGCGCTGCTAAAGGAGAGCCAACATGGCTTTTGCAAGGGCAAATCATGCCTCACTAATCTGTTGGAATTTTTTGAGAGTGTCAACAAGCATGTGGATAAGGGGGATCCAGTTGACATTGTTTATCTGGACTTTCAGAAGGCTTTTGACAAGGTCCCGCACCAAAGGCTCTTAAATAAACTTACCAGAAATGGAATAAAGGGACAGGTCTTGTCCTGGATCAGCAACTGGCTAAGGGACAGGAAACAGAGGGTAGCACTAAATGGACACTTCTCCAAGTGGAGGGAAGTAAAGAGTGGGGTCCCCCAAGGTTCAGTACTGGGACCCCTGCTTTTCAACCTCTTCATAAATGATCTAGAAGTAGGAGTAAATAGCAAGGTAGCCAAATTTGTTGATGACACTAAATTATACAGGGTAGTGAAAACTGTGAGATTGTGAGGAGCTCCAGAGGGATCTCTTGACACTGGGGGAGTGGGCAAAACAGTGTCAAATGAGCTTCAACATTAGTAAGTGCAGAGTGATGCATATTGGGGCAAAAAAAACCAATTACATTTATAAACTGATGGGGTCTGAACTCTCTGCGACAAACCAGGAAAGGGACCTTGGTGTCCTGGTGGACAGCTCAATGAAGGTGTCAACCCAGTGTGCCTCAGCAGTGAAAAAAGCAAACTCAATGCTAGGGATCATTAGGAAGGGTATAGAAAATAAGTCAGCAAGTGTCATTTTGCCTCTTTATAAATCTGGTGAGGCCCCATCTGGTATACTGTGTACAGTCTGGTCGCCATACCTCCAGAAGGATATTATGGAGCTAGAAAAAGTGCAGAGGAGGGCAACCAGAATGATTAGGGGACTGGAACACCTTCCTTACTATCTGAGGCGGCAACGGTTGGGCCTCTTCACTTTTGAACAACGGCATCTAAGAGGTGACCTGATTGATGTTTATAAAATCATGCACGGTGTGGACAAAGTAGATAAGGAAAAACTGTTTTCCCTATCACATAATACTAGAATTAGGGGGCACTCCATGAAACTTTTGGGTACTAGTTCTCAAACAAATAAGAGAAAGTACTTTTTCACCCAGAGGATCACTGGTCTATGGAACTCCCTGCCAGAAGAAGTGGTGAAAGCTGTCAGTTTTAGCAGCTTCAAGAAAGGATTAGACAAGTTCATGGAGGACAAGGGTATCTATGGCTATAATTATGGATACCTAAGGACAACCTCCGGGTTGGAGAGATAGGCAGGATATCTCTCCATGCCATTTCCAGGGAATCCTAAGCAGGTGAAGGCATCTGCTTGGGAATACCCTGAAGCAAATGGTGAGCCACTGTGTGAGACAGAATGCTGGACTGGATGGGCTGTGGCCTGTTCCAGCAAGGCTGTTCTTATGTTCACCTCTTGAGGCAGTGTGTTCCGCTTTCGTACTGCTCCAACATTAAGAATTTGTTCCTAATAGTTCCAACCCATTATTATGCGTCTTTCACTCTGGGATGATGAAGAACAGATCTTTCCTTTCCTCTTTCTGATTATCTTTCAGGTGTTTGAAGAGTGCCATCATATCCCTCCTCATATCTTTGCTTTGGGCATGAACTGTCCATGATGTTGACTCTTATGTACATAGTAGACTTTGTCTCTTTTGAGCATATACAGAGTTCTGAACTGTAATGCATATTAATGATTTATGGGATCCTGTCTCTTTAATTGTGCTAGCATTCCATACCTGTCAAGGTTCGGGAAATTCCTGTCAAATAAGGGAAATTTCCCAGCCAAAATGGGAAACTGGACAGCTATGCTTATCCTGTGCTGGCCTCCAGTCTAATTGCAGTCTAACTAATACGGGATGACGGCGGGAAAGAGTGTAAAATATGGGGGTTTGACAGAAATTTCCCAAAACTTGACAGGTATGGCATTCTCACCAGTGTTTTGTGACTATGGATCTGAATAAGAATAAGCTTGGATGTAAGAATGGATTCTTGGGGTTTAAACAAATTATCTGATATCATTATCATCATCACCACCACTTTTATTTGTATACTGCATTTTCTCAGCCCGAAGGTGACTTAAAGTGGTTCACAACAGAGCAAAAAGCGATATAATGAATGTCAGCACAGAAAATAAATAAATACATATCAATACAGAATTCAATAAACAGCATAATCCACACAGTTGTTGGTTTTGTGTTAAATTGATATATACTTAGTAGTTGTAAAGCAAGAAAGCAGGACAGAGTTATACTTAGGTTTAAAGCATGTATTATTCCCCTTTTATATAATTCCACCCAAACTTGGCCAAGCTGCAATAATTATTAAGGCAAACCCTCAGGTAAAAAGGGAAATAACATTTTACTCATAAAAAGGTGCTCAAGAAGTCACAGGTGTTTAGAAGTCTTGATAGGACAGCATAAGGTTAGGGAAGCAGCCAGAGAAATTCAGCTAAGGTAGTTGCATGGTGGGCAAAATGGCTTCTTCTTTTTCAGCCCTGCGGCTGATAAGATGTCAACACAGACAAGGGTCTTTCGTCGAAGGCAGAAAGATGAACTAGGAGCAGAGCAATGGAAAGTTACGAGTGCAAAATAGGGTTAAAAGCTCAGTGTTGAGAAGACAGGAGCGCTTCTAATTGGCTGGTTAACTATGAAAAAATTTAGTCTTTGTCTAGAAGGGAGCCTTTCTCTTGTCCTATGATGAATTGTGTTAGTCCTATTAATGCATGCCCAGGGTTTCATAATACTGTATGTCTAATGAATGCAGTTCACCTTGGAAGCCCATCTAATACTGATACTTTAGATCTGTACAGTCAGCAAATTGGCAAATGAATTTGTCATTTTTGTGCCAGTCCCACAGTCGGAATCTTGGCAAGTTGGAGCTTGTGGGCTCATCACTATTGGCAAAGCTCCTCCACCTCTGATTAGAAGCGTCAAGGTGACCCACAGAGGAAGGTGGGAGTTGGGCTTGTGCCATTTGTCTTCCTCGTGTGACAAAGAGAGATCCCTTCACAGCCTCCGTTTCTCACATTAGCAATTCAGGCTTATGCCAATTCTGCAAGAACGATGAAAGAATCAGTAAGAGATTCTAATAGTATATGAAGGCCAAGTAATATGGACAGACAGAGAGTGATTTTCATGTGCTCCAAGCTCTTTCACTCTGTTTGTTTGGGAAGAAAATCACATCCTGTTCCCTGCTTGTATTGAATATTTCTTGTATGGGTAGGAGGGAGGTAGATTCCCTTAAGAAAATAAGTGAGTAAAATTCAAAATTAGTATTTTGAGGAAATGCTCAGTTGTTTTTAAAGTTCCTGAATATATCTGAGGAGGATTCTTAGTTCATTTTCGTGTCAGAGATTACTCTGGGTTGAAAAATATTTTGCAGGGGATACTCAAATAAGGCTCTTTTCATGTCCCCCATCGTGCAGCTCTTGGAAATCGAACCCATGTTTTCAGTCTGCAAGCCTAGTGCCTTAACCACTAAGCCCCTGGGAAAGCTGCTATATCAGTAATCGAAAAAATGTTTTAATTATACCTTACCTTGGATACCTTGGAGTTGTTACTCAGCAAGGAGACCATGCATTGGCGGACGTCTCTGCGACGACATTCTGCCCATGCAAAATAGACTTGAGAAATCAAGTCCATTTGTGTGTGGGGTTTTAAAGCCTTTAGGATATCACGTCACACGCTCGCTAGGTGGACCATGATGTGTACCCTCTGCTTTCATCGTGCCCAAGGGATCTGATGAAGGATGCTTTGGTGAGTTTTAGTCCCGACCCAATATCGTTGACAAGAGATGGACAGCACTCCTTAGTTAGACCTCTCAAGCCCGCGCGCCCTGACAAGCCTCTCACCTAGCGGGTTTTTTAAAATTATACAACTAAAATAAATGTTTGAATTGAAACATAAAGACTCCAATAGAAATAAAAGCTTTATGCACATGATTTAAGCAGTAGAGAGATTGTTCATGTGTTATTCTGTTTGTTGGATTGCTTGGTGGCTTAGAGATCAGTGGAGCCAGATGACTTGGAATCTGTTTCGGGAAAAGAGCCAACCTTTGTGGATTTGGGCAGGTTGCTCGTCCCAAGATCTCTGAACAAGAAATAAATAGTGAACCATTTCTGTATATTCTTTACCTAGAAAATCCTGAAAAGGTTGCCATAAGTCAGTCTTGACTTGACAACATGCGATTATAATTATTAAAATAAAGACTTTTTCCCCAGTCTGGTTATTCATTACATTATTTTGGGGTTTCCAGCTGTACTGCTTTTCTGTATGACTTATCCAGTAGGAATTCACAGGGCATCAAACGAACAGCAGTAAGTATAACAATTTGAAAATATAGAACAAATTCTTGTGCAAATCACTTTGTTCATGCAATTAAATGGAGCTGATCTTTATGTTCAAGGAATGAGAACGCAAGTTTCTTTAAAATATAATGAGCCGTTCTACAGCAGATCACTCCACCTAGAAAGTGATATGGGTGGGTATAATACATTTTCATCTTTGCTCGGTAAGCCTGAAAGTGCGATAAAGTTTGCACGATGACACAGACTGTCTAAGCAAAACTGGGCGAGTTCTGAACTTGCATTGTAAAAGATTTTTTGTCAATGTTAATTAAGATGGGTTCAAATGGATCTGATTTCTGTTAGTGGCAATGAGAGGTAAGCTAATTAAGGAGCACAAGAAGGGAGCACCATCTCAATTGCTTCACAGTAGGAAAATGTTTGTGATGTGATTCTGGATAAATTGATGCTGGAAATAATACTCAGTTATTGACAACATGGCCTACACTGCTTGATGAAACATGCTACAGCTTTCTACTCTTCACTCAATTGAGTCAAAGCCTCTGACTTCACATAAAGACCAGAGGAAAATCCCTTTGCTTAATATTGGTTATGAATATCAACAAACTGACCTTCATTCTGTTTGAAATTATGGATTTCTTTATTTAAAATGATGTGCAGGATCAGATCAAAGGCCTAGCTCAGGGGTTCTCAACCTACGGCCTGGGGGCCAGATGCAGCCCGCAAAACCATGCCATGTGTGGCAGGCAGGGCAAAATGGCCATCCGGCCCCTGAAGATGTCTGAGGGAGCATGGCCTGGCCCTAGGCTTGAAAAGGTTGAGAACCCATGACCTAGCTAGTCCAGTATCCATTTCCAAACAGTGGTCAATGAAATGCCTCCTGGGAGCCCGTAAACAGGACATGGTTACAACACCACCCTCCTGCCTGTATTCCCCAGCAACCAATATTGAAAAACATATAACACCTCCATGGAAATGAGATATAGTTGTTATAACTATAAGCTTTTGCTAGCTTTATCCTTGAGGAATTTAGGATCTAGTCCCTTGTTTAAAGCTATTTTTGGGTGTGCACCTCTTAGTACAGCATTCTTTCATTGAACTATGCACTGTGAAAAAATATATTTTTAAATATCCATCCTAAATAACACAACTGAGTTTTATTAGATGATCCTACACTTCAGGTTTATTGAGAGGAGGGGACCCTCTCCGTACCTTGTACAGTTTACACTCTGGGCAGTTCACAAGCTAATTAACATTTTGCCCCAAACATGCTGGTTACTCATTTTAACAATATCGGAAGGTGGAAGGCTGAGTCCGCACTCACAATCTTTTGGTTGCAGTACAGCAGTTTAACCACCAGGGCTGCGGTCATTGCCATATGCCACAAGTGGAGCAGAATAAATGATTGTGACATGTGATGTAGACTACACTCTTCTGCCTTACTATCATCAGATAATGCAAACCTACACAATATTTCTCTTGCACTCAGTGTGTCTTCATCCCCCCCCAAACCATTGGGATGAAAGAGATAGGAGGTAAAGACCTCTTATGACAGTGATAGCGAACCTTTTAGAGACCAGTGCCTAAGCTGCAACCTAAAACCCACTTATTTATCTCAACGTGGCAACACAGCAACAGGGGTGGAAGGAAATGCTCCCATTGGGCAATGGGGCAGGGCAAACTGTGCTGAGGGGGAGGGAGGAAGCGCTCCCATTGGGCTGCTGGCCAGAAGGGCGGGATGAACTGTACTGGGGGAAGGAAGGAGGAAGCAGTCCCATTGAGCTGCTGAGCAGAGAGGCAGGGCAAACTCTGTGCTGGGGTGACTGCATGGGTGCCCACAGAGAGGGCTCCGAGTGCCACCTCTGGCATTTGTGCCATAGGTTTGCTTCCATTGTCTTATGATGACAGTCCTTGGCTGAGAGTCCTAGATATTGTTGCAACTTGTATACAATGAAGAACCAGCTACTACAGGCATCTTGCACAATATTTGGACTTGCATTCATGCAGCTAATAAAAAAGCTACCCTCTTTTCTGTAGATTGTAACCCCAACCATGTAATTTGAAACTATTTTTGGCAGTGCATTCTAGCATGATAGAGAAACCAGAAAGTCCAGTACAGTATATGGAGCAGTTTGCGTTACAGAAGAATACTGAAAGACAAATTAGGCATACATTCTTAAATATCTCAAGTGTGAAATCACATTATAAACATCATGGCAGGCAGAACTTTCAAGAATAAATTGTAGTAGATTAGTAATCTTACCAACACAAACCAATCAAGATCCCAACATTTTAGGGTTTTGTGTGTGCAAACACACACACAATTCGAAACATCAGAGCAGTTACAATTATCATTAGGGACAGTGGTGGCTTAGTGGCTAAGACGCTGACCTTGATGACTGGAAGGTCGGCTGGTCAGCAGTTCAAGGCCAGAGTGCTGCATGATGGAGTGAACTTTTGTCTCTGTCCCAGCTCCTGCCAACCTAGCAGTTCGAAAACTAGAAATTGCAAGTAGGTGCAACTTCAGTGAGAAGATAGCAGTGTTCCATGTGCTCTGATGTCTAGTCTAGTATTCCAGACTACAGAGAAAATTCAGAAGACATATTCCATATTTTTTTTCAGTTGTAAGGGCTGGGATCTTGCCTTTGAAAAAGGGAGAGGGTTAAACCTGGCCTGCATTCTTTACTGAGGAGAAAATACAGTAATACCTTGGATAACGAATGCATCGGATAATGCTAAAATTGGATAACGATGTGGAATTTTGGGGCAAAATTGCACCAGATAACGTTATTTTAGCATTATCTAATGCATTGTGTTTCAATCGCTGGCCCTCCGGGAAGGGTACCCGTTCCCTTGCAGAAGAGGCCATGGGTGGGTCTGCACTTACCCACGGGCCCTTCTGCAAGGGAATTGGCACCACTGGAGATCCAAGCCGCAAGGGCTGGTCTCCGCCTGGGAACTGCCTTCCCAGGCGGAGATCAACCTTGCGGGCTTTGCGGCTTGGATCCTCAGTGGTGCCCTTGCTGTTTTGAGGCAAGCCTCAAAACAGCGAGGGTACCACTGGAGATCAAAGCCTGTAAGGCTGGCTTGCCTCGGAACAGCGAGGGCACCACTGGGGATCCAAGCCTCAAAACCCGGAAGGCTGGCCTCTGCCTGGTAAGGCAGTTCCCAGGCAGAGACCAGCCCTTGCGACTTTGTGGCTTGGATCTCCAGTGGTGCCCGTTCCCTTGCAGAAGGGGCTGCAGGTGAGTGCAGACCCACCGTGGCCCCTTCTTCAAGGGAACGGGCCACGTGCTTGGACGGTTCCCTTCCCGAAAGGTGTCTCTGCACTCAGCCACCAGCCCTCCGGAACATGACCCCATTCCCTTGCATGCATTGGATAACGCTAAAAATCAGATAATGCTAAGACTTGTGGAGCCAGGTTTTAGCGTTATCCGAGGTATTACTGTACATCAAACATACCAATTATGTAGATATTAAAAAAGGCAAGCAGTTGCACAATATATATTGTATGTACTCAAGTATAAGTCTAGTTTTTTAGCCCCCAAAATGAAATTTTAAAAAAGGGACTCAACTTATACTCAGGTCAACAACCCCAAGGGTCCCAAAACTGCGGTGGTGCAAATTCAAACATACATTTTTTTTATAAAAAAAAACACTTAACACTACCATAAAAACTCAAAAACATACCCACACAAATGTCTGAATAAATTAATTTTACCGTATTTTCAAACTCACTAGCAGCTGCTGCATTTTCCACCCCCGACTTATACTCAGGTCAATCTATTTTCCTAGTTTTAAAAGTCCAAATGCAGTACCTCAACTTATATTCAGGACGACTTATAGTCGAGTATATACAGTACAGTATTTCCTTTTCTCACTGGCTAGATTTGAAAGTGTTGAGAAAGGTGGGAATCTACCGCGTCAGGATAGATAACAAGGGCCCAGCACCCTATATCTAAACTAAACAGAAACTTGCTTTATTTATGCCAGCTCACAATTCACAAAGCAAAGCAAATAATGCCTTCAGATGCATCTTTAAGTCATATCTGCAAATTAAACAGAGACCCTTGAAATCTTTTTAGCAGTTTTCTTTTTCTTTTTTTAAAGCATACAATTATTAACCATACCACATCCTTACTGTAATCATTAGGCGGAGCCACAGTCTAACATTCGCACTTCTATCAATTTGTGGAGGTGTCTTGTAATAAGTGGGAAATTTTAAACTTCAACATTAACATTCATAGGATCTATCCTTTAGAATTGCTTGTCTTGCAGATGCTTAAATCTAGGGGTTTGGCTTTGATTCTCTCCATTGGATCCCATTCCTTCTGCCAGAATCAGCATTCCCTTCTGCCTCCTATAACCAAGTACCTTAAAGGTGTTAATCAGTGGAGAGCTGCCAAATTATCTGGAGTAAATTTGGGTGAAATTGAGATTGCTGGAGCGGTGGGGGGAGCTTCTCACACTGTGTATGGAAATATACCATTGGCTCTTGGCTTGAATGTAATGTTGTACAATAATAAGTGTTCCGAAAGCTGATGTGTCATCTTAACCTATAAATCCAAGGGTTCACCGTTGGAACTGGCTATAGGTTGCTATGCGTCGCCCTACTGATCCGCACCCACCCTTCGTGCGCACGGCCGAATTGCCTACGCAGGTCAACGAAGGATTTAAAAATCCGGCACGGGGGCCTCAGCCCCACAAACGGCAAGAAAGGGAAAGAACTTCACTTCCCAACATTCCTTGCGCTGCGCCGCGCCAGAGCCAATCACGCTGAGAGGCTCTCGCACGGCGCAGCGTTCCGACACGCGCCACAGCCAATTGAAAGAAACGCATTTTAAAAAAACCCAGCAAAAACACAAAGCACCAACCCATAACTACAAGCCCCAGCGTCCTGCGTGCCCACGCAGAATGCTGAGGAAAACGGCACCCGGAAAGTTAAAAAGAAAAACAGCTCACAGGCAAGCAAACAGCAGCCGGCTTTCTTTTACTCTCCCGCGGCGCCTGAAACTCCCGAATGGAGTTTCCCCTTTAACATCAGTGGGAGGGGGTGGCGATCCCCCTCTCCGCTGCCTACCCTACTGTTGGGAGGTTTGTGGGGATAAAAGGACTATATTGCCCCAACCCATCTGGAAACAAAAGATGAGGCAGAGAGGATCGATCCCCCACCACCCCTCCTTAAAAAAACTCCGTCTTTTCTTCTCTTTAAAACCGGAGTTGTTTTAAGGAGGGGGGGTGGGGGATCGATCCTCTCTGCCTGTTCCTCTGTGTCAGGAAGTGTAGGGCCAATATACACCTTTTATCCCAAAAAAACCACCCAACACTAGGGAAGCCAGCGGAGAGGGGGATCGCAGCCCCCACCCACTGATATTAAAGGGGAAAAACGATCTACTTTCACGATTCCTCAAAAACAAACCACGACTCCACAAAAACAAAGCACCATAACACACTACAGCTCCCCTCCCCACCACCTACCCCACCCTTCCTAACCCCCAATGACCATGCCCCCATCCCCACCACGGGCCGGCGGAGTAAATAATACAACGAGTCCGGCAAGCGAAAAAACCCCCAGCCTAACAACACATGGTATTTCAATGGGCCACCCAGCCACTGAGGCCGGCCCACAGAAATGCCCACTCCAAAAACACAAACAACAACAATAAAAAAAAGCAAAAACAATACTAAACATAAAAATTACAAGGAAAATCTTCCACAAACAATCCAAAAAAAAAACCAAGGACAAACACAACCCCCCACCCCCCACAAATCACAACAAAGCCACCCCTAACAAAACAGAGATCACAACTTACCAAGACATGCAGCCTCTCCGAGAATCAGAATTGAAATGAGAAAAGAACAGGAAGAATACACAGGCCAGGACAAAATCAACATTAAAACATTACGCAACAGCACCACCAAGTGGCCACAGGAAATATTACACTCAATGAATTCAAATTGATCTACAACCATCTACCAAAAACATACACTTACACATTTTTAAAAAAAATCTTATCCAAAGTACTCCTATCACCAAAAACCACATAGGAACACATTATTTTTAAAAATGCAATTATTGGGAAAAATATATCAACCTTATCTCTTTTTAAAATCCAAATTTTTTAATAACAGTTTAAAACACTGCCTACGTATAAAAAAAAAACACATTTTTTTAAAAAAAACTAATTTAAATACACATACAACAAAAAACATCCAATACCATTTCTCATATTTTTTAAAAAAACAAAACCCCCAAAAAAGCCCGGCAACGCTGGGCAACCCTTGCTAGGTATTTATAAAAGGACTGTGGTGGCTCAGTGGTTAAGAAGCTCACCTTGTTAGCTGGAAGGTCGGCAAGTCAGCAGTTTGCAACCCAAGTACTGCATGGCAGAATGAGCTCCTGTTGCTGTCCCAGTCCCTGCCAACTTAGCAGTTCGAAAGCAAGACATTGTATGTAGATAAATAGGGACCACTTTGGTGGGAAGGTAAACAGCACTCCGTGCACTTTGGTGTCTAGTCATGCCTACCACATGACCATGGAAACATCTGCAAAAGCAGAGAGATCTGGCTCTTCGGCTATGAAACAGAGATGAGCACTGAACCCTAGAG
The DNA here is from genome assembly GCA_035047305.1 of Bradypodion pumilum. Classification (NCBI taxonomy): domain Eukaryota; kingdom Metazoa; phylum Chordata; class Lepidosauria; order Squamata; family Chamaeleonidae; genus Bradypodion; species Bradypodion pumilum. Next base: position 61,062,433 of record JAWDJD010000006.1, on the reverse strand, counting down.
TCGGATACGACTGGCTTTCGAGCAAGGGTGACCTTTACCTTTACTAAATAGAGACCACTTCAGTGGGAAAAGATCTTGGGGACATGAAAGGAATTCCATTCAGGCACCCCCTAAGTGGAGTTCCTCCAGCAAAAATCTTTTCAACCCAGAAAGGACCTTTGTGTGCTTCTGGCATGATAAAATTATCAAAAAGGCCTAGCAGCCATTCAATTTTTGTATCAACACCGGGCAGACCAAGAGGAAGATGGAGAGATAACATCCAACATATACCACAACAACACCAAATAGCCCTTGTTGCGAGACATGCAAGAACAAGAATGCAAGCGCGGCGCCAAAATGGCCGCTGCACTCTTTGCGGGAGGCCCCCCCACAGGACGAAGGCATCCGGGTAGTTAGGGGCGTGGCCAGCTCCCTTATAAAAGGGGTGGCCACGAGGCAGCCGAGCTGCCATTTTGCGAAGCGACGGAGCGGAGAAGTTTTTCCCTCTTACCTCCGTCGCTTTTTTACCTTGAGCGGGAAGCCTTTTGGCTGCTTACTTTCCTTTTTTCGGCTTCCCGTAGGTCGACTGAGATGCCTTCGAAGAAGAAGGCGGCCGCGAGCGCGGCTCGGGCGGTGAGGAGGCGCAATCCGGGTCGGAGGACCGCGGCTGCGCCTTCCCACCAGCCGCCTTTGACGGCTCCCACCGGGACCGGTGGGATGGGGTCTATTACCCCCTGGCCGGAGGCCGGGGACCCGAGCAGGGGTCCAGTATGGGCCGCGGCCCGCAAGCGGCGGACGCCGCTCCTGGTGCTCATTCCACTGGGCCTTCCTCCATCGGGGCCCAGCTCACTCCGGGGCCTTCCAGCCTTGGGGGGTGGTGCGGTCCCCTCCCTTGGCAGGTGCCCACGCCGGCCCTGCCGGGCCTGGGTGTGGGGTCATGGCCATATTCGGGCCCCGTGGCGCAAGGGCCTGTACCCACGCCCGTAACGGGCGGGCCGGCTGGCCCGTGGCCCCAGGCCAGTGTGGAGGCCTTGCTGGCCCGCGTGGCGGCACTCGAGGCTTCCCTTGCTCGGGCCAGCCACGCTGGGGCTCCTTTTGGGGTGCACTTGGACGCGTCGTCTGCTGGGCAGCGGCAGGCGACGGGACGGGTTGAGCAGCTTGAGGCGCGTGGCGCGACTTCGGCCACTGCCTCGCAGCTCCCCGACCAACAGGCCAGCGCGGGTCAAGCCCCAGCGGCGAGCTCTACGGCGGTCGTGAGCTCCGACGCCCCCAGTGGGCCGGAACCCCCGGTGGGGGCGGCCCGCGGGGGTGCAGCATGTGAGTATGCGGTACAAACTAGTGCACCTACACATGTGGCTACTTTGGGGGGGGGGCTTTCCAATGGCCTTGGCCTCGCATGGGTGGTGCGGCGGTACAGCCGCTGACGCACCAACAGGCTACGTCAACCACCACCCAGGGCCCCGGGGTGGGGAGCATTTCCTACCCTGTGGGGAATGTTTTAGGGGTGGCTGGGCTAGTCCAAGCCCCTTTCCAGATGCCCGCAGTTTCTGCTGTGCCTGTCTCGGCCTTGCCGACAGCGGGCTATTCCTTGCCACTGGGTGACCATTTGGCACAGGCCACCAGAGAGAAAATATGGCGAGGGGAGTATGTTGATATCTTCTCACTCCTAAACAGGGAGCCCACCAAGGAAGAGAGGGAGGGGCAGGATGAGAAGGATAAGGAACAGGCACGTCGTCGCAAGCCACCACGGACGTGGGCCAACTGGCTGCCGGCTTACCTCATCTACATGGCGGTGTACCTGAGGGCCCGGCCGGATCTGGCAATTCCGATGGTCCAGTATTTGGACAATATCTATCGGGCGATGGTTGATTTTCCGGGCCCGTCGTGGTTGGCTTATGACGAGGAATTCCGTATGCGAATTCCCCTGCATCCTGAGATGAGGTGGGATGAGCCATGCCAGAGGCTTTGGCTTCTGTACATGACGCCCACGCGCCCCGCGCCAGGGGAAAGATACCATTGTGGACATGCGGCCCAGCGAGTGGCTCCAGCGCAGGTTCCCCGCCAAGTGGCGGGGCAGGGGGTTCCAGCCCGCCTGCTGTGCTGGACTTTCTCGTCTAATGGTTCATGCAATAAGAAGAATTGCAAGTACAGACATGAGTGTCCCACCTGTGCGGGCCCCCATGCAGCCTCTGCCTGTCCCAGGCCTGGAGGGACGCGGGGCAGAGGGAGGGGCGGACAGTGGGCTGGCAAGACTGCCGCAGATGGAGCTGGTTCACCGAAAGGCTCCCTCCCCAATTAATGTGGACATGCTGGAGCGTTGGCTCGCATTGTACCCGAAGGGGGAGGATGCAGATTATCTCCTTCAGGGCTTTAGACAGGGGTTCCGTATTCCTTTCATGGGTGATAGGTCCCCTCAGGATGCCCCCAACCTTTTGTCCCTTAGGGGGAGGGAGGAGGTGGCTGCCACCAGCATTAATAAGGAGGTCAATGCGGGCAGGGTCGCTGGCCCTTTCCCTGCACCCCCGTTCACTAACCTCAAGGTATCGCCCCTGGGCTTGGTTCCCAAGAAGTCACCAGGCGAGTTTCGACCGGCCGATCGGTCAATGATGCTATCCTTGACGACCTTTGCTCTGTCAGGTATACATCTTTTGACAACGCGCTGCGCATGGTGCGCTCATGTGGCCCGGGTGCGCTGCTGGCTAAGTGCGACATTAAGTCGGCTTTTCGCCTCTTGCCAGTGCGCCCGGGCGACTTTGAATTGCTGGGTTTCAAATTTAGGGGCGAATATTATTTTGATAAGGCCATGCCTTTTGGCTGTTCCATATCATGCTCGGCTTTCGAGCGTTTCAGTACCTTCCTAGAGTGGGCTTTCGTCCGCAGGTCAGGGTCCCGGTCTGTAGCCCATTACCTGGATGACTTTTTATTCGGGGGTGAACGGGGCTGGGACACGTGCACACGTCTCCTCAACACATTTCAGACGCTAATGGAGGAACTCGGTGTCCCTTTAGCGCCCGAAAAGACCGAGGGCCCATCTACACAGCTAGTCTTCCTGGGGGTGGAGATTGACACGATAGCGCAGGCGTCTAGGTTACCGCGGGATGAGGTGTCAAGGATAGTGGCCCTTATCTCGGACTTGTTGGCCAAGCGCAAGGCATCACTGAGGGAACTGCAGGTGCTGCATGGCCACCTTAATTTCGCCTGCAGAGTGGTCGCACCGGGCAGGGCTTTTGCCCGGCGCTTGTGCGACGCTATGGCAGGATTATCCAGGCCTCACCATAGGGTTAGGCTTACCCGGGGTATCAGGGCAGACATGCTTGTCTGGTTACAGTTCCTGAGGGAGTTCAATGGGGTCTCATTTTGGAGGCATGACCTCCTGGCTTCCCCTCAATTTCAGATTCAGTCTGATGCCTCGGGATCCCTGGGTTATGGGATGTACTTCAATGGGAAGTGGGCCTATGGTGGGTGGCCACCGGCCTGGGCAGGCACGGGTCGCCTGCGTGATCTCACGTATCTGGAATTTTTCCCTATCCTGGGTGCTTTGATGCTATGGGGCCAGGAGTGGTCCAACTCGGTAGTGCATTTCTGGTGTGACAATGCGGCCGTGGTCCACATTGTAAATGCACAGACTTCTAAATCGCCCAGGGTTATGGATCTAGTGCACCAATTTGTGTTGCGCAGCCTGCGCCTCAACGTACTGTTCAGGGCCAGGCATGTCCCAGGGGTTAATAATGATATTGCTGACGCTTTGTTCCACCTACAGATCTCCCGGTTCCGTGCCTTGGCCCCGGATGCGGAGGAATTTCCCTCGCCACTCCCGGAGGAGATATGGACCATTGGCAAGGAGAGGTGAACCGGGCGATTGGCCTGTCACTAGCCCCATGCACCCGTAAGGCGTATCACCACGCAATTAACTCTTTCAGGGCATTCTGTACTCAATTTCAATTGCCAGGAACCTGGCCGATCCCGGTAACCCATGTTCTGCGGTTCATGGTTTACCTGCATTCTCAGGGCCTTGCACCTCGCACCATAGCATCTAAGCTTTCAGCGTTGGCTTTCATGGCCAAGGTGGGGGGTCATGTGGACAGCACCTCTGACTTCCGTGTGAGACATGTTTTGGAGGGGTGGGTGCGCGAGCGCGGGCGTTGCCCGGACGACCGCCACCCGATTTCCCCAGGGGTCCTTACCCAGTTGGCCCGGGGCTGGCCTCGCCTCTGTTTTGATGCATATGAGGCAGCCCTGTTCCATGCAGCCACAACGGTGGCATTTTTTGGAGCGCTCCGCATCAGCGAGCTTGTGATGCTGTCTAAGGCGGATGCAAGTCGTAGGGCACTGGAACTCGAGGATGTCTGTGTAGCCAAAGACTGGGCTCAGTTGAGGATACGTTCCTCTAAGACCGATCAGCATGGCGTCGGCAGTGGTGTGCGACTGCTACGGTGTTCTTTGGCAGAATTCTGTCCGGTTGGTGCCCTACATGATTTCCTGGCACTGCGTGGCACGCACCATGGCCCGTTTTTCTGTCACCAAGATGGGTCTCCCCTTACTAAATTTCAATTTTGGAAGGTGACGGTCAAAGCGCTGGCCAGTGTGGGCCTCCCAGGCGCCCGCTATGGCACTCATTCATTCCGTATAGGGGTGGCCTCGACCGCTGCGGCTTTTGGGTACTCAGGGGCTGACATACGTAACATGGGACAGTGGGGATCGCAATGTTTTCAATTTTATGTGCGCCCACTCCTCCCGTGAGTACCAACCCGGTCACCTTACCTACTTTCCCTCATTTTTTCCTTTACAGACCCGGGGTGTCGTATTACACCGGTGACAGTATGGCTGGTGGGCCATAGCTACGTGCACAGGGCAGCGCGTTATGCTGCGGCGACAGAGTGGGGACCCCAACTGGGACTGGGTGCATACGCAAGTCTCACATGGCATGGTAAGCCTGGGATGTTATGGCGGGAGCTGCTGCCTTTCCTTTTTTCAGGCCAGAATGCTGACCCGCCTGACATTCTGATCATACACCTGGGGGGCAATGATTTGGGCCAGGTCACCGGCTTGTCGCTGAAGCATGCGATTTGCGAGGACCTCGCCTACCTGCATTACGTCTGGCCCGCCACAACCCTTGTTTGGTCGGACATGGTCCCGCGCCATTCCTACAGAGGGGACCTCCTGGCCCTTGACCGCGCTAGACGCATGGTGAATAGGGCAGTGGCGCATTTCCTTGTCGACAGGGCTTGGGGGAGGGTCAGTCGTCACCCCGCTATTAGCCTCCAAAGTTATGACTTGTATGCAGGGGATGGGGTCCATCTGTCGCGAGGAGGTATGGTCCTCCTGTTGGGTGATTGGCGAGCAGGCCTGTTGACCGAGCTGACGGTCTGGGGGGGGGCGTCGAGCCTTCTTTGAAGCCCCTCCGTGTGGCGGGTAGCACTGGTAAGGTAAACATTATGACCCACAGGTATCCGGCAAGTTCGCAATTGACTGGACAACACTAGACAGGCATAAGTTGGTTAAACGTTGTCCGGTCAACGACGAACTAGGCGACGGGGTGATGGCTATAGCTAGACAGCATGCATCACCCCGTGATTTTACGGATATGCGTCAGAGGGTGGGGTCATTAGTTAGATATTGACTACGGTCAATAATTTGTTTGTTGTCAACAAACAAATTGATACAAATGGATACATTGTAGCAATTGCCGTTGGCAATTTTGGGTGGTACCTTACCAGTGTTACTTCGGCCTGCTTGCCTTAAGAATTATGATTGGTCAATTACCAATAGAAATTTATAATTCGGACTAGGGCATGAATCAATAAATGTGGCCCAATGCCGTTATCCACTTTCATTGGTGTCTGAGTCCTTTATTGGGGGGTGCGCCTGCAAACATCTATCTCACTTGACTGCCAAAGTGGTAAAAGAGGAAGTAAAGAGAAGAAGAAAGGTACAATCAGATAGTAGGAAAGGCAAGTGTTTGGTTGCACTCAATGAAGCCACTCTTTTGTGGTCCAGCTTGTTGCAGATCAGGGTCAAGCTGAAGCACTATTCCATGTATGTAATGCAGTCATCAGGTAATACATCACACTGGACCACACTGCAAGCCATATATATAATTTTGGGCTATGGCTTGCAGTGTGGTCCATACATATGTGTGTGTGTGTGTGTGTGTGTGTACACACACACACACACACACCTGTGTGATCAAACTGTAATACTTGTTTTGTGTGAAATAATAGAAGAAAGCATGCTAGAACTTTCCCACTGCTCATTTGTAGCAAAATTAGGGTTTGCTATAACCCAAGGACTGCAGTGGCTTAGTGGTTAAGACGTTGAACTTCACGACCTGAAGGTCGGCAAGTTGACAGTTTTTGAGACCTGAATACTGCACAACAGAGTGAGCTCCCATCTCTGTCCCAGCTCCTGCCAACCTAGCAGTTCGAAAGCAAGAAATTACAAGTAGATAAATAGGTACCGCTTTGGTGGGAAGGCAAACAGCATTCCATGCACTCCGGTGTCAAGGCATGCTTGCCACATGTCCATGGAAATGTCTGCAGACACAGATTACACTGGCTCTTCGGCTATACACAGAGATGAGCACTGAACCCTAGAGTTGGATACAACTGGCTTTCAAGCAAGGGCAACCTTTACCTTTTCCTTATCTGTAGCCCTGACTCCAGATACTTGCAGATAAACTAGCCCTAGAAATTCTAGTCCCGAGGGCTCACAAAACAACCACTTTGTGAGTCATACTCCAAAGGTGAAGAGGTATTTTGTCAATACCTTTTCTTCTTGCCCCACACTATTCTGCCTGGTATATGCATGTGTGAATAAACTGTTTCCTAGCAATCAATATTAGTTCTACTCATTAACAATGCAATGACCCCATATTACGATTGGTGAGATATCATTATTTGCTCTAGGTGTAGTCTGTTTTAGAAGAAGGTGTTGACTAGTTCTGAAATCTTATAGTTCAAAGACATCCATAAATAATCCTTCATAATAATAACTCGGAAAAATTCTAGGATACCTCAGTTCCAAATTCACAGTGAACCCTTTTCAAGATCAGCTCTCTGGAAGTCCAAACTAAAATTAGTACTCAATGATTTTATCTGTCTTTATCTATTGAAGAAGTGTAAACCTGTAAATACTGACAAAAATAATGACATCTGACATCATAAAGATTAACAAGCTTATTACAGCATCAGCTTTTCTGGATGTAATTGTTAATCTTTAAAGTGCTACTGGGCTTTCGGTTGTCTTTTGCTGCAACCAACTCACATGCTACATCATATGTGCACATTTAGGGTTGGTGAGCCAATTTATCCCTTGAACAATTGATCTCCCCTTTGTATACATTCTGCATTTTCTGCAAGTTAGAAAGACATCTGTTTGATGTATTTTAGATTCTTGCATTGAGCCTGGGGTGGGACTTGATGAACTTATCAGCCACTTCAAACTCCATTATTCTATGATTTTATTATTCTGAATTCCAGTTAGGGTGGATAAAAGGGGATATTTTGGCCCATGTCTGGTTGTAATCCCCTAGTTCAGTGATGGCAAATCTTTTAGAGACAGAGTGCCCAAACTGCAACACAACACCCACTTATTTATCACAAAGTGCCAACATAGCAACAGGAGGAAGGAAACACTCCCATTGGGCTGCTGGGCAGAGGGGCAGGGGAACTCTGTGCTGGGGGAGGGAGGAAGCACTCCCATTGGACTGCTGGACAGAGGGGTGGGGCAAGCTATGTGCTGGGGTGACTGCACAGGTGCCCACAGAGAAGGTTATGAGTGCCACCTCTGGCATGTGTGCCATAGGTTTGCCACCACTGCCCTAGTTACAGCTTCCCCATACATACCTGTCAAGCGCGGCTCCAGACAATACAGGACCTGCACAGAACCGTTCTGCGCAGGTCCCTTCTATGCACGCGTAGAAGCCTTCTATGCATGCGTAGAAGGGTTCTGTGCATGTCCCTTCTACGCATGCATAGAAGCCTTCTATGCATCCCCTTCTGTGCAGAACCCTTCTATGCATGCATAGAAGGCTTCTACGCATGCGTAGAAGGGACCTGCGCAGAAGGGATGCACAGTAACTACTCCCACCACCGCCAAATTACGGGATAGTGATGGCTCCAGGCGGGAAATGAAGAAAAGCGGTACAAAATTACGGGAAATCCCGGGCAATACGGGATACCTGACAGGTATGTGCCCGTAGGCTTTATCTAGGGAAGTAGAGGGATTTGATTAGGCTTTTAGCTCCCCCATGTGCCGTTTTAGGCCTGGGGGAATTTTCCCCCAAAAAATTAAATCTTCTCTAGTTTCCACTAATGATCTCTGTGTCCTAAAACAGCTCAGAGGGAAGGAAAATATTATCAGAATTATTTAATATAGTTAGGGACAGAATTTTATTAATACCTTACTAATTTATTAATTCATATATTATTTAATTATTATATATGATTAATTAATATTAATATAGCTGGGAAACTCAACCTCCCCACATCATTTGGAGGACGCTGAATAGGCTGACTGTTGGAGTTCCTCAATGTAATACCGACATGTTCAAGTGGGGGCTGCTGGCAGACAACATCATGCTGTGGGAATGTGGAGAGATACAGAATCTGGCTCATTTGCTGGTCTGCCAATTACTACCAGAAATATGTACCAATGACAATTTAATTTTGGCCAACAACAAAGGCAAGTAAGTGGCTTCACTTTGGCAGTCCAGGGTTTGATCTGGAGATGAAAAATAAATAGATATTAATTATTTAATATAGTTAGGAATAAGATTTAGGGTTATTAGATTCATAGATGAATGTTATTTTTTTTAAAAAAATTCAGAAACCTTTATTGGCATTACATCCAGCACTACAGTGGTGAACGCATCGCAGGCAGCTGATACAAGGTGTGGTACAAATAAAATCATGGGGAACCTGGGATCAACTACTACTTCTAGGGTGGAGTTTAATAGCACACATTAAAAAAAGCAGCCACTCTATACATAAAATCAGTAGAATCTTTTTTTAAAAAATCAACAGGATGAATCTGGAAGTCTGCTGAAATCTGTCAAAAGAGGTTTTTAAATTTTAAGGCGGATTTCCTCACAATATGGGGAATAGAAATGGACAAGAATAACCATTTTGGCTCTTTTGGCCTCACAGCGGGGATTAATGTTATAAATCAACAGGGGGAAACGTTATTATATTAGATTTAGACATTGTTGGTGGCTGCTAGCAGATCTGACTATACACTTTTATTTGTTCAAGAAACCAAAAGTGGCATTCTTCTAAGAAGGTGAATGATTAGATAAATACTTTCTGATACAGTTATTCTCGAAGGTTCTCAATAGGAAGATCTATGACAGTCCCCTTTACACGTCTGTCCTCCAGTGCTACAGATGCGTAGACTGCTTTTTTTGTATAAAGGCTGAAATTTAACTGTAACTGAAGCCCTATTTAAGTACGGTAGCATATAGCATGTACTCATCAGTGATACAATTTAGCCAATGCTCTCCTGACATGGAGGGTAATGAATGCAAAGATTTCCCGCTGTCTGTGTATACTCTTCATATGAATTAGGATCTTGGAAAAACAGGGACATGATTCATATGTACAATGTATATAGGCAGCGGAATACCTGCACTTTAGATAATGAAACTGGAAATGGAAGGGGTAGGGCTAGATTACTCCTTTCCAATGGTTTTACATGTATCTGTTTTATATAATGCCTTAACTGATCTTTTGTGAAACACAGGATTAGAAAGCTGAATTTGAGCTTTGTAAAATAGTGGTGCTTTGTGATGACACTATCTGTGGAAATCTTTTGAGAGACTGGTGGAATTGTTGGCTTTTTAAAGTGCTTCTGCAGAACTTAAGCTGCTCTTTTAGCCTGTATAATATATCTGTGAATAAAACAAAAATTACAAAAATTCAAGAGCTTCCTGTGTCTAAAAAAAGAGACCACGTCCAGGTTAAGTGTGGCACTTTAAAGGTCACCCTTGGTCAAAAGCCAGCCGTATCCGACTCTAGGTTTCAGTGCTCATCCTGTTTATAGCCAAAGAGCCAGCACTGTCTGCATCTACAGATGTTTCTGTGGACATGTGGCAGGCATGCCTCAACACCAAAGTGCACAGAACACTGTTTACCTTCCTGCTGAAGTGGTCCCAATTTATCTACTTGGAATTTTTTGCTTTCAAACTACAGGGTTGGCAGGAGCTGGGATAGATATGGGAGCTCACTCCATCATGCAGTACCCGGGAATCACCCGGGAATCAAACTCCGACCTTCCAGTCAGTGAGTTCAGCATCTTATGAATATGTTATTACTCACAGAAACATTGGAATTCATCTTCCTGCAGCCCATGGGCCAAATGCGGCCCACAGTGCCAATTCATGTGCCCCCCCCTGCCTCCAACACACCAGCAATGCCATGTGGTGGAGGAAGGGCAAAATGGCCATCTGACCCCCAAAGCTGTCTGAGGGAGTGTGACCTGGCCCCTGGCTTTAGAAGGTCGAGAACTCCTGATCTACTTCATTTTGTTGCTCAGAGATTGACCAAATGTGACACTGGGCAGCTGCCCTGGAAATTAGAATAGTTGTAAAATCCGGGTAGAACGGCGAAAACGTTTGCACAATAACTCCGTTCACTGACAGGAAATTGAAAAATAAAATATACTCATAAACCAAAAATTATCTTTAGATCTCAAAAAGTTTACTTTCACAGTTCTTCAAAAACTCTAATGTACTTTATCTTCAGTATTTCAAAAATAAAATCATTTAACCTATCAGGTAAGTGTATTTTTGTAACACAAAAACTTGGAAACACTCTTCCCTCCATAGAAAATCCGATAATTCTCTTTTCAGTTACTTTCATCAGGAAAGGAAGACTTCTTATTTCACGAAAAAATTGTTTCTGTGAATAACAGAATAATAACATTCATTATATTATAACAAATCTTACCCCCTTAAACATTTTGTGATCTAAAGATAATTTTTGGTTTATGAGTATATTTTATTTTTCAATTTCCCTTCAGTGAACGGAGTAACTGGAAATTAGAATGCCACAGGGAAGTAAAAATGAACTATATTCTATAATAGTCTGCCATCCTTACATACTGATTCCAGGCATATTTTGTCAGCTTCTACTGATCACAAATGAGGGTAATTGCATTTAGTCCTACATCCCAACCTAAGTTCTTAGACGTACATTTGTTGCTTTAAAGGTTAAACACTCTTTAGATTGTTTCTAGATGGTGTTCTGACACAGGTCATTTAACGCTGTTCAATCCCTCCATTCCACTCATAATTTATGAAGTACTTGGCCATTTTTAGGGGAAACACCAAAGTATTCTGCCAGGTGTCTTTTGATTTCAAATAAGACCATCTGTCATCTGTACTAGATAGAATTTGTATAGGTACTTAATATGTTTCTGTGTTCAGTCTATGCTAGTTTATTACCTGTCAACAACTCCCTTTTTCCAAACACCGCCCACTGGCTGCGTACATTCCTACACCTTAAAGGATATGATAAAAGGAAGAAGGTTCCCTCGGCCAATTCAGAAAAACTTAGTGTACGAGCCATACAACTGACTTTGCAAATTTTGCAGGAGCAAAGCTGAGGAAGCAGAATGAGCAAAACTGCTGGTAAGTACAAAAGGAAATGTTGCTTCTGTTTGAATTCATGTCTTCCTCTTTGCAGTTCTGTGATACCTCTGGGTAAAATAATCGAAAACAGCATGCTGCCAGAGTTAAATAATGTTACTTGTTAATGGTAACTTAGGCCATGAAGTTCATACCTTGCTCAATCAGCCTCAATCAAATAAGGCTGTAATTTGCCTCTTCGTTTTAGGCAGTCTTTTTTTAAAAAATTGGTACAAGGAATGTCATTTATATTAAAAAGCTACTGGAGTCATTGAAGAGACTCCAACCTTATAGTCAGGTTACAATGGTTTGCCCCTTTTTGTTCCTTTTCAGCCTGTCTAATACTTTTGTTATGGTCATGTCAATATTAATTGAAAGTTCTGTGCCATAGTTTGGCATAGCTGCCAAGGTAATGAGAAGTGTGGCTGAAATACATCTCACAAGCCAATGCTGAATTTTGATGGATTTCATTGTTTGTTTGTTTTTGAAAAAATAGACACATTCTGCACCAATATTAATATGATTGTTAATAATTGGTTATTGATTCAGCAAGAGTGATTCAACTAGCCTGTCATTATTTGAGCTTCAACTCCTTTAACAGTTTTATAAACAAATTTCTCCAGTCTTCTGGCTTGGCACTCAGCATAACCACTGCTAAGAGCTTGTCCATTAGACGCAAAACGTACCTGATTTAGCATTGTTCCTTCCTGTTATTTTTCCTGATGGTCAGAATAAATATGATCAGTTCAGTGCTTCACTGTCTGCCGTCCTTTGGTTTTCTATCTCCCTGGGAGACACCTATTATTTTGAAAAGGCCTTTGTTGTAGGAGTGGAGCTTAGTGCTACAATGCTTGCTGTGCAGAGTTCATATTTGTATCACAGGTTCCTACTTCGGAAATATCTAATTAACTCTTTAAGTTTGAAAAGAGGGCCTGAATGGTGAAGCTGCAGTGAGGAAGTTGTTTATAAGAATTTTCTTCCTTGAGAGCAATTTTTTGGGACCTAGCTTTTGATAGATAGATAGATAGATAGATAGATAGATAGATAGATAGATAGATAGATAGATAGATAGATAGATAGATAGATCTTTATTGTCATTGTCCTGTACAGAACAATGAGATTGGGGGGGGGGGAACGCTTATCAACCCAACAAAACCTAAACAAAATACAACTATACAAAATTATCAACATACTCCCACCCCACATATACACATTTAACCCCTACTTTTGCAGTGTAATGTAGACACCAATCTTGTTAAACCTCAGTTCCTTTCAGGATGGACCTCCCTATCTCTCCTCATTTGCTACACCATCTTTGCCCATCTGGATAAGACCTCAGTGTGCCTGTTAAAGTTACTTCAGTTTTTATTATCACATTTCTTTTAAATATGTTTCCATGTGCCCAGTTCGGTTTCTCCAAATACTTATCCAAACAATGCAGGTGTGTATGCTTTGCATTTGTGCATCCCTGCATATGTGAATACAGTAAAACCCGACTTACAAATGCCTCGAGTCACATAAAATTCGACTTACATAATGATTTTATGCTAAAACCATGTCCCGATTTACACAATTTCCTATGGGTTTGCTTCGAGTTACGTAAAAATTCATTTCCCTATGGGTTTGCTTCGATTTACATTAAAAATTCATTTTTCCTATGGGTTTGCTTCAAGTTGCGTAAAAAAATTGATTTAAACAAAAGCCTACGGAACAGACTTTTTTTCATAAATAGGGGTTTTACTGTACTATGTTGTTATTGGAACTTGCCTCATAAATTATTTCTCTTCAAACAAAGTCTAGATATCCAATTGCCCCTTTCTTGGTGTGTCACCTGTTAGTAGGTGTGCTCTTCTTCAATGATATTTTTAATCCTTTGTGTTAAGTGGTAGTTTAAGAAGGCTGAGGTAAAAGCACCTGAATTAGTGCTTGGCCTTTGGATTTTTTTTTTTTACAGTGATCAGAAAACTCGAGGCTCAGTACATGCCTCTCCTCCAACTTTCTGTACTTTTGAGTAGAGTTCAGCTCAACAGTGATTCCCAATAGAGCTTTCATTTCCATGTCAGAGACTCCAAGTTGGAAACCTTTAAGTACTCTAGATCCAAAAGTAAGCTTTTTAAAATGGAGGTGACAGGAAAATTGCCATGACGAAGTTGGTTCGTCATCTCTTTCAGCTTCTGCCTTCTAGAAGAAGATATCTTAACCTATAAAATCGAGGGTTAACCGTTGGAACTTTGCATAGTCTCCTTAGCCAGGCCCTACTAGCCTGCACTCACCATTCATGCACACGCCCGAACTGGGTACGCAGGTAAACGCAAGATTGAGAAATGCGCCCGTGGGGCAAGAGCCCCACAAACGCAAAAAAAAAAACTCCGTCTTTAAGGAGAAGAAACCAAGTGGTTTCTTCTCTTTAAAAACGGAGTTGTTTTAAGGAGGGGTGGGGAAATCGATCCACTCTCCCTGGTCTCCTGGGTCCATAAGGGTTGGGGGGACATACCCCTTTTGTCCCCAAACCTCCCAACCCCAGAGGAGCCAGCGGAGAGGGGGGTCGCAACCCCCCACCCACTGATATTAAAGGGGAAACCCCGATCTACTTTCACAACTCCACACAATCAAAGCATCATAACACAATAAAGCCCCCCTCCCCACCACCTAGCCCACCCTTGCTATCCCCCACCAACCACGCCCCCTCCCCACCACCTAGCCCACCCTTCCTAACCCCCAATGACCATGCCCCCTCCCCACCACCTAGCCCACCCTTCCTAACCCCCACCGACCACGCCCCCTCCCCACCACCTAGCCCGCCCTTCCTAACCCCCAACGACCATGCCCCCCTTCCCACCACCTAGCCCACCCTTCCTAACCCCCACCAACCACGCCCCCCTCCACACCACCTAGCCCACCCTTCCTAACCCCCAATGACCACGCCCCCCTCCCCACCACCTAGCCCACCCTTCCTAACCCCCAACGATCATGCCCCCCTCCCCACCACCTAGCCCACCCTTCCTACCCCCAACGGCCACGCCCCCTCCCCACCACCAAATAAATAAATATTTTTTTAAAAATTACTAAAAACACAGTCAAAAACATCCAAAATACACAAAAACAAACAAAAACACCAAAAACAATAGGAAATAAACAAAAACACAATCAAAAACAAAACAAACAGACAAAAAATACAAATCCCAACCAACCCCCCCACACACACACACACACACAAAAGAAAGAAAACAAGCAAACTTACCAAAAGATGTCCTACCTCCATGAGGACCAGAAAATAAATGAATAAAGAAAGAGACTACTTACCAGAAGAAGCTCCCCCCAGAGGCCAGGAGAGAAAAAACAGTCAAAATACAATAACCCCTACCAGCACCACCTGCTGGCCACAATAGTAAAAACAATTCAAAAACATAACACAAATTCACAATTTTACACAAAAGGTCACACCAATAAAAACAAGTCAAAAAATTACACTAACACACACTTTAACACAAATCACAAACATATGTCAATAAAATACAATAGAAACTGCTGAGTTTTAACTCAAATTAAAACCCAAAACATCTAAACACATTTTAAAAACATTGAATGTAAAAAACATTTACTTTTACATTATTAAAATTATTACCTACGGTACAACTAATTAAAAAAATTCAAAAAATTAAAACATTATTTGCTTACATAAAAGAATTTGAAAAAATTATATCATACTTTGTTCTTTTATTAATCCTAAAAAAACCCAAAAAAAGCAGATCACAGTTAATAACAGCCAAGCCAAAAATATTTTACATAAATAAACATTTTAAAAATTAAAATTACAGACTAAGCAATTTTTAAAAAACATTAACACAATTTAACCTTTGAACACAATTTAAAACAGCCCGGCAACGCCGGGCAACCTCTGCTAGAAGGGTCATAAAGACCAGGACCAGCTGCTTGAGAAAAATGTTCTACCCAAAAGTGGTTCTGGCTTGGAATGCAGTGAAATGCAGTTTATGAGGGAGCTTCTGTATATAGTATTTAAAGTTTTTAGAGTTTTAGAGTCTTAGAGTTTTAGAGCTTTTTAGGGATTAAATGTGTATATGTGGGATGGGAGTATGTTGATAATTTTGTATAGTTGTACATATTTTGTTTAGGTTTTGTTGGGTTGATAAGTGGTTTTTCAATTTCATTGTTCTGTGCAGGGCAATGACAATAAAGATTTATGTATCTATCTTTCTATCTTGGTTAATCAGGGTTCATTTCCTGAGTTGCCCTAGGACAAGAGGGCGGGATATAAATCCAGGTTCAGTGTCCTTTAGAATGAATAACAGCTAACTTTCTTCATTTACTGTTTTATTTTGTCCATCTGATCACATCTCAGTTTAGAGGCAATTCATCAATGATCCTCCAGCCTCACTTAACAGGAAGCAACAGAACAGCCAGAATCAGAAAACATTTAACGAAAAGCAGTTGAAAAGCTTCAACAGCACTTAGGTATTAATACTAGTGTTGCTTTTGTAGTTTATTGCAGAACAGGCAATCATGTCTGCAAAAATATGGGAGTACAACAAAGAAAGTACAGTGGACCCTTGCTTAAGAAACAGCTCGCCTAACACAAAATTCACATAACAAAAGGAAATCCATAGAAAATAGTGGCTCGGTTAACACCCCCCCCCCGAAATGGATTAATTGGTTTTCAATGCATTTCTATGGGAAACCATGTTTTGGTTAACAAATTTTGGTTTTCAGTTCATTCCTATGGGAAACTGTGTTTTGGTTAACAATTTTTGGTTTTCAATGCAGTCGCTTCGGTGAGTAGGGCGGCATACAAGTCTAATAAATGAAATGAAATGAAATTCCTTTGGGACATTGCATTCAATGCATTCATATTGGAAATTCGCTTTACAAATTTTTTGTAGTACAAAAGGTCCTGGAGAATGCATTAAATCTGTTACGCGAGGGTCCACTGTACTGGAAAGCCATTATTTAACATCATAATATGTAAATTGCCTGTTGAAAATACAAGTAGATAACAAATGCAATGAAAGGAGTTAATATGCTGTTGAAATGCTGCATCATATGAGCTGGATAGTTATGGAACCTGTGTAAGGAAATATTCGGTACCTCCTTTAATCAAGCAGCAGCCCCACTTGTGTTAATAGGCGCTTTCTGTAACTGCTTAAACAAATATTGCATGGAACTACATGGAATATAAAATCTCGAACTGTGTGTAACAGGATAGTCACTTCTGTGTTTCAAATTTATGTTTCAAGAATCATAATTCAGTTCTCAAGTGGCACATGGTTAGGAACTTGACTCTGCCTCAAAGGAGGTTGGATTAAAGTGAAATATTCCAATTTCTCGAAAAAGCAAAAAGCCAGGATATTATTGATAGTTGAAATCTATTCAGCGATAGGACTTACTGAGTTCGATGGGCTAACTCCCAGGCAAGTGGATACCAGTAACAATGGTAAACATGAAATATGAGAAGCAAGTCAAAAAAGGTTTTGTTGATCAAAATGCCTATAGCATTAACAGGAGACATACTCTGATGAGCAAGTTATACATGCGTGACTAAGTAAAGAAAAGAAATTCCTCTCATATGTATTATTCCCACTGCCAAATTATTAGCTTCTATTTCCTTTTCGTTTTGTTTGCTCAACAGATAACAAAAATGTCAGAAATTTCCATTTTACTTCATTGAAGATGAACCAGACCAGTTTTATGAGTAATTCCATTGAAATTGTTGCAGGAGTAGAAAATTCCTGTGGCACCTTCTGTCTTTGGAGCTTTCTTTCAGGGCTGACATTAAAAAAAATGGTTTTATAGAAGCCTAGTTATGTATCAGGTTAAATTTTATCATTTGCATTGACATCAGTTTTTTTTAAAAAAAGCGTTTAAAGGTGGCTTTGATACACACCCCATTTTCAGGCTAATTCATTGTTTTTTTCAAACTGAGTGCTCTTTAGGCCACTATGATCATAAACAGGATCTGACACATGATGACTGCAGCATATAGGGCAGAGTGTCTTAGACCTACACTTTCCTAGTGTGATTGTTACAAACCACACACCCTGTAGCTAGCAGAGATAGAATAAAAGCTTTCTTTGGTCTCAGAAGTTTAAACCTCCTACATTTGCGTAATCTATACCAAATAAAAATAGAGAAGATGCTCAGGGTTAATATTTGCAAAACACTAATACTGACATCACTGCAAGTAGTGCATTAAGTGTAACATTTGATTTAGGATCTCAGGATCAGGCTAGAGGAAGTTTTGAGCTTAATGCAGAAACTGACCGCAATTTACCATTCCAGTGATATATTTCCTCCAGTGATAATAATAATAATAATTTCATGTCAGAAATTATTCTGGGTTGAAAGGATTTTTGCTGGAGTAACTCAGCTCAGGGGATGCCTGGATGAGGCTTTTTTCATGTCCCCAAGGTCTTTTCCCATCGAAGTGGTCCAGTGATGCACTCCAAAAAAAATTACTACCACTTCTGTGGATGGGGCCAAATCTGTGGGCATGGCCAATGCAATGGGGTATGGAGGTTGGCGTGGCCAGCCAGGTGGGCATGGCCCGGGGGAATTTCGGCTACCGGTTCTCCCAAACAGGACAGAACCTGCTTCAGTGCATCACTGAAGTGGTCCCTATTTCTCTACTTGCAATTTCTTGCTTTCAAACTGCTAAGTTGACAGGAGTTGGGACAGAGATGGGCACTCAGTCCATCATGCAGTACCTGGGTCTTCCAGCTAACAAGGTGAGCTTCTTAATCACTAAGCCACCACAGCCCCTTCCTCCAGTGATGTATTTCATCTAGTCTGAGCAACGAGACATGCAAGCAAGGTCCATGTTTACCTTCTGACAACCAATCACAAAATAAAGCAAGCTAATTGGAAGGATACGGAATGTGAGCAAAGCACTAGGACATGCCTTTGACTCCTTGAGGGAGCTTCAGCTGGAGGTGGGAGCTCAGTGCATACCTGTCAAGTACCCCGTATTGGCCGGGATTTCCCCGTAATTCAGTCCTCTTCCCGGCTGCACGTTTTAAAAAATATTTTCCCTTTTTTTTTTAAGAATGGGCAACCTTTACCTAATAACAGAAAATCCCTGAATGGTATTGGTATTCAAATTTGCTGTGAGGTTTTGGCCCTGTTTATGCAAGTTCTTAGTAAAGGTCTTCCTTGCTCAAAAGCCAGTCATATCCGACTCTAGGGTGCAGTGCTTATCTCCATTTACCGCCAAAGAGCCAGTGCTGTCTGTTTGCAGACATTGTCATGGTCAGGTGGCAGGCATGACTAGAGCCCAGCAAGTCACGTGGTCAGATTTGGCCATACCCACAGATTTGACCACTCCCATAGATTTGGCCATGCCCACTGAGGTACCTCGCAACAGTGTTTCCCTGATTTTCAAATCCAAAACTTGACAGGTATGGCTCAGTGGCCTCTCCAGCTCCCTTCTGTTTACTGATGGAAAAAGACAGTAAACCAGGCCACCACACCAAGCATACCTTCTCCACAATTGGGATGCTGGGGAAATGGAATGTAGCTTCTCTGCAGGCAGTGATTAAGCAAGATTGAGTGGGATCCTAAATCCATTCTTTCCCCACACTTAGCACCATAGTTTTCACAGACATTATTAAGCACAGGAGAGCCAGGGATCTTATAACTGTAGGTTAAGGTAGATCGACAGACATCAGGCTTATGGAAATTCCTTTCTCTTTTTTCAAAAAGGATGCACCAAGTATAGGTCTCCTTTGCTCAAAAAGCCAGTTGTGTCTGACTCTACTGGGTGGTGCTCATCTACATTCAGCCAAAGAGCTAGCACTGTCTATGTCTGCAGACATTTCCATGGTCATGCGGCAGGCATGACAAGACACCGAAGTTCATGGAACACTGTTACCTTTCCTGCTGAAATAATACCTATTTATCTACTTGCAATTTCTTGCTTTCGAACTACTAGGTTGGCAGTTGCTGGGACAGACGATAGGAGCTCAGTCCATCACGCAGCACTCGGGTCTCAAACTGTTGACCTGCCAATCTTCCAGTCGTCAAGCTCAGCGTCTTAACCACTAAGCCACTGCAGTCCTTGCACCCAGTATAACCAGATACTGTACTAATACCAGAGGAAGGGAATCAATAGAATAAGTTGCCTATTGTAGCCCAGCCATCCTATGCAATATATACACATCTCCATTAAATAACTCTAGATCAGCTCTTTGAATGCAACATTTTTTTAAAAAAGATCAATGACACAAAATCTAGTTAAAGGTGATGAATCAGTACTCACATCATACAAATGAAAAATGCAAGGCAAGAGACAGATGTGCGAATAATTATGAAAGGGGTGTGTGTTTTTTGCTGTTAAATTATTGGAAATCAGACTCGCTCGCCAATCTACTGCACATCATGCAGAGGTTTTATCAGTGGATTGCAACTGATCTTTGGGGTATTTATGGCTTAGACCATAAGGACCATGGGATGGGACTACTCCTTTATTTAAATCAGGAGTTCTCTACCTTTTTAGGCCAGGGGCTGGGTCATGCTCCTTCAGACAGCTTCCGGTGCCGGATGACCCTTTTCTCCTTCCTCCACCACATGGTACTTCCCTGTGTGGTGGAGGCAGTAGGGGGCCACATGAAATGGTGCCACAGGCCACATCTGACTCACGGGCCACAGATTGAGAATCCCTGAATTAAACGGACAAAAGAATATTACTTTGTATGTTGCTTTCAATTTCTCAGGACACTCTTAAAGACAGTCACTCTAAAAATGACACCCCTTAATCCCCCCCCCCCCAGTGTTATTAAAAGGCATAAAATTAACAGCAATGTCAAAGGGAGACTATTTTTTTCTATTTTCTGTCAAGTGATGAGTCACTATTCATGCAGTTGATTCACTACTCAGAGCTTAGGGGTTTCCATTCAAATCTCTTTTTAAATCAATAAGCGCATCCAGGTAAATAACATGGTGGATTTAAAATACAATTCACTGGGGTTTCTATTTGCTACTTTCTATTTGTTTAATGCAACTGTGGTTGAAGTTTGTTCAGTGCTAGTAAGAGGTTCAATTTCCCCAATCCTTTTGCACAATACAATGCTCCATTTCAGGTCATCATAACTTTAAATAACATACAGTATTTAGTTTGGTATAGGGCCGTTATGGCAAACCTTGGCACTCAAGATGTTCTTGGACTTCAATTCCCAGAAGCTCAAGCCCCTGTGAATCCACACAAGTGGGTTTACTGTTATTCATCCAGCCTGCTCCACCCTCGTTGGGTGTGTTTTACTTCCGCTTCTGGGAGCAACGTGGACGATGTGGGTCGGATGAATCACAGTATTGTAAACCAATTCATGTGGATTCATGGGGGCTTGGGCTTCTGGGAATTGAAGTTCAGGAACATGTGGAATGCCAAGGTTCGCCATCATGGGTATAGGGAATGCTACATTTTTAAGCCATTTGATGAAATGCAAAAACATTGACCGGCATCCTATTGGTTTTACACAGTGAAAACCCAACATTTCATAACTGGTATTCTGACTGTTGTGTGCTTTGACATATTCAAATCTCTCTCTCTCTCTCTTACACACACACACACACACACACACACACACACACACACACACACACACACACACACACACACATGTTGGAGTGATTTGATGTTGGCAGATTGATACGCAGCAGTCAGCAGTTACAAGGCTAAACACATCTTTATTTGGTGGTATGCAATCTGAACATGTGGTAATGGCGGAGGTACAGCTCCTTTTATACAGCAACAACACATTTGAATATGGATACACGGTAGCCCATTGGCAACCGCCTGCGTGACGTCATTCTGAGTCACGCCTTCTTCACCAGGTGTGGTATGGCGGGAATGTTCCCGCCGCTGACAGTAATTGGAGAATGTGTACCATGTGAGCTGAACGCTCGCAGCTGCCCTCTATGGGTAGCTAGCTCGCGTTCCATTACAGCTGAGAGACATTGTATTCATTACAAGGTTACATTCTTACATTGAAGTGGTTACATTCATTCTTAAGATATAGTGTTTCCATACACAAAGAGTGAATAATAGATGGCCAAAAAAAGCAGCAAAGACCACTTGCTAGTTTCCCTTATACACTTAGTACTGTACTTGCAAATAGGATCCTGGCTATTGGAGATATGTGGACAATACATTCTCTCTCATGTTCTGAGTCTGTGGAAGTAGTTCTCGATCAGGGGTTGCCAACCTTTTCAAGTCTGGGACCGGATCATGCCCATCAGACTGTTGGCATGCTGGACTGGTGTCCCCCACCACCACCACCACCACCTTTGTCGGCGACAGGACCAAGCCCCCACCATTTCCCCTGCCACCACCAACACTCCCCTCATGTTGGTGCCACCGCCAACACTCCGCCCATGCCACTAGTCCAGCCCACTAACACTTTCCTACATGTCCACGCCAACACTGATGCAGACGCTGCTTCCCTGTTTACCAGCCTGCCATGGGTGAAGGAGGGGTCCTGTCCTTGCTTGCACTCGGACAGAGCAGCCCCCGGAAAAAACACGGGCAGCAGCATGCATCTTCCGCTTCCACCACCGTCAATGCTGTTCTTGTCCCCTCCACCTTGCTTGTCATGTCCCTAATGCCGCTCTGTAGCAGAGTGGATGGTGTAAACCTTCTTACAACATCCACCCTTCTATGGAGCAGCGTTAGGGACATGCCAAGCCATAGCAGAGGAGACAAAGATGGCAGTGGGAGTGAGGGCATGGGCCAGATGGAATGGTGCCATGGCCCAGATCCGGCCCACAGGCTGTAGGTTGCCTACTTCTGTTCTAGGTGGTTAGAGCAGAAGCAGATATAAAGAAGAAGAAAATCCTGATGTGCTAATTGTGCTCAAGTGCCATAATAGAAGCTAATAAAGTTTTGAAAGTAAATACCAGCCATTTGAACAGTTCAGAAATGAACAGGCAGCCAAAGCAGTTCTTTTAAAAGTGACAAAGTATGAACCATAGAATTGTACAGTAGTGGAAGCTATTGAATTATTTCCAAAGGCAGATCAATTCACAGTGTATTGTTATAGTCCATATAATAATAATGCTGTGCTATTATATTTGTGTGGTTTGAGTACTCTAGCTGAGGCATGTCACAACTTATA
This sequence comes from Bradypodion pumilum, assembly GCA_035047305.1. Classification (NCBI taxonomy): domain Eukaryota; kingdom Metazoa; phylum Chordata; class Lepidosauria; order Squamata; family Chamaeleonidae; genus Bradypodion; species Bradypodion pumilum. Next base: position 61,039,711 of record JAWDJD010000006.1, on the reverse strand, counting down.
GTAATGACCCTATGTGATAAAGTATTCAAAATCTCAGAGGCAACAAGGGCCTTTAGCAATAAAGTCAGATGCAAGACAAGCTCTTAGGCTGCCAATCTGTTCTGTACCATCCTCCAGAAATGGTTGAATACCAATCCCTCGGGCCCTCAATTTTGTTAGCATTCACTTTCATTCATGAGTCTTCTATACAGATGGAGACATTTTAATTTCCCTCTAAATACCAATGGAAGATACTGCACTTGGTCACAAACAAAATGGCAGAGAAAGAAAAGGGGCCAGCATATACCACTATTGATCATGATTACATGCCATCAAATTGATTCTGCCTTATGGCAACCTTTCCCCCCCAGAGTTTTCTAGGTAAAGCATACTCAGAAATGGTTTACCATTCTCTTCTTCTGGAGATGCCCTGGGACTATGTGGCTTGCCCAAGGCTCCACAGACTAGTTCTCCTCCTATCAAGGCACAGAAAAAGAATCAAACTTTCAACATCTGGATAGTTAACCCACTGAGATCCACCCAGCCACAATGATCTCATCCCTTCAACACAGTAACCTTGTTGCATTTTTCGAAACCACATTTCTTACTAAGATGTGGGGTTTTTTTATGCAGGAAAGTTACTAACATGAAGGGACAAAATCTTCCTATCATCTGGAACCATTTGTAAAAGTATATTTTTCCCCTAAAGAAACCACCACTTGGGAAGGCTTGTCAAGTTCTGCAAGCTATCCCTTGTGTAACAGCAACTTGAATACCAAAACAACTGTAAAGCAACCAGTGGATATTAATTTGTTTCCATTTACAGGGGGTCCTCTGAAGGCTGTTGGTGTTGATTACTTGAGAGGAAGGAACACCCTTCTTCATCATACCAATGACTATGTAAACAGAAGCCTGATTGTGAGACGTGGGCAAGAGTATCAGCTGAAGGTGAACTTTAGCAGGGAGCTGAAAAACGATGACGAAATTCACGTGCAGCTCAGCTTTGGTAAGCATGGCAAGCATATCACTGTTTGATTAACCAAACTATGTGTAGAATTGCATATCCAAGTGTCTGTCCCTCAGAGATCCTGCAGTCTGTAATCACAAATCGTAAGGGTAGCAATCAAAACTGAAGCAGATTCATAAAAAATTCTACCATTTTGAATGACTTAGTAATTCAGATTTAATTCAGTTTTACATTAAAGGGGATATTTTTACAGGATCATGTTGAGTAAGAAGAATGAGCAGAAATAGCACTAGGATGTGTATTTGTAGGCCCTATTCTCATTCATTCAGGTGGTCTATTGTGACTAGTCTGACTTTGGATGAAATAATTCTAAACGAAGAGATTGTATGCATCCAAACCAATCTCTAAGCTTTTTCAGGCAAGAGGTGTGTCTTCTTCCTATGCCTTCCATGAGTTTTATCTCAAACAATTGGCTCTAACCATACCTGTCAAGTATCCCGGATTGGCGGGATTTCCCGTATTTCTGCGCCGATTTTCGCTATTTCCCGCCCGAAGCTGCCGCTACCCCGTAATTTGGCAGCGGGGGGGGAGGAGTTACTGCTCATCCCTTTTGCGCAGGTCCTTTCTACGCATGCGTAGAACTCTTCTACACATGCATAGAACCATTCTATGCATGCGTAGAAGGCTTCTGTGCAGAAGGGGATGTGTAGAAGCCTTCTATGCATGCGTAGAAGTGAGCTGCACAGAACGGTTATGCGCAGGTCCATTCTACGCATGCGTAAAAGCCTTTTACACATGCATAGAGCAGACCTGCGCAAAAATGTTCTGCACAGGTCCCGTAATCTCCGGAGCTGCGCTTGACAGGTATGGCTCTAACAACCTATGATGTTCTCTTCTTATTGTGTAAACTAAGTACCATATTCTAGATTTCCTCATTTTACACGTCTTGTGATGTCTAAGTCTTTATTTACTCACTTTCATACTTTACTGGATTTCTGTTGTTCAATCGCACAGTTGATTCCGACCCTTCGCGACCCCATGGGCCACTGCATGCCAGGTACCCCATCCTCCACCATTCTCCTCAACCCGCCCAGCTTTGTACCCATTGCATCAATGCCATCTAGCCATCTCATTTTATGCTGCCCCCTTCTTCTTTTTGCCCTCGACCTTTCCCAGCATCAAGGCTTTCTCAAGTGAATCCTCTCCTCTCATTTGATGTCCAAAGTACTTTAACTTCATCTTCAATATCTGACCTTCCAAGGAGCAGTCGGGGTTGATTTCTTTTAAGATTGACCTATTCTCTTTTATTAAAAAAAAGTTAACACCTTGAGGGGAAAAAATGTACGTTTCGTATGTATGCTGTTTCTAATTGTATCACGTGTTAATATATGTGATTCTGTGCCACATGAAACTACATGATACTCCATTGGTTTGTTTATTTCAGGTGAAAACCCAGTGCAATCAAATAAGACTTGTTTATCTTTGAATGCAAGGTCAGGAGAAAATGATCAAAAATGGCAAGCCAAGATCTGTCAAACAAATGGAAAGGAGGTACATATGTATGAAATAGCATACATTTAGATGTGCAGTTAATATTACACATTGATTTATGTATTATTGCTGTCCTTCAGAAGATGGTTTAAAGTGACAGACATGACAGAGATCTGTCATGGTGAATCTTCCAAAAGAAAATTTGTGAATCACTAGTGTGGTAGTAAATTTGAGGATGCAGGTGATCCTCATGACAGTTCTCAAATAAAGAGAGTTCGAAAATGCAGGCAACTGCCTGCCAGATCAATCCTTATAAATAAGAAGTAGATCTTTTGTTTAGTTAATGGCTCTTAATTCAAGATAGTAAAGGTAAAGGTTTCCCTTGCTCGAAAGCCAGTCGTATCTGACTCTAGGGTTCAGTGCTCATCTCTGTTTCAAAGCTGAAGAACCAGTGCTGTCTGCTTCTGCAGACATTTCCGTGGTCATGTGGCAGGCATGACTAGACACTGGAGCACACGGAACGCTCCGTTCAAGATAACCCATCCTCAGATACTTTGTGCTTGGGCAGAGATATACATCAATGTTATAATGTTCCTTGGAAAATACATTTTTCTGTCAGCTACTATGAGGAGAGATGGTAGATGTCACAGCCCTAGTAATTCAGAACATCCTTGGGCTTGGATCCTGCAAGCTCTGGCTCCACTATAAAATTATTGGTAGTTGGTGCTGCAAGGATCTAGAAATCAAGAAACATAAATATATATAAGGGTAGAAACTACAGTGGTACCTCATACTATTATTTTAATCTGTTCCAGGGGGTTCATTGTTGTACGAAAAAATTGTTATACAATGCATGCATCGTATAGCGATTTCCCCTATGGGATGCATCGTACAACTATTTTTTTCGCTAAGTGGGTTTTCCCATTGAAAAATTGTTGTATTATTTTTTCCATAGGGAAAATTGTTATGCGGGATGCCATTTCCCCTCCCCCCCCAAAAAAACCCACAAAAAACTAATTGTTATGCGAATTTGTTTGCTATACGGGGCGATTGTTGTATGAGGTTCCACTGTATATCTGATTCCCTCCTTGCTCAACGTCATGGTAGATGAACCAAAAACCTATGTTATAAAACATGGAAAGAAGCTGTTTTCAAAAGTGGAATATCAAATATCTTCAATTTTTAAAAAGTAAGATCCAGAATCAGTCTTGAACCACAAGACATACTGAGAACAGTGGAAGGAGAATCTTCACTGTTTTTGTGGTCGCTTGAGGATGGGGGAAAGAACTAAATCGCATTTAGTTCCCTCTCCCTTGTCCTTATAATGCAATTGTTAATGAGTGATTAGTGATTCTCTTTACCATAGTAAATGAAACATTTCCTCTGCTTCTCTGTGGAGGTGCAGAGAAGGTATGATTATTTTCCCTCTCTTAACTGATTGTTTGGGCACTAGATTAGTTAAGAGGATAACAAACAATTCTTTCTTTGATTTTCCTTGTAGCAAAACCATAGTTTCTAAATTGATACTAGAAGGAAAAATGAAGAAAAAAAATATTACCTTTCTAATTGATCCAACCCTACAACCATTAGATAGGAGGGTGGAATTACATTTTCCCTACCCCACTGCAGAGGAGCAGGGAAAGTGTTTAATAGCAATATTTAATGTGCTAAAGGGGATCGTTAGCTCCTTCAGCATACTGGATGTTGACAGCAGAAGGGGCCTTTAATGGGTGCAAATCTCCAATAAATGCCATTCCCAATATCTACAGGCAGTGGGAATAGTGTATATCAAAGCACCACAAAAAAGCAGAACCCCCTGACAAGGATTCGAAAAAGAGTGCTCAGGGGAAGGTTGGAGTGCTCCAGCATCTGTATCATATGGATGATGGAGGCAGGAATGATCCCTGAGAACTCCAACAGGCTAGCTAAATGCCCTGTCTGGACATGCTGTATGTTTCCCTCCCTCGGTATTGAAGGAATGGATGTAAAAGAGAAAGAAAAGTGAAAGAGGGGATGAGCAAAAAAGGGGACTATCTTATGAAGACAGCTTATTCGTGGATAAGTTGCCCATATTTGGAAGGCAAGAATTGTTTAAAGTAGTATAATTGTTAAAATCAAGACAAGATGAATTAAAGATGGAAATTCTTTTAATGGGGAAATCATCAACAGCAGTGCCTAAATGGGTAAAAAAGGAAATACTTAACAATTTAGGAGAAAAATGCAATAAATTCAGATATGTATTTTAAAGAGCATACCTATATCTCTGTATAACCCCTTCTCCAAGAAGGTGTAAATGAAATAATAAGGAAGAAAATAAAAAATGTAAGAAAAGCAGTTGAACATTTCTAAGATTAGATTAAAGGGATTTTTTTAAAAAAAAAATATGCTGCATACTTTTAATTTTGTTTAAAGCAGTCGCATCCAGCTAATGGTTTTACTATTTTGGTTAAATGTTTTATGTTATTAAGTATAAGATGCATTGAGATAATTCTGTTGAAATTTAGTTGAGACATTTTGAAAGATAGCGTATAAAATCTCAAATCTTTAAAAAAAATATTAACTTTGCAGAAGATTTATATTACTACTAAAAAGAAAAGGAAGTCAGCAGAGGCAACCTTACCTAATGTACTGTAAAAATGAGATGTGTAAATTTCTAAGTAGCTCAACAAAGCATTAGTAAAATCCTTTTCCTTACCAAAGGAAAAAGAGAGGTGGAAACTAACACACCACATATTCATATCCAACAAAACAAAATAAGATAAAGATGGGGAGAAAACAGAGGGAGAAAGAATGTTCCCCCAAGTAAATTTGTCCTTAATATGGCGAATAAAGATAACCACACAAAAAATATTGAATGATACTGTAAAGGAAGTGCTTGATAGCTGTAAGCAGTCCAACAAATGCAATTATCTTCATATTCATATGCATTTATGACATATTCATTTTTGTACTGACCAATGGGAATAATTGGTGGATAATTTATCATGTAGTGTTGTAGTTCAATGGTGATTTTGTGTTTTTCCTAGTGTGTGATAGCCATATGCAGTCCAGCAGATGCAATTATTGGAAAATACTTTCTGAAAGTGGCAACAGGACCCAACATTTATTGTCCTGATAACAACATCATCTATGTTTTGTTCAATCCCTGGTGTAAAGGTAATTATTATGCCCAAAGTAGCTTTACCTTCTATTGTTACTGTGTGCAGGCCAGAAAAATATGTGTTTTTTAGTTACTTTCCTCATAAAAACAATGAAATCTCAGTCAGTGATAATTCCAAAAGAAATACAACCGTGTGTATAGAGTTGCCATAATCCTTTCCTACAAAACCGAGACAGAAGTATACTTGACAAAAATGAGCAGGTTATCTACAACATAGCCTTTTAAAAAACAAACATAATATAATGACAGCTATAAAACACTTTCACATTAACTATATTAATACATAAATGAATTTATTTACAACAGTTAATTCTTACCGTAAGATGATCTGTTGTACTTCTGAGAAGTCGTGTCACGGTCAACTCTTAACGTCCTCAGTTCCAAGGAACACACTGGTCACACTTATTAGGTGGTGGTGTGAGGCGAGGACATTAAGATTTGTCCTCAGGTATACTCCAACTCCAATGTGTCAGGAAATCACTTGTTTGATGGCAAGTGTTCAAATTTATTTTAATGGTGTGTTATAATACACAATCAGTAAGTTTTAAAATCTGGGACTTTAACATGATTTTTATTGAACTGGCCGGGAGAATTTTTCTGACTTTGAATCCGGGAGAATCCTGATTTTCCAGGACGTATGGCAACCCTAAGTGTGTAATAAAAGAATATCAGGCTTAAAGATATTTCATGATGGGAAGGTGGTTAGAGCAGAGGACCCAAAGGGAGCAATGAGACAACTTGAACTATTAAAAATTATAGAGATGGGAGACCCAAACTGGGAAAAAATCTCTATGGAGAAGGTTCAGAAGGATCAAAGGGGAAAGATGAGTATCAAGCAAAGGGGAGAGACCATTCAAGGGAGAAACAAAGGGAGAAACCTTTGGGTTATGGAAGTGGAGGGGAAGTAAGAGAAGAAAAGGATGCAGAATTGTCTGGTGCAAAGATAAAGCCAAAAGCCAAAATAGGCACAGGCAAGAAAGTGTTAACAATTTAGGAATATGAATATGAATAGAATAGGGACCAAAATAATTAAAATAGAGGGAAAATAAGAGAAGGAGATGGGGAATAGTGAAAGAAGGATTTTAGAATAGAAGGGATAGGCTCTCCCTCCTCCCCCCCCCTTCTCTAAATGGGAGCGGCCAGGCAATATTTAACCTGGCGGGGGTGTGCGTGAGATTTTTGAGTGTTGCGTGTTGGTGGGTGGAAGGTTATATGTCACATGTTGCATGTTATATGTTATTTTAAAAAAAAAGAATATCAGGCTGCCGAATACTGGTGAAGTTTTTTTCTTGGGGGGCAGGATGGGCCTGTCACTCACAATATAATTATTTTTCATTGGAGTATTTAAAAGATTGGCATGGGCACAATACTTGATATTCTGTCACTGAAAAGAGAGCCAATAAAATCCTCAATTTGAAATCTTTGTTGCCATGTTTACTTTTAAAATGGCTACCAATTATAATACCAATATACAATTTCATATAAAATAAATACTATGATTTTTTGGGAAACAAGAATAGGAAGGTTTTGTTTCATCCATGCCCTGGCAGGTGGCTTCTTGCAAGCTGTAGTAAGGCGAGTATAAGAAGCAGGAGACCTTTCCTTTGATCTAACATGGCTCTCGTATTAGATTTGGGAAACATGTGGTCATAAAATGTGCTTGTTCTTATTCCATATCTTGCATCCAGGATGGTTTGCTTTTTGATTGGTCATTGGAAGGTAAGCATGGGTTTAGTTTGCAAGTTAGACTGTCCAGGCCTGGGTCTCCTATGAAATTTCATTTTGAGAAGGAAAAACTGGCTAATCATAGGAAATACAATTTTTGCTAAAGCTCTCTTTGAATTCTGAGTCTTTGAGGCTCATTATCTTTTGAGCCTTTATCCATTTTCTTTGTCTAGACTCTACCCTCTAGCTCAGTGGTTCACAACCTACAGCTCGTGGGCCGAATCTGGCCTGCAGCGCCAAATAATCCAGCCCCTGATGTCATTCCAGCTGCCCCCACTGTCACCACCACCGCCATTTATGTACTCATTATGGCCATAGAGAATGCATTTACGACAGCCATAAATGAGTCTGTGGCCATCGTACATGTGTTTACTACAGCCATAAATGATTCTGCAGCCATTGTAAACATGTTTACTGCAGCTGTAAATAAGTCCATGGCCATCGTAAACATGTTTACGACAGCTGTGGATGCACTTTATGGCAGCATTTACAGTGGGGGGAACCACCAGTCTGGCCGACTCAACTGTCTGAGGAGGTATGGTCAAGCCTGCGGCTTGAAAAGCTTGAGAACCCCTGCCCTAGCTCCTAGCTTTTTAAAAATAGCACCTACTGGTTATTTTACAAGACAACTCCCCTGGCAAGTCTGACCACTAAGAAATTTTAAAGAGTTTTATTTATTACATTTTTATACTTCCCACCTGGAATGTTTCCTGCTGGGCAGAGTACAGATAATTACACAAACAAACAATAAAACCATACAACAAACAAAATAATAAAATAAATATCTGATGGTGTCTGAGGCAAGCAGGGTCATATCTAAACATCTAACTTATTGGCAGAGGTAAAGGCCTCCTTGAAGAGAAACATTTTGAGCTGTTTCTTAATAATGTCCAAGGATGGAGCCTAACGCAGATCAACCAGTAATGAATCCCAAAGCATAGGCTCATAGGTACCCCCACCAAGAAGGCTCTATTTCTTGAAACAGCTTTTTTAGCAGATTGTGATAACTGGATGATACAGGGAGTTGTTCTGAGGGAGAAAGTTCTGCATGGACCACAATTCTTCTAAAGTAAAATACAGTCTCAGAAGCTATGATGGGTCTTTGAAGTGCCTTTCCTTAGAACATCTGCATTAGAAAGGTATCTCCAACTGTCCTCATAGTTTGTATAGTCTCTCCACAAGGCCATGTTTGGCAGTCCTCCTTCCCACGGAGATAATTGCTCCCTGGAGGGCAAAGGTCCTGCTGTCTTTCTCCACTCTCCCCCCAGAGAGTCCCATTCCGGGGTGCCTGCACTGAGCCAGGCGTCAGATGGACTCTTTAAGCTAGATTGATTCTCCATCATTTCTTACTTCACTCCACTATGTTCTCATGGCTACTAGCATTTCTGATTCCCAATGCTATATACCCATGCAAAAAACTGCTCAATTTTTCTAGAGAGCTCACTGGCAAATCCCACCGCTGCCACCATATGATGGGTCTTTACCCCCTCACTGGGGGTTTATTTGCCCACCCTTCCTGCCTTGCTCTGCCAGTTCCTTTTTCCAGGCTCCTACTGACATGCATACAGGGAATCGGAGGTTGAGTAGCGTGATGTGGCCCTTTATATGCATGGTCCAGTCACTCTCAATTCCCAAATCAATAGACACAAAGGGTCTCAGAGTAATTATATTTATTAAAGTAAGTTAAGAAAATGGGTATAGCATGAGAAATCAAACTTGCAATGCAGTCATTCAAAAGAAAATACCAAAATAAGAAACGTAACTAATTCCCTAGGCCTCTGGCCTTATCTAGTTCCTTACCCACCTCTCGTGGGGCTCAGCTCAGGATCAGTCCATGACGAAGAGAAGGAACATCTTCAGAGCACCCAGTTTTATAGCTGATGTAACAATGATGTAACCCAAAGGTCCAGGTGCCCCTGATTGGCTCAAAGGGGTCAGATGGCCATTTTATGAGCCCCCCTGCTTCCATGCAGCAAGTCACGTACTCAGTGCAGGACCATCAAAGGCATAGCCATAAATCATGCAATCAAACCTTCACATAGACTTCCCTGCACCCCGAGACTAGGAGAACAGAGAAAAAACACAGACAAGAGTTTTTTCTCTCACAGAAGCATAGTACAGTATATGATAGTTCATTTCTTCCTTGACTATATCACTCATGAAGGACTGGAAGCATCGCTGTTGTATATTGGCAGCCATTCCTACCTAATGACTTATGTTTGTATGCAGTAAAGAAGGAGGCTAGTGGTTAAGAAGCTCACCTTGTTAGCTGGAAGGCTGGTAAGTTGGCTGTTCGAAACTTGGGTACTGCATGATGGATTGAGTGCTCATCTCTGTCCCAGATCTTGGGGACATGAATGGAGCCTTATTTGGGCATTCCCTGGGTGGAGTTTCTCCTGCAAAAATCCTTTCAACCCAGAATAATTTCTGATATGAAATTATATATATAATACCTTTCTGGCATCTTTTCAGCTGGCTATATGGAACAGAAATCTTGCACCTTATTGACTTGAGGCCATAATGCCCAATATTCTTCTTGTGGCTTTGTTTAACAGTCTTCTGGAACGGTTTATGTAGTTTTAAGATTTTTGAGATATGATTACAGGGATAAATGTTCTGTTCACCTGCTTTCCTTGTGCCAGTGTTTTGTGCCGCTCTCATACTTTTTGACTAAGCAATTATTCATATACTGTGCAGAGAAACCAGCTAGGTACTTTTGCTGTGAGTCATGGGTACAGTGTGCTCCACTGTATCTGAAACAGAAAGAGAATTACAGGCACATGTTCAGTAAACGACAGTATACATATAACATCCATTTAAAAGACTTTTGTTGTCAGCCAGGCTCCAAACTTAAAATTCAAATCCATCAGTCCTTTTATGCGAATCTCTAGTAGATCCTCTTGGTACCTGAAAGCCACAAATATATTGTCAAAACATTGCATTTCAGTCAGGCTTTTGGGGCAACTATAGGTAAAGGTACAGGTCGCCCTTGCTTGAAAGCCAGTCGTATCCCACTCTAGGGTTCAGTGCTCATCTCTGTTTATAGTCAAAGAGCCAGCGCTGTCTGCATCTGCAGATGTTTCCATGGACATGTGGCAGGCATGCCTAGACACCAGAATGCACACTACGCTGTTTACCTTCCCCACCCAAGTGGCACCTGTTTATCTACTTGGAATTTCTTGCTTTCAAACTTCTAAGTTGTCGGGAGCTGGGACAGAGACAAATGCTCACTCCATCATGTACCATTCAGGAACGTGATGACCTTCCAGTTGTCAAATTCAGCATCTTAACCACTAAGCTAGCACAGTCCCTGGGCAATATATCAAAAAGCAAATAATGCACTTATGTGTTTGCTTTAGAGGATTCCGTTTTCATGGCTAACGACGATGAAAGAACTGAGTATGTGCTCAATGATACTGGTTATATCTATGTCGGATCAACAAAAAGTATACGTGGCAGGTCCTGGAATTTTGGACAGGTAAGAGATCATGCCTTTATGCGTTTAGATATCAATGCATGGTGCTATCCCATTTAATTAAATGGTATGAATGTAAAATAATGTGTTGCTATATGCCATCAGGTTGCCTTTTTATTTGTGGTGGCCCTCATAGAGTTTTCAAAGTACGAAAAATGTTCAAGGAATGGTTTTAAATTGTCATCCCTCTGTGAGTTTCTATGGCTAAGCATGGATTTGAGCCACAGGCTTCTGAGCCCTATCATAACATGCCACCTACTGCACCACACTGACTTTCAGAATAACACAGTGAAAATAAAAGTTTCATAATTGCTTCATGAGTGCCAAATTGTGGAACAGAATACAATCTCTTAAGGTGCTATTCCAAGAGAATTGAGAAGCAAGGTAATTGCAGACTGCGGACTGCATTGACACACTTGAACTCCCTTCACCGCATGTGTGTGTGTGTGTGTGTGTGTGTGTGTGTGTGTGTGTGTGTAAGTGCGTGGTGAAGGGGGTTTGAGAGTGTCAATGCAGTCTGTAGGGTGTCAATGCAGTCCTCATGGGGTTTGTTTCTGTTAAGAAGACGGAAGAAGCAATAGGAAACTATAGGAGATTTACAAACTGAAGATGAATAAAACAGGATGGTCATTCATTTAAAACCATGCTTGGCAGCACCCTCTGCTGTTTTTCTTGAATACCACATCCAAGCAACTTCATTGTATTTAGGGGGGCTGCAGTGGCTCAGTGGTTAAGAAGTGGTTTTAGCTGGAAGGCTGGTGAGACGGCAGTTCGAGACCTGGGTACTGCATGATGGTTTGAGCGCCTGTCTCTGTCCCAGCTCCTGCCAACCTATCAGTTCAAAAGCCAGAAATTGCAAGTAGATAGATAGGGACCACTTCGGTGGGGAAAGTTCTTGAGGACATGAAAGGTGCCTAATTCGGGTGTCCTCTGCAAGTGTTCCTCCAGCAAATATCCTTTCAGCCCAGAATAATTTTTACATGAAATAATAATAACAACAACAACAACAACAACAACAACAACAACTATTATTATTATTATTATTATTATTATTATTATTATTATTATTATTATTATTATTATTATTATTATTATTATTATTATTATTATTATTATTATTATTATTATTATTATTATTATTATTATTATTATTATTATTATTATTATTAATGCATTTAGGGCAAAAATATTCATCAACTGTAGTTTATTCCTATCATTGGACAAGTAGTAAAATACAGTATAGGCATACTGCTACCAATTCTCAGTGGGCATCCTAACCTTTAAAGACTGAATTAATGTCATGTTCTATAATAAATATGCTAATGCTTTATACATTAAGACAGTGCCATTTATATATTCAAACATAAAGTCTGTATAAATTTATTTCTGTAATTATTGGCAGTAAACCAGGAGTTAGTGTCCTCTGATTAAATATCATTCTCTTCTGAACAGCAATATTGATTTTCAACACAGTTCACATTTCAACAGTTCACATTTGAAATCCTTATAAAAAAATTAGATTTCAACTGCAGCCAGAAGCTGCATTAATCACAGGAAAGAGAATTTTTTCAGCAATGAGCAACATAACAATAGTTGTTCAGTTGCAGACGATTCCGACCCCCTGTGACCCCATGGACCATTGCACGCCAGGCACCCCTATCCTCCACCATCCTCCTCAACCCACCCAACTCTGCCCATTGCAGCAACAATACCATCTAGCACACTATGATTTCTAATAGAGCACACTATGATTTCTAAAACAGTTTGAGGAAGACATTTTGGACTGCTGCATGTATCTTTTGGAGAAGAGCCAACTGAAGCCGAATGCGAGAAAAGATCCTGTGATCATCTCTAGGATCATGTCTGCATTGGTATGTTATTCAATAAATACTTTAATAAAATTGTAAGCCTATTTCTGACAGCTGCCTGAGGGATTTGACCAGTGGGGTGCATGCATACCTTTTTATTTAGAATGATGCAGCATAGTAAAATCAGCCAAATATTTCTGTAGGCAGCAGATATCTGGGTGATACAGGTCTAATTTAAGCTGAACTCAAAAAAGACTACAGCCACTGGTTGAAGTATTATGGCTGTTGATGTCCAAAAGTAACTTTTAAAATCTCTGGATAGAGCTTGCTGGTCGACTGCAACTCGTTCAGGCGTGTTTACTTCCGCTTCCGGGAGCGGCGAGGGCAGCCCGGGTCGGATGAATTGCAGTAAACCCATTTGTGTTGATTCACAGGGTGCTTGGGCTTCTGGGAATTGAAGTCCAAGAACATCTGGAGTGCCAAGGTTCACCATCATGGGTTTAACCACTGCTATAAGAGATTTCAGCCAAACAGAGAGAAGGCATTTTTGGCTACTGTGTCTTCCTTGCGGAACTCTGTCTCCCAGGAAACTCAACACATGGCTATTCAGTTAGCCCTTGTTGTGTTATGAAGTGTACGGAGTTAAACAGAGTGAACGTGCCATGAATGTGGGGGTAATTGAGGATAATCTTAATTCTAGAAAGACTTTCTCCAGTGTTTAGACAAGGTATGTGCTGTATGTTACTCAAGTTATTGAATTGGAGCTAGGCTGTGGGTTGTGGACTGACCCAATCAGGCTCTAGATGCTGACCTAGTATATGGAGTCCCTCAGTTAAAATTACCACTTGACTGTCACATTTTTACAAAAAATACCTCAATATACTGGCTTTTAGAGTTCAAAGTTATAACTGCCCAAATTGTTTGCACATCCCTGTTTATTTTAATAATAAAAGCCAGATGCTTTGCAGATCAAAAGCTCAAGGTGGCTTCTGTAGGTAGCTGAGAGGAGACCATTGGGTACTACTCTAGCAAAGGTCCTGCTGTTACAGAGATTTGCCGGAAGACAGTATAGAGCCATGATGGTGAACCTTGGCACTCCAGCTGTTTTTGAACTTCAATTCCCAGAAGCCCAAGTCTCTGTGAATCCACACAAATGGGTTTACTGTATGTACACTAAGTGTTCTTGGACTTCAATTCCCAGAAGCGCAAGTCTCTGTGAATCCACACAAATGGGTTTACTGCGTGTATATGCAGTAAACCCATTTGTGTGGATTCACAGAGACTTGGGCTTCTGGGAATTGGAGTCCAAGAACATCTGGAGTGCCAAGGTACACCATCACTGGAATAGAGAGTCAGGCTGCATGGATTTCTTTCCTTCAACTATCTTCTAGGTTAATTCTGAGGATGATCGTGGAGTGCTTTTTGCAAGCTGGTCGGGAAAATATAAAGGTGGTACTTCTCCTCTGGCCTGGACAGGAAGTGTTCCAATTTTGCAACAATATTATAAAACAAAGAAAAGTGTCTTGTATGCTCAATGCTGGGTTTTCTCTGGAGTGCTTACCACAGGTAAGGCAGGCTTCTTGAAGCAACTTCTTTTTCTGCAACTTTTCCTAAATCTATACCTATAAAGCAAAGGTGTGGGTTCGGTGTCCGGAATGGGCTGCCGCACCCCTTGACCAAACCCCATGAGATTTGGCACAGACGTACCTTGTGCACATGAGCAGGTCACTGTCAGGATCCCAAAGCCCATGGGGGGGGGGGTTTGCCCCCTAAATTGATCTGCAAACGGGGGTAAATTCGACAGGAGGGTTTGTGTCTGCCCCAGTGCTAGGCCAACCGGGGGGGGGGAATTGTGATGTCATCACCGAGCTCACATCACAGGCCCACCCCTGGCTAGTGTGTTTCCCAGGCAGCACTGGCACTCAGCTAGCTGGGTTGGGACCACCCGGGCAAAGCCAGGCAACCCAGCTAGTTTGAGCCAGTGCTGTCCTGTGTACATATGTTTCTGTGGACATGTGGCAGGCATGACTAGACAGCGAAGTTCATGGAATGCTGTTTACCTTCCCACCAAAGTGGTTCCTATTTATCTACTTGCAATTTCTTGCTTTCAAACTGCTAGGTTGTCAGGAGCTGGGACAGAGATGGGAGCTCATTCCGTCATGCAGTACTTGGGTCTCTAACTGCTGACCTGCCAACTTTCCAGTCATCAAGTTCAGTGTCTTAATCACTAAGCCACCACAGTTCCTAACTTGGAGTATTAGGTACAGTACTGTACTGGCAAATACAACTGATGGGCTTTTGTCTTCATGACCCACATGTATATTTCTCAGAAAAATGTGGCTTGGATACAGGATTAGATTCTTTTGGTCTCAGCCAGAAGGTTTTCTTTCACAGTCTTCTGAAACTGTAGCACGGATGGATCGCCCAAGCCAATCTAACAGTTAAAAGTCTCATAGCAGCTTAAGTCTGGTCTTTAACCCCACCCCTTTCATATCATACTCCATTGCTTAGGAAGCCATAGAGTCATGAGCTATGCATGTTGCTAAAGGAGCTACTAAACAACTCAGAGCTAACATTCTTTTCTATATTTCAGTGATGCGCTCTCTTGGCGTTCCCGCCAGAAGTGTGACCAACTTTGCTTCAGCTCATGATACAGAAGAGAATCTTAAAGTTGATGTTTACCTGAATGAAAATGGACAGAGAATAGACACCCTGACATCTGATTCAGTTTGGTAATTATTGCTATAGATAACTAATTTTAATCTAATGGGTATCCTTAAAAATTATTGACAAATTGAAGTTTTCCTGCAAAACTCATTCATAGAAAAGTATAAATTATTAGAGCAGCAAAGGCTCAAATCCAAATACTATGGAATTGCAAATGACAGTCTTTTCCATTACATCACCAGTGTCACACAAATAAATAGGTCTAGTAATAAGTTGTTGTGATCAGTGTTAAATCTAATGTGTTCACTGATCTTGTAGAAATGAAATTGAGAATGTGAAGTCTTAAAGAAGGGAAGCTTCTGTAAGAACTTGACCCAGTCTCTTTGTTCACTGACTTGGAAATGCTGTTTATTTTTATTCACTTCCCTCCCATTCTACTCTCTAAGTCTCTAAGCTAAGTTAAGCTTCAGACAAAAGTTGGGTCTTAGCACATCTAGTCGGTTTCTATTACCAAACATTCCCAAATGATATCACTCTCCCCCACCCCACAAAAAAAGATACATGCTGTCTGGAAGACTCCTTTCATCCCTTTAAACTAATGTGTTCTGTGATTCCCTACAGCTTGAGTGCACTGTAACACCTCTGCAGAAGATTTTTGTTAAAAAAAACCTATTATTTTTTCAAAAGGCTGCTTAGTGGTGCACATTATTTGCTTGGAAGAGATACCAGAAGCGTTTTCAGTGATAAGGAGAACAGGTAGCAGAGCAGAAACATCTCTCTGCCTAAAACTTTGCTGAGTCAGATGTCCTAAAATCAGATTTCCCCCACCTGAAGAGTACAAGAGTGGCCCAAACAGATCATCAACATGACTTCATGTATTCATATATTTGCTCATTTGCCATCTTTGTGGCTTGCATGAAGAGTTAATCTTTATCGAATAATCTTTATTACTAGACCTATTTATTTGTTCATTGGGACAGGGCATGTATGATTGTGCAGATGCTCTGCTCTAGCTGGCATTGTCTAGACAAGGGATGGCCAACCTAGGTGCTTCAGGTGTTCTTGGCCTTCAATTAACATCCCTGATTTAAACCCTAGATTTAGAGATTGTAGGAGTTACAGCCTAACTGCATTTAAAGGCTAGTTGTCCTTTTCTGCCATGCATTCTAATGCATATTAGATTGATCTAGGACAGTGATGGTGAACTTTGGCAGTCCAGCTGTTCTTGATCTTCAATTCCCAGAAGCCCTGATCAGCAGGAGTGTTGACTTGGGATTCTGGTAATTGAAGTCCAAGAACACCTGGAATACCAAGGTTCACTATCACTGATATAGGATATGAAGCTGCAGTTGAGATTCACATTACATTTTCATTACTGGAACTTAACTGCCCACAGGAATTTCCATGTATGGAATGATGTCTGGATGAAAAGGCCAGATTTGCCAAAGGGCTTTGATGGCTGGCAGGCGATTGATGCCACACCACAGGAAAGGAGCCAAGGTAAGACATAATCCAAGGGCACAAGCAAATGAAAAACTAACATTTTGGAAATATTAAAAGTGGGTTACCTTTGCAAAATCAAGAAAAAGGCAACTGATTCTTGGGAGACAAGCGATGAGAAACCTGGGGAACATAGTTAAAAGTAGACACATCACCTTGCAAACAAAAATTTGCATAGTCAAAGCAATGGTATTCCCGGTGGCAATGTATGGTTGTGAGAGCTGGACCATAAGGAAAGCTGAGTGCAGAATAATAGATGCTTTTGAAATGTGGTGTTGGAAGAGAGTTTTGAGAGTATCATGGATGGCAAGGAGAACAAATAGGTCGATCACAGAAGAAATCAACCCTGACTGCTCCTTAGAAGATCAAATAGTAAAGATGAAGCTAAAGTTCTTTGGACATCAAACAAGAAGAGAGGATTCACTTGAGAAAGTCTTGATGCTGGGAAAGGTGGAGGGCAAAAGAAGAAGGGGACGGCAGAGAATGAGATAGCTAGATGGTATTGTAGATGCAACAGGCACAGAACTGGGTGGGCTGAGGAAGATGGTGGAGGATAGAAGTGCCTGGCGGGTAATAGTCCATGGGGTCGCAAAGGGTCAGAATCGACTGTGTGACTGAACAACAACAACAACAACAACAATTATCAACCACATGGATTACATTCAAGTTCTTGTGTGAATGTGTGTATTGGAATATCTTGGTGTCAATGTATCTCAGTTTATATAGCACAGTTAATAAGGCATTAGGACTCTTCCACTGTTACTGTTAGCCTCTACAGTATATCTGACCTCGTTTCTATAGAGATTTAACAAAATTCCTTACCGCATCAATCAGGCTGGGAATTGCAACCATGGCTACCACTAGAAGTGAAAATGCAGAATAAATGTGGAACTATTTATCACCTCTTTCATCTGACAGAATAAGGAAGGTAGAAACCAAAGTGTCATGAGACCAAAGGAAAGGGGGGAGTGCAAAATGAGTGTGGAAGAAAAAATATACTATCAGCAGGCCCTGGATCTTGTAGAAGAAAATACTATGTGCCATCATAATTTCTAGCAGCAAACATGCACACAGTGCAATGCAATGTAAAGGGATATAGCTTGCTATGTATGATTATCTGTATTAATGAGAATATGGTTTTGTTTTATTGTATTTTTATTTATATGTGCACTATGCAAACTGACAACACCATGTCCACCACATAAGGCAAAGTTAGGCTTTTTATTATGCAAAAATCCATTAAGATTGTCTGTTCTAAGTATTTTTTTTCCTAACTAAACAAAATCACTGGCCATGTGTGCATTTTCATGTCAGAGTTTACTCTGGGTTGAAAAGATTTGCCATAGTAAAGGTAAAGGTTTCCCTTGCTCGAAAGCCAGTTGTATCTCACTCTAGGGTTCAGTGCTCATCTCTGTTTCAAAGCCGAAGAGCCAGCGCTATCTGCTTCTGCAGACGTTTTTGTGCTTATGTGGCAGGCTTGACTAGAACCGGAGCGCATGGAATGCTGTTTACTTTCCCACTGAAGTGGTCCCTATTTGCAATTTCTTGCTTTCAAACTGCTAGGTTGGCAGGAGCTGGGACAAAGATGGGAGCTCATTCCGTCCGGCAGTACTCGGGAATCGAACTGCCGACCTCCCTCCTTCCATAAAGATCTGCAAATGGGAAATATAAGCAGCATATTAGGGAATTGGAACTTGGGTTCTTTAGCTGTTACTATCATTTATCTCCCATTAATTAACATAGAGATAACTACAGGATTCGCCCATGGTATGTGAATACAAATGAGGAGAAAACCCATATAACATTCATCTTTCTCTATAGGGATTTTCCAGTGTGGTCCTACTCCATTATGTGCCATCAAAAAGGGAGAAGTCTATCTCCCCTTCGACTCCAAGTTTGTGTTTGCTGAAGTGAATGCAGACAAAGTTTTTTGGCTTGTAAAAAGTGAGAATGGGAGTGAAAAATATGTCAAAATACGTGAAGAAACCAAGGTGATAGGAAAGAGCATCAGCACCAAAGCAGTTGGGAGAGACACACGTGAAGACATCACTAATCAATACAAATTTCCAGAAGGTACCAATTTCTTTCTTTTCATCTTTCTGAAGGAAAAAAAAAGTATATTTTACATCCATTAGTAATTTAAGGCTTTTATATAGAAGTTTTTATAGTCCAAAATAGGTAATAGAATGCGGCTGCCCGGGTGGTGATGGGGTGGGGGCGATATGCTCATGCCTCTCCACTGCTTCGGGAGCTGCACTGGCTGCCAGTGTGCCTCAGGGTGCAATTCAAGGTGCTGTTTTTGACCTACATGGCAGTGGACCTGGATACTTAAGGGACCGCATCACCCCAAAGTATTCTACCCGTCCTACGAGGGTAGACTGGAGAGGCTCAGTGCTGGTCCCTTCTACAAGAGAAGCTCACCTGACGAGGACCAGAAGAAGAGCCTTTTCGGTGGCTGCCCTGGCCCTGTGGAACCTCCTTCCACCTGAAGTGTGCCTCCAGTCAGAGTTGCTCCCCTTTAGGAAGGCTGTAAAGACCTGGTTATGCCAGCGAGTGTGGAGGCTCGCAGGTGTGATGGCCCAATCCCGCTGGCTTATATAGTACCTTCAATTGACCTGTCTGATTTTATTCTCCCCCCTCCTCCCACCTTTTTAAAAAACCTTTTAATTCCTGTTTTAATTCCTTTTTGTCTTCTTAAGGTGTTAGGGTGGGTATTGTAGGGTTTATTTGTTATATGATTCTTCTTTAGATAGGGGTTTTAATATTGTTTTTAGCTTTAGATGTCTTTTAGGGTTTTATTATGATATGGGACTTTCCTTTTGTAAGCCGCCCTGAGTGGTGTTTACACCAATAGGGCGTGGTATAAATAAATAAATAAGGGGAAAAAACACCTTCTAAATATCCTAACTATGAATAGCCAGAATAGAATAGTGACTAACCGTACTTTAGGTCAAAACACAATGTAGTACATAAAATGTGTATGTTTAAAATGCACACCTGCATATTTAACATATGAATGGAAAAAATATACTTTTAAAATTCTGTATCATATAAAGCCATAAAGATCTCCTTCCAGAAAGCCAAGACTGGGAGTGGAACTCCATCAAATATATTGTCTGACAATATAGCAAACTTGATATTGAATTTTTCAAATTTGACAAATGCTGTGGATAGACAGTTTTCTAACCTGAGAGAATGAGTGAGATAGAGGCTATTGTTGATCATAATTGTTAACATTGAATATCTTGAGTTTGACCAGGCATTTGACAACTGAAATGGTTTCTATTGATCTCAGAGGCTATCGTTTGCCATTATCCCTATTTCTTAGATACTCCCGAGGAGAGGAAAGCTGTAGAAAATGCTTGCTGCTATCTGCAATCTTGTTCACTGGGAACTTCAGAAGATAAACCTGAGCCCCCGAAGGCTGATCTGAAACTTGGGATGGAAGGAGAAAAAGCATTGTGGCCAGGACAGCCCATTGACTTGAATATTGTTGTAAAGAATGATTCCAAGGGCATGTGGACAGTCAACCTTGCTGCCTCTTGTCAGCTGGAAACATACACTGGGAAGGTAGAGGGCAATCTTGGAACCATTAAGCAGACCATCCAAACAGAAGCGAAGCCAGGTATGTGTCCCCCAAAAATCAGAGGCCATGTTCCCAATGCTGCTCATTACAATTTCATTTCCACTTCTCTAGAGGAGGAGGACTTAAACTTTGGCCCAAGTGACCACTTCCTGTGAGGTACATTGCTATTCATGGCACCAAAAGTGGATGAAGTTGCATTTCTTTGTATACAAAGTCTTTTCTCTCTCAGAAACATGTCCTGTTTATTTATAATATTTTCTACTTGAGAATGACATGCATCTGAGAAAATGAACCATGATTTCTTCCTTGCAGACCTCATTTAATGTTCTTTTCTTACACAGTGTCATGTTTTCATCTGTAGCTTACTTTCTTTTTGTATGTTGGTGCAGTTATTGAGATCCCTGTGAAGATAGCAGCTGATGCTTATATAAAATCTCTGATGGCAGTAGAGGATGAACTTCTGGTCAAAATCAATATTATTGCCGAGATTCAAGAAACTAATGAGAAGCTCACAGAAGAGCTGACTTTAAACTTTCAGTATCCACCTCTTAAAGTGGAGGTAAGAAGTTGAGAGCATACCCATGATGAGATATGGTAATCAGTGGTGGGATTCAGCAGGTTTGCCCCAGTTCGCCAGAACCGGTAGCAGAAATTCTGGCTGACCCCGCCCATCCAAGTTTTGAAGTAGCACAGGGCTTTCCTCTGGCCCAAAAATTCATCATACCACACCTAGTACAGAGTTTACTAGGATTTTTAGTCTTGTTACCCCACTTCTCCTCTGTCTTAAAAAAATAATAATCAAAATCACTTTAAGAAATAGCTCAGAAATCTTTTTTTTTTAAACTTGAAGAAGCTTTAAAGAAACCCTCCAAAAACTCTGTAGCATTCTTCTCTGCTGGATCTCTACCCACTTTTTGCTTTAGCATATTGAAAGGCACCAAATGCTTCACAAACCCACTACAGGCCCTTTAAAAAAAATATGGAGGAAAGCATGGAAATTATTTACTAATGGATTTTTGAGGAGGATTTTTGGTTTGTTTAAGTCAATGGTTCCTAACATTGGGATCCTAGATGTTCTTGGACTAAAACTCCCAGAAGCCTTCACCACTGGATGTGCAGGCCAAGATTTTTGGGAGCTGGAGTCCAAGAACATTGGGTCCTCAGAGTTTAATGGAGGACCACTGTGTTTAATGGAGCCACTGTGAAATAATGCTAAATTGAAGGCTTCTGACCAGAGAAGCTCTTCCTGTCTAAAGTCTGCTGCAGTTAAACAATGCAACACACAAATGTGTGATTTTTTTAAAAAAAACACCTGTCTTTTTAAAATCACATTCCCCCCTCCCCACCAGTGTCAGTTTAAAGCCCTGAGTCATCTGGCCACAGGAAAAATGATAGTATCATTGGTACACATAAAGTGCAACAAGTACTCCATTTAGATGAGTCCCTTTTTCCCTCAGCAAATATAATTTGCCTTTGCCTCAAACTTAGCCTCGCTCCCAAGTATAATATCAGAAATATCAGACAAGAAACAAAACAAAAGTAAAAACAAAAAATAATAAAGAAGGCAAAATGTTCCAGACTAACAGCTATATTTTAATGTGAGCTTTTGTGGATCAAGTCCACTTCCTCAGACATTGGATTGTCCATCCAATCTCTTATCTCTTTATATTGAGGCTGTGTATAAATGATTGCCATATAGTCCCACTCTTATGCACGAGGAAGTAGATTTGGTCCATGAAAGCTCATATTAAAATACAACACTTCATCTTTAACATGCTGCAAAGTTATTGTCTTCTTTATTATTATTATTATTTTACTTTTTTTTGTCTGATATGCCTGTGCAGGCTAATACCGTTACCATTTTGAAATCTACTTAATACCAGAGAATCAACATTGCGTGTTTGCACTTCTTATCTAGCAATTTTGGAGGGTGGGTGGGAAAAGTAATGAGGCTATTTTAACTTATGATTTTTCAGTAAGGATAGAAGAAAGGGACCTATGCGAATCTCCTGCCTTCCTCCAGTTTTATGCCTTCAGCATCTACATGTGAATGAAGTCCACAATTATGTTCCACTTGTTAACATTTGCACATATTATATAACACATGCTATGTTCTTATTCTCATTGGTTTAATCGTTTTTGTTTTTGTTTTACTTTTTTCCCTCTTACAGATGCCAGAAACTGCAAAGATTAAGCAAGATTTTACCTGTGCCTTTATTTTCAAGAATACATTGTCCATTCCCTTGGAAAATTGCAAACTGTATGTTGAAGGCCTGGGTATCTTTGCGATGGAAACATTTGAACAAGGGTAAGGTAAACCTGGTTGGAGACCCCGACATGTAGTGTTGTCTGTGTTGTCTGTGGTTAACTAGCCATTTCTGTGTGACTGAGTTTTTCCCCCTCTCAAGCATACTCATTGGGCAAGTTTTTAAATCTGTATCACCAGCTCTCTCTATAGGCTGCACAGAGCATGGAAATGGCCGCTTTAGGAGCCTTTAAAAGAAAAGAAATAGGTTTTAGTTTTTCATTTTTTCCCTTGTTGACACTCCACCAATACTACTTTGACGCTAGATCTGCTGCTTCTAGCAACTTCCAAAAGCAGAAACTTAACAGTAGGCTGGGAAAATTACACTTTGGAAACCCCTAAATACCCCCAACACTTTGCCCATCCCACTGTAAAACCAGAAGGAGAGAGAGGAAGCAGCCACACGGGAGCAATGTTATCTTGTGGATTCAGCCCTATGAAACTCAGAATGCTTACCTGAGCACACATCTCCTTCTGTAAAAGGAATCGCATCCATATTTCTTTCTAAGAATTGTCTTCTCATTGACTGCAACTCGTTTCCAAGAATGCAATTATTTTCCCCCTGAAGCAGGAAAAATGTCACTAGCGTGAATTTGTTTGAGGTGGATCTCAGCTTGTCATGAAGTGACCCACACACTATGATCTCAGAGCCATCTCTTGCAGCACATATGATAGGCCACATGCAGGATTTAACACCGGGACTGCAATGGACTGCCACAGCCTTGAGGATATGGACAAAGTGTGCCTTCACAGTCAGTCCACAAGCAAAGCAATCACACTTATATACCACCCCATAGTGCTTAGTGCACTCTCTGGGTGGTTCGCAAGTTAATTAGCATTTTGCCCTCAACATGCTGGGTACTCATTTTACTGACCTTGGAAGGATGGAAGGCTGAGTCAACCTTGAGCCCTAGCCAGGATTGAACTTCCAACCTTTTGGTTGCAGGACAGCAGTTTACCCACCAGGGCTCCATCTGGCATGACCTCTTCTACCTCCATGACCATTGGGAATCAGACTTCCTCCTCCTCTCATTTTGCTGTTGGGCTCAATAGGATGGTTTCTAGTGGCATTTCCTCCACTGAGGGGACCATCATCCCACCTAAAGGGGCTTATCCTCCTGTAGCCGTTGGCCCCTTTAGGGAGTCAGGTTAGTTAAGAATATAAGAAAGCTTATTTAGAGACATACATGTATTGGTAGAAAAAGGTGATAAAAGTCCTTGTTGTTCAGTCGCACAGTCGATTCCGACTCTTTGCGACCCCATGGACCATCGTTCTCCAGGCACCCCTGTCCTCCACCATCCCCCTTAGTCCACACAGCCCCATGCCCATTGTGTCTACAATACCATCTAGCCATCTCATCTTTGGCCGTCCCCTTCTTCTTTTGCCCTCCACCTTCCCCAGCATCAAGGCTTTCTCAAGTGAATCCTCTCTTCTCATTTGATGTCCAAAATACTTCATCTTCATCTTTACTATTTGACCTTCTAATGAGCACTCAGGGCTAATCTCTTCTAGTATTGACCTATTTGTTCTCCTTGTTGTCCAAAGGACTCTCAAAACTCTCCTCCAGCACCACATCTCAAAGGCATCTATTTTTCTTCGCTCAGCCTTTCTAATGGTCCAGCTCTCACAGCCATACATTACCACCGGAAATACCATTGCTTTGACTATGTGGACCTTTGTTTGCAGTGAGATGTCTCTACTTTTCATTATGTTCCCCAGGTTTTTCATAGCTTGTCTCCCAAGAATCAGTCGCCTTTTTATTTCATGGCTGCAATCTCCATCTGCAGAGATCTTTGATCCTAAGAAAGTAAAATCTGTTACTGCTTCTACTTCTTCCCCATCTATTTTCCAGGGACTGATATGGCCTATTGCCATTATCTTGGTTTTCTTGATATTGAGTCTCAGGCAAGCTTTTGCACTCTCTTCTTTCAACCTAATCAGGAGCTTCTTTAGGTCTTCCTCACTTTCTGCCATTAGGATGGGGTGGAAGGTGGGGTCCCTTCCACCCCATCCTAAAACCTGGGTGCAAGGAAGAAAGAGGCAGAGAAAGACCAGGCCCAACTGCCCAGAAACCATCCAGAAGCCTTGGAGGGAGGTGAGTGAAGAATCGGCCCCTCCCTCCCACCCCATCCTAAAACCTGGGTGTAAGGAAGAAAGAGGCAGAGAAAGACCAGGCCCAACTGCCCAGAAACCATCCAGAAGCCTTGGAGGGAGGTGAGTGAAGAATCAGCCCCTCCCTTCCACCCCATCCTAAAACCTGGGTGTAAGGAAGAAAGAGGCAGAGAAAGACCAGGCCCAACTGCCCAGAAACCATCCAGAAGCCTTTGGAGGGAGGTGAGTGAAGAATCAGCCCCTCCCTTCCACCCCATCCTAAAACCTGGGTGTAAGGAAGAAAGAGGCAGAGAAAGACCAGGCCCAACTGCCCAGAAACCATCCAGAAGCCTTGGAGGGAGGTGAGTGAAGAATCGGCCCCTCCCTCCCACCCCATCCTAAAACCTGGGTGTAAGGAAGAAAGAGGCAGAGAAGGACACAGGCCCCAACTGCCCAGAAACCATCCAGAGGCCTGGGAGGGAGAAGGTCACCATCCACCACTGCAGCCAGAGGCAGAGGAAGAGGAACAGCTGAGACACAGGGAAAACATCCACTGCCCGCCACTGCGATGCCCCTGGAGCAAGGGACCCAGAGACAACAACCCCACCTGGGGAGTGAGGACACAAGGATAAGTAGCTGATGTGAAAAATGTAGCTGAATTAATATAGAGACTGACATAGAGACTTCATACTGACTTAATATAGCAAGTAACATAGAGACTGTGTTTTAGAGTGTGATAATTATGCATGACAATATGTAGTGTAAACTGTTCTAAACTTTTAAAACTGTGATATGATGTATGATGCGAGGAAAAAAATGGCGTAGAAACCGGCAAACCACGCCACAAAGCTTGCCAAGAGAACCCTATGGACCAAAACAAAAGGCAAAACAAAAGGGCAGGCTAGGTGACACAGGATGCTTAACACCTCAGAGGGGAGAAAGGGGATGGACAGGAAAGGGGGAGGGGAAATGCAATGTTGTAAGGAGCAATACTGTATAGGGACATGGAATGTGAGATCAATGAACCAAGGTAAACTGGAAGTGGTAAAAAATGAGATGGAAAGAATAAGCATTGACATCTTGGGAATCAGTGAGCTCAAATGGACAGGGATGGGCGAATTCAGCTCTGGAAACCATCACATCTACTACTGTGGACAAGAAAACTTTAGAAGACATGGAGTAGCCATAATTGTCAATAAAAGAGTGAGAAGAGCAGTAATGGGATACAACCTCAAAAATGACAGAATGATGTCAGTAAGAATTCAGGGCAAACCCTTCAATGTTACTGTGATCCAAATATACGCACCAACCACGGGTGCAGATGAAGCCACAGTGGACCAGTTCTATGAGGACTTACAACACCTCATAGAACAAACACCAAGAAATGATGTTCAAATTATTCTAGGAGACTGGAATGCCAAAGTAGGCAATCAAAAAGTGGAGGGAATAACAGGCAGGTTCGGTCTTGGAACACAGAATGAAGCAGGACAAAGATTGATAGAGTTCTGCCAAGAGAACGCACTGGTCATAGCAAACACCCTCTTCCAGCAACACAAGAGGCGACTTTACACATGGACATCACCAGATGGCCAACACCGAAACCAGATTGACTACATACTCTGCAGCCAAAGATGGAGAACCTCCATACAGTCAGCAAAAACAAGACCTGGAGCAGATTGTGGCTCAGATCACAACCTACTGATTGCAAAATTCAGGCTTAGACTAAAGAAAATAGGGAAAACAAAGAGACCAGACAGATATCACCTAGACAGCATCCCTAAAGAATACACGGTGGAGGTGATGAACAGATTCAATGGCTTAGACTCAATAGATAGAGTGCCAGAAGAATTATGGACAGAGATGAGGGACATCATGCAGGAAGCAGCAAAGAAAACCATACCAAAAGAAAAGAAGAGTAAGAAAGCAAAGTGGTTGTCTGATGAGGCTCTTAAAATAGCAGAGGAAAGAAGGAACGCAAAAGTCAAAGGAGAAAGGAAAAAATACAATCATCTGAACACAGAATTTCAAAGAAAAGCAAGGAGAGATAAGGAAAACTATCTAAAAGAACAGTGCAAAGAAATGGAAGAAAACAACAAAAAAGGCAGAACCAGAGATCTTTTCAAAAAAATCCGGGAAATCAAGGGAACATTTAAAGCAAAAATGACCATGATAAGGGACAAAGACGGAAAGGAGCTAGCTGATGCAGAAGAGATTAAGAAAAGATGGAAAGAGTACACAGAGGAACTCTACAAAAAGGAACTCAACACTCCTGATAGTCACAATGATGAAGAAATTGAACCTGAGCCAGACATCCTGGAGAGTGAAGTCAGAAAGGCCCTAAAGAGCACTGCAAACAACAAAGCTAGTGGAGATGATGGTATCCCAGTTGAATTTTTCAAAGCTCTAAAAGATGATGGCATCAAATTACTGCATTCAATATGCCAGCAGATTTGGAAAACAAAACAGTGGCCACAGGACTGGAAAAGATCAGTATATGTTCCAATCCCAAAAAAGGGCAATGCCAAAGAATGTTCAAACTATCGAACAATTGCGCTCATCCCACACGCCAGCAAGGTGATGCTCAAGATAATACAGGATAGACTTCAGCAGCATGTGGAAAGAGAATTACCAGAGGTGCAGGCTGGTTTCAGAAGAGGCAGGGGGACTAGAGACCACATTGCCAACATACGTTGGATCATGGAGAAAACAAAGGAATACCAGAAACAAGTTTATTTTTGCTTTATTGACTACACTAAGGCATTTGATTGTGTGGATCACAACAAGATGTGGCAAGTGATTAAAGAGATGGGAATACCAGAACACCTCATATGCCTCCTGAGAAATCTGTACATGAACCAAGAAGCAACAGTTAGGACAGAACACGGAATGACCGAGTGGTTTGGAATAGGAAAAGGAGTAAGACAAGGCTGCATTTTGTCACCCTGCTTATTCAACTTATACACAGAGCACATAATGCGCAATGCAGGGATGGAGGAATCACAATATGGGATCAAAATTGCTGGGAGAAACATCAACAATCTGAGATATGCAGACGACACCACCCTAATGGCAGAAAGTGAGGAAGACCTAAAGAATCTCTTGAACGGTTTGAAGGAAGAGAGTGCAAAAGCTGGCTTGAGACTCAATATCAAGAAAACCAAGATAATGGCAACAGGCCCGATCAGTTCCTGGAAAATAGACGGGGAAGAAGTAGAAGCAGTGACAGATTTTACTTTCTTAGGATCTAAGATCACTGCAGATGGAGATTGCAGCCATGAAATAAAGAGGCGGCTGATTCTAGGGAGACAAGCCATGAGAAACCTGGGGAACATAGTGAAAAGCAGAGACATCACCTTGAAAACAAAAATTAGAATAGTCAAAGCAATGGTATTCCCAGTGGTAATGTACGGATGTGAGAGCTGGACAATTAGGAAAGCTGAACGCAGAAGAATAGATGCCTTTGAAATGTGGTGTTGGAGGAGAGTTTTGAGGGTACCTTGGACAGCGAGGAGAACAAATAGGTCAATCTTAGAAGAAATCAACACTGACTGCTCATTGGAAGGTCAAATAGTAAAGATGAGGCTAAAGTACTTTTGGGCATCAAATGAGAAGGGAGGATTCACTTGAGAAGGCCGTGATGTTGGGAAAGGTGGAAGGCAAAAGAAGAAGGGGGAGGCCAAGGATGAGATGGATAGATGGTATTGTAGACACAATGGGCACAAAACTGGGAGGACTGAGGGGGATGGTGGAGGACAGAGGCGCCTGGAGAACGATGGTCCATAGGGTCGCAAAGGGTCGGAATCGACTGTGCGACTGAACAACAACATCTGCATATCTCAAATTGTTGATGTTTCTCCTAGCAATTTTGATCCCATATTGTGATTCCTCCATCCCTTCATTGCGCATTATGTTCTCTGTGTATAAGTTGAATAAGCAGGGTGACAAAATGCAGCCTTGTCTTACTCCTTTTCCTATTCCAAACCACTCCGTCATTCCATACTCTGTCCTAACTGTTGCTTCTTGACTCATGTACAGATTTCTCATAAGACATATGAGGTGTTCTGGTATTCCCATCTCTTTAATTACTTGCCACATTTTGTTGTGGTCCACACAATCAAAGGCCTTGGTGTAGTCAATGAAACAGAAGTAAGCTTGTTTCTGGTATTCCTTTGTTTTCTCCATGATCCAACGTATGTTGCAATGTGGTCTCTGGTCCCCCTGCCTCTTCTGAACCCAGCCTGCACCTTTCTACATGCTGCTGCAGTCTATCCTGTATTATCTTGAGCATCACTTTGCTAGCTTGTGGGATGAGCGCAATTGTTCGATAATTAGAACATTCTTTGGCATTGCCTTTTTTTGGGATTGGGACGTATACTGATCTTTTCCAATCCTGTGGCCACTGTTTCGTTTTCCAAATCTGCTGGCATATAGCATGTAGTAGCTTGATTCCATCATCTTTTAGGGCCTTGAAGAATTCAACTGGGATACCATCATCTCCACTGGCTTTGTTATTTGCCGTGCTTTTTAGGGCCTTTCTGACTTGACTCTCAAGGATGTCTGGTTCAAGTTCAATTTCCCCCTCATTCTTATTATCCGGGGTGTTTAAGTCTTTTTTGTAAAGTTCCTCTGTGTACTCTTTCAATCTTTTCTTTATGTCTTCTGCATCCGCTAACTCTTTGCCATCTTTGTCTTTTATCGTGGTCATTTTTGCTTTGAACGTTCCCTTGACTTCCCCAATTTTTTAAAAGAGATCTCTAGTCCTGCCTCTTGTGTTGTTTTCCTCTATTTCTTTGCACTGTTCATTTAGGTAGGTTTCCTTATCCCTCCTTGCTTTTCTTTGAAATTCTTTATTTAAGTGATTGTATTTTTTTCCTTTCTCCTTTGCCTTTTGCGTTCCTTCTTTCCTGTGCTATTTTAAGAGCCTCGTCCGACAACCACTTTGCTTTTTTGCGCTTTTCTTTTGGTATAGTTTTCCTTGCTGCATCCTGCATAATGTCTCTCATTTCTGTCCATAGTTCTTCCGGTACTCTGTCTATCTGGTCCAGTCCATTGAATCTGTTCCTCACCTCCACCGTGTATTCCTTGGGTATGTTGTCTAGATCATATCTATCCGGCTTATTAGTTTTCCCTATTTTCTTCAGCCTGAGCCTGAATTTTGCGATCAGTAGATTGTGATCTGAGCCACAGTCCAGGTCTTGTTTTTGCTGACTGTATGGAGGTTCTCCATCTTTGGCTGCAGAGTATGTAGTCAATTTGGTTTCGATGTTAGCCATCTTTAGTGTTTGGGAATCAAGACAATGGAAATGGCTGTAAGCTAGCCTAACACATCTTTATTGCATAGAGTACAGTACGAACATGTGGTAATGGCGGACAAACAGCTCTTTTTATACGGTGGCTATCTAATTGAATCTGGCTCTTCGACAGGCATTGGCTGCTGTCCAAGTGACGTCATCCTTGGTCACGCCTTTCTTGTCCAGGTGAGGTGAGCGCGGGAATCTTTCCCGCGCGGCTGAAGGCATTTGAGTAATTTGAGTAATGTGAACCATGTGAGCTGGGCGCTCGCTATTGCCCCCGGTGGCCACTAGCTCGCGTCCTCATACAGAAGGTTACAGTGTTACCTGTACCCATTCGTGTGGTTACAAATACATTCAACACACTACATTCAGTACACAACATCCCTCCCCCCTAAGATGGGACAAAGTCCCTTAACCAAACTGGTTTCCTGCATGTGCGTTTTGGCCGTGCGGCCGTTATGCTTGACTCGGCCATGCCCCCTCGTCTGTGTCCTCCTGGTTCTTGTCCTGCAATTGGAGAGGATGACTCGTTAGTGACTCGCCGCGGGCTTGCCGCCTTGGGATGGCCAGGAGAAGGGGGAGGAAGGGTTCCCGACGTGGCTGTGGACAAACCGGGGGCACTAGGGGCTAAAGAAAAACCCCGCTCTTCGCTTGGACGGGTGGGGGAACACTCCGAAACCCCCCCCCCCCCGGTTTGATAACTCAAAATCTAATTCAGGGGCAACAGTGGCAAACTCATTTCCCTCCTTCGAGGGGCTGGGTAGAACTACAGGGGCAAACTCGTTCCTCTCTTTCAAGGGACTGGATAGAGCTGGCGTATGAAAAGGATATGAGTTTGACCCTAAGCTTCCCCCCCCTGTTTGGGACTGTTGCCCTACGTTTTCTCCCCCTTGGTCTAAACGGGTGGAGGAGAACCCTAACGCTGAGCGTTGCTGATGATCCCCTCTGTCCGGCCCCCCAATCACTCGGTGCCTAAGTTGGTCAGCGTGCCTTCTCCAGAGGAGACCCGTGTTGGTCTCGACACAGAATGAGACTGGTCCTGTTTGATTAATGACTACCCCCGGCACCCATGCTGGCCCAGTGGTGGCGTAGTTTCTGCAATGAACAGGCTCTCCTATCTGGAAATTTTTGGTGGGGCTGTGCTCAATATTTCTTCCTCTATCCTCGACCCGGGTGGGATCCAATCTAGTTAATAATGAGTGTAACTTCCTCTTCATGAAGAGTTCCGCGGGAGAGTATCCCGACGCCAATGGCGTCACTCGATATGCCAATAGAAACTGGCAGAGCTGCCGGTCCAGATCCCCGGGACCCATGCGCCGCAGCCCTTCCTTCATTGTGCGCACCAGACGTTCCGCCTGGCCATTTGTTGCAGGGTGAAATGGGGCTGAGGTAATGTGCCGAATGGCGTTGGACTCTAAGAACGCCTGGAACTCGGCTGACGTGAAACAACTCGCATTGTCACTAATTATGACGTCAGGTATCCCGAACGTGCATATCAGTTTGCGCAGCTGTTTTATAGTCCCCGCTGATGAGGTGTTGCGCATTGGAATTACCTCCAACCACTTGGAGTATGCGTCCACCACAAGTAGAAAAAATGAACCCCTGAATGGCCCTGCGAAGTCTATGTGGAGGCGAGACCACGGTCCCCTAGCTGTGTCCCATTCTCTGTGTGGAAGGCGGGACTCCTCAGGCCGAGAGCTCTGGCAACTTTCGCAGGTGTTCACCATGTGTTCAATGTCTGCGTCTAGCTGAGGCCACCAGAAGTAGCTTCTGGCCAGCGCCTTAGAGCGCACAATCCCTGGGTGGCTGACATGTAAAAGCCGTAGCACCCTTGCTCTTAATGCCTGTGGGACCACCACCCTCTCCCCCCACAACAGACACCCCCTTTCTGCGGACAACTCAACCCTCTTCCTGAAAAATGCCGCAAACTCGTCTGCGGGGGGAGCTGCGGGCCACCCCTTCTGTACCCAGGATCTCACAAGGGCTAACGTTTTATCCTTGGCCGTTTCGGCAGCAATTTCCTTGGGCAAAATGGGGGGGTGCATCTAGGGCTTCAATGGGGAGGACTTGGCTATCCTGTTCTACCTCACACTTTGGGTCCCCCAGGTGGGGAAGAGGAGACCTTGAGAGGGCGTCCGCGTGGCTTATCTCTTTCCCGGGACGGTACTCTAACGCCCCCCTGTATGCATTCAGAAAAATCGCCCACCTAAGCATCCTGGGGGAGAGGATCTGTGGCGTGGGCTTGTCTGAGGTGAAGATACCCAACAGCGGCTTGTGATCGGTGACAATGGTGAATGGGCGACCATACCGAAAATCATGGAACTTCTTTGTGCCCGCAACAATGGCAAGAGCCTCCCTATCTGTTTGGGCGTAATTTCGTTCTGCCTTGGACAATGATCTCGAGTAGAATGCAACTGGGGCTTCTCGCCCCCCCTCTAGCACGTGGCACAGGACCGCCCCCACCCCCACTGGCGAGGCGTCGCAGACCAAGACTACCGGCTTCTTTGGGTCGAAATGGGTTAGAATAGCCTCCGAGGAGAGGAGTTGCTTGAGTTCCCTGAAAGCCCGCTCCTGCTTCTCCCCCCACCGCCAAACCGCATCCTTCTTCAGCAGCCCATGCAGGGGCTCTGCAATCGTCGCTTTCCTGGGCAGGAAGGAATGGTAAAAATTCAGCAGCCCCAGGAAAGACTGCAGCTCCGGTTTCGCGGTGGGGCGAGGAGCGTTTCGAATGGCTGAGACTTTGGACTCAGTGGGTTTCACCCCCTCAGAAGTTATGCGGAACCCCAGAAACTCCACCTCCCTGGCCAGAAACACACATTTGTCCCTCCGCAGCCTCAACCCCGCGGATTCGAAGGCTGTGAGGACCTTATCTAGTCTCTGGGCCAGTTCTGTTTCGCTCTCCCCAGATATCAATATATCATCGAAAAATGGCAAGACCCCCGGTAATATCTTTAACAAACGTTCCACAAGAGACTGAAACAACCCCGGCGCCGAGTTCACGCCAAACTGTAGGCGCGTCACCTTGAATGCCCCCTTGTGAGTTACAATGGTCTGTGCAGCAGCTGTGGCTGGGGTTACTGGAAGCTGCTGGTACGCCTGCGCCAGATCTAGTTTAGCAAAAACTTTTCCCCCATGTAAAGTGGCCAGTAGATGGCTAACTACCGGCACCGGATAGGCATTAGGGCGGATCGCCTTGTTAATTGTACACTTGTAGTCAGCGCAAATTCGCACTTCCCCATTTGCTTTCAATACTGTAACAATAGGAGTCTCCCACTCTGCAGAGTCCACCGGCACTAAAATCCCTTGCCCCACTAATTTGTCCAGTTCCGCCTCAATTTTGTCCTTGAGGGCGAATGGAACCCAACGTGGTTTTAGTCTCATTGGGCGGACCTCCGGGTCCAGGTCGAAGGAAACTGGGGGCCCCTTGTACTTTCCGAGTCCCTTCTTGAATACCTCTGCGTGTGCGTCGCACACTGCCTGAATCTCATTCCCCCCGATGGCATGGACGCCGCCTATGAAGATGTCCAGGGGTTTGAACCATTGTGTCCCCAAGAGATTACACCCCCCATTTTTTAGAACTACCAGGGGGAGTTTCCTTCGGAGTCCCTTGTACCGTGTCTCAAAGTCCCCAATCCCCAATACTGGAATCGCATTTCCCTGCACATCTTTTAAGTTCGCCCCCATCTCCTTGAGTTTGGGTCGCTCCTTGGGGGGAATCCGCAAAAATTCCTTATGGGAAATGAGGGAGTAAACAGACCCCGAGTCTATCTCCATCTTAACAGGGACCCCTTGCAACAGTACCTCAGCATAAAAACGTGGTTGCCCTAGAGGCACGCTGTGGACAGCCACGTCGTCTTCCGCGTGCACTCGCAGGCACACATGGTTCCCCTCTGGGTCGTCGCCGCCATCACCGACTCTGCCGACGCCATCCCGGCTGCTCGAGGCGCGCTTACTCTCTTCCCGGCGTTGCTTGCAGACCCTGGCGATGTGGCCCTTCCGCCCACAGTTGTGGCACTCAGCTTTCCGGAATGGACATTTGCTCCTCTCGTGGGACGCTCCGCACCCATCGCAGCACCGCTCCCCCTTCCCCTTCTTCTCGCTCAGCCCTTTCCTGACCTTCCGGACCCCCTCATCTTCGCTGGAGTCTGGGGTGGCAGAAGCCTCTGAAGATGTGGGCGAGCGTGGGGCAGGGGTCGCCCTCCAGGCCGCCTGGACGGCGGATGCAGCTGCCTCGACTGGTGGGGGCTTTGCCTTGAGAAGTTTGTACCCGGCCCACGTGGATTCAGCTGCTAGAGCCTCTTGTAGTACCTCTTTAAAAGTGAGGTCGTGGCCTCGGTTCATGAGTTTCCTCTGGGTCTCCCCGTCTCTCATCCCGCAGAGCATCCTATCCCTTAGGGCCACGTCTAGAATTTCCCGCCATTCGCATGGGGTCGCCAAAACGCGGAGGGCCGCTGCATACTCGGATATTGACTCACCCGGCTTTTGGTCCCTCCTCGCGAAAATGGCCCTGGCAGAGAAGAAGGATACTTTGGGCTTGAAATGATTCCGCAGAACCCCCAGAATTTCCGTCACCGAAACCTGGTCCACCTCTCGTGGTGCCACCAGATCCATCAGTGCTTGCACGGCGTCGAACCCGAGCATCGTGATGAGAAGACCCTTCTTCTTCCCAGCGTCGGTGATGCCCGCATACGCCACCGTACTCTTGAAATGCATTTCAAACCAGTCCCATCGCTCGGGATGGGTCACGTCGAAAACTGGCTTCTGTGATATTGTCTTGTCCCCGTGGGAATCCATGATCCCACCTTCGTCGCCAATTTAGTGTTTGGGAATCAAGACAATGGAAACGGTTGTAAGCTAGCCTAACACATCTTTATTGCATAGAGTACAGTACGAACATGTGGTAATGGCGGACAAACAGCTCTTTATACGGTGGCTATCTAATTGAATCTGGCTCTTCGA
Organism: Bradypodion pumilum; assembly: GCA_035047305.1. Lineage (NCBI taxonomy): Eukaryota > Metazoa > Chordata > Lepidosauria > Squamata > Chamaeleonidae > Bradypodion > Bradypodion pumilum. The sequence continues at coordinate 61,004,703 of JAWDJD010000006.1, read as the reverse complement.
CAGGCATTGGCTGCTGTCCAAGTGACGTCATCCTTGGTCACGCCTTTCTTGTCCAGGTGAGGTGAGCGCGGGAATCTTTCCCGCGCGGCTGAAGGCATTTGAGTAATTTGAGTAATGTGAACCATGTGAGCTGGGCGCTCGCTATTGCCCCCGGTGGCCACTAGCTCGCGTCCTCATACAGAAGGTTACAGTGTTACCTGTACCCATTCGTGTGGTTACAAATACATTCAACACACTACATTCAGTACACAACACCATCTGGTGATGTCCATGTGTAGAGTCTCCTCTTGTGTTGCTGGAAAAGGGTGTTTGCTATGTCTAGTGTGTTATCTTGGCAGAACTCTATCAGTCTTTGCCCTGCTTCGTTTTGTGTTCCCAGACAAAACTTGCCTGTTATTCCATCCACTTTTTGATTCCCTACTTTTGCATTCCAGTCTCCTCAGATAATGTGGACGTCGTTTCTTGGTGTCTGTTCTATAAAATGTTGTAGGTCCTCATAGAACTGGTCTACTGTGGCTTCATCTGCACTAGTGGTTGGTGCATATATTTGGATTACAGTGATATTAAATGGTTTGCCTTGTAGTCTGACTGACATCATTCTATCATTTTTGAGATTGTATCCCATTACTGCTTTTCTCACTCTTTTATTTACAATTATGGCCACTCCATTTCTTCTGAGGTTTTCTTGACCACAGTAGTAGATATGATGGTTTCCAGAGCTGAATTCGCCCATCCCTGTCCATTTTAGCTCACTGATTCCCAAGATATCAATGCTTATTCTTTCCATTTCCTTTTTTACTACTCCAGCTTTCCTTGGTTCATTGACCTTACATTCCATGTCCCTATGCAATATTGTTCCTTACAACACTGTATTTCTCCTCCCCCTTTCCTGCCCATCCCTTTCTGCCCATCTAATGTGCTGAGCATCCTTCCTGTTTCCTCTGATTTGTCCCTTTGTTTTGCCTTTGCTTTGGTCAATAGGGTTTTCTTGGCAAACTCCCTGGCGTGCTTTGCCGGTTTCTATGCCATTTTCCCCATCATACATATTATCACAGTTTAAAACAAGGTAACATCATGCATATTATCACAGTTTAGAGCACAATATCAGTTTAGAACACAATACCAGGCTATAAATTGAGTTAATTTTCTGCTGTTAGTTACTATTTTAAGTCACTATGTAAGTCAGTTTCTTATAAGGTCCTTATAAAGTCCTAGTTCTAAGAAAGAAAGGGCTTGTCCACGCTGCCCCCAGATGGCCAGTATAGAGTGCCCTTTTAAAACCCAAGGACTGCAGTGGCTCAAGTGGCTAAGATGCTGACTGGGAGGCAGAAGGTCAGCAGTTCGATTCCCAAATACTGCAGGACGGAATGAGCTCCTGTCTTTGTCCTGGCTCCTGCCAGCCTAGCAGTTCGAAAGCAAGAAATTGCAAGTAGATAAATAGGGACCAGTTCGATGGGAAGGTAACAGCATTCCGTGCACTCCGGTGTCTAGTCATGCCTGCCACATGGCCATGGAAACATCTGCAGACACAGAGTGCTAGCTCTTTGGCTGTAAACGGAGATGAGTACCACACCCTAGAGTCGGATACAACTGGCTTTCGAGCAAGGGAAACCTTTACCTTTACTTTACCTTTAAAACCCATGTGAAACCAGAGTGTGGCGCAAAATGATATTTGGCACAATCCCCTCATCCAGACAGCCCTGTAGCAGCTGCTTGACAGTTGATGGAGGAAGCTTTTCCCCATCAAGTGCAAAGAGGCTGCTCTCCCATGCTGCTGATTGGAGTCTGATCAGGGCAAGGGGGAACATCCTCTTTGTATCTGTTATCTTGTACCCCTGAGCCCACCACTGAGGTCTAGCAGCAGCAGGCACTGAGGTAATAGGTGCATAACAGCTGTGACAGCACACACATCAGTTTCACAATTAGCAAAATGGAAAGTGTGTACAGGGGCTCTTGCACATGGATTTTAATCGTGGAGCTTTTCTACTATGGAGTGTTTAAGGGCTATTGTGTGTAATAACAGCTGGCTGGATCATTCAGTGATTTAAATATCTGGCTGCAAAGCCAGCTGTTGGGAGTTCAATTCCTCCCTGTGCCCCCCCCCCTTGAAAAGCCAATCTTTGTAGTCAGAGTAAAGTTGCACAAGTCCCAGGGTGTCCCAGAACAAGAAAATATGTACTGCCCTGGAGTCACTTTAAGTCAGAATTGACTTGATAGCAGTCATCATCGTTATTGTTGTTGTTAAAAGTTTACCATTCAATTCGTAGTCAAAGACTGATATAAAATTAATGTCTGATGAAGTGGACTTGATCCACGAAATCTCACATTAAAAATATAGCAGTTAGTCTCTAAAGTGCTGCTGTGTGTGTGTGTGTGTGTGTGTGTGTGTGTGTGTGTGTGTGTGTGTGTGTGTGTGTGTGTGTGTGTGTGTGTGTGTGTGTGCGTGTGGTGTATTTTTTTTAAAAAAAGTTTTCTGATACAGTACGCATAAAATCAACAGTTCAAGACCGAACCCAGGACCTAAGAACTGTTAAGGTAACGTCAAAGTATACAGGCAGTTCCTGGTAAAGTTTTTGGTAAAGTTATTATTATTTGAATAACATGTTCTCTTTTTATTTCCCCTCCCCGCTTTCTTAGGGATATAGCACCTGGAGGAATATTTAAATGCAAAATAGTGTGTGCACCAAGAAAGACTGGTCTGAAGAAGATTGTGGCCAAGTTGAACTCTACCCAGCTAAAAGGGTTAACTGTAGAAAAGCTTATTTCCATCACTGAGTAGGGTCATTCCCAAAAGTCAATACATGGTGTCAATAGAGGTGTGTGATGTGAAAGACTATTACTGACACGATGTACAGCCTTGACGAGGCAGACTAAATGTCCAACTAAGACAGTTGAAGTGACTTAAGGGTATAGCTGTTATAATTGTAGTTAGTGGGATTTTAATAACAGATTATTCACCTCTTCTCTTGCATGTGTAGCGACTTGACAGATTGTGATGACTAAGAATGTGATTTGTAAAATCTGGAATAGCATTGCGTAGAAAGTATTGGATAATACTGGATCTGTTTCCCTTTTTGCACCCAGTGTTGGGTTTTGTGTAATGCCAACATACTTGCTCCTTTGCCAGCTGCTAATTCTGACAATGATCTGCAATGCTGATCATTTGTAGGCCTAGCTAGACTATTTTAAAATATACCGTATATTACAAAGATGCATACAGCCTCTTATTCTTTGGATATAATGTTTCTTTCATTTTGTACATTGTGCTATTCAGTTTTAACAAGGGCTAACATTTTTTGCATGTGGTACATGTAGCCCTGGTTTTACCTCAGGAAGTTGTATGTTTTCACGACACTATCTAACCTCAAAAGAAACATTTCAGCTGTATTTTCTACATACCACTATGAGCTTATGTACTAACCATAAAATAAAAATAAAAATCAGCTGTTTATTCTTCATGTTGTGGTTTTTTTTCCTAGTCTAGGCAGCAAATTTAAAAGGGAACATGGCTGAAAGTACAAACTTCATGTGGTTCAATGATAGATGATAGTCTTTTCTTGACTGCAGAACTGATATGAGAAAGAGAAATCATGTTACAAATATTATATGTGTATTGAATTATACGTCACATGCTAAAGTGGAGTTCTGTAAATGGTCATCTGTTCAGTCATGTACAGTATCTGCAAAAAACTTTTCCCTGAGTATCTGTGCAGATCTGGAACCTAGACTATACAACTCACAAGTGGTTTCATTTCAAAGTCAACTTTGCAGAGAAATGGACAATATTGCCACTAGTCTTCTGGAGCACTGATAGAAGCTGATAGAATATTAAGTAGACATCACAGTGAGAGGACTGTATTCGGCCCAACCCACTTTACAGTGTTGTGAATTCATGTGATGTAGGAATACAGAACAGATTAATGGTGGGCACAAGATAATTTCACTCCTAGAAGTTCCCACATTTTAAACTTTCCCAACTTTTATTTAAAATGTTGTCAACAAGAGCCACTGGCTTAAAAACCAAGGTATAGATACCCACTTCCTGGTCTTTAGCTTTGCTTGTATTTTGTACATGACATGTACGTACTTCTTTAAATCTGTTTCTAACAAATGCACACTTGCCAGATCCTGATAGATAAATCCAGAAGGAAAATTTGCCTCATATTAACAAAAGATAGTAGTAAATTAAATAAAAAGCAATTACTGAAAAATTAACGATAAGTATAGCTTGCCACCTCTGGTGAGACTATAAACTGAGCACCATGGCTATATTCAAGTCATCCTTCCACCCTCATATAAATTCTCCAGTTTTACTATGCACACACACCACCAGAACCAGTGCAATCCAGTCGGTGCCCACCAATGGGGGGGACCACCAGTCCAGCCCCCTAAACTGTCTGAAGGAGCATGACCCATCCCCTGACTTGAAAAGATTAAGAACCCCTGATCTAAAAGAACTGATATACAGTAACACCCCGACTTACATATGCCTCGAGTTACATAAAATTTGACTGACATAATGATTTTTGCACTAAATCCATGTCCCGATTTACATAAATGTCCTGATTTACATAACACAATTTCCTATGGGTTTGCTTCGAGTTACGTAACAATTCATTTTTCCTATGGGGTTGCTTCGATTTACATAAATATCATTTTCCTATGGGGTTGCTTCGAGTTAAGTAAAAAACCAATTTACATAAAAGCCTACGGAACAGACTTTTTATGTAAATAGGTGGGTTTTTTTTTTTTACTGTATATAGAAATAAATATGAGGAAGAAGAATGAAAACAACAGTGTGGTAAATGGAAAAATTTGCAGGAAGGACATCTTTAAACTATTTCTTGAACATTATGTCACCATATTATTGACAGCCATAATGACAAAAAACCTTCGCGTGTAGGCATCCTGAAAGGTCAAAGGCATCTGAACTGTTGCTCTGAGAACAGCTTTATTACTGTGAAAGGTATTTTGATCTGAACAGAGCTCATCATTTCTTCCCCTCTTCCAACTGAAAGGGATGGCTAGCTGTTTTTCATCCCATTCTTCTCCATCAGCTCACTGAACCTTCCAGCAAAGAGACAAACCTATAGAGACTCCATGTTACCCCACTTGGCGTTTGTCCTTTCTAAGAATAACAAAGTTCATGTGCAAGTCTTAGAAAATACGGCTCTGAGAAGACACCAGGCTTATTGGGGACCCAAGGAGACCATGGAAGATTCCTTTGGTCAGACTTTTGCCACATGTTCTTGCCCACAAATGGTTTAATCTCTGGCGCTATTCAAGCTATGATTCTGAGGCTTCTTTCAGTGCAGACACCAAAATTAAGACACATCTTAAATTGCGTTCTGATCAGATGGAACAGCCACTGGAAATTTAGTCCAGAGCGAAGCAACCACATTACAGCTAGTACAAGGGGAGCTAAAGGAGTGATCCGTTTTGTCTCTTGCAAAGTGTTTTTACTGTGTAAGGTAAAGGGAAAGGTTTCCCTTGCTTGAAAGCCAGTCATATCTGACTCTAGGGTACGGTGCTCATCTCTGTTTATAGCCGAAGAGCCTCAGCACTGTCTGCATCTGCAGACATTTCCGTGGACATGTGACAGGCATGCCTAGACATCAGAGTGCACGGAATGCTGTTTACCTTCCCACCAAAGTGGTCCCTATTTATCTACAGTACTTGCAATTTCTTGCTTTCGAACTGCTAGGTTAGCAGGAGCTGAGACAAAGATGGAAACCCATTCCGTCACACAGTACTCAGGTATCACACTGCTGGCCTGCCACCGCCCAGTTAGCATCTTAACCACTTGAGCCACTGCAGTACTTAGACACAAAATGTACAGTTGGGGAAAATATATGCAGTTGGAAAAACAGAGATAAAATTAGACATGCAATGCCTATCTTTTTATTAAGAATTTAAACCCCAAACAGTGTCATGTAAGAACTAGGAAGTGCTTCATTTCCATGATTAAACAGATTTGCTCAGACCGCATTAAAACAACTTCTTCATTTGGGTAGGAGCTTCTTCTTCATCATCAATACTGAGAGACTGCAGTGTAGCAGACATTGACTAACATAATCAGTCTGAAGATTTGTGCTTGGCTATTGGGAGTGGGAGGGCATGATGTTGTGTTCTGTAAAGCTGTGCCTTTAACAATGTACCTTTGCCATGTGTTACCAATGTAACCTTTCTGTGTGCAACATTATAACCATTAGCTGTATCAATGTAACCTAATAAGGGGACGCGAGCTAGTGACCACCAGAGGGCAGTAGCGAGCGTCCAGCTCCCATGGATCATAGTCACCTGGTTCAGCAGCGCGGGAAGATTCCCCGCGACCTCCTCACCTGGTCAAGAAGGGCGTGACCTCCTACGACGTCACGCAGGCAGCAACCAATAGTCTGTCGACGAGCCACATTCAAATGTATAGCCAGCTGTATATATTGAGCTACTCATCCGCCATTACCACATGTTCCTCCGGATCATCATGCAATAAACCTGTGTTAAGCCAACCCTTCGGCTGTTTCATTGTCTTTGGTCCCTTACACTAAATTGGCGACGAAGGTGGTATATGGCAGCCCACGGGACCAAGACATGCGCCGGTTTCGAAATCAGGAAACCGGGCGACTGGGAGATCTTCGAGATGGACTTCCAGGCCGCACTGATCGAGTCCGAAGTCACGGAAGAGGCGAAGAAGAGAGCCATCTTCACCAGAATGCTCGGACAAGAAACCAAAAGGACCTTGGTGGACCTGATTGCACCGAGGAGGGTGAGCGAATTCAAGGCCAAGGAACTCATGCAGATGCTGCGTGAGCACGTCCGGCCCGCCACGGCGATGTTTCCCGCTCGGAGTGTGTTTTGGAGGCGAGTCCAAGCGCCCGGGGAGACGGTCGCCGCATTCGTGGCGGCCCTGCGGCTGGCGGCCGGCCCGTGCAAATGGGAGAATGCCGAAATCACCCTCCGGGACTGTGTGCTGTGCGGCCTGAACGACGCCGAGACCCAGCGTACATTAATGAACCAAGAGCCGCCTCCCACGTTGCAGGAGGTCGTCAGAGCGGCCCAGGCCGCAGAAGCTATGAAGGCCGGGGTCCAAGAACTTCAGGACTGGCGGCCAAAATCGAGCAAGGCAGAGGCTCCGGTACAGGCGGCCCGCCGAACTTCGAGGTCGTCCGCAGAGAGCAGCGACGACGAGGACATCCAGAGGGTCCGGAAGGAGAGCCGGCGATGCGACGGCTGTGGAGCGGCCCACGACCGCGTGAAATGCCCCTTCCGGAAGGCCGAGTGCCACAACTGCGGCCGCCGCGGACACATCGCCAAGGTGTGCAGGAAGAAGCGCGAAACCCGGAGGAGCTCCGCAGACCGTTCCGCCGGACAAGACCGCCCAACGAAACCCAAGGATGGCGCCCAGGCCACGCGGAAGCAGGATGGCGTGGGCCGCATCGCCGACGGCAGCGAGGACGACGCCCCAGTGTTCAGCGTGTCTACTAGACACCCCCGCTACTTTGTTGAGGTACTAGTCCAAGGGGTCCCCATTAGGATGGAAATTGACTCGGGGTCCTCATATTCAATCATTTCCCAGAGGGAGTTTTTGGGAATTGCCCCCCACAAGCGACCCAAGCTCAAAGCATTGAGGTCCACACTACGGGACGTGCAAGGGAACAGTATTCCAGTGTTGGGGGTTGGAGAATTTCAGGTCAAATTCAAGGAGCACGCCGCGTCCCTTCCCCTAGTCGTGCTCAAGGGAGGAAATTGCAGCCTCCTTGGGACTCAATGGTTCCAGCCCCTGGGGTTGTTTATTGGGGGGGTGCACGCTGTTGGGATGCATGCCGTTGGGACTGATCCAATTCAGGAGGTGTGCGAGGTGCACACCGAAGTTTTCAAAAAAGGACTGGGGAAATTCAAGGGGCCCCCAGTGACTTTCGACCTGGACCCGGGGGTCCGCCCAATTCGCCTTAAACCACGCAGGGTGCCGTTCGCACTCAAGGACAAGATAGAGGCAGAACTGGACAAGTTGGTGGGCCAGGGGATCCTTGTGCCTGTAGATTCTGCGGAGTGGGAAACTCCAATTGTAACCGCTCTAAAGGCCAACGGGGAGGTCCGCATATGCGCTGACTACAAGTGCACCATCAACAAGGCGATCCGCCCGAATGCATATCCAGTGCCGGTAGTCAGCCATCTGCTGGCCAGGTTACACGGGGGAAAGTGTTTCGCTAAGCTCGACTTAGCACAGGCCTACCAGCAGCTCACGGTGTCCCCTGCCACAGCTGCTGCGCAGACCATAGTCACCCACAAGGGGGCGTTCCAGGTGACGCGCCTCCAGTTCGGCGTGAATTCGGCGCCTGGAATTTTCCAATCACTCGTGGAACGCCTCCTGAAGGGATTGGAGGGGGTGTTGCCTTATTTTGATGACGTGTTAATAACGGGGGGGAGTCGGGCTGAATTGGCCAAAAGGTTGGGCAAGGTCCTGACGATATTCGAAAAGGCGGGGCTGAGGTTGCGAAAGGACAAATGCGTCTTCTTCGCAACAGAGGTTGAGTTCTTAGGGTTTTGTGTGACTCCCGAGGGAATAAAACCATCCATGTCCAAGGTGGCAGCCATTAAGAAAGCCCCCCGCCCCACCTCCAAGCCCGAGTTGCAGTTGTTCCTAGGGCTGCTCAACTTTTACCACTCCTTCCTCCCCCGGAAGGCAGCAGTGGCTGAACCGCTACACAAACTGCTGAAGAAAGACCAGGCATGGAAGTGGGGCGATGACCAAGAAAGGGCATTTAGCGAGCTAAAAAGCCTCCTGGCGTCCGACGCCATACTGACCCATTTCAACCCCAAACGCCCAGTAGTTCTGATCTGTGATGTATCTCCAGTGGGGGTGGGGGCGGTGCTGTGCCACGTGTTGGAAAACGGAAGGGAGGCCCCGATAGCATTTTACTCCAGGTCCCTGTCCCAAGCAGAGAGAAACTACGCACAGACGGACAGGGAGGCACTAGCGATAGTCGCGGGGACGAAAAAATTTCACAATTTTCTGTACGGCCGCCCTTTCACAATTGTAACAGACCACAAGCCCTTGCTAGGCATTTTTACCGCTGATAAGCCTACCCCGCAGATCCTGTCTCCGAGGATGCTCAGGTGGGCCATTTTTCTCAACGCGTATCAGCACGCGTTGGTCTACCGGCCCGGGAAAGAGATCAGCCATGCGGACGCCCTATCTAGGTCCCCCCTTCCCCTAACGCCCAGCCAGGTGAGCATGGGGGAGCGGGACCATCAGGTTCTCATGATAGAGGTGCTGGATTCGCCCCCCGTAATGCCTGCCGACATTGCCAAAGTGACAGAGAAGGACAAAACGTTAGCGACAGTCAGCTCCTGGCTGCAGAAAGGGTGGCCCGCGTCCTCCCCAGCGGAGGAGTTCGCTCCATTTTTCAGAAAAAAGCTAGAACTGTCCCTAGAGAGGGGGTGCCTCTTGTGGGGGCAGCGGGTGGTGATTCCCACTTCCCTTCGGCCGCGGGTGCTCAAACTGCTTCATGTCAGCCACCCCGGCATCGTGCGATCCAAGGCGCTGGCCCGGAGTTACTTCTGGTGGCCCCAGCTAGATGCCGACATCGAGCACATGGTCGGCACTTGTGAAAGTTGCCAATGCTCCAGACCAGAGGAGGCCCGCCTTCCCCACAGGGAATGGGACGCGGCTAGGGGGCCGTGGTCCCGGGTGCACGTAGATTTCGCGGGCCCATTCAGAGGCACCCTGTTCCTCCTTGTAGTGGACGCTTTCTCCAAATGGTTGGAGGTTATCCCAGTCACGAGCACCTCCTCGGCCCAGACCATTAGGCAATTGCGGAGGCTCTTTTCCACGTTCGGCATACCCGACACGTTAATTAGCGACAACGCTAGTTGTTTCACGTCCTCCGAGTTTAGGGCATTCATGGAGATTAACGCCGTTCGGCATATCACCTCCGCCCCTTTTCACCCGGCCACCAACGGCCAAGTAGAGCGCCTAGTCCGCACCACGAAGGATGCGTTGCGGCGCATGGGCCCAGGGGATCTGAACCTGCAAGTGTGTCAGTTTCTGCTAGGGTACAGGGTGACCCCATTGGCGTCAGGATACTCCCCCGCAGAGCTCTTAATGCGCAGGAAGCTGACCACCATCCTTACTAGGCTAGACCCCACGAGGGTAGAGGACAAAGGAAGGAACATCGGGCTGGAAGTTACAAAGAGTTTCAGCATAGGCGCCCCCGTGCATTGCAGGAATTACGCCAGCACGGGCCCTGCCTGGGTGCCGGGCGTAGTCGTGGAACAAACCGGCCCCGTGTCGTACCGCGTGGAAACCAGCACAGGGCTCCTATGGAGGTGGCACGCAGACCAGCTCTGACGCAGGGTCTCCGATGAGCAGGACACGGATCACGCAGGAAATAAGTCAGCGTTAGGGTTCTCCCCCACCCGTTTAGCCCAAGGGGGAGGAGAAGGGGACCGTGGGCCCCCACCAAGGGGGGAGGAGGATATCCTCGTAGATACCCTGGGGGATCTTTCCGAGGAGGAGGAACCCGACCCCATACATATCTCGCGGAAAGTCCCCACAAATGCGGGTACCCCTACCAACTTAGATTTTGATTTTCAGAACCGGGGGGGTTTTTTGGAGTAGTCCCCCACCCGTCCAAGCGAGAAGAGGGGTTTTTCGTTAGTCCCGACGGCCCCCGGTCTGCCCACAATGGAGTTTTTCCCTTCCCCTAAGGCCGCCAGACAGCGGCAAGCCACTAACAAGTCTCCCTCTCCCTTTTCAGGACAAGGGACCAGGGAACAAAGAAGCAATAACGCCCCCGGGGGGGCAGCCCTCTTCACGGCCCAAACGCACATGCAACAAGCCATCTTGGCTGAGAGACTTCGTCTCATCCTAGGGGGGAGGGATGTTGTGTTCTGTAAAGCTGTGCCTTTAACAATGTACCTTTGCCATGTGTTACCAATGTAACCTTTCTGTGTGCAACATTATAACCATTAGCTGTATCAATGTAACCTAATAAGGGGACGCGAGCTAGTGACCACCAGAGGGCAGTAGCGAGCGTCCAGCTCCCATGGATCATAGTCACCTGGTTCAGCAGCGCGGGAAGATTCCCCGCGACCTCCTCACCTGGTCAAGAAGGGCGTGACCTCCTACGACGTCACGCAGGCAGCAACCAATAGTCTGTCGACGAGCCACATTCAAATGTATAGCCAGCTGTATATATTGAGCTACTCATCCGCCATTACCACATGTTCCTCCGGATCATCATGCAATAAACCTGTGTTAAGCCAACCCTTCGGCTGTTTCATTGTCTTTGGTCCCTTACACTAAACATGTGTAGTCAGAAAATCTGATTTTAGAAATATCTGGACTCTCCTCTCCCTTCCCTGAGCTACAGCTCAGCTAGAATGGAGGGCAGGATCCAGACTGGGGGGGGGGGGATTCTTCAATTTCATAGGCACACTTCAGTGCAGATTTAATTCACCTTAAGCTTGCTCATTTCATTAGTGCTTGATTCTAAGCAACAGCTTTCCATTACCAAGCTGTGCAGCTCACTGATTGTACATGCCTGGTCAGCACTTTCGCTGCTTTTCACTTTCAGCAATGAGACAATTTTTGTAAAAAGAGAGGCAAGCACAACATCAGAGCCTACTCCAGTTGCTGTGTCTCTTAAGCATACAGTACAGAAACACATGGGGGTGGGAGAAGCACAAGGGTGAGCAACTTTCTTCCTCTAAATCAGCATTAGCCAGATCAGGGGTTCCCAACCTTTACAAGCTGGGGCCCAAGTCATACTCTCTGTTACTTTCAAGGTTCAGATGGCCATTTTGCCCTGCCTGCATAATGGAGGTGGCCATTTTGTCCCAACAGCTTGAAAGGGAGAGCCATTTTGTTTCTTGAATGCATTTGGAGGGGTGGGAGGGTCACATGAAACAGTGCCAGGGGCTGGATCCAGCCTGCGGGCCTCAGGTTGGGAACCCCTGAGGTAGACTTTTCCACTCAGGCCTATGTATCACATAGAAAGGTCCATCAGATGCCTTCTTTACTCCAGTGGGGCTAGCTGAATTGTTTTGAATGAGTGATACTCTCTGTATAAAACTACTTACAGTATTGATAAAGGCGCGGGGGCATGAGTGTCTAACTAGGCAGTGTTGCCCATCATTTGTCAATGATGTTAGGCTGGGACTAAAACTCACCAAAGCATCCTCTGTCAGATCCCTTGGGCAAGGTGAAAGTGGAGGGCACATGTCATGGTCCGCCTAGCCAGCAGGTGACATATTCAAATGGTTAAAAAAACGCATGCAGATAGACTTGGTTTCCCAAGTCCATTTGCATGTGTAGAATGTTGTCGCTGAGACATCTACCAATGTGCGGACTCCTAGCTAAATAACGACTCCAGGGTAGCAAGGTGATAACATGAAGATTCAAATCAAGCCTTAAGAGTTACAACATTCAAAGTCCTTTGCAGGGACTGTCAAATGTGTTCACCTTCTCCTATAACCTTCTCTTTCCTTTAAATTGTGATGTTCTGATCTGAATATTTCATTCTAAACATAAGGAAACATGAAAACTTCAGTAATTTCATGTCAAAACAGAATTGAAGCCATACTGTTATCCATTCCTAATCTGAACTGTGTAGGCTGACCTTCAGAAGCTGAGTATATCTTTTAGGTCAGAGAGCTTGGTGCCTGATCATTTCCCCAAAAACCTTGCAGAACTTTCTTAGAACTCTAAGGCAGGGGTCAGCAAACTTGTTTATTTATTTATTGTTATATTTATATACCGCCTTCCTCACCCTAAGGGGCGACCCAAGGCAGTTTACAAGTAATAAGATATTACTAGAGTCGGGGGGGGGTAGATGTCAAAGCCGCCCCCTCTCCCCAACGTCGCCTCATCTGCCCTCCCAGGCCCCGAGAGGCCGAGGGCTAGAGTCCGGGGGGAGGGGGGCAGATGTCAAAGATGTTTCTCCAGATGTTCTTGGACTTCAATTCTCAGAAGCCCTGATCAGTAGGAATGGTGACTTGGGCTTCTGGTAATTGCTGACCGATGCTCTAGGGCAGGAGTTCTCAACTTTTTAAAGCCGGGGGCCGGGTCACACTTCCTCAGACAGCTTTGGGGGCTGGACGACCATTTTGCCCTTCCTCCACCACATGACACTTCCAAGTGTGGTGGAGACGGTGGGGGGGGGGGAATGAAATGGTGCAACCACAAGAAACACGAGAGAAGAAAACAACAGGTGGGTGATGAAAATAGTGATTTTTAATAAGCACCAGAACTTAGTGGAGGTCAGAAAATGAGATACAAATAGCAAAAATAGAAGTTAGATTTGTAAATGCACACACTCTTTAATTGCATAGAACAGGCCAATAGGCAGCCTAAAACCTCTTATGAAAATAGAACATTTCCCCACATTTTAGATTCCAGTACATTATTTATTATAGACTTTGAACTAAAATAGTTTTCAGCCAACCTTATAGCCCAAACTGTTACATTTTTTATTTAAGACATAATGTGGTCTGAAACATAATACACAGGCCCATTGGTTCACAGTACCATGAACAAATTATAGACTTAATACCACAAGTATATTTTCCTCTTCAAATCAATGCATGAGTTCCTACTTACGCAAATACTTAATATACGTAACACGGACCTTTTCAAGGCAGGCTGTTCACACAATAGGAAGCAATACACCTAGCAACGTAAACACTGGATTTCAGACAAAGAGACTATTTAATTTGAAGTATCTTTTTGGTTCCAACCTTTAAAAGCTCTCTATAATAGAAGTAGAACAATGTCAAACCTCATTGAGGAAATAAGGCAAAACCAGAAGCTTTGGTTAACAGCAGATTAATTTTACACTTCTGTAAGACAATCTGGTCTCAGTCTGTTACATAAAGTTTTACAAAATGGTCCGGAAATGAATAAGGCACTTTTATTCAGTGCAGGGGAAACAGCTCTTGTAGAAGTGACTCAAGACATTATCAGCTTTTATTTATCTCTTGATTTTTATTCCTTTTTTTCAGACTCTTTTTAGCTGAGCACTAAAAAAAAAAAAAGCACCCTGAAAACTGAAGGGAAACATAATTAAAGTTACTCTGCTATCAGTAAACTGACAGGAAGGACATCATAACTGCAGACCCAACTGACCTGTGAGATGGAACCATGTCCATTCCCAGAACATGCCTCATTTGCTTTCCATTCTTTTGGCCAGAGACCAACACCAAATCTGCTCCTGAGGGTTGGGTGGAAGGGGAGGCAGCAAGAAGACATTTCAAAAATTGAGGATTCCTTCTGCAAGTGGAGGAACCTACTATTTACAGGCCACCAATTTTGACTTCAGACGACCAAAACAAAAGCAAAAAAAAAAAAAAATCCAACCCATAAAGAAATTATGGGAGTGTAACCTTCAAATCGTCCAACCCATATGGCCTTTGCAAAGCCACTGGCCATTCCAGCTCAGAGTGTGGGAATTGTAATCTTAAAAAAAAAAAAAACTTTTCCAATGCCCAGGAAAAACCTGTCCCTTTTTATATAGGCAGCCTTGCAGCAAAATTCTTCTGGTTTCTGGGCAGTTCTCTCTCACTTTAAAGCAGGGGTGCCCAAACTACGGCCTGGGGGCAGCATCCGGCCCCCAACGCCAACTCATCCATTCCAGGAAGCCCTCATTGCTCTTGGAAGCGAAAGTAAAATGTGCCCGTGTGGGCGCGTTTTACTTCCATTTCCGGGAGCGATGAGGGCTTTGTGGGACGGATGAATTGGACTCGGGGGCCGGATCCAGCCCCCGGGCTAGTGACCAGCCCCCTAAACCACGTGACCGGTCCCTGCTGGTCACCCCTGCTTTAAAGGCTGATTTGTTCCCTTGCCACATATTCAAATATTCAAGTGAATATTCACATATTCACTTCTACAATACTTCTGAACAGACAATAATTTGCTATACTCATGTAACATTTAAAAAAAAAAACTAATCTGTTTTTATCCAGTGGGTGTACAATACATATAGTCAATTTGAAAAGGCAATTATGAAGTTAAAGAACCCGTAACTTTTCAAAACAGTACACAGTAGAAAATTAGCTCCCACACATTTTTCAGAAGCTTTGCGAGCAGCCATTCTTAATAAAGCATCACATGATTATTTGATTTATTCTGATAGCCACTAGTGCCGTTAGTTGCAACACTGAAGGCAGCAGAAATTCTCTTAGTGAAAATCCATTGATTACTGGACTAAATATGATTTTTCTCTTCAGACAATCAACATAATATGAGTCAAAATCAGTTAGTTCCAAGTGTCCCCCATCAATTTGGTTCTATATTTTCTACATATAGGCAGGAATTAATACACTGTCTGGGAGAACATATATTTAAGTATAGCTTGTACACTTAAACAAGTTCAAGAGCATTCTTTTATATAAATAGGAAACTGTCAGTTATAAACCCAAGTGTCACTGAAAATGCTTACATGTGAACAGCAATACTGCTAGAATAATCCATCAAATCTATTCAGTTATGTTTACGTATTCCCTAAAGAGAAGCCCACAGGTTATCGCATAAGGGCAGGATGTTCACACCCTACCACTTCTTTCCACCACAGGCCTTCTAATTCTTCCCCCCTGCAGTGTTGCCCAACATGGGGCCCAGGCCCCACAGGGGGACTTCAATTCCCAGAAGCCTAAGTCAGTACATTGGCTGATCAGTGCTTTGGGGAATTGACTTAGGCTTCTGGGAACTGAAATCCAAAAACCAAAGGTTGGGAAACACTGATAGGCACTTATTTTTGCAGAATCCAGATTATTTTGATAGCTACTGTATCAACTATATTTTATTAATTTCCATTTATAAAACCAACTCTTATCCCCACCCCTGACCAAGAATACATCAGCTCTCATTTCTTTAGAAAGTATAATTTGGTTTTGCCCACCTGGTATTTCAGTGCAAGGTTGGCAGATTGCAACTTGCAGGGCATACATTTGCCTTTCCAGTTTTAATTAAGTGCCATGAAATGGCTTCCAACTTACACGGACCCTTCCGGTGGGATCTTGTAGACGTAAAGTACTCAGACACCATTTACAAGTCCCTCCTTCTGGCAGTGCTATGGGACTATACAACTTACTCAGGACCACACACATGGTAAGGAGAGTGACCTCACCAGGTGACCTTGCTTGGCCAGTAGGGATTTGAACTCCCAGCCCCTGGCTATGCAGCTAGACAGTCCAAACCACTGAGTAATATTATAGTCATACTTGGACTTTCTATTCCCTGGGAATGGGGAACAGGAAAAAAGAATACAGGCAACTACTCTCATTCCTTCTTCCCTTTTTGTGTGCCCGCTTGACCATTCTACAGTTGAGGACAGAGCCAAAGCTCAAGCAGGATAACACATACCCTGCATGCAGAAGATTTCAGGTTTGATGCCTGGTACCTCCTGTTTCAAAAAGATCTGACAATGGTTGAAGAAAAGTGACAGTGCCTGGAATTTTGCTATTCATCAGAGAAGACAACAGGAGGCAAAACAGGCCAATGCTCTGGCTCAGGAAAAGGGAGCGTCTTATGCAGTGGTGGGCTCCAGCAGGTTCGGACAGGTTCGGGAGAACCGGTAGCAAGACTGGCTGGCCCCGCCCACCTCCTCCTCACCCCACTCTGGACGCGACTCCAACATCCTTGCTTCTGGGTCCGGGCGCCCAGAGTGGGGTGAGGCTGAGCCAGCAGTTACTCTGCTGCAGTTACCCTTTAAAGGAAAATTAGAGCATCGAGGTGTAATTGCTAACTAATAGTCTGATGAAGTGGACTTGATCCACAAAAGCTCACATTAAAATACAGCAGTTTAACCACGCCACCTTGTTGCCTGGCCACACCCACAGAGTTGGTCAAGCCCAGTGTGGTAGTAAAACTTTTTGAAGCCTACCACTGGTCTTATGAAAAACAAGAACACTACTTATTACTGTAGGAAGATAGCAATACACAAAAATGATGAAAGATAAATGGGCAAGAGGAGCCACATAGCCTCCTTCCTTGGTAGAGTGGAAAGGGAAAGACAGTAATTCCTGGCTACAGTCAGAAAAGCCTAACTTAAAATCTGGCCAGCATTCTTTTCCCTTTCTGCATGAGCGTGCTTGTGAGGGTCTCCTAGTTGCAAACAATAAAAACCTTTTTGAGAACTTTTTCAACCCGTCATTAAGTATCAGAAAATTAGCTAGCAGGTTTTAAATTAATTACATTTAAATGTCAAAAATAAAACTTTAATGGACAACAATAGGTTAAGATCCTATTTTTTTAATAAAAAAATTTAAAGTTCTCCCTTTAATTAGCAAATTCTCCTTCTCAAAGTCACATATCATGATCTGTTTTGGAAATCCCTTCTTGTGGAGTCAAGGTCTGCCATTTTACAAGGAGCTGATGTTTATGCCATACAGGTGCAAACCTCCCTGAATCTGAAATAACCAAACCACAAACCTTTGGATCCTGACCCAACTGAGTTTTTTTCATCTATCACAGACCAGCTTTTTTTGCCCCATTCCCTCACTTTAAAAGTGGGAATTAAGGAGCTCAGTGATTCTGTTTTATCAACAGTACAAAGCAGAATACACCCCTTTGGTCAAATCTTTAAAACTAAGCACCAAAGATTAGAAGAATAATGTTGGAAAACTTACCCAGTAATACTAAACCATTTCCTTTCAAATAGACCCAAATATATACCTAACACACACACATCTTGATTTTACTTGGTGCGCCCAGTGATTTCTCATCCGGGTTACTGACTATTCACTCCTTTGCCTGTCCAGTTTCAGCAATGACACAGCATTTGTTGCACCTTATTCACAAGCTTTTTTGTGTGTAATTGATGCACATTCTTCTAAAGAGTGGCCATTGCACGTAAACTTTGTTGCTGTCCCAGCTACAACAGAACGATCATTTGTGGCACATTCATACTCCCTGAGGGGCCATTTATACTGAACAGAAAGATTTTCAATGTACTCAACAGAACAAAGCATAAGGTCTCACTGATCTTCCAGAACTGCATGATTGTATTTGGGCTTCTGTCCTTGGCTGACTTTCTGGACTTTTTGAAGACACACTGAATGGACCAGTAAAAAGTTAAGGTAAATCTGATAGTAGGCTTCCACTGAAACAGTATTACAATTGCATATTTTGAGGAATTGTCAACTTTAGACAAACCATCAATGTCACCATAGGACAATTTTGGAACTTTGATTACACTGTTGTCATTGGTAAAACAACGTATCAGGAAGCAGTTGCTTTTCAGTGAAACCCCTTGGCTAGAGGAATGGGTAGAGTCTTGATGCTTTCATGCATCCCGGTCCCTTAAAGCTCAGTCTTTAATACAGTCTTTTAATCTCAAAAGCATACTGACATTGGTCCAAACATACTACACTATTCCTCT
This sequence comes from Bradypodion pumilum, assembly GCA_035047305.1. Lineage (NCBI taxonomy): Eukaryota > Metazoa > Chordata > Lepidosauria > Squamata > Chamaeleonidae > Bradypodion > Bradypodion pumilum. Next base: position 60,986,326 of record JAWDJD010000006.1, on the reverse strand, counting down.
AACACTTCCACAACCACGTCTTGATTGGAAAGATGTTCAAAAGCTTCGTGGGCTACCATTTCAGATGGGGCAACCGTTGGAGGAGCCTTCTTGCAGCTCAACTCTGAAAAAGGACTGAACCACTGCAGCGAAAGATCGCCCCTGAAAGCCAGTTTCATTCCTTCACAGCCGCTGACTTTCTCCCAAGTAGGCTCCTGTTTTTTAAGTCGCTCTATGCCCTGCAGAAAACAAAACAGTGTTTATTCAGTACAGGGAAACATCACAGAACTTGGGACACTGGGCTATTATAACAGCATAAACAGTTTAAGGTCTTTTCTGATCAGGGATCTAATGCCTTCAGAAGGAAACCCTGAAGTAACCAGAATTAAATTGTTAGTAAAATGCAGGGTATAGCAGCTTGATCAGGAAAATAGAAGTGAAATGTCACTTTTCACATGTACTGGAGATTCTAAGATGATCCAGTCCAAAATTCTTAGCCACACCCAGAGCTGGGAAAGGTTAATTTTTTTTGTAACTCTCGAGTATCCTTATTGCCACAACCTGTGGCCGTAATATTGACAGACTCTGGGAGCTGACACTCACCAAAATAACTATTCTAAGTTGCAGTCATAGCTATGGACTTTGGATATTAACTGATGATTCTGTGAGCTGCTATTGATTACTACATAGGGTGGCAATAAAATCTGCTCTCTGTTCATGATCCACCAGCTACAGCATCATTCTTTTTGACCAGGCTGCCTCCAGACTTCCTCACAGAAGAATTGATATTAGGGGAGCCAATCAGTTTTTTAAAATCATAGTTAGTTGACGGAATGGTTTTTAAGCTGTTATAGCTGTGCCAAGATATGGATTCAACAACCACCACCACTCAAAAGAAAAGTGCCACTCTTTTGTTAGCCATGTTACGAAAGTCACTACCTTCAAAGAGCTACTCCCTCTTGAGTGTGTGAGAAAATGAAGAATGTATTTTCTCAAATGGTGCCTTCAGCCCAAGGTTTTTGTAAATATATGCATTATGGAACAAAAGAACATGAAGGGAGAGGGCATTTCTTACCAGGGAAAGTGGATACGTTTTTAATTGATTGATATACTAAATGTGTTGTTTCACTTAATATAGACCTAATCAAAATAAACTATGGATTCCATTAAGTGCATATTTCCTCTAATTCTGCCACAGTTGAGAAAGGTTAGCTTTACAGAAGGTGGAGACTTATACCTCCAAGGAACCTGCAATTAGCAAGGCCAATGGTCATGCTATAGCTGGAGGATTCTGGGAACTACGGTATGGTCCAAAAAAGTTAATATTTCTAAATTCTGAGTAAGTTTAAGAACAAAAGTCCTACCGACACTGTTGTCTAGCTTAGAATTATGGATGACTGTGATCCATGCCTGTAAATGGGGATACCAGGAATTGCATTCTTCATACTATGTTGCTGGAGTCCTTGGACTATTTCAGAAGTCCAGCCGTGAAACAAAACCTTTAAACCACTTTTGACACGTCCTCCCGTCCAGGTTCCCTAGCCCAATATGAAGATTTTTCCAAATCCCAATCACAGTTATCTGATGATGGGAGGTGGGGGGGGGGGGAGAGAGAGAGAAAGGGGAAAATTGCCCTTCATCTCATGCTAAAAAACCATGCAAGATCAAAAGACAGGAAGAGTTCAAAGAGTCACAAATTTTGGTTTGGCTACTAAGTTTTTGTGGTTTTCCCCAAATAGGAAAAAGAATAAAGCTGGATAATATGTGTTTTGAAATAAACTTCTATTCTGCTAGGAACACCAAGATGTTGTATTCCCAAATGAGAAACAAAAGGCTGCTTAATAACTAGCAGCATTTTGACTCCATTATCCTACAGAAATATTCAAATCGCTGAATTTTTAACAGGTTAATTACACTTAAATACATATATTTCTTGAGTGGATTAGAAAAATGTAACAGAGCAATTAAAATAACACAAAAGACTTTCTATAAATGAAATAAGACAAACTAGTACATCTCATTGGATACTGAATAGCTTGGGGAAATAGAAAGTTTCACTTGATTCCAAAAATACATCAGTGTAGGCAGCAGACATGCTGCCATGGGTAAAACAATTCCATAGATAACTAGGGTGCCCATGAATATTTGAAGACTCACCATCAAACACCCATCAATCTAGGACTGCCTACTGGAAGGCATCATAAATGACTTGGTCAATGATTCAGTACAAGGTAATCTGTTAATGTTTAGATTCTCACTGTAACATTTAGTTTTATGATGTAACAAGTTTTCAATTATTCTCCAACACTGTACAAAGACATTTATAAGCAATGGAAAACAGCAATATTTGGAAATTCAGAGTATTAGAAATTATGGATGATGGGCAATGCTTTTGGACTTTCTTTAACTCAATGTGATCATATCAAAGATCTGTCTCTGTTAAAAACTGTGGAGTGCCCAGGGAATTCTCCCATTCAGAGCAGAATTAAGATTCAAAAGACAGTGTTTAGCCATTAACTCTTTCCTCCAAACAGAAAACAGATAGACAATTGACAAGCATGTGGTTCTCTGCAGAACTGATCTGGTGCAGCATCACCTTACTTCTAGATCAGGGGTGCCCAAACTTTTCGGGCCATGGGCCGGTCACGTGGTTCAACGGGCCAGTCACATGGTTCCTCTCACTGGAGGTGGAAGTAAAATGTGCATTGCAGTCTGTTTTACAACAGGATGAGATAGAATTTTAGGCTGCCATTTTCTCTGCTTAAAGCAGGAGTGACCAAACTATGGCCCATGGGCCGGATCCAGCCCCCGACACCAATGTAAGGGTGTGTTTTACTTCCGCTTCCAGGAGCGGCAAGGGCGGAGCGGGCCGGATGATTTGGTGTCAAGGGCTGGATCCAGTCCACGAGCCGTAGTTTGGGCAACCCTGTCCTAGAAATATGAGCAGATTGTAAAAAGAAAACAAATCTTCAACCAGTCCATGGCTAAAAGAATGTAGTACCTAAATCCTCTTTCTTCCAAGGATATTCCTTATTTAAACACACAGAATAAGCTTGCCGCTATGCATACTCCTATAACCTGAATGCTTTAACACAAAATTGTAACAGCAGAAAAACTTATTTTATTTTTCAAAATTCTCTTTACTTATTGAATATAGTAGATCATACAAACTGTGGCTGAAAACCAGTTATATCACAAACAGAGTAGGCCCACTGAATCAACAGAATTTACAAAGGAGTCAATTCACCAACTTCCCACACATTCAACAGGCCTATTTTAATCACAATTTAATATTTGGTTTCAAACCATATATTATTGTTACCGCTTTGCATCACTTTCAACCAAAATTATAGTCTTATCAATCTTCTTTCTTCTATCATCCTGGCTGCAAATGGAATTTTTAGTTTACTTTGTTTGAAAAATGAAAAGCACAGAAAACAGTGTTCAGAAAAGGTTTATTGCATTTGACTCCCACATGGAAGCATCAACAGAATTGGAAATATGCAGCATTCACATAATTTTCAAAATGAGATAGATCAATCAACCTCTTCCACTGACTTCCTTCCTTATTCAGTCTAAAGACTAAAATTAAAATAAGCTTAGCTTGTTTTGCAGTTCCACCATTTGGGAGTTCCACCCACCCACCCCTTTCCTTCTATTATTCACATAGCTCCCCGTCAGTAGTTTTTAGATCTAAAATATATAATAAAATCCCTGCTCAGATACAAAAGTATTACAGATTTAGTCAGTTTGGGTACAATCTCTTCTACTTGCTTTTATTTCAAACAGAATGTCCTCTACACGTCTCCTTAGTATTTACTACATACACAATGTGCCATCCACATAGCCATGACAGAAGGCATGCATGATTTCTTTAACACATGACGTTTCCCCAATGTAAACTAGATGCAGTGGAACATCATACAACAATCACCCCGTATAGCAACGAAATTGCATATCAGTTAGGTTTTTTGGGGAAATGGTGTCCCGCATAACAATTTTCCCTATGGGAAAAATCGTACAACAATTTTTTTGGGAGAAAATGGTGTCCTGCATAACAATTTTCCCTATGGAAAAAAAATCGTACAACAATTTTTCAATGGGAAAAACCACTTAGTAAAATAAATAAATCGCTGTACGATGCATCCCACAGGGAAAATCGCTATACAGTACGATGCATCGTTGTATGAGGTGCCACTGTATATGTGAGTATAAATATAAAAAGGAGAGTAAACATTTAGAGTTATAAAAAGGTGGTAATCTCTTTTTCTAAAAGAAGAGAATGCTGACATATCTACATGGACATTCTGTGCTTAGTTTTATCTGGACCTCTTTTAGGCATGAACACTGTCCAGTAATTATCCCTCAATTTTTAAAATAAAACTAATAGGCATTATCTTGCTATTCTACACATTTAAATCAACATTTTCTTCACTTTCAATTATAAGGCATTACAAACTATATACACACAAAAAACCATCCATCATTTCACCAAGGAAGACGGCATTTCCTGCTCACCAGAGAAGGTATTGGGGGGAATGAATATAAGAAAACTAGAAGACAAAATCCAATTTTACTTCTAGTTAGGCTCATTTAAATCAATGGGACATATATCAGTCATTGCTAACAAGTTCATTTTATTTCAGTGTGTTTACTCTCATTGGGAAAAGAAAAATACATACAAGACCATAGTCCCATCGATGGCTGCCCAAATAATTTAATATACAGTAAGGATGGCCATATATTTTAAACATAAAGTACTGAACAATTTGCAAGGTCAGATGTTTATCTTCCATTTTCCCCTCTAATATACAAGACTTAAATGGCAGGGGTAGGGAAAAATACATCAGAGAAATGGGACGTATTTTGAACTAAACACATCATCTGTTGTGAAGAAGACTGTGCCATGTATTTAAGAACCTGCCTCTGTTGGCACTGACTGTCATTCAAACGTTAACCTTTGGTGTGAGAATTATACAGTAAATAGGGATGGGATGGGCACTGAGAAATGTAATTCACCTTTACATTAGTGATGTCACAGAAAGCAGAAAGAAAAAACAAAAGAGACCAGTAAAGTTAAGAAATTTTTTTAAAAAAAGAAGCTTAAGCCACCAGAAATGGAGTTACCAAAAGTTTCCAGAACACAGGGCTTCCTCTTTTCTCTGCAATGATCAGCCATATAATAGGCAATATATATATATATATATATATTAAAAAAAGATTTTGCCTTTTCATTTCAAACGTTCATGTATAATAATCATCTTGCGGTGCACGTGTTTTTGTTTTAATGGAAATGCTGTTCCCAAATCCTTAGACCACATACTGATACGGGTCTGCTTTTCCTTGGTCTGGAGTAGCAAATGGGCTAAGCCAAACTATAGAGAACGGATGGCCAAATACTGCTTTCATGTTCATCCATTTTGTTTTTTTAGCCCATCTTCTCTCTTCTTTTTTCAACTGTTCTATTCCCTGAAAACAGAAATATGACATTTTCAGTCAAGTGTTTATTTTTCTGGTTCTGATTTCGGGGAAAAGGATCCCTCTTGTCTATCCTTTATCAAACAGATGGAGCAGGAAAGCAATCAGGTTCAACTCCTAAGCATTTCCCTGTAAATCAAGGATTCTCAACCTGCAGCCCATGGGCTGGATACGGCCCACGGTACCATTTCATGTGGCCCACCACCACCTCCACCACACCAGGAAGTGCCATGTGGTGTAGGAAGAGCAAAATGGCTATCTGGCCCCCAAAGCTGTCTGAGCATGACCTGGCCTCCAGCTTTAAAAGGTTGAGAACTCCTGCTGTAAATATATATCTATTTGAGAAAGGGCAGAAAAGTTTTTTTTAAAACGATTTATGAAGCATTTTATGCAATATGTGGTAATTTATAAGAAAATCATAACAACTTTCATGAAGTATTGTAAAAGCCTTGTTCAGAAAAAGCACTCAACATGGCAATCTTAAATTTTAAAAAAAAAATAGTTAACAACACAATCACACTTCTATACCACCCCATAGTGCTTAGTGCACTCTCTGGGTGGTTCACAGGTTAACAAGAAAACCCTTCAAAAATATCCTCTGTTTCAGCAACTTTCAGGTTCTCCATAAGCAAGTTCAAGAAATGCCCCAATGTTGTTGTTGCTTGTGAAATGCTACAATTCCTTTTCACAAGCACATAGACTGTCAGCAGGGAAATGAGCTGAAGGATAAAGTGCAAGCATGTAGATGGGTGAGAAAGGAATAGCATCAGTTTAGTAAAAGTGAGAAGGATTATAAATACAACCACCTTAAGATAGAGGACTTCCATGTTATTCGTGACTTTCATGCTATTTCCATACTATTTTTAATCATATGGAAATAACCGCAAATATTCAGTTATGTTTTTGATACTGGATATTATGGGAATTAGATCCATTTTCAATCTTTTTACCCCACTTTTTCACATTGACATCCAGAAATATAAAATGGTCAGGTAATATGTCACAGTATTGATCTCCACATATCAAAAGGAGTATTTGGAACAATAATATCAAAAACTAGGAACATGGAGAATACAGATATGAGGCCCAAAGGTAACGTAACACAAGGGCTACACTATTGTCACCTCCACCTAAAAAAGGATCTTAGAAATAAAAGAATAATTTAGAGAGTCAACCAGATGGACAACAGGGAAGATTTAGTTGCCCAGAGAATAGCTGTATATTCAGAACATGACAAAATAAATGGCTTTTGTGAAAGATAAGATCTGTAAGGTTGATAGGTGGGGAGGGGGCCACCAATGATAAAGTGATTTTTGTCCTGCAATCCCCATGACAAAAGTGATTCTATGGCATGAGTTGCCAACCTTTATAAGTTGGGTTGAGGGGGCCGGACTGGTGGCCCCCTGCCGTTTACGGCTGCTGTAAATGCATCCATGGCTGCCATAAATGAGTCCGTGGCGGATTCCAGTGGTGGCTAAAGCAAGGTTGTGGGCTGGATGAGTTGATGCCATGGGCCGGATCCAGCCCACAGGCTGTACCTTGAGAACCCCTGTTCTATGGAAACTTCAGAGGGGGATCGGAATCCCACCCACCCTCAGATAATGAGTCGCAAATAGAGTAGACCTACTTGAATCTATGGTAAGCAAAAGAGTTTCAACTATAAAATCTCTTACATTATAAACTGAAGTGTTGAAAAGGAGATCCAGAAGGAAATCCAGATATTAACAGATCAGCCTTGCCAGTAAGAGAAAATAATTAAAGACATAATTAACCCTTAAAGACACTTTTCAAGCTACATTATCCACGGGACGCTACAGTTTGTTTGTTTCTGTTAGGTGAGTATGTCAGGGATATTCCCACCAAGTTGGTATAGCAAAAACTGGTCACTATAAGTCTTTGAGAATGTAAGGCTTTAGAGGATATGACTGGCTTTCGAGCAAGGGCGGCCTTTATCTTTACCTATAGAAAATTAAGCTGTTTGTACTCAAATGAGAAGCAAAAATATTTCCCTTTGATCTTAGAATCTTATAAAAGCCAAACTGGAAGGAACTCTATGGATCATTGAGTCCAGTCCCTGTCAAGGAACTGATAGATTCTTCATCTAAGGTTCCCAAACAAATTTAATAATCTTGAATAGCAGGACATGAGTGAATGGCTTAAATAGTGGAACAAAAAAAATAAGTAAAAACAAGCATAAGAATGGGTGACCTGATACTTGGGCCCAAAAATTCTGGTTTCTCAAACTTTATCTGACTATGAATTGGTGAGATCTGAATTATTTGTGACTATATAGGAAAACAGGAGGGACTGTGGTGATTAAGATGCTGATCTAGAGAACTGAACCCTAGAGCCAGACACGACTGGTTTTTGAGCAAGGGTGACCTAGGAAAACAGACTTCAAAGTTATAGTGGACTGCTGACTAAAAATAGGAACTTAGTCTTAAGGAAAGGAAGATCAGGGACTGAAATCACCATCAAAAGCACTGGAGACAAAGTTGTCACAATCACATTATGCCTTCACATTCAATTCAAGATTCATGTACGGTTTTTGCAGAGACAGCCCTCTTGGTCAGAAAACAAATTCAAAAACCCATGCTATGGCAATACCTCTATTAAGCAAACAATACAGTATCTGCATAAGCTTTCAAAGACCTTCAAGACCTCATCAGATGTGACACCAAGCCAGGCAGAGTTAAAACATACTTCTGGTTTCCACATTTCAAAAGGATACAGTGGTAAAAAAAATATCATTCAATAAGCATATGAATAGTGGCTAGAACCCGTTTTCTTTGAGGAAAGACTGAAGTATTGGGGTTAAGTTTATAAAGAAGATGTAGGGGCATAAATATGATAAGTTTTATAAAACATATTTTAAACCACCATGTAAAATAGCCATCTACATAGGTGCAAAATGGTAGTCTCTATGAATATTCATATCAGAAATTCAAAGTGCCAGTTTTAATCTTTACAGCCTTAAAAAGTTTGAGACCTAGGTACTTTATGAACTATCTTTTCTAAAGATGCACTTAGCTATTGAAACTTCCTCAGATATCCTTTTCTAAGGCTCTCAGTATCGTGAGTGATCGGGGGTAAGACCTTCTCAGTCATGGCTTCTCAACTGTTCCTCAGGAAAGCTAGTTTGGCATCTAATATGAAGATATTTTTAGCGCCAGCCTTCATGTCAGCCCAGTTCTCAGAACAATTCTTTTTTTCCTTTTCCAGTCCACCACACAGGTGTCAGCTTCAGTGTTTTGTGATTTTTATGCAATACTTTGTTCTTTTAAACATGTTGGGTAATCTTTGGACTGAAGTGTATCAAATTCTCAGATCAACAAATGTGGGGTGAAAAACCACAGGGAGCAGTATCTGACTAAGGAACCATATCAAGATCCTCTTAATACACAAAGAACAATGTTTCTCCTCCATCATTTCAGCATCATTCCAGGTGATGATAACACATTTAAGATTTCTTGGTTTTACAGGCAAGTTGTATAATTCCTAATAAAAACATAGACACACTATCCCATTACAGGCAATGAAACACACCCCAATGTTACAGAAAAATTCCAGATAGGCATATGCACAGGAAAATTCAACGGTTTTCAGAGGGCACGTTTCCCTGTAAGTGCTTTTTTGCCATTTAGCCATGATGACTGAGTGATTGTGAGGGTTGCAGTTTAAGAAAGTATTATTTTTTAAATGGTGGTGGGAAAGGAAGAAAAATTGTAATACAGTAGAACCCCGCATAACGGAAAAACTCCGTTTTTTCATTATGCGGTTCCCTATGAGAGATAACCTGCATAACCGATGTGTGTGTGTGTGTGTGTGTGTGTTCATCAGCCAGGGTTCCCATTGAGTGGGTATACCACATTTACCAAAAACCCGCATAACGAACAATTGTTTTTGTTATGCGGGGTATCACCCTTGCATAACAAACACTTCATTATGCGAATTTTTCGCTATGCAATGTGTTCGTTATGCGAGGTACCACTGTACTGAAAACTCCTCTTAGCCTACTCCAGTGTAGGCAGCTTTAGGAATATATGAGCTGAGTGGCATTGTTAAATTTCTGTATTTGTAAGTCGAACAATTAATTGTATTATTGACTTGACTTGATTTTTTGTAAAGTTTATTGTGGCTTGTATTATTTATGGTATTTGCACTGTTATTTCTGTATGTCGTTGTATTTCCCCTCCCCCTCCTCTTCCCCCGTACTTATGATTTGCTTTGTATTTATTTGATTGTTTTGTAAACCGCTTTGAGTGGTCAATAGACTAGTAAAGCAGTATATAAGCATACTAAATAATAAATAAATAAATTTGCTCATAGAACACATTACTCTCCCTTACATAGGGAAATAAAAATGATTGTAATCATTTGCAGCAGAAGTTCTTTGCAGAAGCTACAAAATAAAGAAAGAAACAAAAAATTATCGAGCCTGGAGCCAACTAATGCAATATAAGGCTTTATGACAACAGTTTTTGGAATGAATGCCAAATTTAAGAAACAACACTCTGTCCTCATCATGATGCAGAACTAGTAAAATGTTAAAAACTGATCTTCACCATGTAGCAAAACCAGCATAATTAAAAATGTATGTATGTTGTGCCAGAACTGCATATTTTTTTAATATCTGGCTGTTCAACCGAAATCACCTCAGATATATTAGTTACACTGTTTAAGAAACTGGAACTCTTTCCTGGGAGAGTGAAGAAAGAGAGTTATCTGTTTGTTCACCGCCCATAGTGGGATACCAGCCAAATTTGGGGGTGGTGGTGGTATAGAAATATAACAAATAAAATAAATAAATCAAATCTCTCTGTAGGACCAGACCATGCAAATAGATCCCCCCTTACCACGTACAAGGAATGTGGCCCTCTTAAATTCTGAGGCAGTCACAGATTTCTTTCAGGCGTTTTCTGTGAAGCCAAATACCACAGGATTCCCTCAGGATTTTCCCCGAAAGAAGGAAGGCCTTGGTTTTCATGTACCACAATAAATTATGGATAATGATCTCCATGACACAGTTCCTGCACAGGGATGTTTAAGCTGTGCTTATGAGGGGGAGAAGTGGGTGAGAGATTGCCTTTTATTTTATTTCTCATATCATTTTCACATATCACGTACAGTACTGTACTGTGAACAATAAGAATCGTGTAAACTGGCATGGGGAATGGCGGCAGCCATGGATTTTATAGTGTAAATCTCTTTATTTCAGAAAGTGGATGAAATTCTAAAAAGAGTTAAACCCAAGATCTTTTCCCACCGAAGTGATCCCTATTTATCTACTTGCAATTTCTTGCTTTCGATCTGCTAGGTTGGCAAGAACTGGGATTGATGACGGGCGGTCAATCCGTCATGCAGTACCCGGGTCTTGAACTGCCAACTTGCCGACCTTTTAGTTAACAATGCGGGTTCCTTTCCCACTGAGCCACCGCAGCCCCTTGACAATGTCGTAAGACTAATCAATTAATAAACATTCATTCTAAAAAAAGTTAGGACAATTAAGAATTATAAAAATCACTATTTAATAAAAGTTACGTTAGCATGTTTTCCTCAAGTGCCATCTTCACACAGATCCATGCCTGCCTCTGAAATGTGCCTGTCGTTTTTCATGGTTTCGTCACATTGGTTGTTACTTACCAGGACAAGGAAAAGCAAAGTCAAGCACTTTTTTTAAAAAAAAGAGCAGCAATAGCAACAAAGAGATCAATAACTACTCACCGTTTCATCAGTGCAGATGGAGTGGACTTGCGTTCCAAACATTACAGATGTGAAGATGAGAAAAAGGAGAGCTTCAAAACATAGCAGGATAAGAAGGATCACAGTTGTTGGTGGAGAGAAAGAACTGCACTCTGTGAAAATGACACATGACAAAGCATTGAAATACCCACTAGAGAGAAACACAGCCAGTGACATGTTATTGTTATTAATTTTAAAAAATGATAAAAAATTTTACAAACCCCCCGTCCCCAGAAACATGAGTGAAATAAGAGATGGATGAGTTTAAAGGTAAAGGTTTCCCTTGCTCGAAAGCTAGTCGTATCCGACTCTAGGGTGCAGTGCTCATCTCTGTTTCCAAGCCGAAGAGCCCAGAGCTGTCTGCTTCTGCAGAAGTTTCCGTGGTCATGTGGCAGGCATGACTAGACACCGGAGCGCACGGAACGCTGTTACGTTCCCACCAAAGTGGTCCCTATTTATCTACTTGCAATTTCTTGCTTTCGAACTGCTAGGGTGGCAGGAGCTGGGACGAAGACAGGAGCTCATTCCGTCCCGCTTCCCAGTCAGCGTCTTACCTACTTGAGCCACTGCAGTCCCTTTAAAGTTAAAAGCCCCAAAAATTAAAAACAACAGGTTTCATATCTAGATGATCAATATGCTAGGAGCAATACTCAAGACTATACACAAGTCATGGTACTACACCATCAAGTATAAATTTAGAGCAGGAGTTCTCAACCTTTTCAAGTCAGAGGCCAAGTCATGCTTCCTCAAACAGCTGGCAGGCTGAACTGATGCTCCAGCTGCAGCCGCCGCCAGATCCAGCCGCGGACTCATTTATGGCCGTTGTAAACATGTCTATAACAGCCATAAATGAGTCCACGACTGTCGTGAATACATTTATGACAGCCGTAAATGAGTCCGTGGCCGAGTCTGCCAGTGGCAGCTGGAGCTAGGGTAGGAGCTGGATTATTTAGCTGTTTTTAAGGTTTTTTAATATTTTGTATTATGTCAAGATTGCTCTCCTAGTTATAGGGAGCACTTATTGATTTTGTCTGCCGCTCTGGGTGGCGTTCGCGCCAGAAGGGCGGGATAAAAATATCTAAATAAATAAATGTTTGCCACCATGGGCCACAGGTTGAGAACTCCTGATTTAGGGTTTCAGTGTCTGTAAAACTTTAGCCTTCAGTTTCTAAAGAAACAAGTTTCTAAACTTTGTGTGTGTGAAAAAAGAATGCAGTGGTGGAATTTACATGCTATTAGGTCAAAATTCCCATCAGTCCTAGCCAACACAGCCAAGGGTGAGGAATGCTAGGAGGTGAACTCCAACAACCTCTCAAACACCCCACTTTGCCACCCGGACTTTAGTCTGTAAGCATCGCATTCACTTACTTGTCCAGTCTTCTTCAAAACAATGCAGGAAATGGAATCCAACCATGATCAAGGCATGCAGAGAAATCAGCGCTATATACATCTGAAACAGTACAATTTTGCACTGTTAAGACACATTGCTTTGAAAATGGCATCCTTCTATACGCAACCTTATTATACACACAAAGTTATACATCTTTCTAATGATGTCCTATTTTGGAAAGCTTTGGTCAGGGAAACCCTCAAAAAGCTTGGGGCCTCCATCCAATGCAAGAACTATAGTCAACAAATGACAGGTTCTATCTTTTGAACCATAACTACAAGAAGTATATGTACTAAGCAATGCATTATTTTTGCCTATTCTGTGGCAAAAAAATAAATAAAGTGGACAACACCCCTGGCTAGTCAGATCATTTCCTCTATAAACTTAAATGAACATGCAATCCTGCAAACGGTTAAATTTGGTTTAAGTATATTGGAAAGAAGTACTGTATGTCCAAAGGACTTATTGTATTATTATGTTGTTGTTATATTGTATGGATTAATATGTTGATGCTGCCTTGAGTCAGCTTCGGCCAGAGAAAGGCGGGGTATAAATTAAAATTGGAATTGGAATTATTGCAAGACAATTCAAGGCAGAAGTGCCACATAGCACATGACTGAGAAAGGCAAAATCAGATGTCTCTACCTCATACCCCCAGTGTTTTATTATTATTTTTCTTTTCTTCACTAAATCACCAGGGCTACACTGACAGAGGTACAAAGGTAGGGTTGCCATATGTCCTGAAAAACCGAAATTGTCCTGGATTCAAGGTTGGAAAAAGTGTCCTGGCCATTTCAATAAAAATCATGTTAAAGTCCCAGATTTTTAAAACTTACTGATTGTGTATTATAACAAACCATTAGAATAAATTCGAACCCTCACCATCAAACGAGCTATTTCCTGCCACACTGGAGTTGGAGTATAGCTGGAGACAAATCTTAACATCCTCACCTAACACCATTGCCCGATAAGTGTGACCAGTGTGTTTTCTGGAACTGAGGACGTTAAGAGTAGACCGCAACGCGACTTCTCAGAAGTACAACAGATCATCTTACAACAAGAATTAACTGTTGTAAATAAATTAATTGATATATTTAATGTGAAAGTTTTTTATAGCTGTTGTTATATTATGTTTCTTTTAAAAAAGGCTATTTTGTAGACAGCCCGCCCATTTTTGTCAAGTATACTTCTGTCCCGGTTTTGTGGGAGAGAATTATGGCAACTCTATACAAAGGTATACCATGAGGCTAGACAAAATCAGCAGGCATTAAAAGTAGCCTGCAGAACTTTCAAAATATTGTGTGTATATGGAATAAAGTAATATTAAGTAAGCACACTTTGATTGCTTGGTTTATTTTTAACTACTGTCTCAAACATTTTCCAATTTGAATAAGTTGTTAGCTTTTCTGAGAGAATTATAACATAATGGTTTAAGTAAGTAAACCAAAAGAAGTTGGGCAAGTCCTACTGGAAGTTTCAAGGCTTCTGTTTAAACTACTCTATAAAAATATTTCACCAGAGAGCTACTTACTGTAAACAAAACAAAGTACTTCTGGTTATTCTCTCCTACACAGTTGTTAACCCATGGACAGTGGTGATCCATCTTTCGTATACATCTTTTACAAACACTACAAGAAAAAGAAAAGGTGCCTATTAGGACAGAATAGAATCCTATCCATTTTCTAAATGCAGCCATCTACAGATATCAGATCATGAGGGGAAAAAAGTTTCTTCTTTAGCAAAAGCTACTTTGTCTTTCAAGTTACTTAAACTGAGGGCATACTGCCTTAGAGCAGTGGTTCCCAATGTGGGGCCCACGCCCCACAGGGGGACCTCAATTCCCAGAAGCCTAAGTCAGTAAATTAGCTGATCAGTGTTCTGGGGAATTGACTTAGGCTTCTGGGAATTGAAATCCAAAAAACCAAAGGTAGGGAAACAGCTTCAGATGCAACAGATCATCCATAATGAAAGAAACATCAGTTAAATTTGGAACAGCATTAAAAACTGATACAGTAACACCTAATACAATGTCCACTTCATACAACATCGCCTAATTCCTTGAAAAAAGTTGCCTCATACAAAGTCGTGCGACTTTGTATGAGGCATTGGGGTTTTCCCAGGTTGCATTGTGCCTGGGCAGCATAAAAGGCAGGACACATGCGTGCATTGCTCTTGTGGGTTTTGCATGAGGCGAAGAGTGTTTACGAGTGGTTTTGAGCATGATTTTGGATTTTTTTGGATTCTTTCGTCAGAATTTTTAGAAGCATTCCTGGGATTTTTGCAGCATTCTTCAGGTTCTTGGACAATCAGGGTTGTTTGACATGTTTTTGTAATGTTTTTAGACTTTAGACAATGATTTCTTAAAGTTCTGTCAGTTTCTTTGACTTTGCCCTGAAGTCTGTGCTGTTACAGTACAATGTATCTCTATGGAAATGACGTTGTATGAGGCATCGCAGCAAGGATTTGGACGTTGTATGAAGCATCGCGGCTAGGATTTTGCATGCCTCATACAAAGTCCAAATCCGTATAAAGTCCAAACTTGTGGAACCAAGTTTGGACGTTGTATGAGGTATCACTGTAACCTGATTAACATATTCAGACACTTCAGTTTTGGTTGCAATTGTTAGTGAGTACAGTATATCTCATCACAGACATCTGTTGTGATTCTGCATTGTTCCCATTCAAAAGCAAGTTCAGAAAATTACAACAGCCACACAAACGACAACAGAAAGCTTCACAGCACCATGAAGAGTTGTATTTGTCCTAAGCCTTCATGGCCCTTAAGCCTTTTACAATAATCTAAAAAGAACGGGTGCTGCAGGACAATTTCCTCTTAATTTTTGCTTCTGTATGCAGCTCAAGTGGCTAAGGTGCTGACTGGAAGGCGGGAGGTCAGCAGTTCAATTCCCGAGTACTGCAGGGCGGAATGAGCTCCCATCTTTGTCCCAGCTCCTGCCAACCCAGCAGTTTGAAAGCAAAAAAA
Source organism: Bradypodion pumilum (assembly GCA_035047305.1). Taxonomy (NCBI): domain Eukaryota; kingdom Metazoa; phylum Chordata; class Lepidosauria; order Squamata; family Chamaeleonidae; genus Bradypodion; species Bradypodion pumilum. Next base: position 60,970,754 of record JAWDJD010000006.1, on the reverse strand, counting down.
TGCAAGTAGATAAATAGGGACCAACTTAGGTGGAAAGGTAAACAGCGTTCTGTGCACTCCGGTATCTAGGCATGCCTGCCACATGACCAAGGAAACGTCTGCAGAAGCAGACAGCGCTGGTTCTTCGGCTTTGAAACAGAGATGAGCACTGAACCCTAGAGTCAGATATGACTGGCTTTCGAGCAAGGGGAACCTTTACCTTACTATGATATACATATCTGGGCTCTACGTCTAAAATGGATCACTCTTTCAGACTCTAACTATCTTGTTTGGCTTTTTAAGTGCCAAGTTGCCTGCATGTTTGCCTATTCACTCATCTTTCAATTGTACTTTCTCATTCTCTTGTCCATTTAAAACCAACTAAGCTGATTTGAGTGGCATTTTTGTGACTGACACAACGAATAAACTATCAGTTTTGTGTACAACTCTATTCCAAAATATAAGAGATGAAGAACGTGTAGATCATTGTTTCTCAACCTTTGGGTTTTGAACTTCAATTCCCAGAAGCCTGAGTCAATTCTCCAAAGCACTGATCAGCCAATGTGCTGACTTAGGCTTCTGAAAATTGAAGTCCCCCTGTGGAGTGTGGTCCCCATGTTGGGAACCACTGTTGCAGATGTTTTGTAGCTGATACAAAGTTAGGCCTATCAATAATGCAAGTACTGTACAGTGGAACCTCATACAACAATCGCCCCGTATAGCAACAAAATCGTATAACAATTAGTTTTTTGGGGGAAATGGCATCCCACATAACAATTTTCCCTATGTTAAAAATCGTACAACAATTTTTCAATGGGAAAACCACTTAGCGAAAAAAATCGTTGTAGCAATTGTTTCGTACGAGCCCCGTGGAACAGATTAAAATCGTTGTATGACGTACCACTGTATCTGGCATCTGGATGAGTTAAAGCAGGGGTTCGCAACCTACAGCCCACAGGTTGGACCCAGCCCGCAGCACCATTTCATGTGGCCCGCTGCACTCACTCCCACCACCACCACCGCAGGAAGCGTCAAAAACAGCTAAAAATGCACTGCCCTCACCCCCGCTGCCTCAAGCGTCAAAAACAGCAGAAAATGCACTGTAAATGCACCTGCCGCTGTCGTAAATGTGTCTATGACAGCCGCGGACATGGTTTATGGCAGTGTTTACGGCGGGGGAAACCACGTATCCGGCCTGCTCAGCTGTCTGAGGGGACGTGGTCCAGCCCACAGCTGGAAAAGGTTGAGAACTCCTGAGTTAAAGTTTCCTTCTGAGACTGGCAAAATGAAAGGACATGTCAGACAGAGAGTATGTTCCCAAACAAGACTCATTTAACATAATATGGATCTGTACATAATGAAATAATATATGACTGTACACAAAATCTTTGCTTGTGTCCTGTAAAATGATATATAAGCAGAGGTTTAAAAAACACAAGATGGAAAGCACAAGAAGAGGTGGTACATAGTTTTACTTTGTTTTCAAGACCGTGTCACTCCTGAAATCCTACCAATCATCCTCAGTCCAAGCATGTCCACAGTAGTGTTGGAAAAGCTATTTTGACATTGGTGAAAATCACTATTCCTAGGCTGCTAGTAAGGTTAGAGGACTCTATGGCTTTACAGTGGGGAGCCAAGGGTTGTTCATAGAGATTACAGGTTATCCCTACATGGTCTAGATGCTTATGCATGCAAGCGTTCCCTTCAAGGTGTTGTTGCCAAATATATGGACATAAAGGACAGGACCAGTAATGACACACAGCTCGGCACTGCCAGAAACACATGGCCCCATCCATACATTAAGGGGCCTAAGATGCTGAACACACTCAGCAGAGGGTAGTGCCTTTCTTCATGAGGAAATTAGATGCTGGAGAGAGATTCCAAATCACCATATGATAGGGCAAGTGGTTAGAGTTGATCAAATTAAGTGTCAGTAAGTGGAAAAATCTGTTTTATCTAGCAGCAGGCTTGCAGTGTTTTGGAGAAATCATTCATTCATTGATCCAGTTATGGAGAACTGCTCACAATTTTTCACAACGTGAAAGTGAAAGAAAATATCCATATACTAAGTCAGTGATGGGGAACCTTTTAGATACCAAGTGCCCAAACTCAACAGGCTGCCATCCGTGCCACAGAGGAGCGGGACGAACTCTGTGCTGGGGGGAGGAAGGAAGCACTCCCATTGGGCTGCTGGGCAGAGGGGCAGGGAGAACTCTGTGCTGGGGCGACGGCACGTGTGCCCAGAGAGGGCTCTGAGTGCCCCCTCTGGCCATAGCTTCACCACCACTGTACTAGGTAAAGGCGAAGGTTGCCCTTGCTCGAAAGCCAGTCGTACCTGACTCTAGGGGGCGGTACTCATCTCTGTTTACAGCAAAGTGTGTCTGCAGACATTTCTGTGATCTTGTGGCAGACATGACTAGATGCCAGAGCACATGCAGCACTGTTACCTTCCCACTAAAACGGTACCTGTGGGGGTGGGGTTTTAATGGATTTTAATGGGTTTTTAAATGTTTTTAGGATGCTTGTATATTTTGATTGCTGTGAGTTGCCTGGAGTCGCCCTAGGGCAAGGGGGCGGCATACAAATTTGAATAGATAAATAAATAATAAATACGTGCAATTTCTTGCTTTCAAACTGCTAGGTTGGCAGGAACTGAGACAGAGACGAGAGCTCACTCCATCGTGTGGCACTCAGGTCTCAAACTGCTGACCTGCCAACCTTCCAGTCATCAAGTTCAGCATCTTAACCACTAAGCCACCATAGTCTCACCCATATACTAAGCTACTGTAAACATGTGTTAATTTTAGCTTTGTATGTTATTATATATTGGTGGTGCATTTGCACGAATAAAGAAAGAAGAAATATGAATATCAAGTAAAATTAAAAATAATTCATAAGTTACCTGTATAAATAAATAATAATAAATAATAACAACAGTAATAATACCTGCAGTGATGTGCTCTGTCTGGCTTGATACTACAGCACTTTGGACATTTGTAAACCACTTGCCCTGGCTTCAGCTGTAAACTTTCTATGAACTCTTTTGTAGCATTACCTTTGGGCACTGCACCCTAGAAAATAAAATAAAATGTTTAAGAAACACTTCAGTCAGAATTAGAAGAAACAGGAGGCCTCATAACAGAACTATTATGTATAGGGGCAGTGAAATTTATATAGAAATGAATCAGCCAATGTTATAAATTCATATCAAACCCTTACCAACTTGAGGTTTTCAAAGAATAAAAGCATGTACAGTGGTACTCAGTTTACGAATTTAATGCATTCTCCATTTCGTATTGCGAAAAATTGTAAACCAAGGCACCACTATACAGTAAAACCCCTACTTACGTAAAAAAATCTGTTCCATAGCCTTTTACGTAAATCATTTTTTAACGTAAATCAAAGCAAACCCTTAGGAAAAATGACTATTTACATAAATCGAAGCATAGGAAAAAATGAAATTTTTACATAAATCGAAGCAAACCCATAGGAAATTGTGTTATGTAAATCGGGACATTTACCTAAATTGGGACACCCTTTTAACAGAAAAATCCTTGCGTAAGTCAAATTTTATGTAACTCGAGGCATACACAAGTCAAGGTTTTATTGTACGTGCATTTCCTCAGGTGCATTACCAGAATTGACCACTAGAAGCCACTGCCTACAATGGGGAAACTTGTTTCATATTGTGAAGTTTTTGTAAACCAAGGCATTATTGTCAATGGATTTTCATTCGTAAACCGGAAATTACGTTAACCAAGGCGTTTGTTAACCGAGGTACCACCGTATACAATTTCTCATAATATAAAGAATAATAGTAAGCCAATGTCCAAGAGAAAAGAGGATGAACAGGTTAATGATTATTCACAGCAAATACCCAAGCTACCATAATAAGCGAGTTTGAACTGCAGGCACACGGACTTAAGTTAAACTGATGAAGAGTTCCTAACTATAAGCAGCAGCATATTAACAGCACTATGAGTGCAGCAAAACCCTGCACTCTCCTTCTTTAAAAGTTCCCCTAGTTCTTTAACATTAGCGTTAAAGCACTGAGATTTAATAGGTGTTACAGCTTTATAATAAAGCCCCCCTCACATGCCGCAGATGTGTTGAACTACAACCCTGACCCACCAAAGCCTGGACTGCCACTCATCTTGCTAGCTAACAAAATTTGTAGAGTGCAGGGTTGCAGAAAATTGTGTCACTACACCTGCAAGACTGAGTTTCCAATTACAAAGGGTGTCATTTCACAATAAGATTGTGTCAGATAAAACCCATAATCCTGACAGGGAGATTGCAAAACAAGGCTTCCATAACATAATGTTTGGTTGAAGTTGCACTAATTTTATAAACAATTTTACCATGATTTGGATAGGCGCCTTTTATTCAAATAAAGAAAATTTGAGTAAATGTATTACTGGATGATTGAAGAAGTCGCAACAGGGATGAATTCAGTGATTTTTTTTTTTGGCAATGTTGGTGCTTGTTAACTAGTTCAACCATGTGAACATAGGATCTCCTCAGTCTCTTTTAACTGTGGCCAATTCAAGCGCAATAACCTCAAATCTAATTTGGAGCTGGAAACCTAGATTATATCTTCATGTGATCCTGGTAAACCCTGACTAACCTGATGGCTGTATTTCAGGGGTGCCCAAACTTTTCGAGCCAGGGGCCGGCCACGTGGTCTAGCGTGCCAGTCACATGGTTCCTCTCACCCAGAAACGGAAGTAAAATGTGCCCACACAGAACACTGCCGTAAATGACACGTGCTGTTGTAAATGCGTTTATGACAGCCGCCGGTCATTTATGGCAGCATCCTGTGCATGTGAGGCTGTGTTAGGCACCCACACATGCAGGTTTTCCTTCCACTTCCAGGAGTGGCACGGGCAGGATTAATTGGCGTCACGGGCCATAGTTTGTGCACCCCTGCTGTATTTCTACAGAGTAAATAGAATGAAACTGTTACCAGGCTCTAACAGATATATGAATCCTGCCATTGTAAAGATTTTAAAAAGAAGGCCTGTAATGATGTGTGTGCCACTTTTACAATCAAACAAGAAACATTTCACTGTTTATACAAAGCCACGTTCAGACAGCTGTGATAAGCTAAGACCCAAGTCAGATACTTCCAGTTATTCCGTAAAGGATGATCCATGGACGATGTTAGACAAAGGAAGTAATAAAAAACTTGGAATATCCATAATAAATAAACCAATTATTTACTAAGCATGGCATCACATTTCTCACATGCAGAAATATAAACTCCCATGCATGGGACCTCTCAATCACTTTAAACTATGGTTTCATCAAGTTCAATAACGTTTCAGGGGAAACTCTCAAATGTAAACACATCTACTCAGACTGTGAGAAGAGGATGAGCTGCTAAAGAATTGATGCTTTTACTGTAAGGGAATTGAAGCGTGAAACAATGGAGATTAAGTCAGGGACATTAAACATCTGGCCTTCCAGATGCTATTGGACTGTAACTCTCCTCAGCACTAGACAAGAGTCAGTAGTGACGGTTGATGGTAGCTGCAGGCCAAGAACATCTGGAAGGCCACCCATTCCCTATCCCTGGTTTAGTGGGGCACATTTTATATCTCTTTGGTATCAGGTGCCATCAAAGGCTGGGACAAAAGAAGTCTTTCCACAAGTCTACAGACTGGAGAAATTAAGTGTGAATGTAAAACTTGGCACAAGACAGATCAGTAACTAACAGCCAGCAGTAACACAAAAAGGGCAAGTTAATTGAAGTATAATTTCGTTGAATTGACACATCCCCAAAGACACAAGCTCACAAAACAGGTTTTTCTAGCTTTTCTGTTCATCATGCCATGGCATGCCACTGACATTTATCTGTATGGCTGAAGGTGGAAGAAAGGGAAAAGCATTCCTCCCCCACGTTTCCCTACTTAGAAGACTGCTCCTATGTGGTGTGGTGCCTTAAGAGTCCTCCTATAGCTTTCTAAGTGAAAACTGCACTGCAACGCACAATTTAAAATAATAATAATCAAAGCAACGATGTCCTAAATGGAGTTAAGTTCTTGTCACTTGAGGGAGAAGCCCTGTATCTAGATTTGATCTCAAGAGAACAGGAGAAATGACATCTGCTTAATTCAGAAAACTTACAGGATCTGTTAGCATAGCTCGCGTATGTGAAGCCAGAGCCAGGAACGCCAAACTATTGAAAACAACTCCATTGATCACGCTGTAAATATAGTCTCTTGATGGAAGCAGCATGACAAGGATGACTACAAAGTCAGCATAGAGGACCAGAAACCAGGTGATGACACCACAGGCAATTCCACAGCCATCTCGAATAAACCACATTGTTCCCGAGGAACCGTCGCTGGGAGGTGGGACACACTGGTCTGGCTGAAGATACTCTGGTTTCCTCTCAATATCTCGGAAGCGGTGAATTGGAGTAATCATCATAGGTTATAATGTCCATTCTTGGATCTGGAAAAAGAGGGTTTAAAATGAAATGGTTCTCTAGTTTACCGACAAAGCCAAGGACTTCCCCCTTTTGACATGCAGCTCATGGAGGAAACTGTAGAAAAAGAGTGTAAAATAAAAGAGCTGGTAATAGTAAAGGGTAAATGGTTCACTAAAAAAACCTCACAAAAATATTAGTATTGACTATTTTTGTATCTGAACATTAAAACACCACAGTGACCTGAAACTTATTGCTAATTTGCATTTGTGTGGAGGAGCCATGAAAATCATCCCAGTGCCTTATTGGTTCAGGAACCAGCTTGCTTCAATTTACTGAAATAATTTTCCAAACCAAATTAGAAGATGGAGGAAGGAGCTCACTGGACAAGGAACAACATTAAAGGAGGCTATAGCTGAGGAACTCAACCTCCCCTACAGCACTTGTAGGACTCAGAATAGGCTGAGGGTTGAAGTACCTAAATGTAAGCCCAACATGTTCAAGTGGGGCCTGCTGGTAGGCAACAACATGCAGTGTGTGAATATGGAGAGATACAGAATCTGGCTCATTCACTGGCATGCAGATTAATGCCAGAAACATGCACCAACGAGGACTCAAGTTTGGCTTCATTTTGGCAGTCCAGGGTTTCATCGGGACACGAAAGAAGGATTTTTTCAGACTTCAACCAGTATTCTGGAAGCAAATTATCCACCAGAAACTTGAAGTCGCAGTTATCAGTTGTGATTACTGTACTGTGGAGGGTGCATGTGCAAGTAACATCATTCAGTATGACCTAAAATAGTCATGCACTGGAGGAGGTGAATTTCTTTACAGAGCCAACTTATGCTACTTTTTATAATGGCTTTGTAGTGTGCGCTACGAAAGACTGCATAAAAGTAAATAAAAAGCTACTGATAACATATGTTGAGATTTGTCTCTAAAAGGAAGTGTATAAAGTCTTATGTTCTAATCTTTCCCATTCTGTTTTCAGATTTCTTAAATCACATTAAATATCATTGCCAGCTTTCATTGTGGGTCTGTGCTGAAAAAAAGTGCTTAAATTGGGAAGGCAATTTTTAAACAAGGAATAGGGTACACTGTTTATTTTAGTACTTTAAGCCGGGGTGTCCAAACTTTTCAGGCTGTGGGCCAGTCACACGGTTCAGGGGGCTGGTCATTACGGCCCATGGGCCAGATCCAGCCCACAACAACAATTCATCTGGCCCACGAAGCCCTTGTCGCTCCCAGAAGGGCGTGTTTTACTTCCGTTTCCGGGAGCAATGAGGGCCTTGTGGGCTGGATGAATTGGCATCAATGGCAGGATGCAGCACGCAGGCCATAGTTTGAGCACCCCTGCTTTAAGCAGTGAACTCATTCAATGAGTTTAAAGAATTAAATGTTTTCCATTTTCAACTTTAGCTGAAATGTATTTCTAATGTTTTACACTAACGCATTCAAGGAACCTGTGGTTGGGTCCTACTAGTAGACAATACAGCAAATCACCTGAAATCCCACTACAGGGAGGCAGCATTTGAAATCTGAGCCTTCAGATTGCAGATTTTATTACAGTACTTTTTGTCCTCTTGAAGTTCGAGTGAAAAAGGGAGCCAACCGATTTAATCAGACTCCAGTAAATTCTAAAATTCAGGCTAGACATTATTAATCAGAAAGCTATCAGACTTCTGTACCTTCAGGCTATCCCCTTTTAAGCAATGTTATCCCCATATATGCTGCATCATTTTCTCCAAGATATATGCAAGAGGGAAATTTAGCCAATTAAAACTTGGCTGAACTTGCAACAAGCCACTTATATTAACAAAAATGTAGAACCATAACTTATGTCAGTGAAGAGAGGGATTTTTACAAGCATGCATTTAACGGATGCTTACCTCAGAAAACTCTTTAAAATGCTGCAATATACATTTCTATCAACCAATAGGAAGACTCTTGTGTTATTTAAACAGAATTGTTGTCTTTGCAAGATCCAGACTAATTTTTCTGAAGACAGAAAAAACAAAAACAAATCTCTACCGAATATAACTTCATGACTTCACTTGTTGGTTGAAGGCTTAAATACTGGATTAAATACTGTACAGTAATACCTCATGCAAAGTCCGCTTCGTACAACATCGAATTCATACAACATCGCCTAATTCCTTGAAAAAAGTTGCCTCATACAAAGTCACTGCGACTTTGTATGAGGCATTGGGATTTTTCCCCAGGATGGTTTGTCCCCTAAAATCAGGGTTGTTTGACATGTTTTTGTAATGTATTTAGCCTTTAGACAACGATTTCTTAAAGTTCTGTCAGATTCCTGTCTGTTTCCTTGACTTTGTCCTGAAGTCTGTGCTGTTACAGTACAATGTATCTCTATGGAAATGACGTTGTATGAGGCATCGCGGCAAGGATTTGGACGTTGTATGAGGCATCACAGCTAGGATTTTGCATGCTTCATACAAAGTCCAAATCCGTATAAAGGCCAAACTTGAGGAACCAAGTTTGGACGTTGTATGAGGTATCACTGTACTTTTGAAAGAAAAAATTAAAACAGGAATACCAACACATAAAAGTGAAAAAATATGAAATGTGGTGGAACTCTTTGGACTCAAAGTTGAGCTTTCTCACATCTAGCTTCCAAGCTTCAAATTTCACAATCTATACATCAAAGCAGGAAATATGTTTATACTGCAACTTAAAACGCTGTAGGGGACTGATTCCCATTACCCAAACCCTACTCTCGCCTCAATTATGTTAAAAGCTGGGGGAAATATTGTAAGATTATACTATAAGAATTTGTCTCCTGAAACAGCGACAAAGCTTTAATTTCATTTCTACAATGCATAACACACAACATGACCTTGAGGGGTATTGTGGCACAAAGTGACAAATATTTAACAAAGGGAATGTTCAGCTATGAATATTCAGCTCTCCAAAATGTCCTGACCTTAACAGCCCTGCTCAGTTCTTGCAGACTCAATCCATCTCATATTTGGTCTTCCCTGATTAGTACCTCAATCCATTCCTGGTCTTGTTTTGGCAGAGAGAATATAGCTTCTCCATCTCCTGCTTCCAATTACAGTACAGTAGAACTCCTGATAACGTCCAAACTTGGTTCCACAAGTCTGACTGTTAGCCGGATTTGGACATTATGTGGTTCCTATGGGAGACGCTCCAGATAAAGTCACAAAAATGTCCAAAAACCATCGTTATCCGGGATATCCTATGGAAATGCTCCGCATAACATTGGTTTTTAGCCTTTTTGCATTGTTATCCGGAGCATCACGTGGTGCATAACAAACGCCACATTATGTGGATTTGACGCTATCACGATCAGACATTATCAGGAGTTCCACTGTATGTACATTTCCCAAGCTATGTTCCATGGAACACTGGTAGACTTCAGTTCCCAGAAGCCTCAGTCAGTACGTTGGCTGATCAGTGCTTTGGGGAGTTGATTTAGGCTTCTGGGAATTAAAGTCCAAAACCCAAAGACTGGGAAACACAGTCTATTTGATTTCTATATTAGCCATCTGGTGAGGTCCACATGTACGGCTGTCTGTTTAGTTGTTTGAAGCATGTATTTATAGTTAATAGTTAGATTCGTAGAACTCTATGAATCATTCTCCTGTTTTATTCCTGTCCCTCAGGCCAAATTTTCCAACAGCCTTTGGTTCTGCTTTGTTCCGTACTTTTGTGTTCCAGTTACAATACCTAGGAAGATAAGTACAGTATGTCTTATACAACTCTTCTGCTGAGGGAAGGAGGGAACAGTGACCCATGTAGCCACATGACTTATTATGCATTATTATGTTGAAAGGACTTTTAACAGTATTTTAATTGTTGCTGAGTGGCCAGTGGGGTATTTGCTGGACTGTGTACACCGCCCAGAGTCTATTGATTGGGGCAGTATATAAATTTACTGTAAATAAAATAAATAAATAAAGCAGGGGTCCCCAACCACCAGGCTGCAGACCGGTGCCGAGCTGCATGGGGTGGCGGCACTGGGAGGCCCAGTGGCAGCCTTCTGCCCTGGCATGCTCCACCAGGTCTGCCCGGTGGGCAGGGTGTGGGCTTCAGACATGGCAGATCGCTGGGCCCCTCATCCACATTGCTTAATTGCAGCGGGGCTCCATCCCCCACCTGTGCGCAGTGTGATGCCTCACTGCCCGAGCTGGGCAATGTGGCAGGCGGCTGGGCACCTCCTTGTTTTTGGGCTACAACGGGGCTCCTCCCTCGCCTGTGCGCAATGTGCACTTTGTCACATTTTGTTGTGCGCTTGTGCAATCCAGTCCTGCCCACCCCCCCACTTGCCAGACCGTGGAAAGGTTGTTTGGCATGAAGCCGGTCCGTGGTGCGGGAAAGGTTGGGGACTACTGCCTTAAAGGACCTGTCTGAATTGGACTCGGTGAGACTTGTCAGCATGTGAAGGCATGCATGTGTTTCTTTTTGAATGCTAGATTCCTATCAAACATCTACAAAGAAAGCCTTGTAAAGCACAAGTGACTTCTCTGTTCATCAGGGCTCAAAAAGTGGAAGCTCACTGAGGTTCTGGCTGGTCCAAAATCTCCAGTTAAAAAGTCTGTGTTTTGCAACGAGGCACTGCTTTCTGTTTATAAAAAAGAAACTGCGCACAATGAAAAATCATGCACAGAAGAACACCGAAGTAGCATTTAGCAAATTGTAAAGATATGCTTATAGGAAAACAAGACTTTTTATCAGTCAAAATGGTACAAATTGAATGGTGATTTCAAAACATTCAAGTGAAGAGGTGTGCCCCAACAAGAAAAACTTATAGGAAACCTATCTAGTCCCTTCATTGAGCTTTAAAACTTCTATTACAGGGGTTCTCAACCAACGGCCCGCAGGCAGGACCTGTCCCGCGGCACCATTTCATGTGGCAAGTTTCGGCACTGCCACCAAACACATTTACGACAGTCGTAAATGTGCCCACAGCTGTCATAAACACGTTTACAACAGCCACCGACACATTTTACGGCAGCGTTTATGGCGAGGGGAACCACCAGTCCGGCCTGCTCAGCTGTCTGAGGAGGCGTGGTCCGGCCCATGGCTTAAAAAGATTGAGAACCCCTGCTCGATTATAATTTTAACAATGCACACTTTCTGGATACTGAAGAACGATGCTGGGTAGAGGTATTTACTGATTTTTCTGCCATGAATCTTGATATTTACCAATCAGACGCAGGTGCAAAATAGTGGCTCAGGAAGCAGGCAAATTCTTAGAATTAAAATTAAAGAAACGTGTGTTTGAGTACATACTTAGCTCATGACATTTTTTCAGTTCCACAGCTTAGCTTCCATCCTTTAAGCTAATGTACATTTTTAGTTTCCTTTACCTTTTAAAAAAGACAATTCTTTAGGCTGTTGCTATTATTTACAAATAAAAAGCTTGTAATTCTGATTCTCCTATATCAAATCATCCAGAAATATATTTGTACTACCCAATCTCCTCTCTGCCCACTCCCACCACATAACCCAAAGGAAAAACAGTTCAAGATTGCTAAAACATGTTCTACAGAAGGAACCAACCCAATCATTATCCAAAAACATGCAATCTCCTCAGGCAGCAGATTTTTAAGCATAATAAAAAGACAGCAAAGAGTTAGTTGTTTAATGCATTATGGCTATCTTTTTACAGCCAGAAAGAAAGTGCATCATTTGTGAGATCTGCTGCTTCAAGTGCCAAAATAAACACAATTTGTTCAAATAAACCCTTGATGTTGGAAGCAAGAGAGGCCAAGAACATACCATTGTTGTAATACCTCAGACAGCAAAATGTCTTCAGGCATCTCCGTTCACAAAGTAAGACTGATTGAAAAACCAGGAGGGAAAATTTGAGTTTCTCTAAGATGCATAGCTGTCAAATGTCCCGTATTGGCAGGGAACCTCCCATATTTTACCCTCTTTCCCGGTGGTGTCCTGTATCAGTCAGACTGCAATGCCCAAATGCCGCCACTGGAAGGCTGCACAGGATAAGCATAGCTGTCAAGTTTCTCACTTTGTCTGGGAAATTTCCTTTATTTTTAAATCCAAAACTTGACAGCTATGCTAAGATGTAAGTTATCGGTAAGTCATTAGTTCAGAAACGAAAATCTGAATAAGTTTACTAGCATTATAAAAATGAATAATGCCATCTTATGAAAAGCACCACTTACAACTACAGATGCACTCTGATTACTGAACCTCTTCCAGCAATATCAAATTTTATCAAGTTAGGAACTAGAGAAATAAGCCATATCACGGTAGATTTTATCACGCCCACTTGCATTTGCTTGGCACATATCTAGCTGCAAGAGTGATAACAAAGAGAACCACCCTTCTGAATACACAATGATTTACTCTCTCTCTCTCTCGCTCTCATTATTTAATGTGATAGGCATAACATACAGTGATTTACTATAACAAGTGAAAATATTAAGATCAGAGTTGACTTTGGATATATTGATTCAACTCCTTCAAAAGATGCCAGCAACTTCACAGACTTAGTGAGTACAGCAGAGGCTTCACTTAAGACAAACCATGGTTTGTGATGCAACACTCCACAAGGAAGTACAATACAGTACTGCATACTCAGCAAGTACACAGAGCAAGTTGGAGATCTCATCCTATTGAAACCTCTTTTGCTCAAAGTATTTATTTTCATATACTTATGCAATTCTTCTTCCAGCAAGTGCAGGCTCAACCTTTCTAATTCCCTATCCTGATGTCAGGCTCAGACATCTGCACCTTAAGATTTGGTGGTGACTAAAAGGGCCAGTGTATTCATGCTTCTATCCCTCCTTTATCAATTCCATTCTAGACTTTATCCTCACAACTATCTTATAACAAAGGCTAAAGGTAAAGGTTTCCCTTGCTCGAAAGCCAGTCATATCCAACTCTAGGGTTCAGTGCTCATCTATTAGGCTGGAAAAAAGCAATGAAAAACTTCCTGGCTAAAATCTTTCCAGTTCAATCCCAACACTCTCCCCGCCACATTATTCTACCTAAACTTGTTCCATGATATTTTTCAGTTGTTACCAAAGAGATCCTCACACTTTGCCCCAACACATCTTTTCAACTGACAACCGAATGTATGAATAATGGAGCATGTCATTATTGTTTCATATCCCGTTACAGTATTAGGATCAAACTTTGAATTGCCAAAATGAAGCAACTTTCGTGGCTTTGTTGTTGGCCCAAATTAAATCTTCGTTGGTACGTTTCTGGTAGTAATTGGCAGAACAGCAAATTAGCCGGATTCCGTCTCTTTCCACAGTCACACACGGTGCGCTGTTATCCACCAGCAGTCCCCACTTGAGCATGTTGGTCTTGCATAGGGATTCCAACCCTCAGCCAAGTCAGGGTCCTCTAAGTGACAAACCAAAGGTTAAGTTCCTAAGCCACATCCTCCTTTAATATTATTCTTTGTCCGATGAGCTCCTTCCTCTAATTTGGTTTTGCTCTTGTGTACCCTCAAGAGTGTTCATTCTTGCCAGAAAGATTACACCAGATCAAACCAAAGGTTTCATCATTAGAGGGTATTACAAATGTGGTCCTACCTAGACTATCCTGGGAACCCCATCTTCCGTGGGAATTTTTTTTAATAGTGTTATATTAGGAAAATCCTAAACAAGGGCATTGTTCACCTGCTCAGTATCAATCCTTATGACATGTAATTTGATTGCTTTGCAGTAACTTTCCACTAACCAACTAGAAAGATCTTGCACCACGACCAGTCCACAAACCACACCTAGAGCAGCACTTGTGTTATGAGAAAAGAGCTGCCCTCATTGCTTGACAGCTTTAGAAATCTTAGCATCTTTTCAATATACTGTACCAACTCTGCTCATTTAAGAAGCTTTGCAAGGCTTGTTGCAGAGCAGGCAATAGTAAGCCCCACAACCAGTCCTGGATCACTGGGCGGCAGGCAAGCTTTGCTGCCTAAACACCCCCCAAAACAATGCTCAATCTGGTTGTACTACATGGAGACAGCACTGCTTGGGATGTAGTGGTCATGAGTAAGAAGTGGGACACGTGCTGTAGGTCTACCCACATACTCAGGGGACGTGTGTACTCTTCGACGTTTCTGCTCTCAAGTACACCGGGTGGCACCGCACAATTCCTGCCATCGCTTCCTGCAACTGAACGCACAAACCCTTCGTTTGGGCACATCTGTATCTTGCCACTCATGCAATATTCGCGTGTCTCGTCCTTTCTCTCCGCATAACCTGGCAAAGCCTTCCGAATGTTCACCTTCAAGCCAAATGCAACGTTTTAAAGTTCCCCTGACACGTGGGTTTTGCTTATATGTTCTGAGAATTGCTTATATGTTTATGGTTTATTGATAGAAGACTGCAGTGGCTCGAGTGGCTAAGACGCTGGCTGGGAGGCGGAAGGTCAGCAGTTCGATTCCCGAGTAGTGCAGGACAGAAATGAGCTCCCGTCTTTGTCCCAGCTCCTGCTAACCTAGCATTTCAAAAGCAAGAAGTTGCAAGTAGATCAATAGGGACCACTTCGGTGGGAAAGGTAAACAGCGCTCCGTGCGCTCCGGTGTCTAGTCATGCCTGCCACATGACCACGGAAACATCTGCAGAAGCAGACAGCGCTGGCTCTTGGGCTTTGAAACAGAGATGAGCACTGAACCTAGAGTCGGATACGACTGGCTTTCGAGCAAGGGAAACCTTTACCTTTACTTTATTGATAAATAATGTGTTCATGTATTTTACTTCCGCGTCCGGGAGCGACGAGAGCTTTGGGGGCCACATGAATTGGCATCGGGGGCCGGATCCGGCCCCCGGGCCATAGTGGCCAGTTCCCTGAACCACGTGACCAGCCCGTGGCCCAAATGAGACACGCAACTCTACATGCTCGCAGCACGCTGCAGAGAGCTGCCCACAGTATCGCAGTACTAGGGTGCCCCCCCCCGAGCGTGAGATGGGACATCCCTCTTTCCCTCCCCCCCTCCCGAGTGTGAAATGAGACTTCCCTCTCCCCCCCCCCGCGCTTCCTTTCCTTTGGACCTACCCAGGCTAGCGCTGAAACACCCCGCTTGCCGCCGCCGCCTTCGCGCTGCCCGCGGCTCGCGCCTCCTGGGTGGCCCTTCCAGCGCCTGACGCGGCCACGTTCCATCCGCCCTGCCGGCCACAGGCAGCAGCAGCCTCCTGCCCTGCCGGGAACGCCAGCCCGTGGCCACGCCGCTGGCCCAGGAAGGCAGCTGAGCTACGGCTCGACTCGCCCTCGCCGCGGGCCCCCCATGGGCGCCTCCTCTAGATTGGGAGGGGGGAGGGTCAGAGGAGGGAAGAAAACCAGGAAGTGAGTAACGCCGGCCACGCCCTCGCGTCCCGTTTCGTCATAACAGGAACTCCGCCTCTCTCTAGGGCAGGGTTTCCCGACCTTTGGTTTTGGACTTCAATTCCCAGAAGGCTTAGCAGTACATTGGCTGATCAGTGCTTTGAGGACATTGACTTAGGCTTCTGGGAATTGAAGTCCAAAAAAACCAAAGGTTGGGAAACACTGCTCTGTCTAGTCTAGATAGATTTGGGGCGGAGGGGACGCCAGGCGTCACAGGGGACGGTCTCTCCAAGTCCGTCACTAAGGCGGCGCCGGCGGCTACTTGTGCAATCGCCGTGCTCTCCTCCGGCTCCCAGCCGCCTTAGCCGGCTGGTCTTGGAGCAGAGGCTGAGCTGCCCCTCCCCTGGTGTTGCAGTGGTGTTATTATTATTATTTAATGTCCCGAGGAGCAAACCCTGGACTGCCAAAATGAAACCACTTTCTTGGCTTTGTCGTTGGCCAAACTTACGTCCTCATCAGTGCGTGTTCCTGGCAAACCAGGAGATGAGCCAGATTTTGTATCTTTCCACATTCACACAAGCGTGTTGCTGTCTGTCAGCAGTCCCCGACTTGAGCATGTTGGTCTTGCATTTAGGGACTCCAACCCTCAGCCTATTCAGAGTCCTCCAAGTGACATAGGGAAAGTAGATTTCCTCCACTATATCCTCTCATACCTGTCAACCGCGGCTCCGGACAACCTGGGACCTGCGCAGAACGGTTCTGCGCAAGTCGCTTTCTACGCATGCGTAGAAGGCTTTTACGCTTATGTAGAACCCTTTTACGCTTGCGTAGAACCCTTCTACGCATGCGTAGCCTTCTATGCATGCGTAGAAGGGTTCTACGCAAGCGTAAAAGCCTTCCACGCATGCGTCGAAGGCGACTTGCGCAGAAGGGATGCGCAGTACAGTAATACCTCATACAAAGTCCGCTTCATACAACATCAGATTCATACAACATCGCCTAATTCCTTGAAAAATGTTGCCTCATTGGGGTTTTCCCAGGTTGCATTGTGCCTGGGCAGTATAAAAGGCAGGACACATGCGTGCATTGCTCTTGTGGGTTTTGCATGAGGCGAAGAGTGTTTAGCAGTGGTTTTGAGCACGGCTTTGGATTTTTTTGAATTTTTTCGTCAGAATTTTTTAGAAGCATTCCTGGGATTTTTGCAGCATTCTTCGGGTTCTTGGACAATCAGGGTTGTTTGACATGTTTTTGTAATGTTTTTAGCCTTTAGACAATGATTTCTTAAAGTTCTGTCAGTTTCCTGTCTTGTTTCCTTGACTTTGCCCTGAAGTCTGTGCTGTTACAGTACAATGTATCTCTATGGAAATGACGTTGTATGAGGCATCGCAGCAAAGATTTGGACGTTGTATGAGGCATCGCGGCTAGGATTTTGCATGCCTCATACAAATTCCAAATCCATATAAAGTTCAAACTTGTGGAACCAAGTTTGGACGTTGTATGAGGTATCACTGTACCTCTTTTTCCCCCGCTGCCAAATTCCGGGGTTTTGGCAGCTACGGGCGGGAAATGGCGCAAATCGGCGCCAAAAAACGGGAAATCCCAGCCAATCCGGGAAGGTTGACAGGTATGTATCCTCTAATGCACGGATGCCCAAACTATGGCCCGTGGGCAGGATCTGGCCCTTGACAGCAATTCGCCTGGCCCATGCCGCCCTTGGAAGCGGATGTGAAACGTGCCCGTATGGGCACGTTTTACTTCTGCTTCCATGAGCTGCAAAGGCGGTGTAGGCCGGATAAATTGGTGTCAGGGGGCAGATCCGGCTCATGGGCTGTAGTTTCTGCACCCCTGGTTTAAGCAAAGAAAATGGCTGCCTAAAAATCTATTTCATCCTGTTGCAAAACAAATTGCAAGGCATGTGTTCAGCTTCCGGTCAGAAGAACCACATGACCGGCCCGCTGAACCATGTGACTGGCCTGCAGCCCAAAAAAATTGGGCACACCTGTTCCTTGACCAGTGAGCAACTTCCTCCATCTTCTAATTTGCACTGGTTAAACTGCTATACTGCATCCAAAACGTTGCGAGTTCGATCCTGATGGGACGTTGACTCATCACAAGGTCGACTCATCACAGATATGCAGAACCTGATTTTTTTTGTGTGTTTACTCAATGTGGGCTAATGCCAGAAACCACCTGCTGTTTTTCACAATTCACCTCTAAACAACATAGCCAGCCAAAAGATCTTGCCATGAACAGATGAACTTTGGGAGTTTCATTCATCATTTGCCTACCCTACCCACAAGAAATTGATGCGTGCCTGAAGAAATGAGCTTGAATCCAAAAGCTCATGCAATGTTTGATTTTTTTATTTAAAAAAAAGTGATCAAAGAAAGCTGTCACCTTTCTCCTGCATTTGTTTTTATGTATGGATCATCTGTCTGTCTTTGTTTATCATATCAGAGAGTAAACAAAACAAAAAAACTGTTGTGGCTCCTTAAAGACTAACTGTTGTATTTTAAGGTGGTGGGCTCAGTGGTTAAGAAGCTCGCCTTGTTAGCTGGAAGGCCAACAAGTCGCAGCAGTTCGAGACCCAGGTACTGTATGACGGTTTGTGCGCACGTCTCTCCCAGCTCCTACCAACCTAGCTGTTCGAAAGCAAGAAATTGAAGCTAAAGTTCTTTGGATATCAAGTGAAAAGAGAGGTTGCACTTGAGAAGGCCTTGATGCTGGGAAAGGTTGAGGGCAAAAGAAGAAGGGGACAGCAGAGAATGAGATGGCTAGATGGTATCGTTGATACAATGGGTACAGAGTTGGGTGGGTTGAGAGGGATGGTGGAGAATAGAGGTGCCTGGTGTGTGATGGTCCATGGGACGCAAAGGGTCGGAATCAACTATGCGACTAAACAACAAAAATAGGGACCACTTTGGTGAGAAAAGATCTTGAGCACTTGAAAGGAGCCTCATTCGGGCGTCCCCTGAGCAGAGTTTCTCCAGTAAAAATCCTTCCAACCCAAAACAACTTCTGACACGAAATTGTTGTTATGTGAGCTTTTGTGGATCAAGTTCACTTCGGACATGAGGCTGAGACTTCGTGGCGTACATTTATATGTATCAGGTACAGAGGTACATAACGGTTGGCTATTATACCAGATGAGTGTGCAGATCAGTGTGTCTTTTTGACAACTAGTAATAACAGAAAATCCTTGACTGGAGTTCCAGGTTTATTGCCATGAAGATTGGTTGTGTTTGAGTTGTAAATGGCTAGCAATCTTTCTTCCTCTTCCGGAAAGCAAAAGTGCGCTAAAGGTAAAGGTTTCCCTTGCTCGAAAGCCAGTCGTATCCGACTCTAGGGTGCAGTGCTCATCTCTGTTTCAAAGCCGAAGAGCCAGCGTTGTCTGCTTCTGCAGACCTTACCATGGTCATGTGGCAGGCATGACTAGACCCCGGAGCGCATGGAACGCTGTTTACCTTCCCACCAAAGTGGTCCCTATTGATCTACTTGCAGTTTCTTGCTTTCGAACTGCTAGGTTGGCAGGAGCTGGGGCAAAGACGGGAGCTCAGTCCGTCCTGCAGTACTCGGGAATCGAACTGCTGATCTTCCGCCTCTTATCCACTTGAGCCACTGCAGTCCGCTGAGAGCGGGAAATTCCTCATCCCAACCCTCAGGAAGACATACAGTCACTGGGTGGGATGGGACGATTCATATAAGAGCATCCCGCTTATGCCTCCCAAATGGAGGTGCGGGTGGGGAGGGGGGGGGGAGATTGTGACGCAATCACCAGGCGCAGAGAACGGGCGGAAGTCCGCGATCTGATAAGTGAGTCGCTTCTTACTGACGGTAGGGAAAGCTGCGCTGAGACTCTGCAGGGAGCCGGTGGTTATGGCGTCTGTGGTGGTGAGCGAAGCGGAGAAGGTGTACATCATACACGGCGTCCAGGTAACCACGAGGCAGATGTGGTCCTCCTTGTCACGTGGTTGCAGGGGCTTTTTGAACTCTCGGGTCATGGCCGTGGAGGCAGCTTTTCCTCTTGCCCGGAGACCTCCCGATGACGGGTAGTCCAGCAAGTGACTGCAGGATAGTTCAGTGAGACAGGTATCCATCCCCAGAGGCAGGGGTTGGGAGCTTGTTTCCCTCACTGCCTCTCCTTGGTAACGAGGATCTCATGCAGCCCCGCAATTCTAAGGTTATTGTTCTGAAATATGGGCAAAGTGCATGTTCTTCTCTAGTGAGGGTTGAGTCTCATGCTTGTCATGCTTGAGGGTTGTGTAGGATCTAACGGCCACGGGTGGCAAAGTCCGCTGGGAAGGGTGACGGTCCTCAAGTGGATTGAATCCCACTTGGATCCATCTTGATCAGAGGTTGGCAACCTATGGCCTGCAGGCCAGACCTGGCCCCCGACGCCATTCCATTTGGCCCACGGCGACAATCCTGGAAGTGGGTGCACCCGTGCATGCGCAAACGCGCCTGCTGGCAGGGGGAAACCACATGTCTGGCCCACTCAGCTGTCTGAGGGTGAGTTGTCTGGCCTGTGGCGTGGAAACCTTCAGAACCCCTGATTTTGACGGAGGGCAGCAGCTTCATCCAATACTGGCCTGGGGCTGAGGAGGACTTTGTGTGTTCATGGAGGACAAGGGTATCAATGGCTATAATTATGGATACTTAAGGACAACCTCCGGGTTGGAGAGATAGGCAGGATATCTCTCAATGCCATTTCCAGGGAATCCTAAGCAGGTGAAGGCATCTGCTTGGGAATACCCTGAAGGAAATGGTGAGCCACTGTGTGAGACAGAATGCTCGACTGGATGGGCTGTGGCCTGTTCCAGCAAGGCTGCTCTTATGTTCTTATGTAAAAGGGCTCAGGACCAGAAAGTGATGCGTGGAACGGGATCAGTGGTATGGGTGCCACATCGAAGACCACTGCATTATATTGTTCCCAGGACAATCTTCATAGCTGATCGCCATGATGATAGCCAATATTCGGAATCGGATACGGCACTCAAAGAAGAAGAAGCTTTGCTATCATGCGTTGAGTTGTTATTTAAAGTCGTCTCAAATGACTGACTTTCTAGTATAGTTCATTCTTTGAGTTGCAACTGATCAAGAAATTTCTAAAGAGGTAGAGGTATTGTTTATATTTATTATTTATAGTTATATTCTGCCCATCTGGGATCTTTTCCCACTCTGGGCAGCATGCAATAAGTAAGAAATTTCCAATACAATAGGCAATCAGACACAATAGCCTATTGATCCGTGTTTCACACGTCAGGTTGACGTGGCGGATTGAAGCATCGTCTTCCACTATTTCTGATCCCATACCAGTCTCATCCAGGATCTCAGGAACTTTGCCCTGAACTGGTCTTCCCATCTGGTTGCTGGCTTTCCTAGTAGTTGCTTTATGTCAAGTAGTATTCATTCTGTGATAGCTTTCATCCACCTGCCATCTTTGAAGCAGTACACATGCCTGGCCCACCAATGCCTTGCAAACTCAATCAATGTTGACCCTTGTTTTCACCTGATCTTATACGCAGTTCTTCATTTGATATCCAGTCAACCCATCATATGTGTAGCATCCTTCGCTCAATTGGTCTTTGTGTTACGTCGATTTTTTTAATGTCAGCCTTTGTAGGTGCACATGTTTTACTGCCATATAATAAAGCAGGCAGAATGGTGGTTTTGAAGAGTTCAGCCCATGATTTTCTCATTTTTGCATCACTAAGCACATCCTTTATGCCAGGGGCACCCAAACTACGGCCTGCGCTGCCCCCAGAAGCAGAAGCTAAATGCGCCCGCACATGCGCAAAACTGCCATAAATGCACTGCAGCTGTCATAAACATGTTTACAACAGCTGTGAGTGATTTACAGCAGCGTTATGCGCGGGTGCATTATTTGCATGCACAGGCACATTTTACTTCTGCTTCCAGTGGGAGGAGCCATGTTACCAGCCCACTTAACCATGTGACTGGCCTGTGGCTCAAAAAATTTGGGCACCCCTGCTTTATGCTGTTAAAAGCTGCCTATGCCTTACCAGAGGCATGGCCAAAAAAAGGTTGGGAACCATTGTTTTAGTCTACTGGTTTAGACAGTCCTTTTCTGTTCCTTATCTCATTCATGCATATGAGGAGAATATTTTAGAACAAGTGATACATTAAAACCCTGGCATACGACTGCCCTGGGTTATGTTTGCTGCAGGTTATGACTGCACATTTAATCTAAAAAATTCCCTGGGTTCTGACCGATTTTCGGTTTATGACCAAAAATTGCGCTACAGTATTTTAAACTCTAAGATGGTAGTGATTGGGAGATCACTATGCCATTTGGGGACCTTATCTGATGACGACACCTCCACAGCTGTAAGCACTGCATTGTGGCTTCGGGTGGAGGGGGCGTGGCCATTTTGAATGACAAAATGGTTGTGGTGGCCATTTTGAATTTCACTCCTTATGTATTTGACTTGAGGCTGTTGCACTCAGGAGCAACATTATTGTGTTCTTCTTGACAACAGACGCGAAGGTTTCACCCAAGACATCTCCATATTTCTGTATGAACCCTTTGGCAGCTAGCCTTCCTTTTACAGTGCTTAGCTTCTTCATCTGCACCTTGTTTCAACTTGAGCATCTACCTACACCCAATGGCTTCTTTTCCTGATGGTAGCTTAGTCAGTTTCCATATCTCATTCCTATAGAGCAGGGGTCAGCAAACTTGGCTCTCCAGGTGTTGTTGGACTTCAGTTAGCAGAAGCCCAAGTCAACAGTCCTGCTGATCAGGGCTTCTGGGAATTGACGTTGAAGAACTTCTGGAGCGCCAAGTTTGCTGACCCCTTCTTTAGAGTTCCTCTTTCTCTTCGCCGCTTTTCCCCATCTGCTCAATCTCCTCCCAGGTCACTGACTCATTTATCAGTACAGTACCAGCCTTGAAAGGTATGGCAGATGAGGAACTTGGTACACCTTCATTGGGTTGCATTGAGCACCTGGTGGCTGGTTCTGGAACATCTCATGGCATAAGCATCTGTTCCAGTACAGTACAACAGTTTCAATACGTCCATCTGTGTCCCCTGCCCTTGGAGTATTGTCTTTAGCTTGTGTGTCATCACCTTCCTGCTTCATATTTGGGAGAGGTTGTGGAAGGATTGGCAGATTGGCCGCATCTAGGAGAGGTCTAATGTGCTGGTCTTCCTCAGAGGTATCTAATGCAGTTCCTCTTTTGTTAGCTTTCTTTTGTTCATCAAAATGAGTCACATGTCTTATGCTGATTTCACCTGTTTATCACTTTGTAGACTTTGCTGGCAGGGACATAGCCAGTTCAGTGGTGGGAATGCACGATGGGTTAGTGCTGGATAGATAGTCACCAGAAAAGTCCCTGCCAGTCCCTCCTACTATTAGCAGCATGGGATTGTAAAAATACAATCTAGTAAATTGAACAAACCATAAACTCTTTTTTAAAGGGGATTGGGGAGGTTTTATGAATGTTTTAGATAGTTTTATAGTATTTAGTTTTAATTAGTATGGTATGGGTTTTAACTGATGTTGTGAGCTGCCTTAGGTCGCTTAGGCGAAAAAGGCGAATATATAAATCAAATCAAATAAATAAATACATAAACTCACCTATATTAAATGTTTTTTCTTTTAAAAAACCTTCATTTTTGTTATTTCCTTCATATAATAATAATAGGTTTATTTATATCCCGCTTTCCTGGCACGAGTGCCACTCCAAGCAGCCTACAACATAAGAAAAGGAAAGCTTTCTTCAACAAAAAGAAAGCCTTCTCACAATATATAAAACATTACATAGAAATATCAGACACAGCAATACAAAAAAAAAATACAATGCAATTGTTCCAAATCAAGATACAAAATACAATATTCAATAGCCACATCATATGTGAATGTGGAAGAGTGTTGGGTTTTTAAAAAGTGAAATAGAAGCATTGTTTTGTTCTACACAAACTTGAAGAGAAATTAAAAGGAACAAGGGGATTTGAGGCTTGATACTGTTAATTTCTGATGATCCTAAACTTTCGTTTTAAATCAGAGATGAAACATGCAGATGTCCATATACTGTTAGACTGCCAGTCCCATCGTCCTTCACAATTGTGCCCATTGAACCTGATGAAAGTTAGAGTCCAACATCTGAATAGGGGCACACATTCTCAATCTCTTTTTCAGACTGTCATCTAAAGTTTAGATGATAGTCTAAAAAAGAGACCGAGAATTTATTTAGATTCTAAACTAGGCCCTAAGATTGTAAAGATTAGGCAGGATGCAGAAGTACATTGTGAGAAACTAGCTTTTCTTTAGTAATGTAAACTAAACAAAATAAATAAATAGTCCAGAAACTTACAAATCATATATAATCACCTGTTTCTCTTTTTGAGATAGCATTAGGTAATAATACTGTGGGGATTATTTTAGGAGGACCTTCGAGTTGACGGTCGTGGCTGTGAAGATTATAGATGTATTGAAGTGGAAACAGATGTAGTATCTAATACAAGTGGATCCGCCAGAGTAAAACTTGTAAGTATTCCTAACAGGAACTGCTATGTATCGCTAGTTATTTTGTCTGATTTCAACTAAGAATCAAATGTTTATCATGCAAGAAACTGACTTTAATTAGGATTTTGCCCCCAACATGCTGGGTCCTCATTTTACCAATCTCAGAAGGATGGAAGGCTGAGTCAACCTTGAGTTTTGGTCAGGATCGAATTTACAACCTTTTGATTGCCATACACCAGTTTAACCACTGCGCCACCAGGGTTCCTTTGCAAGCAGTAGAACAATGTCACGCAGTGCAAATTATGTGAAAAGAAGGGAAATAGCAGTTTGCGTGAGAGGTAAGGAGACTAGTTTAGGGGCTGTTTGCTGGTGAGGACGATGAGGCACGTGGCTGAGCTTTGGACACAGGACGGCTAAGAGGTGGGAAGCTAAATGAGATTCTCAAAATATGTTACATCCAAGAAACAGACATTCTAAAAGCCGACTAGCTGTAAAGAGGGAAGACAAGATAGGTCCATGATGGTGAACCTTGGCACTCCAGATGTTCTTGGACTTCAATTCCCAGAAGCCCAAGCACCCTGTGATTCCACACGGATGAGTTTACTGTGATTCATCCGGCCCGCGGAGGAAGGGTTAACCCGGAAGAGTCTAAACCGTACGGGTGTGTTTTACTTCTGCTTCCGGGAGTGACGAGGGCAGCGCGGGCCGGATGAATCGCAGTAAACACATTCGTGTGGATTCACATAGTGCTTGGGCTTCTGGGAATTGAAGTCCAAGAACATCTGGAGTGCCAAGGTTCACCATCTCAGAGATAGGTACTGACATACGTAGCAGGGAGCAGAAGCAGTGATATGTGGGAGAAACAAGCCTGTCGAGCAGGGGGGCTACAATTCCCAGAAGCCTAAGTTAGTTCCCCAAAGCACTGATCAGCCAATGTACGGACTTAGCCTTCTGGGAATTCAAGTCCACCAGTGTTCCGCGGAACATAATTTTGGAAATTCTGGTGTAGACCATGGAGGAAGGAATGGAAATGGGGGAGAGAAGAACAAACATCTACAGAAAACGAGTTTAAAGAAACACGTTATTCAGGACATGGATATAGACTGTTGACTGCTAGCAATAAGTACAGTATTTCTAAGCCACTCTGTATCAGTAGTCCTCGGGACAGAATACAGTGACTAAAATTACATTAAAGAAAGTTGATACAGTTTACATATTTTTCAAGTAATTAAAACGTAGTAGCCCAAGTCTTCTCAACAAGTTAATTTGGTCTAGCACAAACGGCATCACTTTTGGAGTGAATTGACCCAAATTAAGAAATTGGTTGAGACGCTATGATTCAGCATGCAAATGGTAATGTTTATAGAGATTTCTTAACTCAGGCAGTTTCCGTACCAAAAGTTGCACAATTTTCATAGTTACACAAAAGGAGTTTGACCGGCAAGACCTTCTTAAAATATTTCAAAACTGAAAGAAGAGTAAAACTAACTGAAGAATTAAACATTAAACCATAGTCTCTGTAATCAAATGCTGAGAAGAGGTGGCCAAGTTTTAAGAGCAGTGTTAACGTCATTTGAGGTTGAAAGAGAGGGCTCTCTACAGCCAACATGGTACAGCTGAGGAAGTCCTAACCTGTGTAGGTTTGTTTGTTTGATTTATGTGATTTACTTATTTGATTTATCTCTTGCCTGATTACTGAGACCACTACTCTGGGCAGGGTAAATGTCGCCCTTGCTCGAAAGCCAGTCATATCTGACTCTAGGGTGTGGTACTCATCTCCGTTTATAGCCAAAGACTCTGTGTCTGCAGATGTTTCCATGGCCATGTGGCAGGCATGACTAGACACCGGAAAGCACGGAATGCTGTTACCTTCCCACTGAGGTGGTTATCTACGTGCAATTTCTTGCTTTCGAACTGCTAGGTTGGCAGGAGCTGGGGACAGAAACGAGAGCTCACTTTGTAGTGCAGCTCTCAGGTCTGAAAATGCTGACCTGCCAACCTTCCAGTCATCAAGCCCAGCATCTTAACCACTAAGACAATGCAATCCTGGGCATCTTACACAGGGTTAAAACTGGGTGAAACAAACACATACAATAAGAATCCAACAAAACAACAACTTATAGACAAAAAAATATCCTAAAGGTGCCCATTACATAAATAAAACAGCTCCACCCCAAGGATGTTAACTTTACCATGAAAAAGATAGTTGAAAAAGAAAAGTTTTCAGGGGCTTTTGGAAGGCCAGTAAGGAGGGAACAGCCACAACTGACAATGCACAATTTCTAGTACAAGTTTTTCTAACTTCTTTCAGTGTGTCCGTCAACTTCATCATTTGGGTGTTCTGGGTGTTGTTCCATAGGGAGAGGCGCTTCTGAAGGTAACATGGTCCCAAGCCGTATAGGGCAGTGGTGGCAAACCTATGGCATGTGTGTCAGAGGTGGCACTTGAAGCCTTCTCTGTGGGCACCTGTGCAGTCACCCCAGCACAGAGTTGCCTCGCCCCTTTGCCTAGCAGCCCAATGGGAGTGCTTCCTCCCTCCCTCCAGCACAGAGTTTGCCCCACCCCTCTTCCCAACAGCTCAATGGGAGCGTTTCCTTCCCTGTTGCTGTGTTGACACTTTGCAATAAATAGGTGGGTTTTGGGTTGCAGTTTGGGCACTCGGTCTCTAAAAGGTTCGCCATCACTAGTATAGGGCTTTATATGTTAGTACTCGAGCCTTGAGCCTGGCATGGAATTCAACATGAAGCCAATGCAGGCTAGCCAGGACCAGGGTAATGTGGTCCTAACGACCAATACACACATTCAATCTTGTCTGCTGCATTTTGCACCCATTGGAATCTCCGTACTAGTCTCAAGGGCAGCCCCTCGTAGGGAGCATTGCAATAGTCAATCCTAGAGATTGCCAAGGCATAGGTCAAAGTGAGTAAAGAGCTCTTGTCCATAAATGGGTGACCACGGCTGCTGTTTCATAGATAGTGATACACCGTCTTTTAGTTGCAACAAGAAAGATGCTGGATTACGGGGAAGGCAAGGAAGTCAAAGTTTGAAAAGTAGAGATCACTCCTAGGTGTAAAGGGAGTTGATAAAGGGAAGCAGAGTGGGTGCGGAGCCTCTGGCAAGATCTCTAAAGGTTCAGAAAATACTTTAGAACTGGCTCAGGAGAGGAGAGCAGGGTATATGTTTTTGAAGAGGAGGCAAGGGTTTGAAGAACAAGTATGGGCAAAGAAGGTAGGCGTTGCCAAGAAAAATAAGCTGACGACCTGATAGCTGGAGTCTGTGGAGGCTCAAGTCTTGCTGTGAGGAGCAAAGTGGGCAAGCAAAATTCTAAAGATCAGGCGTTCCCAGCCCTACAGCCCACGGGCCAGACCTGGCCAGCAGCACCCTTTCATCCGGCCTGTTGCCTCCGTACCCAGAAGTGAAAGTGGACGCATTTACATCAGCTGTAAAATGTGCATGCGCAAATGCACCCGCAGCTGTTGTAAACGCAGAAGCGGGCGCATTTACGACTGGCATAAATACTTCTGCTTCCGGGGGCGTGGTCAGGCTGTTCGGAGGCATGGTCAGGCCCACGGCGTGAAAAGGTTGGGAACTCCTGCTAAAGATGGATGTCTGTCAAACAGTCAAACATCAAGTTAGGCCAACCTGATGGGAGGAGAGTACTAAATATAGCATTGTGGTGGATTGATTTATGTTGTTGAGTCTTTGCTTTCAGTGCTCCACTAACAACATATTTGCCTAATCGTAGAAACTGTTTGGGAGTTCAAGTTGTATGAAAAAGGATTGTGAATTGGTGAGTTATCCGGAGCAATCTGTCTAAATAAAACCAGCCAAGGCAAACTGCTAGCTAAATACTAGAGCTGTGATGGTGAACCTTGGCACTCCAGATGTTCTTGGACTTCAATTCCCTGAAGCCCAAGCCCCTATAAATCCGCACAAATGGGTTTACTACGATTCATCCAGCCCACGCCGCCCTCATCGCTCTGGAAGCGGAAGTAAAACGCGCCCGTACGGGCACCTTTTACCTCCGCTTCCAGGAGCGACAAGGGCGACACGGGCCGGATGAATCGCAGCAAACACATTTGTGCGGATTCATGGGGGCTTGGGCTTCTGGGAATTGAAGTCCAAGAACATCTGGAGTGCCAAGGTTCACCATCACAGTACTAGAGGTGTTCTGTTTCAGGTTTCTCTTAAGAACTCCCCCAGACATAATTCTGGGACTTTCTGCTGGCAAACACATACTTACATAAATTTCTTAGACCTACAGAGGGTCTGTTTCTATGGCTGCATTGGCTTCTTAAGTCTTTCTTTCTGTTGGTCATGTTAAAATAAAGAACCTGTTGTACCTCTTTGAAATTTCAGTGTCACTGCCCTTTGGGGCTTTATAAAGGGTCCTTCCCGAAGAAGTGCAACTTCTAAAAATACTAACAAGAAGCAGCAAAGGTCCAAGAAGCCAATGCAGCCTCTGAGACAGTGTTTTTCTTCAGGTGGGCGAAATGAACGTGTCTGTAGATACATGCTTGTGGATTGAAATTCTCTGAACTCTTCCTGGGGATTTCTTGAACGACTGTGGGAGAATCCAAAAGAGCACATACCTATTCCATACATTAAGTAGAATGTAATTGTCATTATTGTATTTTGTAGTCAAATGTACATTTATTATGTCCTGTTTGAAATCTGAATACTGCATATCATGCAACGTCAGAGGTTTGCAGACAGTGGCTGAAATCCTGTTTGTTAGTTAGACAAAAGGCATCACTTTTGAGGCCGAATTGCCACTAGTTAAGGAACCTCTGTGGTGTTATCGGTTGAATACTGAGTTGCACAATTCAAAATGCAACAGACAATTATGGAGATTTCTTCACTTGAGGCAACTCACCTCCAAAGACATTGGGATATATAATGAACAAAATTTGAGCCATTGTATTAGAAGCAAATAGTGTTAGTGTTATAGAAGACCAATTGTTGATAACATTAGTACCCCCATGCATTGAAGTCAGAGGGACTGTGGTGGTTCAGTGGTTAAGGCGCTGAACTTGATGACTGGAAGCTCGGCAGGTCAGCAATTCGAGACCCGAGTGCTGCACGAAGATTGTGAGCTTGCGTTGTTTGTCCCGGGTCCTGCCAACCTAGCAGTTTGAAAGCAAGAAATTGCGAGTAGATAAATAGATACCGCTTTGGCAGGAAAGGTAACAGCATTCCACGCACTCTGGTGTCTAGTCATGCCTGCCACATGACCATGGAAATGCGTGCATTTTTAGCCTCTTTGGCTAAAAGCAGATGAGCACTGAACCCTAGAGTTGGATACGACAGGCTTTCGAGCAAAGGCGACCTTTACCTATTGAAGTTAGACTGTTAATTACTAACGTTCATCTGTAAAATTCTACATGATATCCTGCCTCGGCTGTTTTCACTGCTTTGAGAGAACTCAAAAGGTTTGACATAGTCTCTTCAAAACTTTGTTTCTTAAGATGAATTAAAGGTAAAGGTTTCCCTTGCTCGAAAGCCAGTCGTAGCCGACTCTAGGGTTCAGTGCTCATCTCTGTTTCAAAGCCGAAGAGCCAGCGCTGTCTGCTTCTGTAGACGTTTCCGTGGTCATGTGGCAGGCATGACCAGACATGGAACGCTGTTACTTTCCCACCAAAGTCCCTATGTATCTACTTGCAATTTCTTGCTTTCGAACTGTTGGTTGGCAGGAGAAGATGAATTAGGCAATGCTGATTAAGGAATGATAGATGGATGGATGTTAATAAATGTCACAAGACTTGGAAAGCATACCTTGTACCATGCTATGTATTGACAGGGGCACACGGACATTCTGGTCGGAGTCAAAGCAGAGATGGGAACACCAAAACTGGACAGACCAAACGAAGGCTACCTGGAATTCTTTGTTGATTGGTTAGTACAAGATGCTCATAGTGGGACTTCTGGATGACTACAGACATTGTTGACATTGGTGGCGTGGGCAGGGCAAAGAACAGCATGATAATTACCAAAGTTTCTGTGTCAAAAAAAGAAGGGATTTTTTTTTGTTGTGGTGGGTTTATATAGTCTGCCCTTGGACAAGTTCAGTATGACATATAAAATGTAACCACACACTCATTTGAGGATGAATTTTTTTATAAAGAACAGTTATATACACATTTGCTTCAGCACCCTCGCTGTCATATCATCAAAGAGACCCAGCAATCAAATTAGACAGATTTACTTAGCCTGTTTACTTTCATTCCTTAGCTCATGATCTTGTGCCCTACACACTTGAAAGCTAAAATCCTGTTGTACAGCTTTGCCTGTACAGTACAGCAGGAATGACTTTAGTGTTTCTCAACCTAAAGGTTGAAAATAAGGGACTGCAGTGGGTCAAGTGGCTAAGACGCTGACTGGGAAGCGGAAGGTCAGCAGTTCGATTCCCGAGTACTGCAGGACGGAAATGAGCTCCCGTCTTCGTCCCAGCTCCTGCCAACCTAGCAGTTCGAAAGCAAGAAATTGCAAGTAGATAAATAGGGACCACTTCAGTGGGAAGGAAACAGCGTTCTGTGCGCTCCGGTGTCTAGTCATGCCTGCCACATGACCACGGAAACGTCTGCAGAAGCAGACAACGCTGGCTCTTCGGCTTAGAAACAGAGATGAGCACTGCACCCTAGAGTCGGATACGACTGGCTTTCGAGCAAGGGAAACCTTTACCTTTACTTTAACCTTTAAGAACATAACATAAGAACAACCTTGCTGGAACAGGCCACAGCCCACCTTTGGTTTTTGAACTTCAGTTCCCAGAAGCCTAAGTCAATCCCCCAAAATATTGATCATCCAATGCACAGACTTAAGCCTCTGTGGATTGAAGTTCCCCTGTGGGGCATGGGCACCACGTTGGGAACCCCTGACTTAGACGGTCTGGAAAGTTGTCAAGCCTAAGGCGTATGTGAAATACTTTAGGGAATTTCTCCTAGTGTTTTCCCCTTTTTCAAAACAGATGCCTTGAGTGAGTGACTGTGGGGTGACATAATGCAAGTTCTAAAATAACCACAGAAATATAACTACCGTATTGCCTATTTCACATCTTGGTGCAAAAGAAGACGGCAGTTGGAAATACAGTGATACCTTATACAACGTCCAAACTTGGTTCCACAAGTTTGGACTTTATACGGATTTGGACTTTGTATGAGGCATGCAAAATCCTAGCTGCGATGCCTCATACAACGTCCAAATCCTTGCCTCGATGCCTCATACGACGTCATTTCCATAGAGATACATTGTACTGTAACAGCACAGACTTCAAGGCAAAGTCAGGGAAACAGACAGGAAACTGACAGAACTTTAAGAAATCATTGTCTAAATGCTAAATACATTACAAAAACATGTCAAACAACCCTGATTTTAGGGGACAAGTTTTTAACTTTTGAAAACTTTATGAAGTGCAGGTTTAAAAGTTAACATGTCTCATCATGCGGCACAGTGTTAATCTGCAGCCATGTGGCCGACCATCCATTTTTTACAAGCTACTATAAACAATTACTGGATGGAAGCAAGGACAAAATGGATGCCAACATGTCCCATCATGCAGCACAGTGTTAATCATCCAAACAGCAGCAAACACCAACAAATTGCCCACCCCACCAAACAGTGCCCCCCCCCCAAAGACCAACATAAGAAAAATTATGGAGCATGCAATCTGTTTCTAAAAACCACAGCAGCAAACACCAAACAATTGCCCACCCCACCAAAAAATTACCCTCCCCCATCCACCTCCCCACTCTTCGCCTCATGCAAAACCCACAAGAGCAATGCACGCATGCGTCCTGCCTTTTATACTGCCCAGGCACAATGCAACCTGGGAAAACCCCCAATGCCTCATACAAAGTCACAGCGATTTTGTATGAGGCAACTTTTTTCAAGGAATTAGGTGATGTTGTATGAATTCGATGTACGAAGCGGACTTTGTATGAGGTATTACTGTACTGTAACTGTGTATATGTCTCTCATGTTATGGCTTACCACTAGATGGTGCTAATATTTTAACATCTGAAGTACCTTCCTTTACATGATTTACTGCAATCTCCTGGGGTCACTGCATCACTACACACACACACACACACACACACACACACACACACACACACACACACACACACACACACACACACACACACACACACACACACACACGCTACTTGGTCTAATCCATGAATCCTATACTAAATCAAGTGCGCTGAATCCAAATCTGAAGTCCAATTCCACCTAGGACGTCAGGATCTTAAATTATCAAATCTCACCCTCTTGGTTAGGTTCTTGCATTGATCACGTAGGGTATATTTGCCACAGATGTAGCAAAAATTGTTTGGTTTATTAACACAGCTGTGCCTACTCATCTTTAGCTCAAAACAGACTCACTATGGCCTAGCTTACTACCCAATAAGATTCTTTCACACTAGAGACAAGCCCTTTGTCCACTTCACCATATATACCTATTTCTGACGTCAGCTCACTGATTTGCCCAGACCGCTGCTGGAACATGCATGCCACAAGGGGACATGATTCAGCTGAGGCAGCAGCAGGCATAGTGGTAGCTGCAACTATTATAATGTTCCCATGTTGTAAAAATACCTTGCCCAATTACTGACCATTTGAACAGCTATAGCACGCCTTAAAATCTGTATGTGATAGGCAAATTATGAGTTCAGATTTGGAATCAGCACACTCGATATCATGTAAATCACATGTGTTATTCCCAGTAGCAAAATCGTTGTTCAGTGTTATCAGAGGCTTTGATTACATTGCCCCCTTAATTTCCTAGACACATTTTTAGAGGTTTACAAATTACAAACTTATTTCAAGTTGCAGTCCTGCTCTTTCTTTTGATTTGGAATTTCTACAGAAGAAGGAGTTGGAGTTTTCCAATAGCACGCTCCTTCTGTATGTTACTACCATTTTTATCGAAATGCAAGATGAGTAACATTACAAAACAAAAGTGAAGTGCAAATATCACACATTCCCCCCCCCCTCCTTTTTGGAGAGATGTTTTTCTCCTTTGTCATACAGAGAAAGAATAAGAGAGACAGACATTGAAAAAACAAAGTAGGCGTTCTTGTGTTCACTGATATGCAAGGGTGGGCAGATTTTCTTGCTAAATGGCTTTCATTTACTTAGCCTCCTTCTGTGGTGTGACAGCTGCAGTTGTGTTCATTAGGGCAGGAAAGCTTCCTACACTGATGGCGTTGGTCTTGGGTTGCTATTGCAGCGGCTCGGAAAGGCTTGCCTTTTGGGGTTTGTGTCCTCCCTGCCTCCAGCTGTGGCGACTTAGGACTCTGCCTGCCTCGGATCAGGACCTCAGGCAAGCGGCAGCCTGGCTTGTTTACTGCTTACACCTCTCTTTCCAGAGGGAGAGTGGATCAGGATCTAGCCTCTAGAGTGCCTCCCACATGGTAGTAATAAGGGGGAGGATTGACATTACGCTGTCAAGTAAGTCTGTTGAGATAGTACTGGTTCTCTCTCTTTTTTAATTATATTTTTTATTTGTTAGTTGACTAACAAACACTGACTGCGGTGGCTTAGTGGTTAAGATGCTGAACTTGACTGGAAGGTTGGCAGGTCAGCAGTTTGAGACCTGAGTGCTGTTACCGAGTGAGCTCCCATCTCTGTCCCAGTTCCTGCCAACCTAGCAGTTTGAAAGCAAGAAATTGCAAGTAGATAAATAGGTACCACTTTGGCAGGAAAGGTAAACAGCATTCCATGCAGTCTGGTGTCTAGTTAGGCCTGCCACATGTCCATGGAAACGTCTGAAAACATGGACAGCTCTGGCTGTAAACAGATGAGCACCGAACGCTGGAGTCCAGTGTTTCCCAACCTTTGGTTTTTGGACTTCAATTCCCAGAAGCCTAAGCCAATTTCCCCAAAGCACTGATCAGCCAATATACTGACAGACTTCTGGGAATTGAAGTTGGGAACCACTGCTATAGTCAAATATGACTGGCTTTTGAGCAAGGCCGAGGTTTACCTTTTTTTTTTTTGTTAGTTAAGGTTGTTGCCTGCCTCTTCTTCAGTGAGATCAAGGTCATGTATGTGACTCTCATCTTCCCCACTGGATTCACACGACTGCCACATGAGTAGAACATCCCGCAAAAGAGTGTCTGGGGCCATTCAACAATTACGTGATCCATTTTTTTGGGGAAATTGACTCCCCCCTCCCCCCATGTAATCTGACCGTAATTTTCACTTCAAACCCCTCCTCCCTTTGAAATTACATAATCCAGAGTTTTTGTATAGAAACTCTAATTTTAGAGCTTTTCACTATTGGTGCCTAATGCAGCCTGCACAAGCAATTCAGTAATCTCAAATCGGATCAAAATTCCCAGAGATCATTTTTAAACCTAAAAAAGCACCATGTTTCAAAAACACAACAGCTCAGAATGGATTACATAATCTTTGACCTGAACACCCCCACACACACACGTAATTTCCGTAATTCAGATAGCAGCCCCCCCCCCCCCAGGATCACGTAATTGTTGAATGGCCCCTCTGTTAGGACACGAAGACTGATCTGGTTATAGCCACTGTGCTACATCATGCTGGGTCACTGGCAAATGATGTCTATCTGTTTCAAAAGGTGTGTTTGTCCGTTGTGACCTTGGAAATTAGTGTCTTTAATAAAGAACAGCCATGGCCAATTCTTCTTTCATGTCTAGGTCAGACTCTAAACTGCCAAAATGAAGGCCACCTTTTGGTGAAATCATTTCGTAGTTCCTCTGCCTGACCTCGTGTGAGAAAGATTAGCCAGCACAACAAGGCAGCTGTTGCCCTGGATATGGGCAAAAACACCACAACTATCGAGGAAGCAGGGCTTCTCAACCTTTGGCCCGCAGCACCATTTCATGTGACCTCCACCACACCCAAAAGTGCCGTGTGGTGGAGGAAGGGCAAAATGCTGTCTGAGGGAGCGTGACCGGGGGGGGGGCTGGGTTTGAAAGGTTGAGAACTCCTGAGATAGGGTTTCAGGTAATCCACAGATCTTTTTTGTGCTGGTTTGTTAAAGATGATTTTATTCATGCCTCTTAGCAGGGGATGGGGTCAGACGTGTTCTGGTTTGTGCTGCAAATCCTTAAGACTGCAAAATTTAAAAAATAAACATTTCCTTTCAGCTCAGCAAATGCCACTCCAGAATTTGAAGGCCGCGGAGGAGAAGAACTTGGCACTGAAATAGCAAATACCCTCTACAGAGTATTTAACAATGAGAACAGTATCGACTTGAAGATGTTGAGTATTAGTCCCAGAGAGCACTGCTGGGTGCTTTACGTTGATGTCTTGGTAAGTAAAACAAATCTGAGCTAACCTGTGCTTTAGAACAGGGGTCCCCAACCATGGGGCTGCAGACCGATACTGGGCTGTGGTGGTGGTGGAAGCCCTGATGGTAGCCTTCTGCCTTCAATGTGCTCTGTCAGGTCTTCCCAGTGAACGGAGCGAGAGCAAGAGCTTCAGACCGAGCTTCAGACCGAGCGTTGCTTAGCTCCACCCCACGCCCTTGCACCATCTGATCCCACCACCCCCACTTACCAGTCCGTGGGAAAATTGTTTAGCATGAAACCACTCCGTGGTGCGAAAAAGGTTGGGGACCCCTGCTTTAGAAAACTTCTTAAAGTATCGACTGAATATCTGTGAACTTCTCTTAGAGAGCAAGGTTAGATAATCTAAATCAGGGCTTTGCAACCTTCAGCCCACGGGCCTAATCTGGCCTGTGCATATCATTAATCTGGCCTGTGGTGGCCACCCAGGCACCACTAGGACCGCCCTCCACCACCGGAAGTCATGCTATGTCACTTACCTTGGTGGCGGCTGGAATCGCACAGCTTTTGCCACTTCATGCACAGCCTCTGCCGCTTTCCAGGGCAGTGAGAGGCTTTTCGGAGCAATTTCGCTCTGGTTTTGTAATTTCCTGAACCTTCTCCACTGCTCTTTGGCAGCTAGAGCAGTCCGGTGAACTACTTCCGGTGCCGGGCAAAGCTTACGTTAGCGCCTTGGATCACAGCGCACAACCAGGAAGTAGTTCACCGGACCATTCTAGCTGCCAAAGAGCAGTGGGAAAGGCTTGGAAATTTACAAAACTGGAGCAGTCGTGCTCTGAAAAGCCTCCCACCGCCCTGGGAAGCAGCGAAGGCTGTCCGAAACCCCAGAAGAAATGTGTGATCTCCGCAGGGAGCCACCACACCTCCGGCCCCTGGCAGGAAGTTTTGGAGGTAGGTCCAGCCCCTGGTGGGAAAACGTTGCAAATGCCTGATCTAAGTGTTGTCATATTCCTCAATGTTAACAGTGCTGTTTTGCCTTTTCTGTCACAGTAGCAAATTTAATGATGGCTCATGAACTGTGTGTTACTTGCTCCATTTTTATATTGTGACTGTCCAGGCAAGAGAAGAAGTGTGGGAAATTGTATTTCTGGTTTTTACTTGGGATCCTGTAAAAAATTATTTTGTACTTCAGTGACCTGGGAGACAAGGAGTAGTTATCAAAGGTATCCAGTTATTAAGTGTAATCACCTAGGTTTATGCTGAACTTTTGACAGGATAGTGGAATCTTTTGCCAGTATCAACCAATCTTTATTATGGTCCATGACCAGCATAGTACAGAAAAATGAACAGAAGTTAAAATGAACATACTTAAAATATATCAAGAGACAGCTGTTAAAATGAAGGCACATAAAATATATCAAGAGACAGACATTAAAATTAAGGTACTTAAAGCATATTTTAAAAGGGAGTGTTTCTGTTCAGAGTTAAGGAGTAGTAAAATTATTATTTAAGGTTAATTGTGTTATAACTATTACTAAGCCTATGATGTAGCGCTAGTGGTTTATTAAGCTGAAGGACCTGCTAGTAAGCCCAGCTTTTCACAACTCAGTTTTAAATCAAGAAACCCTCTTCAGTTAACCATTTGTTGGCTATCTGAGTCTTAGACTGCAGTGATTTGTGTTCTCGGAGCTAGTTTAATTTTAGATCTGTTGTATGATAACACCATATGGGCTTATTCCCTTTATTTGGGACCACCTCCCACAATGTGTGTCCTTTTGTCAAAAGTGTTTCTTGCATCACTGCAAGGTGCAAGACACTGTTCGTTGTCTTTTTAAATAGCTGTGTTTTGAATGATTCTAACATAAGAGCTATGAAGCCCCACAAGAGCTATGAAGCCCCACAAAGGTGGTGGGGGTAGAAGAATTATTCAAGAAGGAGGAGAGGTTTTTTACAGGATTTTTTCTGGATTCTTTTTACTCCTGAATTTTTCATGGGCTTCACATCTCTAGCTGAAACTGTAAGAAAATACATAGCGTCATGTACAATCAACAACTAGAGTTCAAAACCAGGTAAGAAATCTGAAGGCTTGTCATTCATGTTTTTGTAGAAAGTTCTGTCATTGGTTTTTTTTATATTAATGAACAAATTTGGTAAGTTGAACATTTATATTGTAACATCTGTTTTGATTTTAAAAAATGAAGTTGTATATTTATCTAAGGAAAAGCGCCTGGACAAACATCTTGCCATGAACATTTTGGGACTTTCATTTAAGCTTGTGCAATGTATAAGTTTTAAGTGATCCAAAAAAAGCTATTACCTTCCTCTGGCAATTGATTTGTAAGATTGTTCATATAAAGGTCATTTCATTATCTATTTCAGTTACTGGAGTGTGGAGGCAACTTGTTTGATGCCATTTCTATTGCAGTAAAAGCAGCGTTGTTTAATACCAGGTAAAGCATGTGTATTCTCTTTTTATCATCTTTGTGTGTTCTATCAGACTGTTCTATCATCCTTTATAGCCAGTGGGGATGCTGCAGCTGAGAAGAAGTGACATACTCAGCAAATTAATGGGGTGGTGGAGGTGGTGAAATTTAAATTAGAGAGTTCCTAAAATCTAGGCTGCGCTGCCTTATACTGAACTCAGTAGAAATTATTTCCTGGCTTGACAGGTACAAGATTACACCATTCATTTCTTAGCCATACCATCATTCCAGTGACATGTTTTCCTTTGTTGTAACTGGTCAGTTTATCCATATTTGTTACATTCATTATGTTGCTGAGCTGGTTGTATCTAGGTGATGATTCTAAATGGAGCAATGGTCTACATCAAGGTTTCTGAACTTTGGGTGACCAGATGTTCCTGGACTTCAGTTACCAGAAGCCTATGTCAGCACACCTGCTGATCAAGGCTTCTGGGAATTGAGGTCCAAGAACATCTGGGGGCCCAAGGTTGAGAAACACTGTTCTAGATGATATGTACAAATTAGTGGATTTAGGAGGGTCTGCGGTGACTCAGTGGTTAAGAAGCTCGCCTTGTTAGCTGGAAGGCTGGCACGTTGGCAGTTCAAGACCTAGGTACTACATGACAGATTGAGGGCCCGTCTCTGTCCCAGCTCTTGGTGACATGAAAGGAGCCTCATTTGGGCGTTCCCTGAGCAGAGTTTCTTCTGAAAAAACCTTTCAAGCCCGAATAATTTCTGACACAAAATTATTATAGTGGATTTAGGAAGCCGTGTCTCTTGCTTAGTGCTTCTGCCATGCTCAGAGGTGGCATAACTCCATTCATTTTTCTGGTATTGCCAACAAAACTAGTTGAAAATATCTTGCTGGGCGTTTGGTTTCTCCCTATGTTATATAACTCTTACATAGCACTTTGGCTCTGTTATGAAAGGCTGTACAGAACAGTCCAGGGCTGTTTTTTTGAAAACGCCTCAATTTTGGAATGAATCTGTATTATGCTGGGAATGTCCCTTTCTTTTTGACAGATGGGGAAGCTGTTCTGAATTATTTGCTGATACAACCTCATTTTTTAAAAGTCAAGAGGGACTTTTGAAAACAAAATTTTCCTCAAGATTTTGAGTAAAGCCTTTCTGCTTAGAAAACAAATCAAGTCCTGTTGTTGTTTTATTTTATTTTAAAGCTGAGTAAAAGCCAGTGGTACAAAGGAAATTGTCATACAAAGCATGCCATGTTTTTTAAGATGGAAATGCAGTATGTAATAAATGTTCTCTGATTCAGCTGCATCTGATTCCCAATATTGGCTATCCTCATGGCGATCAGCCTGGGAACAATATAATGCAGTGGTCCTCCATTTGCCTTCCACATGACACCCGTACCATTAATCCAGTTCCGCGAGTCACTTTCTGGTCCTGAGCCCTTTTGGCACACAAAGTCCTTATCAGCCACAGGCCGACATTGATGAAGCTGCTGCCCTCCATCAAGATGAATTCAAGTGGGATTTAATCTACTTGCAGACCATCACCCTTCTCTGTGGACTTCACCACCCAAGACCCTAGTCCTCAGGGTTGTCAGGTTATGATCAGTATTGAGTCACTGGCAGTATGGTCTACTATTTTACCATAGCAGGTAGACAAATGCTATGCTGTTATTAAAATAAAAAGGGGTGAGCTTGTGCTTTTCCATTTTACCTAGATCAAAAGTTATATCCCCCACTAACTACTGCTCTAGAATAATGGGAGTTGAAATTGAAAACATCAATTTTAAGGTTCTAAGATTGGCTATGGGTCAAGTACAGAGATTATCTCTTGGAGGACTTTTTCTGCCAACCTGTACAAATCCTTCTCTTTTATATAAAGATGCTAAGGGCTCTGAACAGCATCCGATCCTCTGTGTAACTCATCTACCAAAACTGTCAATGCTGCTTCACTCCCAGAACCAATCCTAACAGCCAGATGGAAATAAATTCCAGGTGATTAGATTCACTGAGGAAAAGCTGGAATAGAGAGGGGTTACTGCCACCATAAAAACCACTGTATCCATAAAGCCTTGCAGCAGGTAGTGTATACTACAGCAATGTCTTCGGGTGGCATGCGACTGATTGGACATTCTTCACTCAGAATGAAGGTCTGGCTTCCAGTGTATCACCTGCTGCCTTTGGCATGGCTGGAATGAATGGAGGATACACAATTCTGTGGGTTTCATTTCTGATCCCCCCCTCCCCAGTAGTACCATCTACACCAGTGATGGGCAGTCTTGGCCCTCCAGCTGTTCTTGAACTTCAATTCCCAGAAGCCCAAGTCAACATACCAGCTGGTCAGGGTTTCTGGGAATTGAAGTTCAAGAACAGCTGGAGGGCCAAGACTGCCCATCACTGATCTACACCCTGCCTATTTCTGTGCCACAAACATCATTGTAGATCAGTGGTTCCCAATCTTTTTTTGGCCATGCTCCATCTCTAAAATCCTGATTCATC
Organism: Bradypodion pumilum; assembly: GCA_035047305.1. Taxonomy (NCBI): domain Eukaryota; kingdom Metazoa; phylum Chordata; class Lepidosauria; order Squamata; family Chamaeleonidae; genus Bradypodion; species Bradypodion pumilum. Next base: position 60,930,364 of record JAWDJD010000006.1, on the reverse strand, counting down.
CCCATTCCCCCATAACATATAATTTTTATTATTCAAAAAGTGAACTATTAATGTGGGGGACGCCTAAAAGGCCATTAACTTGGTCTATGAATTCTTGAATTTCTCCCCTTAAAAATCAAACCCACGTTGGGAACTACGGTTGTAGATGCCACTTTCAACAATATTAGGCTTTCCAGGGATGTCTTCTCAGCATCTAAGAAAGAAACGTTATTGTACGTTGTCTTAGTTTTTTGGTTTATTCAGTTCTGAGGTATTAAGAGCATTTATGATATTTTAAAAGAATTGGTATAACTTTCAATCAGGAATTAAAGGAAGCCTGCATACAAATATATATACAAACGCACACACACACACACACACACACACACACACATACATATATATACTGTATAGATAGATAGATAGAGATAGATATAACGAACATATTACAGTACTTGATGTTCTCATTTCTTTTGTTTAGGATACCCAAAGTACGTGTTTTGGAGGACGAAGGAGGACGGGAAATTGAGCTCTCTGATGATCCTTATGACTGTATTCGACTTAATGTAGATAACGTCCCATGCATTGTTACGCTAAGCAAGGTAGACCTCAGAAAAATCTTTAACTTCTCTGTGTGTGCTTGTTTCAAAGGTTTATGTGGTGGACTTTCAAGAAAGAGAAATAGTTTTGTGTTTGTTTTGAGGGCAGATTCCTAATTAGAACTATTATTTATTGTTCTATCTTTATTTAATACATGCAGGCAGCCTTAAGCAAAGCTTAGGAAAGTTCCTTTTTTAGATTTGTCCAGGGGTGCCCGAACCTTTTTGGCCTTGGGCCGGTCATGTGGTTTAGCAGGGCTGTTCACGTGGCTTCTCTCACCGAAGTGGAAGTAAAACACGCCTTGCAATCTGTTTTGCAACAGATATGTTCTGCGGCTGCCATTTTCTCTGCTTAAACCAGGGGTGCCCAAACTACGGCCTGTGGGCCAGATCTGGGCCCTGACACCAATTCATCCTGTCCATGCCGCCCTCATCACTCCTGAAGGTCTGAATTAACTGTTAGGTTGGCTGTGTTGCAGATTGAAAATCCTAGTTCCAACGTAGGAGAGGAATATGTTACAGATGGAGTAGCATAACTGAGCAGAGAGTGGGGTGGGTGGAGGGTGACTTGCAAGCCTGTCAGTGCTACATGATCTGTTTTCCTAAGCAAGTCCGTCCTACAGCATATGATAGGAGGAACAGTGCTTAGTCTGCTCTTAAGGTGTGAAGTGAACAGGGCCTTCTGGTCCACCATTCTGATGGCTTATAGCAGGGGTGCCCAAACGTTTCAGGCCACGGGCCGGTCACGTTCAGCAGGCTGGTCACATGGTTCAGCAGGTCAGTCACGTGGTTCCTCCCACTGAAAGTGGAAGTAAAACATTCCTTGCAATATGTTTTGCAACAGATACGTTTTACAACAGGATGAGATATATTTTAGGCTGCCATTTTCTCTGCTTAAACCAGGGGTGCCCAAACTATGGCCTGTGAGCCAGATCTGGCCCCTGACACCAATTCATCCTGCCCATGCTGCCCTCATCACTCCTGAAAGAGGAAGTTTTATGGGCGCCTTTTTCTTCTGCTTCCAGGAGCAATGAGGATGGCGTGGGCTGGATGAATTGGCGTCAGGGGCTGGATCCGGCCCACAGACTGTAGATTGGGCACCCCGGATTAGACCTTATAAAGACGGACAGTACAAGATGTTATTGCTTAAAATGTTCAATGCAGTTTGACCACTAAATATATTAACCTGTTAGTTGCCAGTAGATTGGATTGAAGATTTTTTTTCAATCAGAAATTTCAGCAGGCTGTTTTTGTTACCTCTTTGGACAAGATATTAAGAGATCAGAATCTGTTGGGTATTTTAAACAATGAGCTTCATTTTCCAGAACCATGAATCCCCTCCCCTCCTCTTGGGTTCTTTCTGGATGATCTCCACTTTATTCTTTTTACTCTATACCAGTGTTTCTCAACCTTTGGTTTTTGGACTTCAATTTCCAGAAGCCTAAGTCAATTACCCAAAGCACTGATCAGCCAATGTATTCACTTAGGCTTCTGGAAATTTAAGTCTCCCTGTGGATCCTGGGAAACACTGCTTTATACAATCTACTATTGTTGCGATTGAAAATGGAATTGAAATTTGTGGGAGAATAAAAATAGTGTTGCAGAACACTATAAAGATAACAAAGTACGCATTAAATTATCCTTACTGGTGACGTTCAACAGCCAAAATGAACCCAGCAAGTATCTCTTCTTGCTGACTGCCATATTTGAGATAGAAGCTAAGGTTCTTAAAAGGTTGCATCAGTATGCCCATGTTTTGAGTAAGGAGCTGTTGACCTACAGTTTGAATTTATTTGGGGGCGGGGGGGGGGTAGCTTGGAACCATAACTTTAGCTCCAAACTAAAGCTTTTTGCTTTTTTGTGTAAATATTTTGTAGAACTGTCTTTGACACTGAAATGAGTAAAAGATTATTATCTGGCAGCAGTGTTTTGATTTGTACATAGACTTGCTGAATCTTGGACCATAACAGCAGACTCCTATGTATTTTCACTATTCAGTGAATCTAGCTGGTGAGTGACCGTGTATATCATTAAAGTCAAAGTTTGACTCTTGTTGCAACTACAGATTGGCTACAGGCATGTGGCAGATGCCACCCTGCAGGAGGAAGCATGTTCCTTGGCTAGCCTCCTCATTTCTGTGACCAGCAGCGGTAATCTGACTTGTATGAAGAAAATTGGGAAAGGGAGCCTTGATCCAGAAAGTATATTTGAGATGATGGAGGTAAACACAGGTTTGGGAGATGTTACTATGATTAAAACTGTGCTGTACATTTTGAGCATGTTGACGGGTTGATTATAAGAATGGAAGTGTTTTGGTTTAATACATTCCTTCTTAAAATATCAACATCTTTCAAGGCATGTTGTATTTGCATGTTCATTTGTTTATGTACACTAACTGAGTACCCGGCTTTGCTTGGGTTTTTCATTTCTTTCACGTAGGCCAGCCTTTCCCTCTTGGAAACCTCGTGGGGTGTATGTGGGTCACTCCTGCCTCCCTTCCTCTGTCTCTCTCTTCCCTCACCCGTCCCACTTCTCCGTCGACGGTCACGGGCTCAAGAGCCTCTGTCGCCACCCCTGTGCCGGCCCTGCCAGGCCCCCCATTTGCCTTCCACCTACTGTGAAAACTACAGCTGAGCTCAGAGGGCTACAGCTGAGCGAGTCAGATGATGCCACAATGGGACTATGACATCAGCTCAATTACTCACTGGGAAACACACATTATATAGATCAATTGCATCCCAATTTGGGGGGGTGTACGCCCCTCATGGGGCTTGTGACCCTCACAGTGCTGATCTCCCACACCCAAGGTAGGTGTGTGACAAGTTTCAGCGACATCCGTCCAGGGGTGTGGAAGCCTTTCGAGCACATACAAACACTTCTGTTTTATATATATAGATTAAAGCTAGATACATTTTCCATGGTGTTATCTGTTAGTGATTTAAAAAATACATTTATCACCAAACCACATGTTGTTCTGCCTCTAGGTTATTGAGGCAGCCAGCTGTAGAGTTGAAATGTCTTTTCTTGGGGATATAGAAAGCAAGCTTTTTCAGGGAGTGGGTTCAAGCAAGATATCAAAAATATAGAGACATGACTCCAGTAGTTGTGTAGATCTTCTCTAAAGTTTTTATAGTCTCTGATTTTTTGACACAAAGAAGTTTTACTGTTTTTCTCAGGGTAAACCTGGGTGAGCAATTTAACTAATATTTCTAAATGTATATATTTTAAATAAAAATAGATTTGGAAGAGGCAAATTATGCTGTAGGTTGACTTTTTACCTTTCAATATTTATTGCTCTTTATAACCTTGGTTTTTATGGTCTTGCCTTGTCCTCTTTAGCTTATATCTCTAGCTTATGCCCACTCCTTCTTTAAAATTTTCAGATGATATGGAAGAAAAAAACTTTTTTTCCCTTTCATTCCAATGCATGAAATAATGGCATCCTTTCTTTTTATACTCATCAGTTCCACAGAAGGCAACATGTGTGTTTGTCATCTGTGGATAGCCAGACAGTTGAAATAAAATAAAAGCAAAACTTTTGTCACCAGTTCAAAGTTTTAGAATTTCTGATAAATTCCATTTCTCCTTCTACTCAACCCTCAGCAAGGAAATAGTTTATCAGCTAGTATATGCACCCTCTCCTATCTTCTGGCTTTGTAAGGCTGTCTGGCCATTTTCTTTTGTAAAAGTACTGGTGAATTAGGATCTGAACTTAAGAGTGTTTTTATTTGGATGCAGCATTATTTTCACAACAGACTGAAGAGGAACATGACCCGATGTGTAACATTGTTATTTTCCATTACTTTTTTAAAAAATTCCTGTAGTAGTTTCATTTTAGGTTCATTTTTACAAAGAGAAGAACTTGTCTGTGTGGAGACTAATTGATGTTGTATTACTGTTTGTATTTCAGACAGGAAAGAGGGTGGGCAAGTCGCTGCACAACTCCTTGCAAACTATCTTAGAAAAAGAAGAAAGCCTTGGAACAACACGGAAGAAAGTTGGATTCCTGGGATGAATTCCTTCATTGCATCAGAAAATCACAAAGGGGTGGGTTTATTTGGTTGTAGGGGGCATTTTTGTACATATGAAGAAATATATATATTCTTAAATAAAGATGCATCTCTTCTCTTTCATTTGTGATAGCAACTCTGATTACAGGCATAAAGAACAGTAGCAAAACAAAAGATATGAATAACACTTTTACAAAAAGATAAAATAGTCCAGTGATTCTACTCCTGGTATCAGTAGGAAAATGTTTTTACCTGTGGAAATATTCTAAGGAACATTAGGTTAAGGTAAAGTTCGTCCTTGCTCGAAAGCCAGTCGTATTCAACTCTAGGGTTCAGTGCTCATCTCTGTTTATAGCCAACTCGCTGATTACCTGGCTTCGCTCGGGTTTTTCATTTCTTTAACGTAGGCCAGCCTTTCCCTCTTGGAAACTTTGTGGGGTGTATGTGGGTCACTCCTACCTCCCTTCCTCCATCTCTCTCTTCCCTCACCCGTCCCGCTTCTCCGTCAACAGTCACTTACCGCCCTTATCCTTCCCATACATGTGTCCGGCCACCTGGTGAGAGAGCAGCACGCAGCTGTTGAGGAGCCCTCAGACCTTCCTTCCCTCCTCAGCTTCGCCCACCGTCACCTCCTCCGCCGCGGAGGCTCTGTGGCCATTTTTGGAGGGAGGCCAGCCTTCTCTGCGGCTCCCGTACTCTCCCGGCCCTCTCAAGGGCCTCCGTTGCCACCGCAGTGCCGGCCCGACCAGGCCCCCCATTTGCCTTCCACCTACTGTGAAAACTACAGCTGAGCTCAGAGGGCTACAGATGAGCTAGTCAGATGATGTCACAATCTCAACCTACCTGGGACTATGATATCAGCTCAATTACATCACTGGGAAACACACACAATTTTGGGGGACATACGCCACCCCATGGATTTCGAGACCCCCATAGTGCTGATCTCTCCAGCCGAAGGTACGTATGTGCCAAATTTCAGTGGGATCGGTCCAGGGGTGTGGGAACCTTTGGATCACATACAAGACCACACCTCTGTTTTATAGATATAGAAGAGACAGCACTGCCTGTGTCTGCAGACATTTCCGTCAAGATGTGGCAGGCATGACTAAGCACAGAATGGTGCTTCCCTTCCCACCGAAGAGGTGCCTATTTATCTACTTACAATTTCTTGCTTTCGAACTGCTAGGTTGGCAGGAGCTGGGACAGATGGGAGTTCACTCCATCGTGCAGTACTCTGGTCTCGAACTGCTGACCTACCGACCTTCCAGTCATCAAGTTTAGCATCTCAACCACTAAGCCACGGCAGTCCCTAAGGAATATTGCAGAGAGCTAAAGAATGCTGCAGGGATGAACTATTTGTTCCATGCTATGAAGGAAGTTCTAGGCCAGGGGTGCCCAAACCTTTCAGGCCGTGGGCCAGTCACTATGGGCCAGAGGCTGGTGCCGGACTCCGGGCCATAGTTTGGGCACCTCTGCTCTAGGACATTTAGTTGGCAAGGAACACTGTCTAGCACAGAAATATAATATATAGACGTGTTGCTCCAGACAGGCAACTGCCTTCATACTTGACCGGAACTGTTGTCTGACCGTGAGCAGGCTTTCTGTGGCAACTATAACCATTAGGGTTAGTGGAAATTTCCATGTTTTGCTGCACAGTGATTGCCACGTTTTCTTTGTCAGGCATCCAGTAGAACACTAAAAGGAAACATCTGTGGAACATTTTTTCCAGAAACATCTCAGTTGCTTTTACTCAGGCTATAACATCAAAAAGCCTGATGGAATAAACTAGACACTTGAATAAGTCTTCAGACCTCAGGGAAAATTTAAGAAATAATCCTCTTCCAATGCAGTATATTAACTAATGTTCCGACAAATTCATCTGCTACCAAAACAGTCTGTTATGAGGAGTGAGAAGATGAAGCAGTTACTTCATGATCTAATTATTTAATTCTTTTTGCCAATGTGGAATCAATGCCAGTCTAAACTGGAAACAAAAAGAAAAACTAATAATAATAATAATACACTTCTACTCTCTTTCTGCAGTTCATTTCTCTAGTTTCAATACTTCACCCAAAGTGTTGATCCTGCAAATTAACTTGGCAACACCTGCTAATTTTCTGGAGCTCTTTCCAAAATTGCTAATGACTTTGCTGTTTGTTCATGTGGTTAGGTGTTAGGTCTGTCTTGTTCTATGGTCTAAAATGCCCAACCACTCTTCAGTGATTTCAGTTTTCACCCTATGTGCAGACACAAGTGGTCTGCAATCCATAAAAATTTAATGTCACGTAAATCGTGTTAATCGCTATGGTGCTACACAACTTTATTTCCTTTGCAGTCAACAGTTTTGCTTTTTGGTGTGGTTATCTAAATGCGGTTGTATATATCTTGGCCTTGTGAGATGTACTTTGGGATTTGCTCTTTTACTGGAGCTCTTGAGATCAACTGCAAAAGATCCAGTACAAGATACATTGGCATTCAGGATGTCTCCGTCCAGGAATATTTCATGAGTTCTAAAACCCAATATAGTTCCTATTCCTTTCATACCAAAAAGCACAACTGCTGAATCCATTTTATATTTACACACACACCCCAATGCACCAACTTTCTCCGTGTTTTAAGGGTAGTTTAAGAAAACCAGAGGGGTGACAAGCAGGCAATCATTCTGTTGCCACCGTTGGTATTGAAGAATTGATAGTGGATATTGTTACCAATGTACAGAAAGTCCTCTGGTAATCTACCAGTAGATATGTATCTACCTTAATAGGGTGTTGAGGTGCTGGGGGTATCTCAATGAGGCTTGGCTGTGTTTAGCAGAGCAAAGCTACTAGCTGTGTATGCAGCGACAGCTGGGAGAAATTTCCACACAGACAGGCAGGTTGGATAAGGAAAAGAAAATAGCTTTACTTTTCAGCGAAAACACAGGAGAAGCAAAAACACATGCCTGAGATAAGCAGCTCTCAGTACAGTTGGAAGCAGTCCAAAAGAGATAGCAAATGTCCAAGTACACAGTATTTACAGAGATTACTGTAGCGATGTCTGGCCGCTAGGGCGGCGTTAGAGCCCGGAGGAGACTGATCAAGGACAACACGAGGCAACAGGAGCGAGATCAGATCAGTAGTTTATTGGAAAAAGGCAACCTCATTTATAGGGAAAAAAGCGCAACGGTGGCAAGCTGTCATCTGACAGGAAAATTACCTCACTCACGTACACAGGTTAATGGGGAATACTTCAAAGGGAAGTTAATTAACTGGGGCAAACATGGACTTAGGAGTCCCATTGTTCAGGGATTAGGCAGGGGCAAACATAGCCCTTATTTGCACCGGGCATAACCTTGGGTAGCAGGTGAGTCATCACTCAAATGGGTAACTGGGGTCAGCGAGATGAGCTCCTCGCAGAATCGCTGGTCAGGCAATAAGCGGCCGGATTAATCCCTGCCATTAATCACCCCCCTTGCTCGCCGACAAAGGCCAGAGGCCAGGAGTCTGCTCACTGGTTTAACCTCTGCCAGAGGCCACCGATGCCCAACCGGGCACGCGGAATCCTCATCTCCCCTTTCTGTTTAATTTAAGAGCCTGGCCGGCGATCCCGCGCAAAAGCGGCATCAGCTGTTGGGCGTGAATGACGTCACGGGGTTTCTCCTTGGGGCGGCACTTAGAGATCAGCGAGGGAATGCACTGAGCAAAGCAACAAAGCGTAATGCCTAGTATGGCTATCCCCACCACTACCTTAAGCACCGTTTGCAGCCACCCCCAGGGGATCCACGACCACATCCAATTCCACAGGGAACTCCACCAAGCCCCCCATGCGGAACCCTCAGTAATACCCTGGACTATGGTGTGGAGGTTCGTGATCTGGCTTTGGATCTTACGGGAGTTGTCAGTAAGATTGAAGCAGCACATTCCATGAAAGGATTCGCAACCCAGGTGGTGCAGCAAGAGGAGGTAGTCGATAGCCGCTCGATTGTCAAGAACGGCCTGGCAAAGTTCTGCCTGTTCCTGATTGAGGAGCGCTATCGCTGTGGAGGTATGGTTAATGGCTTTTGCCAAACCGCAAGCCAAGCGGCCAATCCTCCGTGCGTTGCCGACGGCCAAGCCTGGCACGCCGACAAGGCTGACTGCTAGGGATACATACTCAGCGGGACTCATCACTCTGAAGCTGCTGTCACAAGAGCTGTCTAACTGGGTTGTGCGTGTGTGCCGTATGAGTGGGGAGACATTTGAAACATTGGAGACATGTGAAACATTAGAAACATTTGTGCTTGGGGCAATCATGTCCTTAGTAGGGAGTAACAGTGTCAAACGACTGATACAACACATTGAGTCCGACAAATTCGCAGGAATATAGTTCCATGTGAACTGGTTGCAGGTGAAAAACCACCCTGAAGGTAGGGTGACGTGAGCGTACAGCGAAATGAGTGTCTCTGGTTTATTACAAGTCCAGTTGCCGCTGCCGGGATCCAGGCAGCGGCGCCGAGTCGGACCGCCTGGGGTGCAGCCGGTCATTCGGGTGCAAGCAGCGTCCGGGCTGACCGCCACTCGAGGGGTATGGAGAGTGGCTGCGTCAGCCGGCAAGGTTGATGCAAGTCGCCGTCCCCCCCAGCGTGCGTATGCTGAGAAGGTGGTAGGAGTGTGTGGGCCAAAGAACGCCTTCAACAACCAGTCGCCATCCTTGGTGCGCGCGTCCAGAGCGTGGCACACGGGGATGAGACAGGTGCTGAGGATAGATGCAGAACCAATGTCCTGCCGTAGACAAAAATCGGACTGGTTGACGAGACCCGCCAACCTTTCCCACAAGTTGTACCGCATTCGTGCGGAAAGATCTTCACCAGGCGGCAAGCCGTTGGCCTGGAGTGAAGCGGCCTGAACGCCTCCCCCCAAAAGCAGGAGGAGGGCCAGGAGGATGGTGTAGATCACCGAATTGATGTGAATCTGGGCAAAGACAGCTGCAACGAAGTTCTCCGGCGTCGGCTCCTTCCCCTCGCGTTGGAGGGCGTCCCGGGCCTCACAGCAAAGGGTCTTGACCATCCCCCAGGTGATCCTCTGTGCCGGGGTCCGCAGCCGCCGCGTCCCCCGGTGGGTCTCCTCGATCAGAGTGAGGTCCTCCATCTCCGGGATCGGACTCGGGTCGGTCTGGGTCCACGCCATGTGGTTCCAAGTGAGGCTTGACACACCGGGCTGGAATCCAAACGACACCTGTAGGAGACATAACTGCAGCATACCCTCTTCCCCAGGTTATGAGCGGCACCGGGCCCCTCCAAGAAGGGTCTGGTGGCACTCGGTACCGGACCATAGGTCGCGGGAGAGCTTCCGAACGGCGGAAATGCTTCTCCTGCGGCGTGCAATCCGAAAAAACATTAAGGTGATTGTAGGTGAACAATACCTTGTTGAGACACATCTGTGCTTCTCCCTGTGACTTGGGGAGGGCTGGTGGCTCCCCCCTTTCTGTTTGTTTGTCAATATAGGACTTTAGCGTCCGATTGACCCGCTCTACAATCGCTTGCCCTTGCGGATTGTAGGGAATTCCAAATGTGTGCTTGATGTCCCAAGTAGCCATGAAGGCGGCCAACTGCCTGGAACTGTAGGCCGGCGCGTTGTCCGTCTTCACGTGCCGCGGCTTGCCCATCGCCGCAATGCAGGAAAGGAGGTGCTGCTCCACGTGGGAAGCCGCCTCCCCTTTCTGCGCCGTTGCCCAAACGAACTGAGAAAAGGTGTCAATGCAGACGTGCATGTATTGCCATCTGCCGAACTGCGGCACATGCGTGACGTCCATCTGCCATACCTGATTAGCCTCTGTCCCTCGTGGGTTGACCCCCCACGAGGGCCCCCCCGGCGCCCCTGCGCAATGCTGGCAAGAGCGGACTATACCTTGGGCTTGAGAGAGCGGCAGATTGAACTGTCTGGCGAGTGCCTTGGCATTTTGGTGAAAAAATGCATGACTCTGGATTGGAGTAGTGAAAACTCCCAAAACTGAACGTTGCTGAATTTCCTTTGCCGCCGCGTCCGCTCTGCTATTGCCCGCGGAAATCGGACCCGGTAGGTCTTGGTGACTTCGGATGTGGGCAATATAGAGCGGCTCTGTGCGGTTCCGCAAATGAAATTGAGCAGTGAGAAACAGGCTGAGCAAGTTCTTGTCTATCGCGGGAGTAATGTAAGCTCCCGGTAGACTGTGAAGCAAATTCCTTACATACAGACTGTCGGTAATGATGTTTAAACGTTCCTTGGCGAAGGTGCGCAAGGCGAGGTTCACGGCTGCCAACTCTGCCCGCTGCGCGGACTTCTGTGGAAGAGTTAGCAGCGTGCACCAAGCCTCGCCCTCCTGCCAGGTCAGGACACCATATGTGCGTCCCCCATCGGTAAAGACTGTCTTGGCCCCCTGAAGCGGGACCAGCGAAAGCAAGTCGAACAAGCTGACTGTTCCTGTCTGAAGTGAGACTAGTCTAGGGTCTTTGGGCAAATGGTATGCCAAGCTTCCAGTGAATCCCTCCAAAGCTATCGGAAGCGAGTCACCGAGCTGCATCAACTGATGGATTTGTTCCTTGGTGAACGGACTGCGATCTTAGCTAAATCGTGCCCAGAAATGTCCCTTGCTCTCAGCCTGCCGCGGTAGATCACCGCGGAGACCAGTTCTTGGGGCGGAACAATGTTCCGAGAAGAGGTGTTTGGCAAGTAGACCCACTCCACAATTCTCGCTCCCTTCTCTGAGTCTACTCCTAGCGCCCCAGTGAACATGGATCCTGACCGCACGACGTACAAATTCAGGATCGGGGCGTATGGCCCCGGGGCGATCCTATCCACCCACCTCTGGCTGAGAACTTGGTTCACCTTCTCGAGCGCCAGGCGCGCGTCTCGAGAGATTTTTATCCGGTCTGCCGGCTGCTTACCTAAGGTTAGCAGCGAGAAGAGCGGTTTTAGGAGATCCGTATCTAAGCGAAAATACGGTCTGGCCCAATTGATGTTCCCCAAAACTTGCTGTAACTCTACAAGGGTGACTGAGTCTTGTAAATTTATCTGAGGCAGGACTGGTGCTGCGAAAGAGCGGAGAAGCCGATGGCCCAAGTATGAAAAGGGCTCGGTTCTCTGCACTTTCTCAGGGGCAATAAGTAAACCTTTGTCCCCCAGGCTGGCCTGGAGGTCAGAAAACATTTCGCTGCCGAGCTGCGGCAACGCTACTAAGATGTCGTCCATGAAATGACAAACAATAGCTTTAGGGTAAAGGCTTCGGAACTTTGCCAGTGCGCCGTGAACGTAAATTTGACACAGGGTGGGCGAGTTGAGCATGCCCTGTGGCAAAAATTTCCACGCGTAACGCTGCGTGGGCTCACCGTGGTTCACGACCGGCACTGTAAAGGCGAACCTTTCCCGGTCCCTGGGGTCTAAGGGGATTGTATAAAAGCAATCCTTGAGATCTACAACTAGGATCTCCCACCCCTCGGGAATCATATTCGGATTAGGGATGCCGCATTGGAGCGGACCCATCGGCTGAATGCATTTATTGATCTCTCGGAGATCGTGGAGGAGTCGCCACTTCCCTGACTTCTTCTTAATCACAAAAATTGGCGAATTCCAGGGGCTTGTGGACTGTTCTATGTGTCCTGCGTCTAGCTGTTCCTTAACTAGCTGCTTGAGGGCAACTAATTTCTCTCCCACTACCGGCCATTGTTCTACCCATACCGGAGTGTCGGTGAGCCATTTAAGTGGCAACGCCATTACCCGAAGGTAAGCGTAGCACCGTACTGCTGGAGAATGTCTCGCCCCCAAAGGTTGATGTGCACGTCAAGAATGTGCGGCCGAATTACCGCGGTGCCGTCAGCCCTTGGGATTGTGACTTCTACCCACTCTCGGCTCCTGAACGCTTCCTGAACGCCTCCTACCCCCCACACATCGGAGACCGGCTCAATGGCCCACTCTCTTGGCCACTGGCTCCTGCTTATCACACTCACATCCGCTCCGGTATCGAGTAACCCTGAGAACACCCTTTTGTTCAAAAATACCTCGATAACGGGGCGCTGTTTCCACTCAATGTTGGTCTCCACTGTCGCTAAGACCTGGTATCCTTGCACTGCCTCACTCGCGCTCGAGCGGTCTGCTGAACCGGACTCTGAGCTGTCCCTGAGCCTTCCCTGGCTGCCTGCTGGCGAGTGACAAGGAACCATGATCAGTTGCGCTAACGTGTCTCCCTTGTGGATGGTTTGGGGCAGGTGCGCCCAAAGCTGGACCTGGAGAATGCCTGAAAAATTCGAGTCAATGACTCCTGGAATTATAAAAATTCCGCGTGCTCCAGCTACACTCCGGGGCAAAACTAAACCTATAAAGCCTCTGGGCAGGGGTCCCATGTACTGGGTGTCGACTAGATAGACTGTGCCTGGCAGGTCGCATGTAACGTCCGCCTGGCAAGTCAATTCTAGCCCCGTGCTGCCCTTGGGGCTGGCCTGTGCCCTCGCAGTGCCTGGGATGTGCCTAGACTCTAGTCTCGGTCTGGGGAGTTCTGGATCTGGGTGAGGGAAGCCTCTGTTTGGACTGGGGCCAGAGACGTGCCCGGATTCCGGTTTCCCGAACTCGGACAAAACCTGGCCCAATGGTAGCCTTTCTTGCACTTCGGGCAGAGGGTGTTCAGAGCCTTGGGACGACCGGACTTTTGTCCGCCTCCCTTGGATCGGCACTCCCTAGCGAAGTGACCGACCTTGCCACAAGTGTGACATGCCCCTTTGTTCTTGCCATTGGATCTTCTTCCCCCCTGCACCGCTGCCGCTAGCAGACCCATCTTGTAAGAGTCTGTGCCAACGTCGGAGCATGCTCGAATCATGTCCGTTAAGGTTATGTCAGGGCGATTGCCCAGGGACTGCAAGATTTTACGGCAGTCCAAGTTGGCGTTGTCTTTGGCTAGCTTAATCATGAGCTCTTCCTGGGCGTGCTCATTGTCAATCTGCCTGCTAATTGCTTCTTCCAGGCGATTGATGAAGTCCATGTAGGGCTCTTGGGCTCCCTGCTTAATAGCGGTGTAATTTTTGGCCGTTTTGCCAGACGCTGGGACCTTGAAGTACGCCCTATAGGCAGCCTCGGCTGACATCTCTAGGGTGGCGAGAGGCAAGTTGATCTGAGCGTTGATGGACTCAAAGGCACCTGAACCATACAGCTGGTCAGGGATTACCGCGCCTCCCATCCTGGCAGCCCGAGCTTGCGCCTCTAGGCGGAACTCGCTGTCCCAAATCATGTACTGGCTGGGGGTAAGCATCATCCTCATGACGGCTTTCCAATCGTGAGGAATCCACATGGTGGTCTCGCACACTTGCTGAAGCGTGCCCCTCGTAAAACGACTTTGGAGCCCTGTCTCTGAAATTGCCTTCCGTAAAGCCATGAGAAGCTTGTACGGGACTGGGGAGTGTACTACCTGCTGTGCGCCCGTGAACGCGTCCATCTCTAAGCGGATGGGACAAATCTGTCGAAGCTCTGCTAGCTGTTGTACTGGCAATTCCCCCTTCTTGAGTTCTATCTCAGCTGTGCGCTGAAGGGCACTCTTCACGACTAGGGAACCTGGGGTTGTCAGAGAAGCGCCAGCGCCTCTCATTCCTTGCGTTCCCTCGGTGACGTCTGCAGCTGTCACCGCGGGAAGGCTCCCTGCGCTACTCTGCTGATAACTTAATGTCGGATAGAGTGCGGCGGGCGCAGTCGGCTCGACTGGCATGCCTGATGGCTTCTCTAACGGGGGTTCTCCCGCTTCTACCCGGACTGGCTCGATCTGCTCTAAGAGTCTCCTACATTTCCTCCATGTGCGGACTATCCCTCCTGGAGCTTTCGGGGTTTGCTGGATGCAGTCTCCTATCTGATCCCAGAGCTTCAGGGTTAACGTACCTACTTCTGGGTAAAGTAGGCAGTGTTCCCCGAGGTACGCCAAAAGTCTCGCTAGCTCCCTGCTGTGAAATCGTAACTGAAAAACCCTGGCCAGGATTATGAACTCTTGCTCCCGAGTTCTTTGGCTAGCGGACGGACTTGGTCGAGGAGAACAAGTCCCCATATTACCTGCGATGGTCCTCCGAAGTTTCCTTCTCGGGACGAAGTTCGACGCGTCTTTGCAGGCAACAGGTTCGGGCGACGAGTGTCTGGGGTAGACCTCGGAGCGTGGACCTTCTGCCACGGGCCCTTCTATCGGCCTCTGCGATGTCAGGGGCTCACAGCCTGCCCTGAGCGGAACGCGTTTCCCTCTATGGCAAACCTCTCGAAAGCGGGGAGCGAGCGGTAGGAATGTCTCTCTGGAATGCCTCGCGGCGGGCCGTCCTCTGTCCGGCTGGCTGCCGACCAGAGCGCCGCGCTATCCTCCGGGCTGGCGGGTCGCGGTTCAAGCGCAGAACCGGACCGCGTGGAGCGCTACTCACGAGCAGACCTCTCCGGGGTCTCTTACTCACGAGTAAATCACGTCGGGGTCACCAGCTGTAGCGATGTCTGGCCGCTAGGGCGGCGTTAGAGCCCGGAGGAGACTGATCAAGGACAACACGAGGCAACAGGAGCGAGATCAGATCAGTAGTTTATTGGAAAAAGGCAACCTCATTTATAGGGAAAAAAGCGCAACGGTGGCAAGCTGTCATCTGACAGGAAAATTACCTCACTCACGTACACAGGTTAATGGGGAATACTTCAAAGGGAAGTTAATTAACTGGGGCAAACATGGACTTAGGAGTCCCATTGTTCAGGGATTAGGCAGGGGCAAACATAGCCCTTATTTGCACCGGGCATAACCTTGGGTAGCAGGTGAGTCATCACTCAAATGGGTAACTGGGGTCAGCGAGATGAGCTCCTCGCAGAATCGCTGGTCAGGCAATAAGCGGCCGGATTAATCCCTGCCATTAATCTCCCCCCTTGCTCGCCGACAAAGGCCAGAGGCCAGGAGTCTGCTCACTGGTTTAACCTCTGCCAGAAGCCACCGATGCCCAACCGGGCACGCGGAATCCTCATATTACCTTCCAGTATTTACAGAGATTTCCTTCCAGTTGCAATAAGCAGGCTTAGTTATTCAGTTGCAAGCATGAGGCAAACAGAGTTCAGTCCTTAGAAGTCTTTAGCAGTATCATGCAGTCATTCAGTATCCAGCCTCATAGCTATTAGTTCCAAAGCTTACCATAGCTTCCAGCAGTGTAGCAGCATAGCAGTATAGTCCATCAAGCGATTGTAGCCCTTGGAGAATATTCCCCTGGATAATATTCCCAAGAGAATGCTCAGAGTGCATTTCCTTTATAGTAGCAAAACTGCTGAGCCACTCTCTGATTCGGTTCAGCTGGGGCAGAGCACAGAGAGGCTCTTAAAGGAACAGACTGGGATCCAATACAATACACAGTGGGGACTACATAGACCATGTATCCTAACATACCTTCTCCCCATCTGTCTTGGAAATTGCCACTAATATAATTTGTGGTGAGTAAAAAATTGGCTCCAGACAACCACCTTTTCTAAAGGGGGGGGGGGGGGAGAGATAATGACCTTTATGTTAACATAGCCTAGAGTTCCACACATGACTACAGGGCAGCCTAATTGTATCTTTTTGTGGTCTAGGAACTACAAAGCTAGGGCTGCGGTGGCTTAGTGATTAACACGATGAACTTGATGACTGGAAGCAGATTGAGATCCGAGTGCTGCACCTTTCCCTTTTGACTGGAGACTGTAGTGGCTTAGTGGTTAAGATGCTGAATTTGATGACTGAAAGGTTGGCAGGTTGGCAGGTTGAAAACTGAGTGCTGCATGACGGAGTGAGCTTCTGTCTGTCCCAGCTCCTGCCAACCTGGGAGTTCGAAAGCAAGAAATTGCAAGTAGATAAATAGGTACCACTTCGTTGGGAAGGTAAATGGCATTCTGTGCACTCTGGTGTCTAGTTATGCCTACCACACGTCTACAGAAATGTCTGCAGATGCAGACAGCACTGGCTCTTTGACTATAAACAGAGATGAGCACTAAACCCTAGAGTCGGATATGACTGGCTTTTGAGCAAGGGTGACCGTTACCTAACTACAAAGCTCATCTAGACAACATCAAGACAAGACAAAAGCACAGAGATAACCTATAAGAAAGGGGTTGGGCCGTGCGTGTGTGGAATGCATTTCCACACCTGTCCAGCCTATCCCGTAATGCGCCGTTCACACTTACCTTACGTCCCTGAGATCATCACCGCAAGGGTCCAGGAGCCAAGAGTGGGGCCATTGAGTCCCAACGTCCTCCGTGCTGCGGTATGTCTCAGCCAATCAGGCAGGAGAAAATGATACGGAGCAGGCGGACAGCCGGCACGCGTGAAAAAACAACAGCCAATGTGTGCACAATGCGAGCACAGGAGAGGCGGAGTCAGGGGTGCACGCAGACCAAATGGAGAGAAAGTCCGTTGGCGCTCTGTTCGGCCACCCCGGGAGGCCAGGGCTGAAAGCAGCACTCTGTTCTGCCCTCGCCTCTCAGGGGGAGGCGAGAGCCTACCCCGGGGAGGGGTGAAAGCATGGCTGCCTTTGGCCCCCACCACTTCCCAGGGAGGCGAAGTCTTTGTGTGTGAGAGAGAGAAAGTGGGTGATTGAGTGAGAGAGTGTGTGTCTGTGTGTGTGGGTGTGAGAGAGAAAGAGAGAGAGAGAGACTGGGTGAGTGAGTGAAAGAAAGAGAGAGAGGGAGACGGCATGGGTCCCGCGAAGGCCTCCAGACCGGACACAATGGAGGAGGCTGGTAGAATGGAGAAGGGCAAACTGGCCAGGAAACGCGGCATGACAGCCCCTGGCATGGGCCCGAATGCTCTCGCTCCACCCACAACACTGCCACAGACGAAAAAAATGGGGACAAAGGTAAGAAGAGGGCCCAAGTGACCCGACTGGCGAAGCCATGTAGGCCATGCTAGTTTTTTAAAAAAAAGGTGAAAGGAAGAAATAAAACTAAATGCGTTGTTTGGCATACCTAATATCACAAAGTACAGAAAAACCTCGGATAATGCTAAAACTTGGTTCCATAAGTCTTAGTGTTATCCGATTTTTAGTGGTATCCGATGCATGCATCAGATAACGCTAAAATCCTATGGGATGCATCGGATAACGTCAAAAATCCATAGAGATGCATTGTAACCAGCACAGGCTTTAACGAACATTATCCGATGCATCCCATAGGATTTTAACGTTGTGCGATGCAATCCCCCCCCCGCCCCCAAAATCAGGTCGTTATCCAATTTTAGTGTTATGCGATGCGGTTGTTATCCAAGGTTTTACTGTACTGTAATAAGTAAGCTTTAGGGTCAACATAACTATCTTCAGGGTAAATGTTTCTAAAGGTATTGAAATATTCATGTGCCAGAGGTTATGATGTAAAATCAATATGTGGTTAGTTTTCCAGAGCAATGGTATTCATGTCTTTCAGAAACGAGTCTTTCTAAGAGAGTCTCTAGGGCTCTATTTTTCAGTGTTTGTACATCCTCATCATATGCTGCACTGTTTGTTGAATGTAATAGTTGGCTATGTTATGTGCTCAGTAGTACCCATATTTGTATCTAGTGCAGTGTCCTGGGTGAGAGGGTTACCCTGGACAAGTCCTGGGAAGACAGTATCAACCCACCCACCCACCCAAACACACATTTTTTCCAGGTCCTTCAGTAAAGCAGTAGCAGCAGTGTGACACAACATGCTTGCTGTGCACTTACATTCATGTAGCACAGGTGCCCAAACTACGGACCAGGGGCCAGATCTGGCCCACAAAGCCCTCGTCACTCCCGGAAGCAGAAGTAAAAACTGCCCATATGGTCACATTTTACTTCCGTTTCTGGGAGCAACGAGGGCTTCGTGGGCCAGATGAATTGGCGTCGGGGCCAGTTCCAGCCCCTGGGCCGTAGTGACCAGCCCACTGAACCACGTGACCAACCCATGGCTCAAAATGTTTGGGCACCCCTGTGGTAGCATTTCTTCAGACTCCTCCTGCACGTGATAAATTCTGTAAGACTACATGTTGCACATGGAGAAAGAGACATGCATTCTTGTGCTTCTTACTCATGGATGGCATCTGCAAAGTCAGCTCTGCTACTGAAGAGTCAGAAGCAATTCTAGTTTGGGAGGTATCAAAAAGAACAACATGGAACGGCCAGTGGCGTGTATCAGTTCCAGGTTGCTATAGGATTGGCTGTTCGAGTACTGTACATTAAATAAAAAGGCCTCAGATGATTATGCCATAAGAGTCATCTCTAAATTGCCAAAGAGAAAAGGGCTGCTCAGTAGTTGTAGAGCTGCTATTTAAGGGCTTTGTTTGATAGCACAGTCACAATGTTCCTATGCCTTTAAAAGCTTTGTGGCAGGGAGACTTTCAGCTAATGCCACTCTCCCTAACTTCATGCTGAGAGAGTGCTGAATTTACTGAATTCTGTCTTCCATTAATCTATTCAGGTTGTCAACTGGCTAAGAAAAAGCTTACCGCCTTCTGGTGCCTTTTATTAGCAGCTAGTTGCGCAGAATCAGCTGACAAATCTTTCTCAAGCACTATGACAGTGGTGGCGAACCTATGGCACATGTGCCAGAAGTGGCATTCAGAGCCCTCTCTGTGGGCACCCATGCAGTCACCCCAGCACAGAGTTTGCCCCACCCCTCTACCCAGCAGCCCAATGGGAGCGCTTCCTCCCTCAGCAAATTCACTCTGCCCACCATCCCAATGGGAGCGCTTCCTCCCTCCCCCCCCAGCACAGAGTTTGCCCCACCCCTCTACCCAGCAGCCCAATGGGAGCATTTCCTTCCTCCCCTGTTGCTGTGTTGGCACTTTGAGATAAATAAGTGGGTTTTGGGTTGCAGTTTGGGCACTCAGTCTCTAAAAGGTTCACCATCACTGCATTGTGACTTCACTCCTTTTCGATTTTCTTCCTTAATTCATTTTATACTGATTTTAATATGTTGCCCCATTTATTTCATTCTTTAATATTTATGGGTTATTGTTTTTGTCCTGACGTTGTTTGCTAGATTTCATTGCCTATTGTTGTTCTTAATATATATCTCCACTGGAAGAAGAAATCAGGGCTGAAATTTTAGTGTTAAGTAACTAAACTAAACGGGTGCATGCTGAAGTTCTGATAAAGGCTCAGCTATAGTGACTGAGAAGCTAACAACTTTAGCTACTGGACACAGTGGTAAAGGTAAAGGTCTCCCTTGCTTGAAAGCCAGCTGTATCCGACTCTAGTGTTCGATGTTCTTCTCCATTTACAGCCAAAGCGCCAGTGTTTCCAGCTGCAGACATTTCCATGAACATGTCGCAGGCATGACTAGACAACAGAGTTCGTGGAATGCTGTTTACCTTCCCAGCAGATAGTGGTACCTACAGTATTTATCTACTTGCAATTTCTCACTTTCAAACTGCTAGATTGGCAGGAGCTGGGACAGAGACGGGTGCCCACTCCGGCATGCAGCACTCGAGTCTTGAACAGTTGACCTGCTGGCCGTCCAGTCATCAAGTTCAGTGTCTTAACCACTAAGCCACCACAGTCTCCAGTCAAAAGGGAAAGGTAGCAAAACTAAGTGCATCTCTTTTCATTCTTTGTTGTTTAGTCTAAAAAACATTTCATTCTGGGGAATTTTGTCAAAAAATAAAAAGACAAGAAAGGAAATTAAACAAGTGTACCATTTTTGTGCACACCCTCCATGTTTATGGGAGAGTTTGAAAGCCCCAAGGATACTGGATCTCTCCCAATAATCTTTAAAAATAACCTCTAGTCGCTGGAATGCTTTGGAAGAATCTGGAACTGTTTCTTGGCCAGACTTTTTTTTGGTAAAAGCCCACGTTAAGAAGCCTAGCTTAAGATAGATCAGCTCCACTTCAGCTCCACTCCATTTGAATAGAGCAACAGCAGCGGCAGAATGTCACTCCGAAGACTTTGCTTTCTCATGTGCTTTCTTTGTATGGTACAGATGACAACTCAGCAAAATGCTAGACCCAAGAAGAAGCCGGAGCCCAGGAGAGGTAAGGCACTCAGAAAGATTAATCTCTGAATTTCCATAGCTATCTCTCCACTTTTAAATTTGATGCACAATTTTTTTTAAAAAACCCTCTATTTCAGTTGCTGTTGATTTTAATGGTAGCTTGATGACATTATCTTTCCATCTCTTTACATTCCCTAATCTGACAAAGGCAACATCTGTATAAATGGTTTGTATGCATGTGTATGCATTGTCAAATGTGCAAAGTAAGCTGTCCTAAAAGGTGCCAGAAAACTGCTGTTTTTACTTCAAATCATGATTTGCCAGAAATTGGACCTGTAAGGTAACAATTGTAACACTTGAATAGAAGTCTCTGACTGTTTCCAGTTAAAGTTGACTGGAATTATTCATCATGCAGAATGCTATGTAGACGTGTGAAGTCAGGGTGTTGTGGCCTTCCAAATATTAATGGATAGAAATTTCCATCATCCCTTGCCACTGGCTATGCTATCTATGATAAATGGAAACTGCAGTCTAACACAATTTGGAAGGTTTCCATCTCTTCTCTGACTTACTGCTGGTTAGGCTTAGCAAGTCTGGCTCATCATGCTTCTTAGCTGAGAAACTACCCCAGCATACCTGGACTCCCAATGTCCAAAGTGGAAAAGGCAGTCATGGCATGGCACTTAATGCCTTTGAGTGAAGCATGATGGGATAATAGATACACATTTTCTCATCTTTGCTGAGAACTCACCGAGATGCCTCAAGAGAAGTGTGTGTGTGTGTGTGTGTGTGTGTGTGTGTGTGTGTGTGTGTGTGAAATATCTTGTGTGTTTTTGTGCCCTGTTGGGGCGCCTTTGTTCCTCTCACAGTCTTAAGGCTAGTATTTTTTTTAATATATTCAATTAAAAAACAGAAGTAGCAGCAGACGCTAAGATAACTAAGCAAGAGAATGACCCTCAACATCCTCTGGATGGATATGAGCCTCAAGTCTGCTGGCTCAGATCCAGGAAGAGCTTTATGCCAAGAACAAGCATTCACAAGATTACACAAGAGCAAGACCAAAATAAAAGATGGAGGGAGGAGCTTAATGGGCAAGGAACATCATTAAAGTAGGATATAGCTGAGGAACTCAACCTCCCCTACATCACTTGGAGGACCCTGAATAGGCTGAGGGTCAAAGTCCCTAAATGTAGGACCAAAAGGCTGAGGTTGGGTCTGCTGGTGGACAACAACACGCAGTGTGTGCGTGGACAGATACAGAATCCAGCTCATTTACTGGTCTGCCAATGACTACCGTAAACATTCACCGATGAGGATTTAAGTTTGGCCAACGACAAAGCCAAAAAATGGCTTAATTTTGGCAGTCCAGGGTTTGATTGGGACATGAAGAAGAATTAAAAAAAAACATTGTCAGACATACTCTACCCCTCCCCCTGGCTTATTTCTGCAGGTGCCCTTGCTTAGCAAAATATACAGTTCAAATAAGATGAATAAATCTGAAATGTCAAATTTAAGCGAAGAGTTCAGATTTCAATAGTTTTCAAGACAATTAGTAGCCACAGCAGGAGACCTTTACTGTTAAAAAGGAATATTAGCAAACATGAGTATCTTCTGGTGAGTGTTGATAGGTATTCCCAAATCCCATGGCAAATAGTTAAATCCTTTTAAAATATATAGTTAGCTGTTACAGTTCAGCCTGTTAAAGTTCTGTACTGCCTCTTCTAAATTTAATTTAATTGAAAAGGTATAAGCAATTATTAATTATTTAATGAGGAAAATGTGGGTAATATCCTTACTCCATAAAATCCTCTGCATATGCTTGGTACACACAGTATAAGCAAATCAAGGTAAAGAAACAAGAACAAAAGAGCTTAGAATACCCCCCAATAATAATAATAATAATAATAATAATAATAATAATAATAATAATAATAATAATAATAATAATAATAATAATAATAATAATAATAATAATAATAATAATAATAATAATAATAATAATAATAATAATAATAATAATAATAATAATAATAATAATAATAATAATAATAATAATAATAATAATAATAATAATACCTTTCTCTGTATTTTGCGTTTTTTTTAGTATGGTGGTGCTTAGCTCTGCAAAGATTATTACTATGTTTCTTTCTATTGTATGTTTGCCTATGTATTTCTACCTTGGCTCCCCCCCCCTCCCAGGAGTGTATGGATCTTACTGTCTAACACAGATAAGGCCTTGAAAGATTAGCAGAAAATTTATAGACCTGCCTATGGAGAAGTAAGCCTCACTGCATTCTGTGGCACTTACTGCATATAGAATTGCAACCTTAAATTAATGATTATTTATTATTACTTTATTTATTTGTTACTATATTTGTATTGCCACCTCCCTCGCCGAAGCAACTCCAGGCCGGCTCACAACAGTATCAAAAGTTCAAAATACAAAACGATTAGCTCTTGCGTTACAGATCAAAACTGTTAGGAACTACAGACTTTGTTGTGAGTAATAATATTATTCCTACACATGCATGCAAACTATTTAACTAACATACTGCATGATGAAGAATTCCAGTCAACTTTAATTGGAAACAGTCAGAGACTTCAATTAAATTGTTACTGTTGTTATCTCACAGGTCCAATTTCTGGTGAATCATGATTTGAAGTAAAAACAGCAGTTTTCTGGTACCTTTTAAGACAGTTTACTTTGCACATTTGAGAAAGTAAATATGTCAAAAAAAATCCTGTCAGTTGCACAAAGCACACTGATTCCATGATAAAACAATGACCAGTTGCAAAATGTAGTCTATAATAGGCATTGTATTTGATCTATACCTATAAGGAAGGGGTGTGGCCATGTGTGTGCAGAATGCGTTTCCCCACCCGTCGAGCCTATCCCGCAATGTGCGCCACACAACTACCTTTTGTCCCCAAGATCAGCGCCGCGAGGGTCCGGGGGCCGAGGGTTGGGCGTTCGCCCCACTAAGAAAGAAAAATAACTGCGCAAACGCAAACGGGAAAGGTCCGTGTGCCATCGCCGTTGAGACGCGCGCACAGGGGAAAAAGAATTCCACGCGCAGCACAGTCTGTGCATGCCCAAAAAATAAACAAACGCCGCGCACAAAACAGGAGCCCTCACTATGCCCGCAGATGTGGGCGCAGACCATACGAAGATTGTCTGACATTGAAGCCCCATGCCAGCAGCTGCCTTCCGGCATGGACCCGCCAGAGGCACCAACCGTGCAGCTGACAGAAGCCACGCCCATCAAAGAAAATGAGGGTGTGAGTGCAAACCATCCCCCCCCCCCAGCCCAACCTGCCTTCCCTGGACTGGACTCACTCTCCCGCCTCCTCAGAGACCCTCCTCTTTGACGGAGCCTTGCGGCAGAAGAGGCGGCACGCAGGCACGTTGGGCGAGGGGGGGGTTCATGCTCATCCCTTCTTCTCACAGATCAGGCAGGGGTCAACTGTGGATGGTTCCCAACATCGGTTCCCCCCACCGCACAATGTTCCTGCCCAGGCCAGGTCTTGCTGTTGCACCTCCTTCACATGCCCAAGGCAGAGGAGGCGGGAGAGCAAGACCAGCCCAGGGAAGGTATGTTGGGCTGGGTACAGGGACTGATGGGTGGGGATGAGAGTGGGCCCATTGACCAGTCACACACACCCTCCAACCCAAAAGAGAAGGGGGAAGAACATACCCGCCCCAGCCCCATTACTCCCCCCAGGATCGCATACCCAGCACCGCCCCCAACCCTGGCCCTCGCAGCACTCACCAGCCTCACAGGGAACTCCCTTCCCTGCCTCCCACACTCACGAGGCCTCCAGGGCGGCAGGGCCCGAACCGCTGCGCCTGCCGCCTCCCTTGTGTATGTGTGTGTGTGTGTGTGTGTGTGTGTGTGTGTGTGTGTGTGTGTGTGTGTGTTGTGTGTGCGTGCGATAGAGAGTGAGAGAGCAAGTGGAAGAGAGAAACAGAAAGAGAGAGAAAGATAAAGGGAACGAGAAAAGGGAAGAGACAAAAAGAGAGAGAGAGACAAAAAGACAGCAAGACAGAGAGAAAGAGAAAGGCAGAGAGACAGAAAGACAGAGAGAAAGGGAGAGAAAGAAAAAAAAGAAGCAATAAAGACAAACAGAGAGACAGGGAGAGAGGGGGGAAGAAAGCAAGAACAAATGAGAAAGGAGGAAAGAAAGAGAAGAAGAGAGAAGGAAAGAGAGAAACAGGGAGAAGGAAAGAAAGATAGAGAGAAATACAGCAAGAGAAAGAAAGAGATAGGAAGAAAGAGAGAGAGCCAGAGATAAAAATACACACAGAGACACACACACATACCTTCCCACAATTAAAAACAAAATCAATACCCCCAGCAAGGCCGGGCAATCAGCTAGTAAATCTATATATAGTATCTCAATATATAAAAATGCTAAGGAAAGATTCAGTGTTCTAGCCAAAATTTATTTATATGGTCTGTTGTCTTAGAACAACTAATTAACTTTCTTCACTTTTTGCTCTGTTCCAATTTACATAACCTAAACGTTAATTAGGAGCTGAAGCAAACAGTATCAAGAAATTAAACAGTTTAAGTGCTGACTTGCTTCTTTCTGTCTGTGTAACCGATGGTGATAAACAAAAGCAAGGAACCTGTGAAGAATTGTTTTAAAGAGTGATTTTGAATGTGCAGTGCTGTAAGATATCTTCACAGAAAGGCTTGATGAAACAATGAAAATTACTCACTTTAAGAAAACCATTGCATACAGTGAAACAAAGCACATTAGGGTAAAGGTAAAGGTTGCCCTTTGATTTTAATTTAATTTGATTTTTAATTTGTATTCCGCCCTTCTCAGCTTATGCCGACTCAGGGCGGCTAAACAACATATCAATAAAATACAATCAATAAAAAAATAAACATCAACATATCAAAAATACAGTACAATCAATACAGCAAAATATCAGCAATAAACACAAATACAATATTACATAGCACAATACAATTGACACAGCAGTACTTCGCTGCACTCACCCCAACCCC
This sequence comes from Bradypodion pumilum, assembly GCA_035047305.1. NCBI lineage: Eukaryota > Metazoa > Chordata > Lepidosauria > Squamata > Chamaeleonidae > Bradypodion > Bradypodion pumilum. The sequence goes on along the minus strand of JAWDJD010000006.1, from coordinate 60,904,866 downwards.
AGCAAGTCCAAATAGAAATGTAGAGGTGCTGACATCCCAGCAATCCAAAAGTTCTAAGTGATGGTGCTCCCGGCGTCCAGGTGCTGTGGGTGCTGCTCCACCATGCCCGCAAAGAAGACCGGAGGCAGCAGCAACAGTCCAGTTGCCTCGCGGTCTTTTATACCTCCCGCCGAGGAAGGGGCAGGGCCCAGGACATCGGCGGTGATGGTGCTCCCGGCGTCCAGATGCTGCGGGGGCTGCTCCACCACACCCGCCTAGAAGACCGCCAGCGATGCCGGGGCTGGCGGAGGCAGCATGAGCGTCTCGCCCTTGCTCGAAAGCCAGTCGTATCTGACTCTAGCGTTCAGTGCTCATCTCTGTTTATAGCCAAAGAGTCAGCGCTGTTTGCATCTGCAGATGTTTCCGTGGACGTGTGGCAGGCATGACTAGACACCAGAGTGCACAGAACACTATTTACCTTCCCACCAAAGTGGTCCCTATTTATCTACTTGCAATTTCTTGCTTTCAAACTGCTAGGCCCACAGTGAAACAAAGCACATTAATATAGGCATAATGATAATAAAACTCTAAAGTATATAGGATAAAAGGGGTGGGGGGGAAGTATGCCAAAGGTTTAAGAAAGAACAGAAGAGGTTTCAATCAATTGTCTTTCTTTTTAAATTTACTTTGCAAAAGTGATATAACAGGCAGAATCCCATTGCCAACTTAATGCTAGCTTTGTTCAATGGTGTAATTTTCATCAATAAATTGACACCAGTTTAGCAGTTGAAACTTTCCTTTCCTTTCACATGACTAGTGTATGACAAGAAATGCATGCTCTGACTTCTTAACTGGAAACAATTTGCTACTGAGATTTACAGTGTTTGAAACACAGTCTAGCATGGCTACTATTCTGTTGAGTCTGAGTATTAAACGCAACACGACAGCAGATTGGGGGTTAACCAACAAGTCATTTATTATAGCACAGTTTGGACTAAATCAGACTGCATCGGACTGGGGAAAACAGGATGAGGCAGCATCATATATACAGACAGAACGGCAGTTACAGTGATACATTTGCCCGGACTTAACACGGAAAACCTGTGTAAACCAATCAGAGAACATTGCAAACATATGAATAAGGCACCTTACAGAAAGGGGCACAAATACAGCAAAGACTTAATGGTGAACATAACTTAAAGCAATATACTTAGATAACGTTTGGACGCAACATATTCCAAAATAATAATAATACAAATATGAAAGTCTACTACACAGATGCAATTCAACTGTTTATTTGCTCCACAGATGCTGTAACCCCCAACATGATCGATGACCTTAAAGTGCAGCTAGACAACCTCTCGCAGGAGGTAGCTCTGCTAAAGGAAAAGCAAGCGCTTCAAACAGGTACAGAACTCAACAGCTAAGAAATTTTACTCACCGCAGAATTGACGTCGTTTGGGCAATAAGCTTAGTCAATGTAACACAAAGCTACATAACTCCATTCTGCCCACACCTCTTTATGGAAATGAGTAACATCAATCCTGTGTCCATGCAGTATTGGAATCAGTTGTGTGTGTGTGTGTGTGTTAGCTCCCAAATAACAAGTAATGCCTCTATCCCCCAAAAGACCTTTGTTGCTTAAAAGCAGGGGAGGGGGAAACTCAGCTAATAACTTATTGGGATATTCTAAAAACACAAGAACTAGGATTTATTAAGAGGAAGCAAAATAAACATTTTAGCAAATAAGCACCTTTACCTATCTCTTTGAACAGAACAAGGTGGATAATGGAGTCCAAAACATATTGATAGGTAAACCACAAATGCAGAGTTGTTACCTTAACACCTGTCTCTGGTGATAAAGTCCAGGGCTCAGAGGGAACTGTCACTGGTGATGGAGCAGCTGGTAATTATGGAAGTCAGAATTCTGCTGTTCTCCTTCCACATCTCCTTTGAGTCATCCTCAGCGCTTCTCCATCTTTTTCTCCCTCTTGGTCTTCTCAGAACCTCTTCTTACTCCCTCTGCTCTACGCTCCTGAGGGACTTCTCCAGGTTTTCCATCCTGAGGGTTAAAGGGACTTGCACTCCAACAACATCCTGAGATCCCTGCTATAGAAAGAAGGTTATATTTGAAGACCCTCAACACGCTTTGGCAAGTGTACGGAGAAGGGCATTCCTTCCTGATGCTTCAGAGCCAGTATTGTCCTCCAAACTAGTTACAGTATTTCATTTCTGACAGCTCTTTATCTCATCTGCCTCATTTTCCTCTCTCTTGCTAGTTTGTCTAAAAGGCACCAAGGTCAACCTAAAATGCTTCCTGGCGTTCTCCAACGCAAAGGCCTACCACGAGGCCAGTGAAGACTGCATCTCCCAAGGTGGCACCCTCAGCACCCCACAGACTGGAGATGAGAATGATGCCCTCTATGACTACGTGAGGAAGAGCCTTGGGACCGAAACAGAAATCTGGCTCGGCATCAACGACCTGGCCACTGAAGGGAAATGGGTGGACATGACAAGTGCCGCAATCAGCTACAAAAATTGGGAAACAGAGATCACCACTCAGCCTGATGGTGGGAAAGCAGAAAACTGTGCAGCCTTGTCAGGCGTTGCTGTTGGAAGGTGGTTTGACAAGAAGTGCCGAGACCAGTTGCCTTACGTGTGCCAGTTCTTGATTGTTTAATAGTGGGACTCCTACTATAAAACAACAGGTCAAGGCATTCCATTTGACACCTAGCTCAAAGCTGTGTGCCTATTTAGGAAGAATAGAAGTTTGCCCATATGTGTGTGAGTAAGTGTATAAGTACACACACGCACACCTGTAATGAACATTTGCATATGTACACAACATACAAATAGAACCATGGCTTGGTAATGGAGTAGAAAGAATTAGATCTGTGCTGCACATTATTCAGCTGAGCACATCAAAGATTTTAGCGGATATATTATTCTTATTCTTACAAAGGCATGGGCTATCAATATTTTTACACTGAAACTTATTAAAATGGCTTCACTGTCTGAGCAATGTAAGAAATTTGCAAAAAATTTATGGCACTTTAAGACATTAAATGTTGTATATAATAATCCTTCAGGCCTCCTCCACCCCACCCCAACTGATTGCACCAAAGTAAACTAGCTTTTGCTGAATTATTTTTATTATATTCTACTGGACTGTTAAACTGAATACATTTGCATGGTCAAATGTAACTTGATTTTATGCCACATCATGGCCAATTTTTTTACCCATATTGGCTCATTTAGCACTTTTTACATCGCTGAAACCAGAATTTAAAAGATTTGATCTAACCTAGGCTATATTATTGTGGGGAGGGAGACAGTGTAAAGAGCAAAAGAGGAACTAACAAGACCTTTCACTCATGTGTAAAAATAAAGATTAAATGAAAATGAAAATCAACAATAGCCCTAGCATCTCCTGGTTGTATATCAATACCTCTGAATGACATTCATGTCCCCTGGACATTCTGTCTATAAAAACAATGCAGAGATTTGTGAAAGAATAGCAGGAAGAAAAGTTGAAACAGAGATGAGCTAATGAACAGCGAGAAATGATAGTGTGTTGCTAGGCAGAGGGAACTAGAAGGTTCTGGAGGCTTAGTGTGGGGGCAGGTATGAAAACATCATTAAATCTTTTGCTGTTTGTCCAAATATGCATTTCTAGGAAGGCCTGGCACAACACCACCATGTCATGAACTTTCACTAACAATTGTATGCCTGCCTGATGAAGAGACCTTCTGATCTCAAAAGCTTGCAACAATTTTTTTAGTGATCCAATAAAGGTATCACCTTCCTGCATTCTTTGCATTTTTTATGATTTGAACGTGGATCACGTGGCTAATTTCCTTTGTTTGCCTATGTAATTCTACCTTGTGTAATCCTCTGAGTCAGATAAGATGGAGCTGAAAGGTAAAGCCTGTATATTTGCACCAGGGAAGGGTGGGGTACACAGGAAGAGCCTCCTTGAAGACTGTGGTATTTTTGAACCACAATGGGTGTACCTTTGTAATGACAACCTTGTCTTGCCAACTAATCTTTTTCACACTAGGTCAGGTGAAAGGAACTGCAGCATGAACTCCCCAAAAGTCACCTTCATTTTGGCAGTTTCACATCTGGCCTAGTCATGGAAGAAGAAGAATTGGATGACCTAGCAGAAAAGAACCCAATGCACTTACATCCAAGATTATGATCCACAAATCGGATGTTTGATTCCCCACTATACCTCCTACAAATAGAGCCAGCCTGTGTAACCTTGGGCAAACTGCACAATCTCAGAGCACCAAGAGAAGAATGGAATAGTAAACCACTTCTAAATATTCTCATAAATCAGAATTGACTTAACAATAGCAACAGTAATTACACTTCTATACCGTCCCATAGCACTTAGCGCACTCTCTGGGTGGTTCACAAGGTAATTAGCATTTTGCCCCCAACATGCTGGGGGCAAAATGCTAACATGACACAAAACGACTTGCAATGGAAATTAACAATGGAAAGTAATATCAAAGAAAAGTGGTATCAGCTGGTGACCACATAGGCATTGGTAAAGGTAAAGGTCACCCTTGCTCGAAAGCCAGTCACATCCAACTCTAGGGTTCAGTGCTCATCTCCGTTTCAAAGCCAAAGAGCCAGCACTGCCTGCTTCTGCAGACATTTCCATGGTTTTGTGGCAGGCATGACTAGACACGGAACGCTGTTTACCTTCCTACCGAAGTGGTCCCTATTTATCTACTTGCAATTTCTTGTTTTTGAACTGCTAGGTTGGCAGGAGCTGGGAGAGAGGACGGGAGCTCATTCTGTCATGCAGTACTCAGGAATCAAACTGCTGACCTCCCGCCTTTCAGTCAGCATCTTAGCCACTTGAGCCACTGCAGTCCCACATAGGCATATAAGCTCACATTTTGGACTGTTTGTAGTATGGTCCAGTGTGATCTAATTTCCAGCAATCAGATGACATACAGGGAATTGAGCTCCAGTCTGACCACAGTACTAGTGAAGAAGGCTGAAGCTGGACCTTTTTGGCCTTGCATTATTGCTACTGCTTTTGGGAGCTGGACTGCAACAGTTCCCCAACTGAAAGGTCACTTTAAGAGAGGTTGCTCCAGTTAATACTGCCCTTTCCAATGAGACCAGATGTGTGCTAATCAATCCATTTGATTACAGCCTGAATCACAATCATACCTATCAAGTGTCCCGTACTGGCCGGGAAATCCTGTATTTTACCCCTCTTTCCCGCCGTCATCCCGAATTTGGAGTTGTCAGAGGGGGGTTTACTGTGCATGCACACCCATTAGAGGCAGAGGTGCGCATGCACGAGGGGTTTCTGCACATGCACACCCATCAGATGCAGCGGTGCTTCCCGTATTTTCTCAACCACATCTTGACAGGTATGATCTCAATCCTTCCTTTTGGTTCTAGTTACACGAGAAGGAAGGCTACTTATTCTTGGGAGCTATCCAGTGGTGGGATTCAATTTTTTTACTACCTACTCTCTGGGTGTGGCATGGTGGGTGTGGCCATGTGGCCATGTGACTGGGTGGGCATGACCAGGTGGCCATGTGACTTGCACCCCCTTCTCTTTCAGAATGATTTTTCAAATGTGGGTGTCTCAGAATGGATGGGGTGGGGAAGAAGGAAGACCACCAGGAGGCTTAAAATATATTCTACCAGGATCATAAGGGGTAAGGGTGATGAGTTGATGATTCCTAGAAGGGAAGGAGACCAGATGAGGGTGTGGAACAGGAAATTGTCCCTTTTCTAAAAGCGTCCCTTCCAGTCCGTCATTTTCTCCCTCTCCCAGAAAACGACGGAGGAGGTTAATGTGTGTTGGTAGTGGGGGGTTGAGATTGGGGAGGTGGGTGCAGGCCTACAACCTGAGGCTCTGGCAACCAGATGGATGGGGCCAGCCAGAATTTCTACTATCGGTACGGGCATACCAGGGGATACTGACTGAATCCCACCACTGGAGGTATCAGGACCAACCAGTCTGAAGCAGTCCAAATTGGCTTGACCCTTGGGCTTCATTTAAATCTTCCATGTACCCTTGGTATCCATTAATCTATTATGTAATATTCTTGATTAGAAGTCAGTTATGTAACTTGACTTGGTCCAAATCTCTCCTAAAATACAGCACAACTGGGATCAGCTGTAGAAGGAAATTGGAATACATTTAGAATTGTGCAAGGAAATTATTGGACACTGGATATATGAGTTCCCTATGTGAGCAATCATCAAAGCATTCCTTATGACTTAAAAAGAAGAATCAGACTTTAAAATGTTGTTTTTCTCCATAACTCCAATGACCCCAAATGTTCTCCAGAAAAGAATCTTAAAAGACAACATAGACAAATTTACAGCTGTTGAGTTTCTCTTACATGGATGGGCCTAAGACAGTGGTGGCGAACCTATGGCATGTGTGCCAGATGGGGCACTTCCATCCAGCCATCTCTGTTGGCACACACACTGTCACCACAACAGTTTGCCCTGCCCCTCTGCCCAGCAGCCCATTTGGAACACTTCCTCCCTTCCCCCTGCAGAGTTCACTCCACCTCTCTGCCCAGCAGCCCAATGCGAGCACTTCCTCCCTCTCCCCAGCACAGAGTTCACCCCGCCCCTCTGTTTGGGCACTTGGTATCTAAAAGGTTCACCATCACTGGCCTAAGACCTCTCAGTTTATCTACCTCCAATTATACTTTAGTTCAATGTTAGCATGTCCCATTTTACCTCTTGCTATAGTCTCTTCTCTCTCCAGTTTGCCATTGACAACTTGTAATAAGCTTTAGCAACCATCTCCATGGATGCAGGGACAGAAGTGATGGGGGGGTGAGACAGCTGCTGGCCTTTTGTGGGTGACAGCTGGCCCCTGTCCAGAATTTGATGTATTTGATTTCACATCAAGAACCCTGGCTCTGTGTAAAATAGTTGGGACTGCAATTATCCAAAACAGATGGATCCCATCTGCTCATCATTGGCACCAGTACACATTTCAAACTTTTTTGAAAGTTCTGATGAATAGACAGCATGAGAGTTGTAAAATCTATGTCCCAATTTCAAGGTCTGGATTAACTGTTAGGTTGGCTGTGTTGCAGATTGACATCCTAGTTCCAACGTAGGAGAGGAATATGTTGCAGATGGAGTAGCATAATTGAGCAGAGAGTGGGGTGGGTGGAGGGTGACTTGCAAGCCTGACAGTGCTACAGGATCTGTTTTCCTAAGCAAGTCTGTCCTACAGCATATGATAGGAGGAACAGTGCTTAGTCTGCTCTTAAGGTGTGAAGTGAACAGGGCCTTCTGGTCCACCATTCTGATGGCTTATAGCAGGGGTGCTCAAACTTTTCAGACCATGGGCCGGTCACGTGGTTCAGCAGACTGGTCTCATGATTCAGCGGGTCAGTCACGTGGTTCCTCCCACTGGAAGTGGATGTAAAACACACCTTGCAATTTGTTTTGCAACATATATGTTTTACAACAGGATGAGATATATTTTAGACTGCCATTTTCTCTGCTTAAACCAGGGGTATCTAAACTATGGCCCATGGGCTGGATCCAGCCTCCAACACCACTTCATCTGCCCCATGCCGCCCTCATCACTCCTGGAAGTGGAAATAAACTGTGCCTGGATGGGCGTGTTTCACTTCAACTTCTGGGAGTGATGAGGGTAGCGTGGGCTAGATGAAGTGGCATTGGGGGCTGGAACCAGCTCATGGGCCATAGTTTGGACACACCTGGACTTGACTTATAGTTATAGCAGTGTTTCAACCTTTGTTTTTTGGACTTCAATTCCCAGAAGCCTAAGTTAATTCCCCAAAACACTGATCCGCCAATGTACTGACTTAGGCTTCTGGGAATTAAAGTCTAAGAACCAAAGGTTGAGGAACACTCACCTAAAGGATCAATCCAAGATGTTCTTCTGCCTAAGGTATGGATCAGGATGGCATGCCATCTGCACATTAAATACAGAAGCTGACTAGAATATCAGATGACAGAGTGGCATCCTCTGTCAGACTTCAGTTCAGGACTTGTGGCATGAAGTGCTCCACTTTCCCGCAGAGGGGAACACCTGCTGCCTATTAATCTAAACAAATGCAACGTGGCTGAAATCTTGTCACTTAGCACAGTAAATTGTACTAGAACTGGCCAATGAATCAGTGTGGATTTAGTGAATCAACTCCTCTATAGGCTCCATTGATTCAAATAATCCTACTTTAGTTGTGGCTCACTTTCAGCCAATGTATTGTATTCTGATTTGTTTTTCCTTAAATTGCGTGTGTGTACAAAAGCAGCAGAATAGGAATCGATTTCTTGCCAGCAGGCTCAGCTTGAGGCAAGCTAGATATGGCTAAAATCAATCTTAAATGAAAACCATGCACATTCTTGGAAGCACACTTAAGAATGTTATTACAATAAACTTGTTTTCAATTAGATTTGATGGTGTCAGAAGAAGAGAAAGTACCATGTGCTCTTTAAAAAGTTATCTACAGTAATAGGATGATTAGGTGGTTAACATTCTTTTAATTAATTAACCACCCTGGCCTTATTCAAATCAGTTAAAATTAATGCCTCACTTTGGATGGCATTTTACATTTGCTAAAGTAAGATAACACTATGGTGGGTTGTTTCCCCCCAAACACAGTTGTCTGGAGTTCAAATAGCCCTGGACAAGGCTATAAAATTTAATCCAGAGACAGAAGTTACAAATATCCTGTCTCTGGATCAAATCTTATAGTCTTCTCCAGAGCAAATGCCATTTCACCAATGTGATTTAGCGCCTCCCCGTTGTCAAATACTGTAAATTTAGAAATAATGATCGCAGACCATCCTACAAGGGCTGTCTAAAAATGTTCCTTCTTTCTGCCTGACACTAACTTGTATGTGTGCCTTTCATTTTATTACTCCTTCTTTCTCCTCACACTTTTTCTTCTGGTTACCTTCTTTCTGCCATCCCATTTACACCTCTTTTCTGCCACTCCCCTCCTCTCTCTCTCTCTCTCTCTCTCCCACCTCCCCTTTCCCTCTCAGTCTTCGGTCATTTTCTTCTTCTGGTCTGCTTCTACTTGGACACAATTTGACTAATGGACATCTTCAACTCATGATCCACAGGCTAGCCACCACTCTCCTGGGAAAGGAAACATTTCATTGACTGCTTGTAGAGCCATCCTGACAGTGCTGAAGCCTCAGGCAAACTGTTAACTATCTCTTTCTTTGTTGAGATTGGGAGTTTTACTTGCTCATGATGACATAGATTGCCATGCCAACACAAGTGACCAAGAAACCCCGGCTACTAGGTAACCATCAATGTAACTGTCCAACAAAATTTATATATAATCCAATAATTTAGATGTGTAGGAAATCTTAGTGTAATCTGAAAATCTGCCTTAAGTACTAAAAGAAAGAACCACCTTATCAAACTCCAAATAATAGTTGATTTCAGAAAAACCCCAAAAGCATAGGGGGAAAAGTATACATTAGGAGGAGAAAGGGTAGGCTGATTCACTTTCAGCTGCGCATCATGTAGTCATTAGAAAATATGATGAATCTAACCATGACAATCCCAAAGCAATTCCTGTAACATTTTGCAACATAGTTTCCCCTTGAATTAGCAATGGGATCTAAGCCGGCATGGACATCAATGATTTTATCTGCAAAGTATAACAAATGTATCACCATAAGGTCGTCAAATACACTAAGTGGCAGAATCCGCTGATGGAACTGATTTATACAAGGAGTAATGGGCGCAAACGGTGTAGTACTCAACAGATAGCAAAAACTATTTGAAATGGTGACTGTTTTATCTCTAAAGATAATATGGAATGAGATGTATCCGACTTGGTAAAGAGTTGATATAGTTTATTCTTCTTCACAAACAAAAGGCTATATGCGGATTCCGCTAGCATAATTGGCATAATACGGCCCTTGCAGAGGCCACTTCAGTCGAGAAAGCTCCTGGCCCGTGGGCTCTGCGGGCACAGAAATTGGGGAACAGATTAATAATCATAAGGGTTGATTCACCCACATATGACCTGACCAGCGATTCTGCTGAAGCAAATCACTAAACTCCGTTACGTATTAGGCAATTACTCACTCGCAGTTAAACCTAATCCTTAGTGCAAATAGTGGCCATGTTTGCTCTTGAGCAAGCCAGGAACAATGGTTTTCCCCTGTCAGTGTTTGCCTTAGTTAATTAACTTCCCCAAGAGAGGTTCCCAATTAACCCGGGTAAATGGGTGATGTGATTTTCTGTCAGATGACTCTACCACATGCAGCCTTGAACATAATATATACTGATGGTTTTCCCTCATTAAATCACTGGTCTTCGCTCCATCTTGTCTCGTGTCGTTCCTTTGACCAGTCTCCTCCGGGATCCTAAGGGCCTCCTCACGGCCCCAATCCAACATCTGGTGACCCGCGATGTGATCCTACTCGTGAGTAAGCGATCAACGTGGTCCGGTTCTACGCTAGAACCGTGTCCAATCACCCCGGAGGACAGCGCGGCAGCCCCAGTCGGAAAGCCATCCGATTGGGAAGACAGCTACGTGGTGAGGCATCCTACAGCTTGCTCCGGCTATCACGGTGGCTTGCAGCATGGAAAAACGTGTTCCGCTCAGGGTCGGCTGTGAACCCCTGACAGCGCAGAGGCCACCGAGGGCCCGTGGCAGCAGGCCACGCTCCGAGCTCTACCCAGAGATTCGTCACGCAAAACCTATTACCTGAACTTCAGACGCGTCGACTCGTCCCGAGAAGGAGACTTCAAAGGACCCTCGCAGGTAATATGGGGACTTGTCCTCAGCGGCAACGTCCGTCCGCTAGTCAAAGAATTCATGGGGATGAATTCAAAATCCTGGCCAGGGTGTATCAGATAAGGTTTCACAGTGGAGAGCTAGCGAGACTTTTGGTGTACTTGAGGGAACACTGCCTGCTTTACCCAGAAACAGGTACGCTAACCCTTCAGCTCTGGGATCAGATAGGAGTCTGCATTCAGCAACCCCCGAAAGCTCCAGAGGGCATAATTCGCACATGGAGCAAATGTAGGAAACTCTCAGTAGAGGATGACCCAGTCCGGATAGAGACCCAGAAACCCCCAGCGCAGTCAGAACCATCAGCCCCAAGGAGTCTCTATCCGTCATTTCAGCTTAAGCAGGGCAGTGTAGGGAGCATTCCCTCAGTGACAGCTGCAGACGTCACTGAAGGAATTCATGGCATGAGAGGCCTTGGCGCTTCTCTGACAGTTAAAAGTTCCCTGCCAATTAAGAACTCCATTCAGCGCAGGGGTGAGGAAGATCCATTCATGGGGAAATTGCCAGTGGCACAATTAGCTAGCGCCCAACTGCTGTGTTCAGCCTATCTGAAGGCAGACACACGTTCAGGCAGGGCTGCTCAGCGCCCACTGCTCACGGAAATCTGCACGGCCCCTGGCCACGCAGGGCTCCAGAGCAGACCCATTGCCACACTCAGGCGCAGAGCAGTGCCAAAACCCCAAGGTGCCTGCTTCCAGTGTGGAAAAATGAGACACCTTAGAAGAGAATGCCAATCTAGACCAGGCAGATCTTCAGGAGGTTGTCTTAATACCAAATGACCACACTGGCACTGGAGCGTGAGGCAGCACCGAGATCCAGGAATCTGGCCCTCTGGCATGCATCTGGCCCAGGCTAGAAAGGAGGCAGCCATCGCCCTGGCTATGCCAGAAGAACCATCCCAGCAATAGTACCCCAAGTTCCCCCAGGGCACAGGCAGAACCTACTGGTCTCACCTTGGAGTAGCCCAGAGAAACTCACCCCTAAGTAGAAGCACCCAGATGGCTGTGATAGCCAGCTGTGTATAAGCCATCTCCTCATGTGTAGGATAGAACACTGCAGATCAGGGGAGGAATGTGCGAATGCGTAAATAAATGTGTGTATGCGTGGTGCACCACTGAATGTGTGACTGCAAGAACTGTGTATGATTGCAAAAGCCTTGTCTCTATGACCACAGTATGATTGAAAAAGTGTTCCTTGTGTGTAACTGCGTGGTAATGTCACTGTGAGATATGTGTTAAACAGTTTGCACTCTGCTCATGGGCAGGAACTATTTAAGGTTTGTGAAAGCATGGTGAACAAAGCCCCTTTGCCTTGCCTGCTTAGCAGCTTAAGGGCAGCGAAAGCAGGAGGGGGGGGGAATCCTAACCTGCACCTGCAATAGGGCGGGGTGACCCCCCTTCTTCCCTTGAGACTTTTTTCTTTGTCAAAGGATTAAGCCACTCTTGGAAACCGGTTTTGCAATCCGTGCCACTCAGGAAAACAGATTTTTCTTTTCAGAAGCGCGATCTGAAAACAAAAATCACTTCTATGAGTTTTCCTCACTAAATCATAAACTATGGGGCCCCTCCCTACGTCTGTGTTCCTCAAACCCCCATCTCTGTGTTTTAAGGTGTCTGAATGTCTCTTAGCGTCTTGGAGTCATGTATCTCACTAGGAGTGAGAGAATTGCATTGTCTTCATGTGTGTACTGTGTTATCATCTTGTAACCTCAGTTCTCAACCTTTTAAAGTCAGGGGCCAAGTTCCGGGGCCTCAGGCAGCTCTGGGGGTCCGGACAGTCATCCTGCCCTTCCTTCGCCGCACAGCCCTTCTTGGCTTGGTGGAGGTAGTGGCAGAGCAACGTGGGCCGCATCTGGCCCACTTGCCCACAGCTGGCCACGGGTTGAGAATCGTTCTAACTCTCCTTCATTCTCTTAAGAAAGATACTGTTCTGGCATTTTGACTTTAATCTGTGTAAAAGTAACTCACTCATTGTACCCCTTTCACAGGAAAAAGCACGCAAACATCCTTGCGCTCTGTATATTCAGAAAATGCTTACCGTTTTACAGGAACAAAACTCCTCTCCAGGCCTTAATAGTAACCAATTTATTTCTTCCTACAGTCTTAAATTGCTTCCTTTCACAGGGTCCAGAGTTCATTACTGGTAGGGATCCCTTAAAAGAAGGATCCCAGCCGGTGGTCTTAATTATCTGACCTAATCTGATTTCGTTATGATAAGAGTTGTTGCATTCTCATTGTGCTAACTTCTGACTTGTCTTTCTTCCTTTCCTCCTTTCGCCAGTGGAACTCCCTGCTGGAAATGTTTAACTTGTGTGTCTTTTCATTTTTGTGTATTGTTTCCTTACAGCTGGCACGTCATAGTTGGCTTGTCTTTAATAAGTCTTAGGTCATTTTAAGTATGGCACCTGGCCCACAGCACCCTCTCTAATGAGCAGACACATTTCGCAAACTCCAGAGCACAGAGGAAGGATTAGTCCCTGAGCTCCTGAGAATGTGCAGAGTGCCACTCATTAGTCAGGAAGGCCTAGGACCATTTTAAGAATGCAGTCAGGTCACACTTTCAACCAGATACAGGCATTTTCAGGCCACCCCTTCCTTTTTTTTGCTGCTAGTCTAAGCACAGGCAAAAGGCTAAGCCAGCATCTGGCACCCTTCTCCAGTAAAAGTGTGCACGCCCGCCATGGGCGGATGTGCGCAGGGGGGCCTTCATGAGAAATTTACCCAAGGGAAGCCTGGCACGTCATGCGCCAAGGTTTGCCACAAGACCCCAGACCCATCTCGCTTCATACGCAGACAGTCACCTTGTGTGAATTAATGTCACTGGTTCCCCTTCAGGGGGCTAGGACAATTTTCACTTATGGGGGTCGCACATATTAGGTTCTTACTTGGCAAGAGGACCTAGCTTAGCGCACGCTCCTGACTCTTCCGCAAGCGGGCAGGGTTGGCAGCCGTGAACCTCACTTTGCGCACCTTTGCCAAAGAACGCTTCAACATAATTACTGACAGCCAGTTTCTTAGGAATTTGCTTCACAGTCTACCGGGAGCATACATCACTCCCGCGATAGACAAAACTTGCTGAGTTTGTTCCTCACAACTCCATTTCAGAGTCATGCATTCTTTCATCAGAATGCCAAAGCACTTGCAAGGCAGTTCAACCTGCCACTTTCACAAGCCCAAGGCATAGTCCGTTCCTGTCTGCATCGTGCAGGGGCACCGGGGGGGGCCCTCGTGGGGGGTCGACCCATGAGGGACAGAGGCCATCCAGGTGTGGCAAATGGACGTCACACATGCCCCACATTTTGGCAAATGGCAGTACATGCACATTTGCATTAATACCTTCCCACAGTTTGTTTGGGTAACAGCACAGAAGGGAGAAACGGCTCCCTGTGTGGAGCAGCATCTCCTTTCCCACGGCCAAGGGCGAACCTCGGCACACGAAGTCCGATGAAGCCCCAGCTTACAGCTCCAGGCAGCTGGCCACCTTCAGGGCCACCTGGGATATTAAGCACACCTTTTGGCGTTCCGTACAATCCGCAGGGACGAGCGATTGTGGAACGGGCCTATCGGACACTTAAGTCCTACATTGACAAACAAACAGAAAGGGGGGGAACAACATCCCATAGTTGCACAGCAATTGCTATCCTATAAAGTGCAAAAACTAACTAACTCTTTCAGAACTTTTATCTCCCAAACAAGTCTCTTCCCCATGCAGGTCCCAGAGGCCAGAATCAGGCCTGGATGCCAAGTTCGGCTATTGCGAAGTCACTGCCAGTCACTGTCCTGGATGTCATCAGCTGTCCGTCTTCCCTTATGACTTACATCTCCAAAGACATTCCTATGAACATTTTGCATACTCAGTGCTACTTCTAAGGACCATGCTTTTCCCCAAAACAAGACTTTTCCAAGCTCAAGTTACACATGAAACCCCACCAAAAAGGGAAGCCTCATCATCAAGAAGCAGCTGAATGTCTTTTATTGCTATTATTATTCATTCATGCCTTGTACAATGCTCCAGTTGGGATTTGCAAGGGACACTTGAATTTCTGTATACGTAGGGTCGTATATTGTTAATAACGGCCAGCTTCCACCAAAGGAAGCCAGACCGGCCCATGTTTGCACCGGCCCATTGCTTGCAAAGATTGAGCACCCGGTAGCCGGTAATCCCCAGTTTATCTTCACACCTCCCCATAGGTGCTAGAAAGACATTTGCACAACACCAGAAGTTGCAGAAATAGCTTAGAATCACCTTAGGTCACAGTAAGAGATCAATGACACACCTCATTACCTTGCCTTGCTACAGAAAGCAGTCTGGATTCAGACCCACAGTTCTGAAAAACCAGGCAGCAGTCAGTATATTCAGCGTGTCAGGCTTAGCCATAGGCAACGCTCGGAGAATGAATTGGTCAATTGGCTTGCACTTTTGCAAGAGCCATTAACCACACCTCCTCGGCAATAGCGCTGCTCAATCAGGAGCAGACAGAGCTTCGCCATGCCATACTGGATAATCAAGCAGCTATCGATTTACCCCTGTTGTTACATCATTTGGGTTGCGAGTCTGTCCATGGCATGTGTTGCTTTATCTCACAGACAATACCCACAAGGTACAAAGCCAGCTCACGGACCTCCACATCCTAGTTAAGAACATCAAGGAGGGTGCTTCATGGGGGGGGGGTGGCTCCCATGGGGATGGCTTCAGATGACACTCAAAGTGATTGTGAGGGTGGTAATACTGGGCACAACAGTGTGTTGTTTCATGCAATGTATTCCCTCACTGCTATCGAGATGTCCCCCATGGAGGGAACCCCGAAGCGTCATCCCCCCACATCAGCTGATGCCCCTCTTGCGCAGGGCCGCCTGTCAGGTCCATAAATAACAGAAAAGGGGGGATGCGGATTCCGCTAGCATAATTGGCATAATACGGCCCTTGCAGAGGCCACTTCAGTCGAGAAAGCTCCTGGCCCGTGGGCTCTGCGGACACAGAAATTGGGGAACAGATTAATAATCATAAGGGTTGATTCACCCACATATGACCTGACCAGCGATTCTGCTGAAGCAAATCACTAAACTCCGTTACGTATTAGGCAATTACTCACTCGCAGTTAAACCTAATCCTTAGTGCAAATAGTGGCCATGTTTGCTCTTGAGCAAGCCAGGAACAATGGTTTTCCCCTGTCAGTGTTTGCCTTAGTTAATTAACTTCCCCAAGAGAGGTTCTCAATTAACCCGGGTAAATGGGTGATGTGATTTTCTGTCAGATGACTCTACCACATGCAGCCTTGAACATAATATATACTGATGGTATTCCCTCATTAAATCACTGGTCTTCGCTCCATCTTGTCTCGTGTCGTTCCTTTGACCAGTCTCCTCCGGGATCCTAAGGGCCTCCTCACGGCCCCAATCCAACAGCTATATATATACAAAAATTCCTCTATGGATGATTTTTCATAATTCTTGATAACAAAAATAATTCCTCTATGGGTAAGTATAAATGATTCACTGATACAGCTATAATTTTCAAAGTCGATACCAGTTATTTCGACTTTTCGAATAACTTTTTCTTCTTCAGGAAATCTGCACACAAAAATAATTGTACATAAACATAATGATTAGCATGACAAAGTGATGGAGAGGACTGTTACACATGAATACATGTTATATAAATAGTGCTGCTATGCATCTAATGTATAACTACAATACTATATGAAAAGAGGCAAAAGCTTACCAATGGGTAAAAAGGTCTCTTAACGTCGCGTCCTCGCCTCCGCTCATTCTATTAGGTGCGTATGGACGTTGATAATGGATGTAAGGCAGCTGCCTTTATGCTTAGTGAAAAGTAACTCACGTGTAACCAATTGTTGTAAACTCCCGAAACCAACTACTGTAGCCGCAAAAACTTATGACCTAGTGTGTTACCTATAGAAACGCTGCAAGATCGTGCTCCTGATTTAATCCTTGGATACATAGTATCAAAGAAGTGAATAAAAAATGCTTCCCACTGTCTTAATCTTTTGTTGATATCGCACCTCTCAAATAGCCTTGGTCTGACCATTTCTAGCACTACAAAACAGAAATCCCTATCAGAGTGGCGTTTTTCCATATAGTGAGTTACTAATGGTGCATCTGTCACCTGGTGTCTAATTTTGGACCTGTGTTCCGAAATCCGCTGCCTCAGTGGCCGACTGGTAAGTCCCACATAACGCATCTGGCAGGGGCATTCCCACATATAAATAACGCATCTGCTGGCACAACTGGTGAGGGATCTCAAAGTGAAAGTTAATTGCTTCTTTGGAATATAAATGTCTTTAGTTTCCCAGCAAAACTGACACACTATACATGAATGACACTTGTAGTGTCCTGTCAGTGATCAGTGATCTCCCCGGTTGTAATGAGAAACCAATGATTGGCTTCAGAAGGTCTAAATCTATTAGTAATATTCTTGTACATTCAGACCATACTGCCAGGGCCATTATTAATGATAAAATGTTTCCAACAGGACACTACAAGGAAATTCTTATCCTAGTCCTCCCCCAGAACTGTTAGGTTTATGCAAGACTGATCTTGAATGTATAGAAACAGATGGATGAAGAAATAATTTACTGAAGAGTTTAGAAAGGTAATTTTTGAAAAGGAAGGGAATGAGAGGGAAGAGAGACAGAGATAAGTGATTAAACTGAGAAAGAAGGGAAGGAAAAGAGACACCAAAATAACTAATATTCTGTTCCAATCTCCTCCTACCAAAACAACCAAGACATAGATCAGGGTAAGGATAGTTTGGCTGCCAAAGTATTTTAGCTTATAGTGTCCATAAATCATTATAATTGCCATGTTGTCTTGGACTTCTGAGACTCCAGATCATCTGGAGAAACCAAAATCCTTCATCCCTGTCACAATGCAATTATCCCACATTCAAATCTGAAGCCAGCTTAAAATAGATCTAGAGAAGGCACCTCATCCAAATATTTTGGAGCTAACTTATCATCATATGTTCCAAGACATTGTCGAGACATGGAATATTGGAAACAGAAATAATTTAATACTATGTCATCAGCTGCAACACATATCTGAGAATACATTTTTCCTTGAGGCAGAAAAAAATGCCATTGGCGTGAATTTGTTCAAGGTGGATCACAGCTTGCCATGAAGTGACCCACACACTATGATCGTGGAGCCATCTCCTGCAGCACATATGAAATGAGACATGCATGAGACTGCAATGGACTGCCGCAGCCTTGAGAATATTATCAAGATATGACTTCACAGCCAGTCTATTTGGCAAGGCCTCTTCTGCCTCCATAACCATTGTGAATCTGAGTAACTCCTCTACTCATTTTGCCATTCGGCCTAATATGATGGTTTCCAGTGGCATTTCCTCCATTGAGGGGACCATCACCCCCCTAAAGGGGCTCATCTGCCCATAGCCATTGGCCCATTTAGGGAGTCCGGTTATTTACCGCCACCCAACACTCGGCACAGAGTCGCTGGATGTATGATATGTATTCTAATGATCTATGATATATATTATAATATCATAGAATTGTAGAATAATGGAGTTGAAAGGGGCCTATAAGGCCATCGAGTACAAATCCCTGCTCAATGCAGGAATCCAAATTAAAGTATATCTGACAGATGGATGCCTAGCTTTCTCTTAAAAGCCTTCCAGTGCTAGAGCACCTAGCACTTCCTAAAGTTATTGGGTCCATTATCTTACTTCTTCTTAGGAGGCTTTTCCTGAGGTTCAAGCAAAGTCTAGCTTCCTGTAATTTGAGCCCATTGCTACATGTCCTGCACTTTGGAATGACTGAGAACAGATCCTGCCCTTCCTCTGTATGACAACCTTTCAAGTGTTTGAAGAATGCTTTCATATCTGCCCACACTCTTCTATTCTCAATGGTAAACATGCTCAGTTCTTTCAATCTTTCCTTATAAGCAAATCCTTTGATCATCCTTGTTGCTCCCCTTTGAAACTATTCCAGTTTATCATCATCCTTCTTCATTAATATAAACTGGACAAAGTACTCAAGATAAGGCCTAATCAGTGCTAAACAGAGGGGAACTAGTACTTCACAGGATTTGGAGATTTACTTCTGACAGAAATTTTTAAAACAAAACTCTTAACTACCATTTCCTTTAGGCAAGATGGGATCCACGCTGTTCCTAAAAGATGTGTTTTTGTTGCAGGCTAGTTGATGGTTTCTTGGATTTCCTTCAATTAGCTGGTCAGTTATGACAGGGTTCCCCACCCCCCAATTATACTGATGTCTCACTAACTTGAAGACTGGAGTACTGCATGATGGTTTGAGTGCCTATCTCTGTCCCAGCCCCTGCCAACCTAGCAGTTCGAAGACAAGGAATTCCAAGTAGATAAATAGGGACACTTGGGTGGGAAAAGATCTTGGAGACATGAAAGGAGCCTCATTCAGGCATCCCCTGAATCTAGCAGTTTGAAAGCAAGAAATTGCAAGCAGATAAATAGGTACTACTTCGGTGGGAAGGTAAACAGTGTTTTGTGCACTCCAGTGTCTAGTCATGCCTGCCACGTGTTCACAGAAACTCTACAGATGCAGACAGCACTGGCTCTTTGGCTATAAATGGAGATGAGGGGAAACCGTCCGAGGCAATTACTATAATGTTAGTAGCTGATAAATCAATCTTAACCTATAAAACCAAGCATTAACCGTTGGAACTGGCTATAGGCTGCTATGCGTCGCCCTACTGACCCACACCCACCCTTCGTGTGCACGGCCGAATTCCCTACGCAGGTCAACGAAGGATTTAAAAATCCGGCACGGGGGCCTCAGCCCCACAAACGGCAAGAAAGGGAAAGAACTTCACTTCCCAACATTCCTTGCGCTGCGCCGCGCCAGAGCCAATCAGGCTGAGAGGCTCTCGCACGGGGCAGCGTTCGGAATCGCGCCGCAGCCAATCAAAACAAAACCATTTTAAAAAAACGCAGCACACACAGAAAGCACCAACCCATTACTACAATCCCCAGCGTCCTGCGCGCCATGAGCACGCAGAACGCTGAGGAAAACGGCGCCCGAAAAATTAAAAAGAAAAACAACTCACCGCGTCACAGCCAAACACACACCAGCCGGCTTTCTTTCCCACACCCACGGCGCCTGGAGTTTCCCCTTTAATATCAGTGGGTGGGGGCTTCGACCCCCCTCTCCGCTGGCTTTTCTAGGGTTGGGAGGTTTGTGAGGAGAAAAGGGGAATGTTTCCCAAACCCTTCTGGACTCTAGACACCAGGGAGAGGGGATCGATTCCCACCCCCCTCCTTAAAAAAACTCCGCCTTTTCTACTCTTTAAAAACGGAGTTGTTTTAAGGAGGGGGGTGGGAATCGATCACCTCTCCCTGGTGTCCAGAGTCCAGAAGAGTTTGGGAAACATTCCCCTTTTCTCCCCACAAACCTCCCAACCCTAGAAAAGCCAGCGGAGAGGGGGGTCGAAGCCCCCACCCACTGATATTAAAGGGGAAACCCCGATCTACTTTCACAACTCCACACAAACAAAGCACCATAAAACAATACAGCCCCCCTCCCTACCACCTAGCCCACCCTTCCTAACCCCCAACGACCATGCCCCCCTCCCCACCACCTAACCCACCCTTCCTAACCCCCAATGACCAGGCCCCCCTCCCCAACACGGGCCGGCAGTGTACATATTCCAACGAGTCTGCCTTGCGAAAAAAACCCAACACATGCTATTTCAATGGGCCACCCAGCCACCGAGGCCGGCCCACAGAAATAACCACACCAAACACATAAAATTTACACAGAAAATCTCCAACAAACACACAAAAAAACAAGGAAAAACACAACCCCCCACCCCCCACAAATCACACCAAAACCACCCATTACATATTGGAAATCACAACTTACCAAGAAAGGTCAAGCCTCAACGAGAAACAAAATTGAAATGGCAAAAGAACAGGAAGAAAACACAGGAGAGGACAAACATTACGCAACAGCACCACCAAGTGGCCACAGGAAAAATGACGCTCAATGAATTCGAATTACACTTACACATTTTTAAAAAAATCTTATCCAAAGTACACCTATCACCAAAAAAAATTTTTTTTAAAAAATGCAAATATTGGGAAAAATATATATCAACCTTTCAACTTTTTTTTAAAAAATTTTTATTGAGTTTTTAATAAACATACAAAAAGAAAAGAAAACATTAACAATACATTAACAATACAATACACTAACAAATCCATAGTATCATACTAACAAACATTACTGTATGCTAGTACATAACAATATCTATACTCATTAATTACTATTTAACCACCAAATATTAAAAGCCTATTTCTCTTTTATATTTTTTATTCCAATTGTCCACCTTTAACTTCTGAAACCAATTCAAATTTAATATCTCAAACATTTTTTTCCGCTCGGCATCAACATCACACACTTTTAACCAATCCTTCAATAACAGCGTCCCATTTTTATCCAATATTTCCCTTTTTTCTTTGTCTAATTTTATTCGGAAACACATCATATCAGTCAATTCCAAAATTGGAGAGAGATTCGGAACCATATCTTTTTTTACCTTCTTCCACACCTCCATGAGACCTTTCATCATAAAATTATTTGACCTTTTCACCTTATCCTTCATTCCCAAAAAAATCAAGTTTCCAATATTTCTATACTCTTTCATTTCCAATTGTTCCCAAATTATCTTTTCTCTTGCCAAGATCTTCACGACATTCTTGACTTGAAATGCTCGATAATATAATAACAAATTTGGCATACCCAAACCCCCTTTTTTCTGAGACCAATGCCATAATTTTTTTGGAAGCCTAGATTTTTTACCTCCATTACAAAAACCATTAAACATTTTTTGAAACTCATTAATTTCTTTCTCTTTTAAATGGATCGCTAGTGTATCGAATAAAAAGTTAATCTTTGGTAACAATATCATTTTACACATGGCAATCCTTCCGAACCAAGACAGCTTTAACTTCTGAAGTTCTTGTATTTTATTCTTAAATTCAATTCTCAAGCTGTCATAATTCAATCGTTAAATTCTTCTAATTTATTTGAAATGATTATTCCCAAATACTTCAGCTTATCTTTGATTTGTATATTAAGTGTCGACACCGTGCTACCCATCTCGCTCGGTTTCAAATTACACAACATCAATTCAGATTTGTCCCAATTTATCTTTAATCCAGTTATAGCTTGAAATACTTGTAGATGATCTTTAATCCTATCCATCACCTGCTCCGGGTGCTTCACCATAAGCAATGTAACGTCTGCGTACATACTCACTTTATTACCCATAATCCCTTCTATATTTGAGTCCTCCCTTATACTTTTAGCTAAAATCTCCATTGCCATTATAAACAAGATAGGAGATAATGGGCAACCCTGCCTAGTACCAGCCTCTAGCTTTACCACATCTGTAAGCTCCTCGTTTACTCTAACCCTGGCATTTCCTTTTTGATATAGTAAATCTATAACCCTGTTAAATTTCTCTCCAAACCCATATTTTCTAACTATTTCCTTAATTGAGGACCACTGCAATGAATCAAATGCCTTAAAAATATCCAATGATAGTAATCCCACTTTTTCCTTTGTTTGATTAACATTGTCTATTAAATCTAATACCCTTCTAGTCAAATCCGCCATGTGTCGTCCTTTTAGAAACCCAACTTGATCAACATTTATATATTCCCCCATAAAACTATTTAAACGGTTAGCCAATATTGCCGTGAAGATCTTCGCATCTTGATTTATAAGCGAAATTGGTCTGTACGAATCCACTCTTTCCAAATTCTTACCAATTTTTGGCAAAAGAACAATTGTAGTGTTATACCATGAAGTCGGGATTGATCCTCCATCTAATATATAATTATATAGCTTCACCAATTTCGGGACCACCACCTCTTTAAATTCTTTGTAAAACTCTGTTGATAATCCATCATCCCCCGGGGCTTTCCCTATCTTCAATCCGCTTATTACCCCCTTAATCTCTTTATCAGTTATCTTTTCCTCCATTTTCTCCCTATGCTCTTGTTTTATCCCATTCCCTAACTGCCTCTCCAATATCCTTTTAAGCTTTTCCATATCTATTTCTTTTTTTGCATATAACACCTGGTAAAATTCCCTAACTATTTTACATTTATCGCTATTCTTATTACACCTTGAACCTTGCCTGTCGACTAACACCCCAATTTCTCTTTTTTCCCTTTTAACCTTAGCTGCTCTTGCTAATAGTTTTGAGTTCTTATTACTAAATTCAAAATATTCTCTGTTTAA
The DNA here is from genome assembly GCA_035047305.1 of Bradypodion pumilum. Classification (NCBI taxonomy): domain Eukaryota; kingdom Metazoa; phylum Chordata; class Lepidosauria; order Squamata; family Chamaeleonidae; genus Bradypodion; species Bradypodion pumilum. The sequence continues at coordinate 60,881,814 of JAWDJD010000006.1, read as the reverse complement.
ATAAATCAAATCTCGTTTAACTTTATCAATATCTTTACCCATTACTTCTGCCTTAAGTCCTTGTAATTTCAAGAGAATTTTTTAATCTTTACTTTTTGCGTGTTCTTCCTGTAATTGTTTTATTTCCCTTTCTTTTTCTATGTGTTCTGCTTTATACTTTTTATATTTGAGGCTTGCCAATTTTATGCTTTCCCCCCTAAAAACTGACTTCATGGTATCCCATACAATGTTAAAATTAACCTCATTATTATTGTTCCATTGCCAACTTTCTTTCCAGCTTTCCATAATTGCCTCTTTGCTTTTCTGATCTTTGAACAAATTAGGATAACCTTTCAACTTTTAAAAATCCAAATTTATTTAAAACAGTTTTAAAAACTACCAATGTATAAAAAAATATTTTAAAAAAATAACATAACTCATTTAAACACACATACAACAAAAATCATCCAACACCATTTCTCATATTTTTTTAAAAACAAAACCCCCAAAAAAGCCCGTCAACGCCGGGCAACCCTTGCTAGTATTATGATAAGGGAAGCAGACTCCCACTAATAAGTGGTAGTGTGTGACTTCATAATGAGGATATTGTTAAATTGCATCTTTCCTGTATATTTTGAGGTAGAAGATGGAGGCGAATACCTGCCCAGGTGATTTTTACTGTACCATCCTATTGCCTGTTTCTTACCCATGGCTGCTTGAAAAAGACTCCTGAGTCAGTGAAGGCTGCCTCTTTTTAAAACCAGTTCTTTGATTTGAGACCCCCATCCTGAGACTTTCTGCCATCTTGTTTCTTGTTCCAGCTTGCACTATCTTGGGGGGCATAAATCATCATTTGCTGCAATGCCTGTAACCATATCCAGGTGAATGAAGTTTGCATCATCCTACTTATTTGGGAAAGTAGAAGGTGTAATTGCTTGCTTCAGGTGTACTGACATGTAGTGGTGGGCTTCAGCAGGTTCGCACCAGTTCGCCAGAACCGGTAGCAGAAATTCTGGCTCGCCCCGCCCATCCATGTTTTGAAATAAAGTAGTCCTAATTCGGGTGCAATGCAGGGCTTTCCCCCTGGCCACGCCCACCATACCATGCCCACAGAATAGGTAGTAAAAAAAATGAATCACACCACTGGGCAGGCATGACTACATCACCCACCCAATCACATGGCCGCGCCCACAGAGTAGACCATGCTGACAAAGTAGGCCACACCCACAAAGTAGGCCACACCCACCATGTGATAGTAAAAAAAAATTGGAACCCACCACTGCTGACATGGGCTTCTGATAATTGAAGTCCAAGAACACCTGAAGAGTCAAATTTTCTGCCCCCTGGGCTAAGCTGTTTTGATTTTTTTTTAAAAAAACAGAGTTGAAGTTATTGCCTGCTGGCGGGAGAGACGTGTTGCAAAAAGTGGCCTGCTGTGATTCTATCCCCCTGCCAAAGAACCCTGTCTTGAATTTTTTCAGATTTATTCACACATATCTGAAGATGAATATCAGGTAAGAGCAGTCTCTTCTTATGACAAAGTTGTTGCTATGGAACATAAGGCTTCAACGGCTGCTATAGTTAGCTCATGATTAAAGATGAAGGCACATTTTTTAAATAATTTTTATTGATTTTTTAAAAAAACAAATACAAATATAAAACAATACAAATATGAAACTATACATATAAAAATACAAAAATAAACCTACATACAAAATAAACACAGAAAACATCCAAAAAAAAAAGAAAAATACAGCCTGTCCTAATACACTTTTTAAGTATCTTTAGATTTCACAAACATAACTGCTAACATTACTAAATCATATACACTTTTATGAAATTCAATACTCTCTGTGCTGCAAATCTATAACAACAAGAACAACATAATACTTAAATTCACACCCAGTGCTTATTTACAATGCCCTGGAGAACTCAGAGTGACTCATATTTTATATCCAGAAACTTCTTTGTTCGGGTACAGGTCTGTTAGTTTCAACATCCATAAGTGAGTAATCCACAAAAGGTTTCCAAATATTCCAAAATCTATTCTCTCTCATAATGCCCTTTTTTTTCTTTTTTTCCCCATGTTAGTTTATCATTCAATGCTAAATTCCACATTTCTTTATGAAGGCACATTTATGTTGGAGAAATGAGCTTCAGACAGATTTGTAAGTTTGAAAAGCAGGCTTTAAAGAAATCCTGTGCTTAAATTCTGAAGCCCAAGCCCAAAACAAAACTAATTTGCAAACTTTGGGAGGTGATAGAAACTCTTTCTGTGACATTAATACACCATCAGTCTTTATAAATTTTCTTCTCTAATGGCAAGCTATCTGTAACACCTGTTTCTGCACTCAGACACATAGAAAAAATAATAATATTCTGACTGTTGGTGACCCTTTCCAGGGTTTTCTATTTATTTATTTATTTATTTATTTATTTATTTATTTATTTATTTATTTATTTATTTATGTAAATTTTTATGCCGCCCAATCAGGCGAACCCGACTCAGAGCTGCGTACAACAGTTAAAAACATATAAAAACAGATTTTAAAATCTCCAATCGCCCACCCACCTACCCACCCTACTACCCCCACACCAATTAAAAGAATAAAAGGGAATAAAAGGAATTGGCGGGATACAACAACACAGAGGGAGGGACATTAACTGAGCACTAAATGGAGATGAACCAACAGGCTGGGGCTGTATTCCCATTAAGGCCCCACACCTGCCCTGCCAGCCAGGTTTTCAGACTTTTCCTGAAGGGCAGCAATTCTGTCTGTAACCTCAATTCTGTTGGAAGGAGGTTCCAGAGGGTTGGTGCGGACAAGGAGAAGGCCCTTCTCCTCATGCCAGAGAGGCGAGCCCCTCTAGCTGAAGGCACAACTAGGGAGCCCCTCTGGTCCGCTCTGGTTGGACAGGCAGACACTCTCGGGATGATGCGGTCTCTCAGGTATCCTGGCTCACTGCCATATAGGGCTTTAAAGGTCAAAACCAGCACTTTGAATTGCACCCGGAGGCAAACTGGTAGCCAGTGCAGCTACTGGAGTAGTGGGGAGGCGCGGGCATATTGTCCACAACCCATCACCACCAGTGCAGCTGCATTCTGAACCAGCTGTAGCTTCCGAATGGTCGTCAAGGGCAGCCCCATGTAGAGTGCATTACAGTAATCTAGTCTGGAGGTGATAGATAATCCCTTCGTCTGGAGGTGCTCTGGGATTGTGCAGGATGCTCAAGGCTATGCAGATTAGCTCTTTCTCCAGGAGCCAACCTGGGAAGAATTCAACTCCCTATCTCTGGCTCCACAGACAGATGCTTAAAGCACTGAGAAAGCTATGACTGTGCCTCACCTCTGCTACGGTAGCTGCATTGATTGCCAGTGTGCCTCCAGGTGCAATTCAAGCTGCTGGTAATTACTTTTAAAGACCTACATGGTAGTGGGCCAGGATACTTGAGAGACCACATCACTCCAAGGACATCTGCCCATCCCACTAGAGCAGACTGGAGGGGCTCTTTAAAAATATCAAATGAAAATATCAAATCACTAGAAGAAGAGCCTTTTCGGTATCCTCTTCATCCCTATGGAACCTCCTGCCAGTTGAACTGCGTCTCCAGACAGAGCTGGTGCTCTTCAGAAAAGAGCTGAAAACCTGGTTGGTAGGGCAGGTGTGGGGAGATGAAGAGGTAGCAACACCCCCCCACCCCCCCCGCTCGTTTAGAGCAGGATCACCCATGCTTTTAAAAAATTTTAACTAGATTTTTAATTGGTGCGGGTAGGAGGTAGTTTTTCAGCGTTTTTAGGAATTTTAAGGGTTTCTATAGTTTAAACGTTGGGGATTTTATGTACGCCGCCCAGAGTTGCATGTCGATTGGGGTGGCTATACAAATTGAATAAATAAATAAATAAATAAATAAAGTGCTGTACTATGAAGAAACATTACCAATTATAATAGAAAAGAATAAAGCTAGTAACAAGATAGCCTGCAAATCAAACACACCCCTCTCTAATCTACAATACTAGTTTTTGTGTTTAAATTAGTTGTTTTTTCTTGGTGATATAATTAACTGTTGGTCCAAATCCCAACCCTGGACAATACCTGCTGGTGCAGTTTGAAAACTGGAATAAGTTCCAGAGTAGTCCTTGTTGAGCAAACCCTCTTGATAAGGCACACTAGGTGACATTGAGCTTCTCCATAATATTTATGGAAAAGGTCAATGGATGGGTCATTTCAGCAGGCGGTTCCTTTCTTCTCATTTAAATCTGAAGTATTTTGAAATCTGTTATTTCCTTGAGAGATCTGTTGGACCTAATTGTAGCTGATTTTTCTTGCTTTTCAACACCAGCTGATTACATAATGAATTCAAGATCTCATTTTGAGAATTTATCTCTCATCAAATCTATGCTCCCACTTTCTCATTTTGAATAGAGAACAAGATTCGGTTTACGTTTCATCTAAGTTCACACTATTATTGTCACCATAAATGTTGACAGATGCAATATTATATAACCTTATATTGATCACTACATTGAATTAGAATGCTCTTCAAGACTGTGCCTGGGATATAGCACATTTTCTCTCATGAAATGTAGTCAAATGCTTTACAACAAAACTCCTTCATATTCCCCAGTTTTGGTTTTAACTCATACAATATCCCAAATTGCAATTTCCCTTTTTGTTCTTTATTACAGTTGATTCTGTAAACATGGAACTGTTATTATTGCTACACCCCAAATATTTCACCTAAGGGAGCATCTAGGTAAAGGTCGCCCTTGCTTAAAAGCCAGTTGTTTCCAACTCTAGGGTTCAGTGCTCATCTCTGTTTATAGCCGAAGAACCAGCACTGTCTGTGTCTGCAGTCGTTTCCATGGACATGTTGCAGGCATGACTAGACACCGGAGTACATAGAAAGCTGTTTGTTTACCTTCCCACTGAAGTGGTACCTATTTATCTACTTGCAATTTCTTGCTTTCAAACTACTAGGTTGGCAGGAGCTTACTTCGCCTTGCAGCACTCGGGTCTTGAACTGCTAACTTGCTGACCTTCCAGTCATCAAGTTCAGCATCTTAACCACTTCTGCCACTGGTGCAGTCATACACTTAGCCATTTCTGCAATAGTGTCTTTTTCAGTTTCTGTCTCCTACTCTGTTGGTTTTGGCATGTGTGCCTCTATTTACTGCAATTCAATTTCTTGGGCTTTAAAAAATCTACCCACTTTCTAATATATTCACCTCTTTTATCAACATACAATTTGAGTGACTTCTGTTTACATTTATTACTGCTTAAACTTCATAGTCCTTTAATTTTTTCAAGGGCTCATCTACATGGTGATTCTATACCAGGTTGTTCCTGGTTTTTGTTTGTTTTTTGAGCGACTGTATGGGCAATTGAAGGTTGCCATTCTGGAACAGAAAAATTACAAGACAAGGATCCAGAATGATGGGTCTGAAGGTCAAGATCCTGTATGTAGTTTCTTCTTATTTCATAGATGCTACTAGGTTGATGAAAGCCAGTCATATCCAACTCTAGGGTTCAGTGCTCATCTCCATTTATAACAAAATCAATCTGGCCGGACAGTAGTAAACACGAGAAATGAGGGGAAACCGTCCAAGGCAATTACTATAATGTTAGTAGCTGATAAATCAATGTCTTATATATTTAAATAAAATACTGGTACCAATCTCAAGGTGTAAAATGTATATTCCAAAAACAATAATTCAAGAATTATTCAACATCATAATGTTCAAAACAATTAACATGATAAACTCAATGGTGAGATACAGGCTCTCATGAAGCATAGTGAGAATGCTAATCTCTTAGAGTCTATAATATGCTGGCTTGATGCTATCAGATATATTCTTTCATATTCAAATTAGTCCATGTGTATCAATATTTCAAAATAGTCCATGTATATAAACAATCAAGGATCCAAGCTGTCCCGGTTGCTTTCAACTTTTCAATTCAGACTAATCTTCTTCAGGATCACTACAATAAAGATATACATGAAATAGACATTTCACCAGTCACATAACATAGCGGATGTAACACAAAACATTGTAAATAATGACATAAATTGCATCAGATACCTTAGAAGTTTACACCTTGAGACTGGTACCAGTACTTTATTTGAATATATAAGACACTAGCAAGGGTTGCCCGGTGTTGCCGGGCTTTTTTGGGGGTTTTGTTTTTAAAAAAATATGAGAAATGGTGTTGGATGATTTTTGTTGTATGTGTGTTTAAATGAGTTATGTTATTTTTTTAAAATATTTTTTTATACATTGGTAGTTTTTTAAACTGTTTTAAATAAATTTGGATTTTTAAAAGTTGAAAGGTTGATATATATTTTTCCCCAATAATTGCATTTTTAAAAAATATATATATATTTTTTTGGTGATAGGTGTACTTTGGATAAGATTTTTTTAAAAATGTGTAAGTGTAATTCGAATTCATTGAGTGTCATTTTTCCTGTGGCCACTTGGTGGTGCTGTTGCGTAATGTTTGTCCTCTCCTGTGTTTTCTTCCTGTTCTTTTGCCATTTCAATTTTGTTTCTCGTTGAGGCTTGACCTTTCTTGGTAAGTTGTGATTTCCGATATGTAATGGGTGGTTTTGGTGTGATTTGTGGGGGGTGGGGGGTTGTGTTTTTCCTTGGTTTTTTTTGTGTGTTTGTTGGAGATTTTCTGTGTAAATTTTATGTGTTTGGTGTGGTTATTTCTGTGGGCCGGCCTCGGTGGCTGGGTGGCCCATTGAAATAGCATGTGTTGGGTTTTTTTCGCAAGGCAGACTCGTTGGAATATGTACGCTGCCGGCCCGTGTTGGGGAGGGGGGCCTGGTCATTGGGGGTTAGGAAGGGTGGGTTAGGTGGTGGGGAGGGGGGCATGGTCGTTGGGGGTTAGGAAGGGTGGGCTAGGTGGTAGGGAGGGGGGCTGTATTGTTTTATGGTGCTTTGTTTGTGTGGAGTTGTGAAAGTAGATCGGGGTTTCCCCTTTAATATCAGTGGGTGGGGGCTTCGACCCCCCTCTCCGCTGGCTTTTCTAGGGTTGGGAGGTTTGTGGGGAGAAAAGGGGAATGTTTCCCAAACTCTTCTGGACTCTGGACACCAGGGAGAGGTGATCGATTCCCACCCCCCTCCTTAAAACAACTCCGTTTTTAAAGAGTAGAAAAGACGGAGTTTTTTTAAGGAGGGGGGTGGGAATCGATCCCCTCTCCCTGGTGTCTAGAGTCCAGAAGGGTTTGGGAAACATTCCCCTTTTCTCCCCACAAACCTCCCAACCCTAGAAAAGCCAGCGGAGAGGGGGGTCGAAGCCCCCACCCACTGATATTAAAGGGGAAACTCCAGGCGCCGTGGGTGTGGGAAAGAAAGCCGGCTGGTGTGTGTTTGGCTGTGACGCGGTGAGTTGTTTTTCTTTTTAATTTTTCGGGCGCCATTTTCCTCAGCGTTCTGCGTGCTCATGGCGCGCAGGATGCTGGGGATTGTAGTAATGGGTTGGTGCTTTCTGTGTGTGCTGCGTTTTTTTAAAATGGTTTTGTTTTGATTGGCTGCGGCGCGATTCCGAACGCTGCCCCGTGCGAGAGCCTCTCAGCCTGATTGGCTCTGGCGCGGCGCAGCGCAAGGAATGTTGGGAAGTGAAGTTCTTTCCCTTTCTTGCCGTTTGTGGGGCTGAGGCCCCCGTGCCGGATTTTTAAATCCTTCGTTGACCTGCGTAGGGAATTCGGCCGTGCACACAAAGGGTGGGTGTGGGTCAGTAGGGCGACACATAGCAGCCTATAGCCAGTTCCAACGGTTAATGCTTGGTTTTATAGGTTAAGATTTGCTGAGACTCCTATCTTGCTTGAATTTTGTAAATCCTTCTAGAAAACCATGGGGTAGATCAAGAGTATATTTTTAAATTAATTTTATGGGTAAACATTATAATATCAATATATTTCAAGGCTCTGTCCATTGGTTGCATAGCTGATTATAGTATGTATTTTTGCTAAAATACTTAACATGAAGCCCATGCTTTTCTGTCATAAAATGGCACAGATTGTTTTTCCCACCAGAAGTTGAAGAAAGAATAACTCCAAATCAATTCTGCTTCTTTATTTTAGGTTTGGAGATCTGGCGAAGTTTCCTGTTTTCCTGATAAACAGTTTTATTAGACTTTGAAAAGTTTGTCTGAGGAAAAATTGATCCAAAACAGCTTGTATTTCCAGATGGTATAACAGATGTTCAGATATCTGAACAGTCTCAAATTTGGGGATAGGTATGATCCAAATGTAAGTGAAAGCACACTATTTTCTTCTGATACTTTTATAAATACATAGCCTCGAGATGGCAATACTTTTAATAAACCGTGAAAGGAGTAACTCGTTTCATTCTGCCTTGGCAGGCATGTCTGATTCTACAGATTCTGTGTTAACATCAAATGTCAGGTTTTAGGATGTTTTCCAGAAATATCATCACTGCTTGATCAACATGCTAAAGTAAATGCTTTGGTTGTACAAAAGGGCACTGAATTATTTGTGTGGCTATTCCATGGTGGATGCTCATTAGAGTTAAACTGGCCCAAATTATTTTGTGACTACACAGCCTGGTATAATCTATATCAACTTGAATTTACAGGTAAGTAGATCTTTATTCACCAAGTCTATGTAGACTTGTTGTTTTCATATGTATCATCAGATCTGAATTGATTTATAGCAATCCTAATAGGGCTTTCAAGAAAATCAAGATATCTAAGGGTTAGTTTTAGCAATCCTACACATACTTCAACCACCAAATGAGTTTTTATAGCTGAACAGTGATTCGACCCAAGATTTCCTGAGTCCTAATTTGCCACTCTGTCCATTGCACCGAACTGGGAATCCCTTGTTTAGGCTTGGCAGGAGGAGTTAAATACAATAATAAGGATTTTAATTACTGAAAGAATAAAAAGAAAAGAGAAATAAGATAACACCTTCGTATAGAGATGGAAAGGGATAGTTCTCCTTGGCATTGACATAAAATATGTAGTGAGGAAAACAAAAGAGTAATAGAGTATAGAACCAGGAATTTGGATTTTTTTCCTAAACAGGCAGAAATACTAACTTCACCATTACCAACAACCTCTCTCTTTTTCTCTTCCCTTCAAAAAGTTCTGGAGCCGGCAGATGTGAACACTTCATGAGTCTTGGAGTCAAAGCAGACCTAATAGAAAACCCACTAGTAGAAGTGAGGATTCCTGAAGAGGTGAAAATTCATGTTTTTGTGTTATAGTTCTCTGCTCTGCAAGGTGCAAATTAGCTTTCTTTTTGTTTGGTGATTATTGGTGAGGCAGGGGGAAGCGAAGCACAGACTTTATTTGCAAGTTGATGGTGCAGACATAGTAGCTTTGAACTATTGCCTTCTGGGACAGAATTCTTAAAAACATGTTCTAATTGTGGAACTACCTATCAGAAGCTTTGTGCTCGGTTTGCTTATTAGGTTTCATGGTCATGGAGTGATCTTAAAGAGAGCATTTCATATGCATAAGTTCATTCATTCAGATCTGTGGGGTGGATTGTAAAGACAGTTGGAATTTGTTATGATCTCCTTGCAGAACCCCTGTAGTGGTTCTAGCATAGTAAAAATATCGATATTATTGTATTTCAAGAAAAATACAGTAACAAAATAAAACCAAACACCGATTGTTTTGAAAATGAGCTAGGAAAAGATGTTTATTATATATGAGGATTATTTCTGGGCCTTGAAGATGGTCCAGAAATTTCAGTTACTATCACATGCAGCTGCCATGGTACCGGCTAGGATCAGTTATGAGACATATATCTTACACAAAATTAATTAGCCTTTAAAGGATACATAAAATGTGTTTCAAGATGATGAGGCTGTCCAACAAATCCCTATAAAGTATGAACCCCAGGTGCCTGAAGAACTGCCATTGTCACATCATCTTGAAATAATCTATTCTTATTCTCCTTAAGATGTCTGTATCAATTACGGTGAGATGGGCGACTTGCCTGATAAGATAGAGTAGAGGCCAAGAAAATATATTTTCTTTTCCCTTTCTTTCAGCCTTTGCTTGCTATATCTGGACTTTCTGTCTAACAAGGTTCATCTGGCAGCTACATGGATTGGTTATGCATGCTTGACCAGTTTTCAAAAATATCGTTGCCTTTTAGTTTTGATTTTTAAAAATAAAATTTTGAGTTTTGTTTCTCTCTCTCTCTCTCTCTCTCTCTCTCTCTCTCTCACACACACACACACACACACACACACACACACTCCTGAATTTAACAAAAAAGGAAAGTTGTGCACATTGGCTAAGAGATTCTTTTCATCTCTACCCTCCCTCAAACATTTATTCCCTTACCTGCTAAAACAGAGGGTGAGTAATGTGGTGCACTTCATCAACACAACCATTCCTAGAGTAAGTAACCATTCCTATCGTATCTACATTGTGTGGAGTATATAAAATCCACAAGAAGATTGGCTTCTGCCCCACTCTTCACTAAAGTCTATAGGTTCTTCTCTAAGAAGGAATAAAAATCTGAGACAACTGATTAACACATAAGACAGGTCCCATTCTGCACCCATTCATTTTACATGCAAAAAAGTAGTTTTTCATTTGATACTTTAAACATTGTTGATGAAAGCCAGCAACACACTTTAGAGCAGGGGTGCCCAAATTACGGCCCGGGTGCTGGATCCAGCCCCCAACACCAATTCATCTGGCCCGTACCGCCCGCGTCGCTCCCAGAATCAGAAGTAAAACACGCCCGTATGGTGTGAACCATGTAACCGGCCACGGCCCAAAAAGTTTGGGCACTCCTGCTTTAGAGGAAAATGTGAGCACTATGCCTGCTCAGCCACAGAGAGGCACTGTTGTTCCAACTGAAATCAAAATTGTGCTTCAGTCTAGTTTTTTTAATTTCAAACTAACTGCCTGTTTATATTTGTGGCTTCAGCAACAATAGCATCCATAGAATCTAGGCCTTAGGATATGAATATCGGCTTAGATCAGGGGTGCCCAAACTTTTCAGCCCATAGGCTGGTCACGTGGTTCCTCCCACCAGAAGTGGAAGTAAAACACAAACTTCAAAGGAGTGGCCATTTTGTTTCTCGAATGCCCTTGGAGAGGTGGGGGACCACATAAAATGGCACCACAGGCCAGATCCAGCCCACGGGCCTTAGGTTGGAAACCCCTGCTGTGTAATGTTAACTGATGCACATACAGCAGTTGGACAGGGCTTTCTTTCACAGACCGTACCTAACAGGGTCCAGGGTGTAGGCAGGTGGCACAGAACAACCAGGTGACAGGTAAAAAAGTAACTGTACCTCACTCCAAAACAAAATCAAGCCTGTTCTAGATCATGCTAGAGCAGGGGGGGCACCCAAACTATGGCGCATGGGCCCAGTTAGGCCCCTGCACATCATTAATGTGGCCCACGGTGAGCACCCGGGCTCACTGTGGACCGCCCCCATTTACCCCCATTGCCTGACATCAGCAATGGTGATCATGCTTTGGCTGGGCTGCTCCGAACAGCCTCTGCAGCGGTCCCATCCATACCTGTTAAGTATCCTGGATTGGCCGGGAATTCCCGTATTTCTGCGCCGCTTCTTCCACTTTCCGGCCGCCATCCCGGAATTTGACCGGTGGGGAAAGTAGTTACTGCACATGCGCATATGCACAGAACCCTTCTGCGCATGCACAAACATTCTGAGCAGGTTACATATTTTCCGGAGCTGCGCTTGACGGGGATGGTCCCATCCCCTCTGAAACCTTTGCCAAAGCCGATCACTGCATTGGGGAAATGTTTGGAGCCTCCTCCGTGTCAAAATCTGAGGCACTAGGAGAGCGCTCGGGATGACATCACCACAGTGTGCCAGGCTTACCCTTCCAGCGCCGCGGATTTTGAAACAGAGGATGCTCCGAAGATTTCCCCAATGCGGCGATCGGCTTTGGCAAAGGCTGCAAAGGAGATGGGACTGCCCCAGAGGCTGCTCGGAGCAGCTCGGACAAAGTGTGATCGCTGCCACCACCGCTGCTGACATCAAAACTGTCAGTAGCTGGAGCAGCCCGCCTCCGACCCCTGCAGCTGTGTGTTGGGGGCGGGGCCGGCCAACCAAAAAAAAAAAAGTTTGGGCACCACTGTGCTAGAGGAAGACCCAAGGGAGGAAACGTGCAAAATCAAACCCTGTCACTGCAATCAGTGGCTTGGCCTATACATGTCTAAGTGGGTTCAGAGATCCTGCCGCTCTTTTTTATGTTATTGGACTAAAAAGCCCATTACCCCTTAGCACTGGGAGATGGAGGAGAGGAGAAAAATGAGTAGAATGACTGGCTGGAGCACTGATCAGTAGACATCTTTGGTTAAGAAGAAAGAAACAAGAAAATATTTTAATTTTGTTTTACGTTCCAAGTCTCAATATTAATTTATCATTTAAAAACATTGCCATAATGAGCAGCAGAATAGTACTGTTATGAACAGAAGTGCTGTCCAATTTTGGAACTAATTAAACACAAAATCTGTCTGTCAAAAGGTCACTTGCTTGAAAGTTACTCATGTCCAACTCTACATTTACAGTTAAAAGAGCCAGCGCGGTCTCATCTGTAGACATTTCTGTTGTCATCTGTGAGGCATTAGAGGCAGGAGTTCACAGAACACTTATCTTTCCCACCAAAGTGGTACCTATTTATCTACTTGCAAATTCTTTTTTTTTCAAACTGCTAGGTTAGCAGTTGGGACAGACAACCAGCGCTCACGCCATCATGCAGTGCATGGGTCTCAAACTGTTGACCTTCCAGTCATCAAGCATAGCATCTTAACCACTAAGCCATCACAGCCCTATATGTTAAAAGGAGTCCCCCTCAATTAAGCACAAGTCACACAAAATCCATGTTTAAGTAGTGATGATTGCAGACACTATTTTAGTTTATTTGGGGGGGGGGGAAATGTACACAAATGGTACTTGCATCAAAAGGTACCGAGAAAATGCAGTTTAAATAAAATAGATTAAAATTAAGAACCTTACAATGTAACTAGACTACATTTGAAATTTCAGACACAGGCAAATGTTCCTTAAATGTTTACAGAGACTGTGGCCATGCCTAAATCAACACACTGAACCTCATTATAAAAACAGAGATAGGGGGAAGGTGAATAACTTATAATTGAATGAATGTCTCTCAAAAGAGTGGCAGAAAAGGAATAATCCAGGAGAGGAGAAATAATTGCTCAGTAGTGACTGGATCCATCAGTCCCCTTTTGAAGACTTTATTGCATGTTGTGCAAGCATGAAATCTCTGGGAGTTTCCCTATTATTCAAAGGCAGCATTTGCTAACTGCTGGGAAATGATGCCCCTTCGGAAACAGTGATCCTACTAGAAATGATGCCCCGTGCAACTTTACAGAGATAATGTCCAGTAGTTTCCTGCCCTTTCATATGAAAAATATTTAAATCAATCTAAGTATCCTTGGTGTGTGCCTGTGCCTTCACACACCGAAGTATGAATCTATCATGAAACCCATGATATACAGCTAGGTTTGATGGGACTGAATGTTTGCCTCTTTTTTTCTCTTGACGTGCAAGAAGCAAAATGCCGTTCAGCTCACAGTGGCTTGTTGTTGTTTCTTACACGAACGCTAAGAAGCTGTAAATTTTGCAGTAGAAACGCAACAACAATTACCTTCACTTAAAGTCACATGCAATACATCCAATCCATGCTTGATTGGGCTGTTTAGTGCTGATCATTCTCTCTGAAAGCTAGCTGTTTATTAGGGACATGAAAGGAGCCTCATTTGGGCATCCCCTAAAAATCCTTTCAACCCAGGGTAATCTCTGACACGAAAACACATTGGACCAGTGATGGTGAACCTTTTAGAGACCAGGTATCCAAACTGCAACCCAAAACCCACTTATTTATTGCAAAGTGCCAACACAGCAATAGGGGAGGAAGGAAACGCTCCCATTGGGCTGCTGGGCAGTGGGGTGGGGCAAACTCTGTGCTGGGGTGACTGCATGGGTGCCCACAGAAAGGGCTCCAAGTGCCACCTCAGGCACACATGCCATAGGTTCGCCACCACTGCATTAGACCATAAACAAACTGAACAAAGGCATCACCTTCATTTGTATTAATGCCCAAATGGCCTTTTCCCAAAAAATAAAAAAATAAGAACCATGAAAAATACCATCAATGGCAGCCCAGAGCACCACTTGTAGGACGTGAACTCATGATTCAGCTAAGTTGGACTAAAAACTGAAGAAAACATATGCTTACTCCTACCAGGTAACCCTATTAATTTGGCTTTAATTGACTTCTCCTGCCTGGTGGATACATCAAAATTTTTGATCCCAGTCTCTGGTGGAGGCTGCCATGTTTCTGTACTGTCTTTTTTCAGCCCCCACCCCAGCCAAACAGAAACCTTGCATTTCAAAAGCAAGCAAGATAAGGGAGTGGGAGGTAGATGCAGCTCTTTGTTTGAAAAGCGGGTGGAAAAACTCCAGCCAAATGCTACCTGGGGTGAAGCTTGAACGCGTCCCAACCAGGCTGTTTGCAGCCAATGTTTGAACTTACCTTAAGAAGTGTACTTGGCACAGAGACCTGCCTTGAATTTTTGGGAGTCTTGTACATATTTTTTTCTGAACTATCCACACAATCTGGTGCTCATCCTGAGGAAGATGAATTGTCATCCAGACAGTTATTTATTTGATTATTTTTAGTAGTCTAATAAATTGTGTCTGGCCAGGTTATCCTGCTACGGTAATAGAGTACACCATACTTCCAGTGACTCAACATGGAGTGTCAGACAGTGTTTAACTAACCTGACAACCCTGAGGACTAACGGCCTTGGGTGCCCAAGTCCACAGGGAAAGGTGATGGGCCCCAAGTGGATTAAATCCTACTTGAATCTATCTTGATGGAGGGTAGCAGCTTCATCGGCCTGGGGCCGATGAGGACTTTGCGTGCCAAGAGTTCAGGACCAGAAAGTCACTCGTGGAACTGAATCAGGGGTACGGGGGGTCATGCTGCGATGCAGAAGGCAGATGAAAGGCCACTACATTATATTCTCACAGGACAGTCTTCATGGCTGATCACCATGATGATAGCCAATATTTGGATATGGATATGGCAGAAGAAGAAGAAAGGTAACACTTGCTCTTTCATTGACATAAATACTGCAAATTACACCAATGGCTTCAACAAAATACACATCCAAAGGCCAGATAATAGATGCAATCTGAGCCCTGTATATTAATATACAGTAAGTGTTTTTGGACTTCCATGTGTGCTTTAGCATTGCCCTATTTTTGTTTTATCAGTCCACTACAGTGTGGAGGTTTCTTCTGCGGTTCTCTTGAGTCAGAAGAACAATGTTTTATGCAAGATGGAGAAGCTAGTTTTAAAAGGGTGGAGATATTGGAAGCCATACCATGTATACTAAGCATTATCACATCCTGGATCTTGCAGCCAGTTAAAACTCTTGTTTATAAATACCACACAAGAAGTACCTCTTGCACAAGAGCAAGCGAGGGAAATACAAGTTGCACAAAAGGCTTCTTGGCCAAGTGTTAAAATTTTATGTGCTATGAGGAAATTGCAAATTCAGCTGAGATCTGCAAAGCCCAAGTCAAGCCCACAAATTAGCTACTGAATATTTGAACAAGAATTCTGTACAAAAAGTATACTGGTTCAAGATACATAATGTTAAAGGTAAATATCACCGTTGCTCAAAAGCCAGTCATATCCAACTCTAGGGTTCAGTGCTCATCTGTTTTATAGCCAAAGAGCCAACACTGTCTGCTTCTGCAGACGTTTCCGTGGTCATGTGACAGGCATGAATAGACACTGGAGCACATGGAATGCTGTTTACCTTCCCAGTGAAGTGGTCCCTATTTATCTACTTGCAATGTCTTGCTTTCGAACTGCTAGGTTGGCAGGAGCTGGGACAAAGACAGAAGCTCATTCCGTCCTGCAGTATTTGGGTATTGAACTGCTGACCTACCACCTTCCAGTCAGCATCTTAGACACTTGAGCCACTGCAGTCCTTGCAAGGGCAATGAAATCACATCTCATCCCTTTATTCTTTGGTACACTCCGTTCAATCATCACTATCCAAGAGTTAATTCATAATAAATTAGTCAGTGCTTGAGTGGTGGTCACATTATGCTAAATTGACTATGTTTTGTGAAGTTATTCTTCTACCCTAAAATGAGGCAGTTGAATACACTGATTAATTTGTGGCAACTTTGGCTGTGAAACTGTGTAAAGTTCTGATGGCTCACATGTTTGTATTTCACATGTAAATATAATTTTCTTTCATTAATTCTGTGCTTCTTTATTCAAAGCTAAGGGGCCATTCAACAATTATGTGATCCATTTTTTGGGGAAAATTGACCCCCTCCCCCCTCTATGTAATCCAACCGTAATTTTAGCTTTGACCCCCTCCCTCCTTTAAAATCACGTAATTCAGAGCTTTCGTATCGAAACACTAATTTTTAGAGATTTTCACTATTGTTGCCTAATGCACAACAGCTCCAAATGGATTATGTAATCTTTGACCTGACCACCACCCCCCACGTAATTTTTTCATTATTCAGATGGCAGACCCCCTCCCTCCTTCAAGGATCACATAATTGTTAAATGGCCCCTAAGTACTTAACCATTTCTAAACCAACACAGTGTTTTTACAGTCCACTTTTGGGAAGCCTCCTACTGTATCTATAGAAGAGATACTGCAAGACTAGGAAGCCAATAGTCTCTTCCCTGCTGACAAAGCTGATGTTATGCTGGTCTTGGACCGTAATAAAGATTGATTGATTGGCAAGGCTGATGGAAACTGGATTTTAACCACAACTGGAGAGACCCAAAGACCCATCACTGACAGCTTTAGTTCCATTAGCATTCTTCAATACTTTTTAAAAAACATTTATATCTGTTATCTTTGTACTATTATCCCCCACTAGATGAGAGCCTTGTCAGAGCGTGGGGGCTTGAGTGGTCTAACTAGGCAGTGTTGCCAACTTCTTGTCAATAATCTTAGGCCGAGACTAAAACTCACCAAAGTGTCCTCTGTCTGATCCCTTGGAAAAGGAGGGCACACATCATGGTCCACCTAGCCAGTAGATGACGTGATATCCAAATGGCTAAAAAACCCGCATGCAAATGGACTTGATTTCTCAAATCCATTTGCATATGTGGAATGTCATCGCAGAGATATCTACCAATGTGCAGACTCCTTGCTGAATAACGACTCCAAGGTATCTTTGTACTAGACATTGATAAACTTTATGTCAATACATTGTTTTCATGGCAACATTTTAATGCTGGAGCACCCCATTTCTTTGCCTTAGATCTGTGGTACCATCCCAACATTTTAAAAACACCCCTGAGGATAACTACTTTAAAAGCACAACACTCTTTCAATGTAAAAAGTAAGAGGGGAAAATAAAAAGAATGTGTCCTCGGGTCACACATAAATAGCACAATTATTTTTGCTGCTTAATTGGGCAGATCTAGAACACAGTAACTGTCATAATCATTGTATACATAGGAGGAAATAAAACCATATGAATAATAGCAGTTACCACCTTTTTACATACCTCCAGCTAGGAAAGCTATTTACATGCTCTGCCATTCTCTCTCCTCAAACAAACCAACATGCACACATGCATGCACGCGCAATTCTGCAGCATCAGTACAATCTTCAAATCTACATGACCATCTATCTCATCAAGCAGAAGAATCAACAAACAATGTCATCATCTCTTTTCTGTTTACAACCTCCAATCTCCTGCTTCTTAAAAGAAATCCTAGGTCCTCTCACAATAAAATACTGAAAATGCATCTTTACTGTCCTCTTCCTAGTGAACATGTGTCTGAACAGCCCATGGTCTGAAAGTTCATTGTAAACTATGAAGAGAAGTGCATCTCAAGTTTTTTCAAAGGCCACAGAAAAACAGGCTTCAAAAAGTATTCCTTCAAATTCAAAAACACAGATTCAAATGCTGAGAGTTGGTGTCTGAACTTGAAAAGTTATGCATTTGGCTAAGAGGTCATTCCATGGAATTCTCTTGCTCAATGCTTTCACGCAAAGACCTGCTGGTTGTGTTTCCATTACTGCTCACATTTACATCCCCGTTGCTCTGGAGTTCCCCTGGCATGTGGTGTCCAATGGTATAGTTGTCACTGTCAGTCACTAGCGTGAAAGATGATTCCTCTGTGTCAGGCACTTTAGATGCTTTTCTGAATGGTGGAGGGGAAGGTGGTGTTGTGCTCATGGGACCAGAAAAAGGCCGGTACACACCTACATCAGCAGTTTCTGGTATTGTAGAGCTATCCAACAGGTGTCCATAAACCATGGCCTCGTCAATGACTGCATAAACATGAGACTCATTGGTCTTTCGATTTTTCTTGAATAAGCCCTGTCGCCCAGGCAGTTGGGTATTGACATTGGTATTGTATACTCCTACCATCGGAGTTGGCTTTTCCTTTTTCCTGCTGGCAAAAAATAATAATGAAGTAAAGCAACAACAAAAAAATAAATAAAGCATGCTCTTTTTGCATTTCAACACACACATTCTCTCCCTCACACTTTTCCTTTGAAGACTGTGATTCTTCAAAGCCTGAAATGCGATAGAGAATGGATCACAACAAGTCTGTATGGATGTTTATACCAGACTATGAATAGGTCTAGATCAGTGGTTCCCAGCCTTTGGTTTTTGGACTTCAATTCCCAGAAGCCTAAGTCAATCCCCCAAAGCACTGATCAGCCAATGTACTGACTTAGGCGTCTGGGAATTGTAGTTCCCCTGTGTGGTGTGCAGCCCACAATGGGAACTATTGGTCTAGATCATCTAGATCAGGGGTCAGCAAACTTGGCTCTCCAAGTGTTCTTGGATTTCAATTACCAGAAGCCCAAGTCAGTATACCTGCTGATAAGAGCTTGTGGGAATTTAAGTCCAAGAACATCTGGAGAGCCAAGTTTTCTTACCCCTGATTTAGATGTCTACAAGAATGAAAACAGAACATTGGGAATTAGAGCTTTTAAATTTTATGAGGCAATGTGCATGGAATAAAACAGGAAAAGGCAGCATTTGATTTTATTCCATATGGCTTGGGCCAATATAAAGATGTTCCCAAGTCAAAAACTGTTGCCTCATAAAATCTTAAAGCACACAGAGAAAAATCAGATAAAATCAAATAACCATCAGGGTGCATGTCTTCTGTAAACACTGGTGATAGCCAATGCACTGTTTCCATCTTTGTAGTCATCTAGACAATTTAGACCTATTTATTATCTGGTATAGACACTTCTCAGGCACTGAAATGTCTGATTGTGATATGTTCGCAGTAGACTTATCATTTCAGTCTACCAAAGACTAAAGTAGGTACAAGATAAAAGTATTTCCTTTCAATTTTATCTGGCCTCTCATAATACTATATGTTATTTGCCAGGGACTCAAAAAGCCCACTGGTTTTGCAGCCCCAGAAAAAGAGGCTTGAAAACCAAAGGGTAAAATTAAGCCTAATGCACATGACTAACAGGTTGAGCCTTCTCTGGCATGACTGGGTCACAAGTTGAACTGACAAGACAGAGTAAGACAGCAGCAGGCATGAAATACTCAATTCAGGCAAAAGAGGGAATCGAAGCAGAACAAACATTTTTCCTGTCTAAACTGCAACAGGCTGAACTCTGCCAGTCCCCATCTGGGAAAGAATCCCATAACTCTGACGGCAATATGGAAAAGCCCTTATCTTGCATGGCCATCAGTCTAAGCTCTCTCAGCTAATTCAGTGAACTTCCCAACTTATCCATATGTAAACAGCCACTGCTTGAGAATAGTCTGTACATCAGATAGTACAGCAATTTAAGCATTTCCTCTGGTGCAACTTTGTCTAATCCAGTCAACATAAACACGAAGAGGCTGAGATATTCAGATCTCAAAACCAGAGTGATTCAGGCATCTAAAATTATGCTCATCCTTTTTGGAAGCATAGCTGCCTGCAGTCACAAAGTACACAGTCACAACTGCTTCATCATAACGTGACTTTTGTATGATGGAGAGAATTGAGAAACTTGGGTTTGTCCACCAATCCTCACTGCGTGTTGAGACAGTGATACATAGACCTAACTCTGTTGCTTTAGTGGGACATCTGAGAAACCAATAAAGGAGAAGAGAAACTTGCACGAACAGAGGTCATCAGGTCTGCGTGTGGTGAGACAGTGGTGGAAAGCACTTCGATTAGAGGGCAACCCTTACTGAATTGTAATTGTAGCAATTTATTCCTTCCAATAAGTGTTTTTTTTTTAAAAAAAGAAGAAAACAAGTCATAATATGCAGACATTATAAAAACAGGGAAGTCCTAACATTTTAGGCAATGTATCCATACTTGTGAGTACAAATAAAAAAAAATCTGATAAAGAACTTGGCTTCAGAGAAGTATCAGGCACAAAGAGAACAATCAGAGAAAATGAAATAACCATCAGGGTGAACATTTTCTATAAAAATTGGTATTAGCCTACCAGCATCATCCCACTTACAAGCACCATGTGAGTTATTTGTTTGCCTGCAATCTAGTCTCCAAACACACAATTCAATTCAATTCAATTAAGCAACCAGGCTCAAATCTTTTAAAGAGGAGGTAATGCCTGGCATGTGGGCAACCACCGCCCATTTCACAACAAATTCATGTAAGGGTGCAAAATGCAAAGGCATCATCTAAAGCAGTGGTTCACAACCATTTTTGGCCATGCCCTACTCAAGCATCTCAAAAATCCTGATGACACCCCACCACCACCCCTGCCGGTGCTACATAATTCTTATTATTCCAAAAGTGAGCTTTTATTCACATGGAATAAGCCTAACAGTCCATTCACTGTTAATAACTCATTCTCGAATTGTCCCCCTTAAAAATCAAATTGCCTCCCTGTGGGGTATGTGCCCCATATTGGGAACCACAGGTCTAAAAGTTAATGGATCTGTTTGTTCTGTGCTGCTATAGAGCTTATGCCCTGAATCAAAGTCTTACCAAGTGGATGTTAGACATGGATCCCTCTAAAACTGACTCTTTGCATTTATATGGTATAGTATATCAAGAAAGGACTGTTCACATGTGATATCAATTTTACATTTTCTACTGGAACCTCATTTCTAACTTACTTAACAAAGTCAACAATGCAGATATTGTGGTGTAGGACAGGGGAGCTTAGGGTGCGCCAACAGTGCTCCTGTAGTAGAATACATCTCCTAACATGTATAAACAGTGAGTAGTAAAATGATCAGGATCAACTGAGTACTTGAAGCAGTCAAAAAAAGATCCAACAAGCCATCTTGGAAGAGGCTATTTTCATTCTTCATGCAGTGTCCACAACAAGTGTCCTCCTATTCTTTCTTGCATGCATTGCCTTTGAACCCTCAATATCTGCCAGCAATACCTGCTCTCCTCACAACCCAAACCCCTATTCTGGAGGGTTCTCAAACCAGCAAGCAAATATTAAAGGTATGTAGGTATTCTAACCAAACTCTGTGGGTACAGAAATACTGCACACAAGAAAGAAAATATTTCTGCCTAGATTTGAATGCTATCAACATACAGGTGAAACTTGGAAAATTAGAATATTGTGCAAATGTCCATTCATTTAACTTAAAAGGTGAAACAAATATATGAGATAGACTCACTATATGCAAAGTGAGAGATGTCATGCCTTAATTCGTTATAATTGTGATGATCATGGCCTACAGCATACATGAGATTATGTGATGATTATGGGGTACATGAGATTGGGGGGTTGGGTTTTTCATAAGGTGTAAAACCATATGCATCAATATTATAACAAAGTAAGGTTTGAACTATCTCGCTTTGCATGTAGTGAGTCTATCTCATATATTTGTTTCACCTTTTAAGTTGCATTACTGAACTGAATGAACATTTGCATGATATTCTAATTTTCCGAGTTTCACCTGTAAGTATCACACTGAATCCTGGCCTCTGAGTTCACCTCTATTTATTGCTGACTTATTTTCCTGGTGAGATGAGCACCAGGCGCTGTCACAACACGGTCCAAATAGTAGGCAGAAAGAGGGGAATGTACACTCTGGATTCAATGCAGGAAGTTAAAGTATTAGTGGCTCTCTTGAATGGGACCTGCCAGCCTTTATTAAAATACACCTCCGGCTCTAGGGAAAATGGCATATCTTACACTGCTTAGAAATATTCAAGAATAAAGTGGACTTACTTCTTTTTCTTTATGCAACAAATGATAAGCACAATAGCCATTAACACTACTATACCACCAACTGCTGCACCAATTATGGCTGCCAGATCTGTGGAAAGATGAAAGAATGACATTCAATGAGATACAACCAAAGACTCTTCTTGTCTCTTCTTTTGCTGAATCACTACTGCTATCTCCCTCCCTTCTATACTTCTAAGGAGTATTCTGTATGCATGGGAAAGCACTCATATTAATCCAATTCCCATCAAACGTCCTTTTTTTAAAAAGAGATAATCATAATTAGTCAGGCAACAGTCTTTCATGTCATGTACTGAACACCTGGTCCGGGATTGTCAACAAGCTCCCCTTTTTGGCTCGTCTGAAGTCCCCCTCTTGTAATAGGTTTTTAATGATTTTTAATGAATTAATGATTATATCCTTTTAAATGTTATGCAGTTTTTATATCTGTTTTAAGAGATCAAAACAAATAAGAGAAAGTACTTTTTCACCCAGAGGATTACTGGTCTATGGAACTCCCTGCCAGAAGAAGTGGTGACAGCTGTCAGTCTTGACAGCTTTAAGAAAGGATTAGGCAAGTTCATGGAGGGCAGGGGTATCAATGGCTATAATTATGGATACTTAAGGACAACCTCCGTGTTGGAGAGATAGGCAGGATATCTCTCAATGCCATTTCCAGGGAATCCTAAGATGGTGAAGGCATCTCCTTGGGAATACCCTGAAGGAAATGGTGAACCACTGTGTGAGACAGAATGCTGGACTGGATGGGCTGTGGCCTGTTCCAGCAAGGCTGTTCTTATGTTCTTATGATCAGAGCTCAGTCTGGCTGTGTTATCTGGGATCAATTCAATCCAGTTGTCCCTTAGGAAGTGGACAGGCTTCTTGCAGCTGTTCGCACCACCTCCTGCCCTTTAGATCCCTGTCCCACCTGGTTGGTGAAAGCCTCTAAGGTGGTGACGGGAGGCTGGGTCGGGGCTATAATCAATGCATTGCTACGGGAGGAGGTGTTTCCTGCACCTTTAAAACATGCTTTGGTGCACACCCTCCTGAAGAAACAATCCCTCAACCCAGCAGTTCCAGCTAACTATAGACCGGTCTCCAACCTCCCCTTTTTGGGGAAGGTATTGGAGAAGGTGGTGGCGCGACAGCTGCAGGGGGTCCTGGATGAAGCGGATTATCTGGATCCCTTTCAATCAGGTTTCAGGCCTGGATATGGTACAGAGATGGCATTGGTCACATTGGTAGATGATCTCTGGCGGGAGCGGGATGGTGGCCATCCATCCGTCCTTGCCCTTCTTGCCCTCTTAGTGGCCTTCGATACTGTCGACCACGGTATCCTTCTAGAACGGCTCAAAGGATTGGGGATCCAGAGTACTGTGTTATCCTGGTTTTCCTCATTTCTGGAGGGCCGGACCCAGTCGGTGTGGTTGGAGAGTGAGAGGTCCAGCCTTAGGCCCCTGCCTTATGGGGTGCCTCAGGGCTCGGTGCTCTCTCCTCTCCTATTCAACATCTACATGAAGCCGCTGGGCGAGATTATCCGTTCCAATGGGGTGAGGTATCATCAGTATGCTGATGATACCCAGCTGTACATCTCGGCCTGTGGGGACCCCAGTGATGTGGTCAACATCCTATCCAGATGTCTGGAAGCTGTTGGGGTCTGGATGGGGGACAACGGGCTACAATTGAATCCCTCCAAGACTGAGTGGCTATGGATAGGCCCCCCCGCGCTATCCAGGGAGCTGCTAACTTTGGTCTTGGATGGGGCTGCTTTGCCCCAGACAAACCCGGTACGCAACTTAGGGGTCCTTCTGGATTTGGGACTGCTACTTGTAGATCAGGTGGCAACCGTGGCCAGGAGGGCTTTCGCACAGCTTCGCATCATCCGTCAGTTGCGTTCGCTCCTGGACCGGGACTCCCTGCTCATTGTCACACATGCTCTGGTGACCTCCAGGCTAGATTATTGCAATGCGCTCTACATGGGGCTGCCCTTGATGACCATTTGGAGGCTACAGCTGGTGCAGAATGCAGCAGCCTGGGTGGTGATGGGGTGCGGGCGTTATGCTCGTGCCTCACCATTGCTTCGGGAGCTGCACTGGTTGCCAGTTTGTCTCCGGGTGCAATTCAAAGTGCTGGTTTTGACCTTTAAAGCCCTAAATGGTAGTGGGCCAGGACACCTAAGAGACCGCATCGTCCCAAGAGTGTCTGTCTGTCCAACCAGAGCGGACCGGAGGGGCTCTATAATTGTTCCATCTGCCAGAGGGGCTCGCCTCTCTGGCACACGAAGGAGGGCCTTTTCTGTGTCCGCACCGGCCTTGTGGAACCTCCTGCCAGTAGAGTTGCGGGAGCAGACGGAGCTGCTGCCTTTCAGAAAAGAATTAAAAACCTGGTTGGCGGGGCAGGTGTGGGGCTCAGATGGAAGAGTGGCCCCCCGCCTGTTGGCTTATAAAATGAAGCCTCCCCATCTTTTTTAATGCGGGCAGTTTTAATGTGGTTAGTTTTTAATAGGTGGGTGGGTATGTTGGGGTTTTAATTGTTTTTAATATGTATGTTTTAATCCTGTTGTGAGCTGCCCTGAGTCGGGTTCGCCTGATTGGGCGGCATAGAAATTTGAGCTATAAATAAATAAATAAATAAAATATGTTTTTTCCCCACTGCCCCGAACAGCTGAACAGCTGAGAGGCGGCAGTAGTCGTCTTCGGCCAGCTGCGGCTCTTGTAAAATATCCTTTTACAACAGCCACAGCTGGCCGAAGACCAGCATTTGGCCTATAAGACGCACCCTCATTTTCTCCCCACTTTTGGGGGAGAAAAAGTGTGTCTTATGGTCCAAAAAATATGGTAAATCTACTGCAAATAAATAGATAAATTTCAAATGTTGCAAAATTATTCGCTACGCACTCCGTATATGCACAAAAATGGGGAGGGATACAATGAAGACTGTAACTCAAAGGATTCTCAGTAAAGACATTTCTGTTCTCCCAGGCCTTAGCAGCTGGACAATGGTATGAAAGGAGGAAAGACGGTGCCAGAAGAGAGATTAAAAATACAACTGAAGTAGGACTTGTCCAAAGACAGAGTGTCATACTTAGTGTAAACCAATGAAACCAGTACAATGCAAGTCAGCCATGACGAACAAGCTCCATTAATTCAATACTATTTCTGTCCACTCAGAAGAAAATCTCACAGAATTCAGTGGAACTTGATCTTGGGTACGTGTGACTGGGACTGCAGCTTTATGATACAGTCCTATGTGCATTTACTTGGAAGCAAATTTCATTAACCCAACTGTTTTTCCCATGAGTGCACATGAATTCCAATTTTCCAATTTAATTTATATCCCACCATTCTCAAGCCGAAGCTGATTCAAGGCGGCAAACAACATATTAAGTCATAAAATAATACATATCAGTCAAACATAGAATACAATATAAAAATTTCAGTACAATCAAGATAAATTAAGCAATACAATAATCAAGTTCAAAAACATATATCAATAGAAACTCAATGACAGTCCCAACAGAGAAAGAGACCCTTGCCTTTTAAGTCCCAGGGGGAGGGGGGAGGGCGGGGCCCAGGCACGCCGGCCGATGGTGTGGCGGGGAGGGCCTCTTCGCCCCCACTGGGGCCAGGAGCGCCACAGCGGTAGCTCGTCCGGCACCCCCTTGCCTTTTAAGTCCGAGGGTGAGGGCGGGGCCCAAGAACACCGGCCAATGGTGTGGCCGGGAGGGCCTCTTCGCCACCACTGGGGCCAGGAGCGAGGCGGCGGTAGCTCGTCCTGCACCCCCTCGCCTTTTAAGTCCCAGGGTGAGGGGAAGGGCGGGGCCCAAGAACGCTGGCCGGTGGTGTGGCCGGGAGGGCCTCTTTGCCCCCACTGGGGCCAGGAGCGCGGTGGCGGTAGCTCATCCGGCACCCCCTCGCCTTTTAAGTCCCTAGTACAACTGTACTATAAGAAAGATATTAAGATGGTTTCTGCCTTGCACACAAAGGTACTGGGAACATGGTTTTCACAGAAAGGAACACAAGACATGTGAGCCTATTATAAAGTTATCACTTTGTGTCATATTAATAACTATGTCAAGCTGCTGCCTGTACCCCAATAAATTAAATCCTCTGTGACATAAACCAGGTAGTTGATTCATTTTATGCCAGTGACATAAAACAACCAGTTAGATAGAGGCAACATACAGAAATGTAAGGCTAAAATGGAAGGATAGATCTTTCCTCATAGGAAGCCTTTGGCGGGTGAAACAAGTGATATCTCACCTGATTTTTTCTGAATAAAGGTCACCATGAATTGCACACTCAGTAACTGCCTGGGTGATGGTTTACAGTTAGTGATGTTTAACCAGAAATGGTTCTTCATCTCTAGAGTTTTGGGCAGTTTCTGATCATCCCGGCATACAGTCTCCTCTGTATTTGGATTCTGTTCTTTAATATTGATATATGCCCGGCCTCTCTCACAGGTTACACCCATCCGTTCACTTAAGAATGCTAACTGTGCGACTTGTTTTGGTGGGACACTGATGTTCCAGTACACAGACATGTAGGGAGGCATGCCTTCTATCCAGTTAGGTGTCTGTAAGTAAACTTTGGCTTTTGGATCTGGAGTAAGGCTGAACATACATTCTTCTGCAAAGACAAAAACAAAAACAAAACAAAACTCATGCACACTTGAAATGGCATTTCTGCTCTTTATGTTAACAACAACACAAGTCAGAATAATTACACAAATGAGCAATGTACTTAGATCTGCAGATTTTACAATACCTGTATAGATAATGAAAATGACAGTATTAATTTCAAGGATGTGAAGAACACTCAATAAATTCTTTGTTCTTCTCAATTTAGCAGCCTCAACGCAATGAGAATCCAAAGGAGGATTTTCAGACTTCATGAGATTCCTTGCCCTCTTCCCCAAGGGAAGGAACAAGACAAACAATGCCTCCCCTCCTTCTCAAAGTTGCTGCAATTTGTACAAAATGTCTTTGAGGCAGTCTGCACAAAACTAGTATCCTTTCCTTTCCCTTTGAAAATCAATCAATCAATAGCAAGCACAAAAGGACTCAGCAGTTGTTTGAAAAGTCTCATACAACCTATCCCACTGATGGCGAACCTTGGCACTCCAGATGTTCTTGAACTTCAATTCTCAGAAGCCCTGATTAGCAGGAGTGCTGACTTGGGCTTCTGAGAATTAAAGTCCAAGAAAACCTGGAGTGCCAAGGTTTGCCATCACTGACTGAGCCACTCCAGATGTTCTTAGACTTCAATTCCCAGAAGCCCAAGTCTCTTTGAATCCACACAAAATCCACATGTGTATGTGCAGTAAAGCCATTTCTGTGGATTCACAGAGACTTGGGCTTCTGGAAATTGAAGTCCAAGAACATCTGGAGTGCCAAGGTTCACCACCACTGACCTATCCAATGCTTCTGACTTTTAAAAGTCATTGCAATATGGCAGCAACTACGTATTGGAGGTTTGTGCAATTTGCTGGAATTGTGTAAATTATGCAGTTTATGAAAAATAATCTCATTAATATTAGAACCCTCAAGAGCACTAGAGAAAATATTACCCTCTTAATTGGTAAGGAGGGAAAATGTGATCTTTCATCCTTGCATGCAAGAATGAGCATTTGCATCTCCAATTATAATTCTATTGTTGTTGCTACCCAGGAAACATTCTCTTATATATGGCAACATAATATACTAGCAAAAATATTATGAGATCTTCTATATATGTGACTCACACAAGATTCTCCAGATTCAGCATTATTTCTTTCTCAAGTGTCAAACTGTAATTCCCCTCTCCCATTTATCATTTATCTTCATCTTGTTCCTTAATTAGAGCAATACATAACTCACACATTAAGCTGACCAGTCATATAATACTCCATGACTCCTATGTCTCGTGCCATGCTGGAGCAGTTGTGAAAATATTCTTTGAAAAATGTTGCATCTGCAGTGCTAACAAGTTGACACTGGACCAAACATCCTAAAAACTACCTTTGGGACTACAGCTTCCAGATTTCCCTAGCCAGCATGGACACTTCATAGAAGTTTTAGTTCAAAAGAGAAACTTATAGTTCAAAAGAAAAGAGCCAAGGGGTATTAGAACTAAAGGAACATTTTCTCACCCATAGTTCCTTTAGTTCTATCCGCCTTGTTAAAGTAGAATTATGGCATTAGAACTTTTAGTAGACCTCTGTTATAACACATCAAAAATGATAAATGAATTTCACCATGTTGGTGCTTAGGATCAGTCAAGAGGAGGTTTTACAAGCATCAACTACTGAAATGATATGAAACATAAAACCTGCTTTATTCTGCATGCAGAGAATAAACAGAATGAATAAACTCACCTGGTATAAGAGGAACAAAGAACAACTGAAGATCTTGTTTCTGAGAATCATTGAACCACCTTCTCCCATATGTCTTCAGTGTTATGGTGAGATTGTCTTTTATCTGAATTTTTTCAATAGCTCCCCCAGGACAGAATAAACCAAAGCTCACTATCTTTCCTGGGGTTGTGCCATTAATAGCATAAATGTAACTTCCAGTGCACATCTGATTCTGGTTTGGGATATGCTGCTTAAGTTTCAAGTTTGGAGACCTGATTTCTATGTTGACATCTTCTGGAGCCTGGATTTTCCATGCATATTTCTCAAGCAGGATTGGCAGCTGGGTAAGAGAAGCGGGGACCACCAAAGGGACGGATCTTGTACAAGTTCTAAAATTCCAACATGCTGTAATCAGAAAGCCACAAAATCACGGCTATAGATTCAAACCCATATGAACAATCACATACTCGTCCCCTATATTTTCTGAAGCAACATGAGCCCCGGCAAACCGCCTTTTAAAGTCAGGAAAGCCAAAACTGTTTCTGGAGTTACTAAAGTCCCATTGGTTACAATTTAGACTAAGTGGTGCTACCAAGAGTTTATCAAATTAAATAATATTTGCTTGTGTTTTCTTTTCCGCATGGTGGAACTATCAGTGATGCAAAGGAAACTGTTTTTAAAAGTACACATTAAACAAGATGGAGTGAAATAAACCTAAGCTTAAAAAATAGAGGCAAAAGTGATACATGTAATGGGATAAGGAAACATTATTACTGCTGAATAAAACTATTCCTAAATATTTCTGAGACAAACACACAGTTACTCAAATAACTTATCAGAGAGTAAACAAAACAACAACAAAAAGGTAAAAGACATTGTGGCACCTTAAAGACTAATTCCTGTATTTAAATGTGAGCTTTCATGGATCAAGTCCACTTTATCAGAATTAAAGTGAGACCTTAAGCAGTGATGGTGAACCTTTTAGAGACTGAGTGCCCAAATTGCAACCCCAAACCCACTTATTTATTGCAAAGTGCCAACATGGCAACAGGGGAGGAAGTGCTTCCACTGGGCTGCTGATGTTGTGATCCAGCCCTCTTCCAACTCCGAAGAGGACATGGATCTCGGGGCACTCCCGATGCTCAGCCCAGTTTTGCCTGCACCCGAGCCTGAGGATGCCCTGAGCCAGGGAACTCAACCTGTGCCTGGCCCAAGTCTGTTTTCCCTGGCAGCTGACCTGTCAGATCAGGAGTCTGGCTCTGACAGTGATCAGCCCTCAGTCAGGGAGAGGTCCAGGAAACAGCTACACTTGAGTCACAGGCAGGCTAGAGTGAAGCACCAAAGAAGGCTCCCAGCTGATACCGATTAGCTGGGAGCTTATAAGCAAGCTTCTTGCAGCCTGCCAGCGTCGGTACAACTCTCATGCGAAGATCGACATCCTGCTTGACTCCAGACTGCCTGCCGTGACCCTGACTTCTCTGCCAACCCTGACGACTCCCCTGGACACCCTTTGGATTAGATTACTGACTCGGACTACCAGTAAAAAGACCTTGGCTTGCTTTTTGGACTTTGTTATCTGGACTATCCTTGAATAAGACTCTCTGTGTAGTGCCGCCATGCAGCAACAGTGCCTGCCCGGGTGGGTCAGCACAGCTGGGCAGAGGGGCAGGTAAACTCTGTGTTGGGGGAGGGAGGAAGCACTTCCATTGGGCTGCTGGACAGAGAGCCGGGGCAAACTCTGTCCTGGGGGAAGGAGGAAGCACTTCCACTGGGCAGCTGGGCAGAGGAGTGGAACAAATTCTATGCTGGGGTAACCACAGAGAGGGCTCCGAGTGCCACCTGTGGCACATGTGCCAGAGGTTCACCACCACTGCCTTATGGCATCAGTTTATACACATTAGGTACTTTGTTGTTGTTCAGTCGACCCTTTGTGACCATATGGACCACCGTTCTCCAGGCGCCTCTGTCCTCCACCATCCCCCTCAGTCCTCCCAGTTCTGTGCCCGTTGTGTCTACAATACCATCTATCCATCTCATCCTTGGCCTCCCCCTTCTTCTTTTGCACTCCACCTTTCCCAACATCACGGCCTTCTCAAGTGAATCCTCCCTTCTCATTTGATGCCCAAAGTACTTTAGCCTCATCTTTACTATTTGACCTTCCAATGAGCAGTCAGTGTTGATTTCTTCTAAGATTGACCTATTTGTTCTCCTCGCTGTCCAGGGTACCCTCAAAACTCTCCTCCAACACCACATTTCAAAGGCATCTATTCTTCTGCGTTCAGCTTTCCTAATTGTCCAGCTCTCACATCCGTACATTACCACTGGGAATACCATTGCTTTGACTATTCTAATTTTTGTTTTCAAGGTGATGTCTCTGCACAATGGTTGGCCAGCCTAACAGAAAAGTAACACTGTAGCTTTTTCCAACTGGCAATAATGAAAATTGCCTGGTTGTTATTCAGACTTGCTGTGAAGCACAAGCACTTGATCCACGAAAGCTCACAATTAAATACAGGAATTAGTCTTTAAGGTGCCACAATGTTTTTTTGTCTTTTTTGTTTTGATTTGTTTTGTCTTCTCTCTGATATGCTTGCACAGACTAACATGGCTACCACTTCAAAATTTTCAAATAACCTAAACACCTAAAGAATAAGACAGGAAGGGACAGGATTGGGAATGGTTTAGAGAAAGACTGAAAACTTGTAGGACAAAGGGGGAGGGAAGCACAGAATACAATAAACACAAAACTAACAGGCTCAAATGAAGTATTTTAAAGACATCCCTTTCTAAGAAAAATCTGCAAAAGACTACCTTTTCTCTTCCTTCTCCCCAAGCACTAGGACAGGGGTGGCCAATTTTTTTCAGGCCACGGGCCCATCAAGTGGTTCAGCAGCCCATTCACATGGTTCCTCCCACCAGTAGTGGAAGTAAAATGTGCCCACGCATGTCCAAAACACTGCCGTAAATGCACCTGAAGATGTCATAAATGCATTTACAACAGCTGTGGGTGGATGTACGGCATTTTGCACATGTGCAGGTATGTTTTACTTCCATTTCTGGGAGCAGCAAAGGTGGCATGGGTGAGATCCAGTCCATGGGCCATAGTCTGGCCACCCTTGCACTAGGACTTTAAAAAGTGTTGTTGAGACTTCATCCCCCACACTGAAGGTTGTAGCTATGAATGAATAAAGTCCATCTGTCTTTCTCTCCTTGATCCTCTCCTCACATTAGTGCTGTTTTCCAATATTTTGGAGACACACTGTCTGGCTTTCTTTTCATTGCATAGATCTCTAAATCACTTCTTTTGTATCTAGGCCAGACATGAAACTTCCAAATGAAGCCAACTTTGGGGAGTTCATTCTGCAGTTCCTTTTGCCTGACCTTGTGTGAGAAAGATTAGCTGACATGGCAAGGTGGCCGTTGCCCAGGGTTCCAAAATACCATAATCTTGAAGGAGGCTATTTCTGTGCACCCCTCTAAATCACATGAAACCGTTGCAGACCAATCCAACCCAGACCCAGCTGAGACTGATCTGATCCAGACCTGATACAGGTCAAACCAAATCAGTTGGGGATTCAACCAAAGTAAAGCTTTCCCTTGTTCAAAAGCCAGTCATATCTGACTCTAGGGTTCAGTGCTCATGTCTGTTTCTAGCGCTGTCTGCATCTGCAGATATTTCTGTGGAAATTTGGCAGACATGACTAGACACTGGAGTGCACAGAACACTGTATATGTTCCCACAAGAAGTGGTATCTATTTATCTACTTGCAATGTCTTGTTTTCAAACTGCTAGGTTGGCAGGAGCTGGGACAGAGATGGAAGCTCACTCCATCATGCAGCACTTGGGTCTCAAACTGCTGACCTGCCATCTTTCCAGTCATCAAGTTCAGCATTTAATCACTATGTCACCGCAGTACCCCCGCCCCCCAGTAGTTGCACAGCCCTAATTTTATATTGCTGCTGTAAATTTCCAGTTATCTCTCATCTCATTCAGTGAGTTTAGGAAAAATAAGAATGGATTTCTGATCACACAGAGACCCAGCTGGGAATTATGAAAAGTCTGCCATTCTTCCCTGGCTAAAAAAATAAAGTAAAAGTAAAGTAAAACAAAAGTAAAGTAGGGGAAGCCAGGAGTGGAGGAACAGATTCTGAATGTGGATGACTAGCCTAATCTCTATGGCTTCAATTAACTCCCGAGCAGTGCCAAAACCATCAAGGTAAAATGAAGAGTAGGGATGGGATTTTTTGGGTTCTTGAACTACCTATCCCATCATTCCCCATTTTGGGCATTGTACTTGACTTTTATTGTTGTTGTTCAGTCACACAGTTGAGTCCGAACCTTGGCAACCCCATGGACCACTGCACACCAGTCTTCTCTGTCATTCGCCACTCTCCGTAGTCTGTCCAGATCTACGCCCTCCGTGTCAATGATGCCATCTAGTCCTCTGGCACCCTCTTCTCCTTTTGCCTTAGATCTTTCCTAGCATCAGGGCCTTCTCCAGTGAGTCCTCTCTTCTCATTTGGTGGCCAAAGTACTTGCGCTTCAGCTTCAGTATTTGTCCTTTCAAGGAGCAGTTAGGGTTGGTTTCCTTTAGGATTGACTGGTTTGATCTCTTTGCAGTCCAGGGGACTCTCAAGAGTCTCCTCCAGCACCACAGTTCAAAGGTGTCTATTCTTCTGTGCTCAGCCTTCCTTATGGTCCAGCTCTCATATCCGTACATTACTACTAGGAAGACCATTGCTTTGAATATACAGACTTTTGTTGGCAGGGTGATGTCTCTACTTTTTATTATGTTGCCTAGGTTTGCCATAGCTTGCCTCCTAAGAAGTAAGCGTCTTTTTATTTCATGGCTGCAGTGATATTAGACTTTCATACACCTTACTGATACCTAAATCTGGCTCACCAGGAATAAACAGTTTAAACCTGAATCCTAGCTAGGACTTAACTCCATCTAAACTTTCTGTTTCTGCTTCAGTGCTAGCTGGAGGCTTTTTTTCTAAATAGGAAGCAAGGTGGAGCTAGGCCTAGGTAAACCTCAAAGTTTAGGCCTCCCCCCACCCCCAGTGAGCCACATGTAGGTATCTGTAAGGTGTGTGAAAATCAGCAGACTTCCCAGAATAGGAGATTACACAGGTCTGCAACTAAAAAGCTGCATAGGATATTTTTACTGTTTCCTATAGATTTTTTACTTAGTGAACCGAGAAAAATACTAAAAAAATCCATTGCGTCAAGTTTTCTTGCAAAACTCATGTTTTTAGTTTAATTTAGTGTGTAATTTGCCTTTAATCTAAAATCTGATATCCTATTCTTGATTCTAAAAACCCTATCCAAAAATTATTTCTTACTTTCATTTAATATTTATTAGAGCTATAATCAAGAATAATGCAAAGAGAAAATAAGAGGAATGGTGGTGATGGGGGCGTAGTCAGTAGTGGATAGCAAAACCACACTACTGATTGCTATTTCTGTTCCCAAAACTGTCTGAAGCCAAGTTGAAAGAGGGAGTTTTTACTGGCCCTGACATACGAAACCTGTTATCCGATCCCCTCTTTTTAGAAACAATGGGAGAAAAAGAAAATGAAG
The DNA here is from genome assembly GCA_035047305.1 of Bradypodion pumilum. NCBI lineage: Eukaryota > Metazoa > Chordata > Lepidosauria > Squamata > Chamaeleonidae > Bradypodion > Bradypodion pumilum. Next base: position 60,847,724 of record JAWDJD010000006.1, on the reverse strand, counting down.
GGTGGGACTCTTTAAAATATGTAGTTCACAAGTTTTTAGGGAATACTAAAGACCCTCACTACAAAACCATTGTACAACGCATGATGAATGCGTATTAAGCTCAAGGATGCAAGATGAGCCTAAAAGTTCATTTCTTACACTCCCATGTCGACTATTTTCCTGAAAAATTGGGACCCTACAGTGAAGAGGAGGGTGAAAGATTTTACCAGGATGTCCATGATATCGAGATACGCTACCAAGGAAGATGGAATGTCAATATGCAAGCTGACTGCTGTTGGATGCTCAAATGGGAAACAGAAAATGGAAAGCAAAAGCATATTCAGAGGAGAATAAAAGAGAAGAAAAGGTTTCACAGACAAAAATAGTAAACATGGAATGTTAAGTATATATTATAAAGAAACTAGCAGGGGTGCCCGGCATTGCCCAGGCGTGGTTTGGGGGGGGGGCTGGCCGGTGTGGGCCGGGGCTGAATGTTTTTTATTGGTTTAGGTGGTAATGGTAACACAACACACATGCTGACACACAACACACATACAACACACCCAGACACATCTCACACGACACAACACATGCACACATGACACAACACCCCCTCCACAACACCCCCTCCACACAACACAGTCACACACTACACCCCCACACCGACGCACAGCAAATACACGAAACACACAACAGACCCCCAACAGACCACACACACACACATCACACCCAAACCCAATGGAACCCAGCATGGCCTGAGGAAAAACCCGGGCACGGGTCCTCCCAGGCCTGGTCCAACTTACTTGCTTTCGTGCATGCCACGGAAGGGGTGGGGGCCAAAAGAAACCCCCGTCTGGCGCGATGGATGGGCCCTGGTGGGGCACCTAGAAGACGGACAAACATGACTCTCCAGAGGAAAGAGAAGTCACAATACGACTTTTTTGTCCTCTAGATAGTCAAGTTAGACCGGCTTCTCTGCGTTCCGCAAGGGCTGTGGCTGACCCTGCCGAAAGCGAGCCTTATGGAGAGGCATGCGCCGGGGGTTCTTTTGGGCAGCACCCACTCTGGCGCATGCATGAAATTAGGTGATGACGGAGCCCTTGCGAGTCCTGGCCAGTGTTCACCGGCAGAGGAGTCACAACAGTAGACAACACGCGCTGCCATTGCTCCTCCCACCACAGGATGCACCAGGGCGCACGGCTTCCTCCGCCACCCCAATGCTGCTTGCCCACGTCCCAAGAGGCACGCGCTGGAGGGGAGCCACCCAAAATAACTCCCACTTCTGGCGGGTGCCTCTCAGGACACGGGGGGTGGCGGAGGAAGCCACGCACCCTGGTGCATCCTGTGGCAGGAGGAGCAATGGTGGCGCATGTTGTCTGGTGTGGTAGCTCCTCTGCCGGTGGCCAGTGGTCGGGCCTCGTAAGGGCTCTGTCAGTGTTGGGGGAATGGCTGTTGGGAGCGGTGGCTGGCAGTGGGGGCTGGTCAGCCGGATCCTCCGAATTCCATCGGAGGCTGTGCCAGACCTTGCGCTCCAGAGGGCTGGTTGGCTGTGGGGCAGCGCCCGTGGAAGGCGGCATTGGCAGCTGGGCCACGGCAAGGGCGGTCGCCGGTCCTGGCACTCCCCATGGCTTTGTGGTGCAAGGCGGTGGCAGGTCCATCTGCGGCCAAGTGGCTGCCTCGCTCGGCAGCTGAATGGCCGGTGTGCGTGCTCTCCACCCACAACCCCAGATATCCAGGTTGAGGTGGAGCCTCGTGTTGGGGCATGCACAGTGCAGGCCGGCCTGGCCTTCTGAGCATGCCCACTCTGTGCAGTTCCACCCTCCGTCAGTGGACTTCCGGGCAGGTGGGGGTGCCCCCCGTCCGACCCCTTTTTGGGGTGAAGGATCGCAGGGGTGCTGCCGGTACCCCGTGCCAGACCAGCCAAGATCCGCAGGTAGGCGGGGGCATGGTTTCTGGGGCGGTGGGTGCCAAGGTGTTACGTTGCATGGGCCTCAAACTGGCACGACACCTTGATTTAGTGATATATATTGTTTGTTTAATTATAAGAAATAATATGTTTAGTTCATTGTAATAAAATAGTGATTTTTCTCATCACTCATGTTTTTTAATGCGGAATCCTCATATTTTGTGGAAAAAACCATACGTGATGGGGGAAAACCGAGGTAATTTTTGGATTCAGCATACTAGAAAACATAAAATTTACCAAAAATAGCCTATGCAGCTGATTTATTTATTTATTTATTTATTTATTGTGTTTGGAATGATCTGTGTTCTCATCTCCCCTACGGGCATTTTTAATGTAAAACACTCATATTTTGCAGGGGGAAAAGCTGTATGTGATGGGGGAAACCGAGGTCATTTTTGGATTCAGCACACTGGAAAACATAAAATTTACCAAAAATATCCTATGCAGCTGATTATTATTATTTTTTGCAGACCTGTGTTATGTGATAGCTAGTTTCCTCTAGTTTGTCAGTATTTAGGAATAAAGCTAGAGAAAAAATAACATTAACAAAAACAATTAAGACAGGAAAACACACATTTCCATAAGATACCTCAATTCATTACCATTTAACTGAATGTTGATCATTTTTCTCATACCTATTGAATGCTCAGCAATTATTCTTATATTCTCTAGATTCTGGCACAGAAAGTTGACTTTGTAGCTGTTCCTCGATACTAAGGTCACGTTGGGTTTACAATCTTTACTTGAATCAATACAAATCAAGCATCCACTTTCCTGTGTCGAATGGGACCCAGGATTTGTTGGTTTTGAATAAATTGTAAGATTTAAGTTCCATTCTTTCCTTAGGTCAATCATGACACTTATATCTGAAAATGAGGGGAGAGGGGAAACATAAATTAAATGAAATGTTAACATCCAGTCTATATGTTACTGCAGTTATTCCATGATTCAACAAGATTTACAGAAAGATGTCCTGAAGGTAAGTTTATGAAAGTCTGATGTGGCAGAATTCGAAACCGTGTAAACTATAAAATAGGAGAATGTAGAAAATGTTACATCCTAACCTTATTTCTCTTATACAGAACAATAACTCCTAGGAAGGCTTAATCTTATATACAGTAACAGATTTATCTGAAAATAATTTAGCTTAGCAAATTATTTGCAATCAAAAGTTGCTAGGCCTGAAAGAAGCCTCCTAGGAAATAAAATGTACAGTACTGGGGTTCAAATCAGAAGATCACCGTCATAAATAGAGGGAAACCTTGGGTATCCTCTGTAACCATTATCAACATCTAATTTTCCCAGAGGGCCATCTTGAAAATGAGGTGTGGCCGGCCAGGTATATAAGTGTGATTGCCTTTTTGCTTTACCTCTGAAATAGCTTTTTAAAAAGGAGGGTTGGGGAGACAGACTCCTTTTGTCCCCCCAACCCTCCCAACCCCAGGGGAGCCAGTAGAGAGGGGGAATTGAATTGAATTGAAATTTATTCTTATATACCGCTTTCCTCGTCCAGCAGACAACCCAAAGCGGTTCACAATGCATAACGTACAGAAATACAATATAGCACCAATACAAAGCAAAATACAATTTCACAAGCAAAACAACAATGCAAAATTACACAACAGTACAACACCCCCCCACACACACACACACCCAGTGATATTAAAGGGGGAACTCCAATCAGGAGCTTCAGGCGCCGTTGGGGAGGGGGTCTTTGGTTCCCACGGCTTGGTCGACTTGCTCTCCCGGTGTTTTTTTTTTTTGGCGCGCCGGCTTCCTCAGTGTTCTACGCGCTCATGGCACGCAGGACGCTGGGGCTTGTAGTTATGGATTTGTGCTTTGTGTTTGTGCTGCATTTTTTAAAAACGGTTTTCTTTTGATTGGCCGCGGTGCGTTTCCGAACGTTCCTTGCGCCGTGCCGTGTGAGAGCCTCTCAGCCTGATTGGCTCTGGCACGGCACGGCACAAGGAATGTTGGGAAATGAAGTTGTTTCCCTTTTTTCACGTTTGTGGGGCTATTGCCCCACTGCCGGTTTTCTCAATCCTTTGTTGACCTGCGGACCCAGATCGGCCGTGTGCACGAAAGGTGAGTGCAGGCAAGTAGGGCGAGGCATAGCAACCTATAGCAAGTTCCAATGGTTAACCCTTGGTTTTATAGGTTAAGATAAGCAGGGTGACAAAATGCAGCCTTTCCTATTCCAAACCATTCCGTCATTCCGTGTTCTGTCCTAACTGTTGCTTTTTGGCTCGTGTACAGATTTCTCATGAGGTATATATAAGGTGTTCTTGTATTCCCATCTCTTTAATTACTTGCCACATTTTATTGTGGTTCACACAGTCAAAGGCCTTGGTGTAGTTTCTGTTTGAGTTGGCTTCGTGTTACTGTCATTACAGGTTCAGTTTATTTTTTATAATTGATCAGTATGTTTCATTGCTATTAGAACAGTGGTTCCCAACCTTTTTTGGCCATCCTCCACCTAAGCATCTCTAAAATCCTGATTCTCCCCCCTCCCATGACATATATTCATATTATTCAAAAAGTGAATTCCTGTTTACATAGAGGAAGCCTAAAAGGCCATTAACTGTTAGTAACTCATTCTTCAATTGCCCCCCTGTGGGGTGCAGTCCCCATATTGGGAACCATAGAACCATAGAACCTCGTATAATGAATGCATCATACAATGGAAAAAATCGTACAACAAAGAGAATTTTGGAACAAATGGGTGCATCATACAATGAAAATCGCTATGGGATTTGAACGATTTTTCCGATAGAGATTTTTGTTGTATGATGCATGTATCATACAACAAAAAAATTGTATAACCAAGTGCCTTGTGGAACCAATTATTTTTGTCATACGAGGTTCTGCTGTATTAGAATATTGCATCTATCGAATAATTATGTTCTCTTTTTTGCTTCCACTTTTACTCCATCAGGTTTTTGTTGTTCAGTCGCACAGTCGATTCCGACCCTTTGCGATCCTATGGACCATTGTCCTCTAGGCATCTCTGTCCTCCACCATCCTCCTCAACCCACCCAGTTCTGTGCCCATTGTGTCTACAATGCCATCTATCCATCTCATCTTTGGCTGCCCCGTCTTCTTATGCCCTCCACTTTTCCTAGCATCAAAGCTTTCTCAAGTGAATCCTCTCTTCTCATTTGATGTTCAAAGTACTTCAGCTTCAGCTTTACTAAAGTCGCAGTCAGGGTTGATTTCTTCTAAGATTGACCTCAACCCACCCAGGGGGATATTTATGTATAATGTTATAGTCATTTTACAGTTTGTCACTGAAAAACTTTGGCAATAAATCTGGAAGTAGGTAGGTAGATATAGATAATAAATGACCGTTTTGTTGTCACTCCTCTTTTGGATCCAGTCTACCTGGAGAGAGCGGGCAAAGGATTTGCCATTTCTTAGGAAATTGGATTTGGCTTAAGATGATCTAGCTACTTTTTGATTCTGCATGTGCTCTTAAGCAGAGCTGCTGCTGAGGAGAGTCAAACAAAGGAAGTGAGCACTGGTAAGTTTTAAGTTTTTGGCGTGTTTGCAGTTGGAGTAGAGCTGCTTTAGAGGCCCATGCGGCTTTAGGCACGTGATATTTCAATCAAAAAACGAAGGAAGAATATATTCTTACTAGATAGAAAGGTAGTAAACGTGTAAATTTTTAGAATACTGCACTTGTTAAAAATGGATTTTGAGGGAGCAACAGTAGTTACCTGCAACACTTGTGCCATGTTTGTGTTCTTGCCAAAGGACATGGAGAACTACACTTGCAGCAAGTGCAAGCTGGTTGCACTACTAGAAGAGAAGGTCCAGAAGCTAGAGGCTCGCATATCTTGGACAGAGCGGAGCAGACTATCCTGGACAAAGAAGAGTCAGGGCACAGTTCTGAGGAAGAAGTCATTTCACTAACTCAGGAGGTAAATGCATGGAGGAATGTGACTCGAAGAAGTAGAAGGGCAAGGGATCGCTCTGAGAGTCTGAACTTACAGAATCAATTTGAGGCTCTTTCCCTCATCACACCTGATGAGGAACACACAGAGGAACAACTGGTTCCACCTGAGGATCTCTCCTTCATCACACTTGATGAGATACAGGAAGATAAACAACAGGAACAAACTGAAGTCCTCTCCCTTAATATAGTTGATGAGGTGCATGTAGATGAACAGATTGCAGGAGAGAGGCTCCTTGTACTAGGTGATTCAATAATCAGAAATACAGAGATATGGATTTGTGATGCACATGATAACCGTATGGTGACTTGCCTGTCAGGTGCAAAAGTTGCAGACATCACGAGAAATCTAGATAGCTTGTTAGAGAGAACTGGGAAGGAGCCAGTGGTCATGGTACATGTTGGTACCAATGATGTTGGGAAGGCCAAGCGGTCTGTCCTGGAAGCCAAATTCAGGTTGTTAGGAAGAAGATTGAAGTCCCGGACTTCCAAGGTAGCATTTTCAGAAGTGCTGCCTGTTCCTCATGCAGGACCTACCAGGCAGGCAGAGCTCAGAAGCCTCAATGCGTGGATGAGGCGGTGGTGTCGAGAGGAGGGTTTCAGATTTGTCAGGAACTGGAAAACATTTTGGGACAAGCCAAATCTGTTCAGGAGGGATGGGTTACACTTGAACCATGATGGTACCAGATTTCTGGCACTCAACATCAAAAGGGCTGCAGAGCAGCTTTTAAACTGATAACTGGGGAAAAGCCGGCAGGAGCTGGGCAGCATCCGGTTCAGGAAAGTGTGTACTTGAGTAGTGAGGAGGATGCAAAAATTACTGAGCAGAGCGAGGAGCTAGTCACCAGCACTCTAGCAGAAGGATGCAAGAGCCAGTCTAACAATGCAACTAGACTCAAAAGACTGTATCAGAAAAGCATATATAAATGCTTGTATGCAAATGCCAGAAGCCTCCGGAACAAAATAGGGGAGCTGGAATATTTAGCAATAGATAAAAATACTGCATTGATATTATTGGCATCACTGAAACCTGATGGATGGATGACAACCAATGGGATACAGTTATCCCAGGCTACAAACTGTACAGGAAGGGGCAAACCGGAGGTGGTGTAGCCTTGTATGTCAAAGAAGTGATAAAATCATACGAATTGGAATATCTAGGTGATTTGGAGTCACCATTAGAAACTATGTGGGGAAGAGTACCTGGCCACAAGGATGGTCTAACAGTAGGCATATACTATCGGCCTCCGACCCAAACTCTTGAGGGAGACTGGCAGTTGGAGAATGTTGTAAAGGAGGCATCCAAGAAGGGAAGCCTGGTTATAATGGGGGACTTCAATTACTCTCACATAGACTGGGTGAACTGTTGTTCAGCACATGATAAAGATATAAAGTTCCTAAATATGCTAAATGATTGTTCCCTGGGGCAGATGGTTGAAGACCCAACTAGATGTACAAGAATCCTTGACTTGAGTATTACTCAGGATCTGGTGCAAGATGTTAATGTGACTGATCCAATAGGGAACAGTGACCACAACTCAATTATGTTTAACTTGATCATAGACCGCAGGTCACTGATAAAATCTAACACAGAGACCTTAAATTTTCAAAAAGGAAATTTCCCCAAGATGAGGAAACTAGTAAAAAAGAAGCTGAAAGGGAAAATTCAGAGAGTCCAAACACTCCAAGAGGCATGGAGGCTGTTTATAAAAACAATATCAGAGGCCCAATTGGAATGCATACCCAAAAGGAAAAAGGGCACTGCCAGGTCCAAGAGGATTCCGATGTGGCTTACAGGAGCTGTTCAGGAAGTGATCAAAAGCAAGAAAAAGCTCATTTAGAAGATGGAAGGCTTGTCCGAATGAGGACAGTAGGCAGAAACATACATTTTGGCAGAACAAATGCAAGGCAACAATCAGGAAAGGAAAGCAAGACATTGAGGAGCGTATAGCTAAAAACACTCAGAGAAATAACAAAGACTTCTTCAAGTACATTAGAAGTAAGAACCCAACTGGGAAGGGCATTGGACCATTAGACAACAGTGGAAGGCAAGGGGTTATTAAAGAGGAAACAGATTGCAGAGAGACTCAATGAATTCTTTGCTTCAGTATTCACTGAAGAAAACAAAGACTACGTGCCCAAAACAGAGCCTATCTTTGTAGGGAGGGAAACTAAAGAATTAAGCCAGATAGAAATAACCAGGGAGGAGGTCCTTGCATGTCTTGTTAAACTAAATGCTAACAAATCACCAGGACCAGATAGCATCCATCCACGAGTTCTCAGGGAACTTAAAGATGAAATTGCTGATCTCCTAGCCAAAATATATAATCTTTCCCTCAAATCAGGGTTTGTGCCTGATGACTGGAAGGTAGCAAATGTAACACCAATTTTCAAAAAAGAATCCAGGGTGATCCAGAAAATTACCAACCGGTCAGTTTGACATGTGTCCCAGGTAAAGTGATGGAAACCATCCTAAAATATAGAATTAATAGGCACATAGAAGAGAGGGTGCTGCTAAAGGAGAGCCAACGTGGCTTTTGCAAGGGCAAATCATGCCTCACTAATCTGTTGGAATTTTTTTGAGAGTGGCAACAAGCATGTGGATAAGGGGGATCCAGTTGACATTGTTTATTTGGACTTTCAGAAGGCTTTTGAGAAGGTCCCGCACCAAAGGCTCTTGAATAAACTTACCAGTAATGGAATAAAGGGGCAGGTCTTGTCCTGGATCAGCAACTGGCTAAGGGACAGGAAACAGAGGGTAGCACTAAATGGACACTTCTCCAAGTGGAGGGAAGTAAAGAGTGGGGTCCCCCAAGGTTCAGTACTGGGACCCCTGCTTTTCAACCTCTTCATAAATGATCTAGAAGTAGGAGTAAATAGCAAAGTAGCCAAATTTGTTGATGACACTAAATTATACTAGGTAGTGAAAACTGTGAGAGATTGTGAGGAGTGCCAGAGGGATCTCTTGACACTGGGGGAGTGGGAAAAACAATGGCAAATGAGCTTCAACACTAGTAAGTGCAGAGTGATGCACGTTGGGGCAAAAAAAACCAATTACATTTATAAACTGATGAGGTCTGAACTTCTGCGACAAACTAGGAAAGGGACCTTGGTGTCCTGGTGGACAGCTCAATGAAGGTGTCAACCCAGTGTGCCTCAGCAGTGAAAAAAGCAAACTCAATGCTAAGGATCATTACGAAGGGTATAAATAATAAATCAGCAAGTGTCATTTTGCCTCTTTATAAATCTATGGTGAGGCCCCATCTGGAATACTGTGTACAGTTCTGGTCGCCATACCTCCAGAAGGATATTATGGAACTGGAGAAAGTGCAGAGGAGGGCAACCAATATGATTAGGGGACTGGAACACCTTCCTTACCATCTGAGGCTGCAACTGTTGGGCCTCTTCACTCTTGAACGACGGCGTCTAAGAGGTGACCTGATTGAAGTATATAAAATCATGCACGGTGTGGACAAAGTAGATAAGGAGAACTAGTGGACACTGCATGAAACTTTTGGGTACTAGTTCTCAAACAAATAAGAGAAAGTACTTTTTCACCCAGAGGATTACTGGTCTATGGAACTCCCTGCCAGAAGAAGTGGTGACAGCTGTCAGTCTTGTCAGCTTTAAGAAAGGATTAAACAAGTTCATGGAGGACAAGGGTATCAATGGCTATAATTATGGATACCTAAGGACAACCTCCGGGTTGGAGAGATAGGCAGGATATCTCTCAATGCCATTTCCAGGGAATCCTAAGCAGGTTAAGGCATCTTCTTGGGAATAACCTGAAGGAAATGGTGAGCGACTGTGTGAGACAGAATGCTGGACTGGATGGGCTGTGGCCTTTTCCAGCAAGGCTGTTCTTATGTACTACCCGCTACTTTGGTTGCTTCAGGCTGGCAACATCCTTGTTAAAATACTGTACAATTAACCCATATGACTCCAGCCATTGTTTGGATTTACATTTTTCGGAAATTCTGACAGCAACAGGAAATTACCATTAGCAATTATGCTTATATACCAACCCATCATGCATAAAGTACCTCTGCACCTTGTTAACATTCGCATGACATGCAACACACTCTAGATTGGCCTGTCCCAATAGATGTGCTGGAATACAACTTTTACCTTGAAAAGGGCTACTTTCCATGGGGTTTTTCTGTATTTGACTAGTCTACAAGCAACACAGACAAACCACCAGCATTGAAAAAGTTCACAAGGAAAAGTGATGGAGAAGGAAAATGCCTACTTACCTCCTTCATTTTTTGGGTACCGAACAATAACATCAAAAAGCACACTGAGGGCCCCAGGGTTTCGGTCATCTTGGTCACAGCCCCGCAGAGAAAGGTTGAAACTCCCAGCAATGTTAGAAGGTTGCACCACATTCAATGCTAACGCTTTAAGGTCATGGTTCGGGTATAATCCAGGTAAATAGTACTCTAGCCTCTCATATTTCCTTTCACAGTTTGGTTTTGTATAGTTACGGATGATTACATCTGCTCTTAAATTCAATGGAATAACAAACTGCCATGACATGAGTTCATCTTCTGGAAATCCCAATGGATAGTTAGCAGACATTAGGGTGGCTGTTGATAGGTTTTGAAATGTGGCTTCAATGATACACAACCCTATATTTTTTAAAGAAAAGAAAAGAGAAAAAGGGAAACAAAATTAGAAGTAGCCAGTGGGGGGCTCCCAAAATTTTTACTACCACACTGTGGGCGTGGTATGGCTGGCGTGGCCAAGGGGAAAGCCCTGTGTTGCACTCAAATTAGGACTACTTCATTTCAAAACTTGGATGGGCGGGGCCAGCCAGAATTTCTGCTACCGGTTCTGGTGAACTGGTGTGTACCTGCTGATGCCCACCACTGGAAGTAGGAAAATCTAAATGTACACATATACCAATGAATCATAACATTATGAATTTGCTGGATTTATAGGCTGGCTGCATAGCAGGTTCTTCCCAACCAACTTCTGCTAGTTATAATTCAAACTGTCATTTAGAAACCATTGGCCCAGAGCTTGAACAGATACTTAAAAAAAACCAACTAATGTGATAGGGCTGTTTGTTACTTTTTAAAAAGCAACATATTACTTGTATTATCATCATCATCATCAAACACTATTGGCCTTCCAATAAATAACAAAAATACATTGATAACCTCCGACACTTACTTTGTATAGAAGATCTGCTTTCAAGCTTAAAGCCAGAAGAACTGACTTTCGAATCCCAAGAAAGCTGGAGGGTTAAACTAACACCCCCCTGAACCTTCACCCGAGACACAGAACCATTTCTGCAGAAATATCCGATGTTGACTCTGTCTGCAGCAAGGCGGCTGCCGATGTTGTAAAGGACTTGGTCAACACACTTGTCTCCATGCTTAATCTGCCTTAGCCAGGGAGAAAACTTCAGTTCAAGTCCAACAAGCCTGTCAGCTTTAACCTCCCAAACGAAAGTCTTGTTAAGGCGTGGCAATCCAGAAGGATGAAGCAGGATATCTCCAAAGGGACATGGCCCTGACATGCAATCTAAAAAGACAGACATGCATCACATAAAAAGGAATCATCAACAGCTTACATCAAAAGGGCAAGGTATGAATGTGAAGGAAGGGAGAGAGGAATATGTCCACCCAAATTTCAAGATCAGTCTTTTAATTCCTGCACGGATGTTAAGGCTACCTGAATTGTATATATAGTGGTACCTCATACAACGATTTTAATCCGTTCCACGGGGCTCGCTGTAAATCTACTGATCGCAAAATTCAGGCTCAGACTGAAGAAAATAGGGGAAACTAATAGGCCGGATAGATATGATCTAGACAACATAACCAAGGAATACACAGTGGAGGTGAGGAACAGATTCAATGGTCTGGACCAGATAGACAGAGTACCAGAAGAATTATGGACAGAGATGTGAGACATTATGCAGGAGGCAGCAAGGAAAACTATACCAAAAGAAAAGAAGCACAAAAAAGCAAAGTGGTTGTCAGATGAGGCTCTTAAAATAGCAGAGGAAAGAAGGAACGCAAAGGAGAAAGGAAAAAATACAATAACTTAAATAAAGAATTTCAAAGAAAAGCAAGGAGAGATAAGGAAAGCTAACTAAATGAACAGTGTAAAGAAATAGAGGAAAACAACACAAGAGGCAGGACTAGAGATCTCTTTTAAGAAATTGGGGAAGTCAAGGGAAAGTTCAAAGCAAAAATGACCACGATAAAAGACAAAGATGGCAAGGAGTTAGCGGATGCAGAAGAGATAAAGAAAAGATGGAAAAAGTACACAGAGGAACTTTACAAAAAAGACCTAAACACCCCGGATAATAACAATGAGGGGGAAATTGAACTTGAACCAGACATCCTAGAGAGTGAAGTCAGAAAGGCCCTAAAAAGCACAGCAAATAGCAAAGCCAGTGGAGATGATGGTATCCCAGTTGAATTCTTCAAAGCCCTAAAAGATGATGGAATCAAGCTACTACATGCTATATGCCAGCAGATTTGGAAAACGAAACAGTGGCTACAGGGTTGGAAAATATCACTATACGTCCCAATCCCAAAAAAGGGCAATGCCAAAGAATGTTCAAATTATCGAACAATTGCGCTCATCCCACAAGCTAGCAAAGTGATGCTCAAGATAATACAGGATAGACTGCAGCAGTGTGTAGAAAGAGAACTACCAGAGGTGCAGGCTGGGTTCAGAAGAGGCAGGGGGACCAGAGACCACATTGCCAACATATGTTGGATCATGGAGAAAACAAAGGAATACCAGAAACAAGCTTACTTCTGCTTCATTGACTACACCAAGGCCTTTGATTGTGTGGACCACAACAAAATGTGGCAAGTATTTAAAGAGATGGGAACCAGAACACCTCATATGTCTCATGAGAAATCTGTACATGAGTCAAGAAGCAACAGTTAGGACAAGAGTATGGAATGACGGAGTGGTTTGGAATAGGAAAAGGAGTAAGACAAGGCTGCATTCTGTCACCCTGCTTATTCAACTTATACACAGAGCACATAATGCGCAATGCAGGGATGGAGGAATCACAATATGAGATCAAAATTGCAGGGAGAAACATCAACAATTTGAGATATGCAGATGATACTATCCTAATGGCAGAAAATGAGGAAGACCTAAAGAAGCTCCTGATTAGGTTGAAAGAAGAGAGTGCAAAAGCTGGCCTGAGACTCAATATTAAGAAAACCAAGATAATGGCAACAGGCCATATCAGTCCCTGGAAAATAGATGGGGAAGAAGTAGAAGCAGTAACAGATTTTACTTTCTTAGGATCCAAGATCTCTGCAGATGGAGACTGCAGCCATGAAATAAAAAGGCGACTGATTCTTGGGAGACAAGCTATGAAAAACCTGGGGAACATAGTGAAAAGTAGAGACATCTCACTGCAAACAAAGGTCTGCGTAGTCAAAGCAATGGTATTTCCGGTGATAATGTATGGCTGTGAGAGCTGGACCATTAGAAAGGCTGAGCGAAGAAAAATAGATGCCTTTGAGATGTGGTGCTGGAGGAGAGTTTTGAGAGTCCCCTGGACAGCGAGGAGAACAAATAGGTCAATATTAGAAGAGATTAGCCCTGAGTGCTCCTTAGAAGGACAATTAACAAAGATGAAGCTGAAGTATTTTGGACATCAAATGAGAAGAGAGGATTCACTTGAGAAGGCCTTGATGCTGGGGAAGGTGGAGGGCAAAAGAAGAAGGGGACGGCCGAAGATGAGATGGCTAGATGGTATTGTAGACTGCACAGGGCTGTGTGGACTAAGGAGGATGGTGGAGGGCAGGGGTGCCTGGAGAGCGATGGTCCATGGGGTCGCAAAGGGTCGGAATCGACTGTACGACTGAACAGCAACAACTGTGCATGCATCGTATAGCGATTTTCCCTATGGGATGCATTGTACAACAATTTTTTTGCTAAGTGGTTTTCCCCATTGAAAAATTAACATAAGAACATAAGAACATAAGAACAGCCTTGCTGGAACAGGCCACAGCCCATCCAGTCCAGCATTCTGTCTCACACAGTGGCTCACCATTTCCTTCAGGGTATTCCCAAGCAGATGCCTTCACCTGCTTAGGATTCCCTGGAAATGGCATTGAGAGATATCCTGCCTATCTCTCCAACCCGGAGGTTGTCCTTAGGTAGCCATAATTATAGCCATTGATACCCTTGTCCTCCATGAACTTGTCTAATCCTTTCTTAAAGCTGTCAAGACTGACAGCTGTCACCACTTCTTCTGGCAGGGAGTTCCATAGACCAGTAATCCTCTGGGTGAAAAAGTACTTTCTCTTATTTGTTTGAGAACTAGTACCCAAAAGTTTCATGGAGTGTCCCCTAGTTCTAGTGTTATGCGATAGGGAAAGCAGTTTTTCCTTATCTACTTTGTCCACACCGTGCATGATTTTATAAACTTCAATCAGGTCACCTCTTAGACGCCGTCGTTCAAGAGTGAAAAGGCCCAACCGTTGCAGCCTCAGATGGTAAGGAAGGTGTTCCAGTCCCCGAATCATTCTGGTTGCCCTCCTCTGTACTTTTTCCAGCTCCATAATATCCTTCTGGAGGTATGGCGACCAGAACTGTACACAGTATTCCAGGTGGGGCCTCACCATAGATTTATAAAGAGGCAAAATGACACTTGCTGACTTATTTTCTATACCCTTCCTAATGATCCCTAGCATTGAGTTTGCTTTTTTCACTGCTGAGGCACACTGGGTTGACACCTTCATTGAGTTGTCCACCAGGACACCAAGGTCCCTTTCCTGGTTTGTCGCAGAGAGTTCAGACCCCATCAGTTTATAAATGTAATTGGGGTTCTTTGCCCCAACATGCATCACTCTGCACTTACTAATGTTGAAACTCATTTGCCACTGTTTTGCCCACTCCCCCAGTGTTGAGAGATCCCTCTGGAGCTCCTCACAATCTCTCACAGTTTTCACTACCCTGTATAATTTAGTGTCGTCAGCAAATTTGGCTACCTTGCTTTTTACTCCTACCTCTAGATCATTTATGAAGAGGTTGAACAGCAGGGGTCCCAGTACTGAACCTTGGGGGACCCCACTCTTTACTTCCCTCCACTTGGAGAAGTGTCCATTTAGTGCTACCCTCTGTTTCCTGTCCCTTAGCCAGTTGCTGATCCAGGACAAGACCTGTCCCTTTATTCCATGACTGGTAAGTTTATTCAAGAGCCTTTGGTGTGGGACCTTGTCAAAAGCCTTCTGAAAGTCCAGATAAACAATGTCAACTGGATCCCCCTTATCCACATGCTTGTTGACACTCTCAAAAAATTCCAACAGATTAGTGAGGCATGATTTGCCCTTGCAAAAGCCATGTTGGCTCTCCTTTAGCAGCGCCTTCTCTTCTATGTGCCTATTAATTCTATCTTTTAGGATGGTATGTATGATTTTTTTTCCCATAGGGAAAATTGTTATGCAGGACACCATTTCCCACCAAAACCTAATTGTTATGTGATTTCGTTTCTATATGGGGCGATTGTTGTATCAGGATCCACTGTACATGTACCTTCTAACCATGAAATGTTGTAAAGGCATACCTTCAAACATCACATACAGGATCACTCAGTTCTTGGGCTGCAAGAACAGATCCATGAAAGTAGTAAAACAAAGCAATCACACTTATATACCACCCCATAACACTTAGTGCACTCTCTGGGAGGTTCACAAGTTAATTAGCATTCTGCCCCCAACATGCAGGGTACTCATTTTACCGACCTCAGAAGGATTGAAGGCTTTACCGACCTCAGAAGGATTGAAGGCTGAGTCAACCTTGAGTCCTGGATAGGATCGAACTCACAACTTTTTGGTAGCAGTACAGCAGTTAAACCACTGTACCACCAAAGCTCTTCATTAAGCAGGTTCCCTGGCTTGAGATAACCCATGAGTTCCATTTTCATAGATTATTATTTCTATTTTCACAAAGCAGAGATATGGGAAGAAGATGCTTGCATCCAAATGAGAAATATCAAAGAGTGAATTATGTCTCAGGTGTCTAGGGTTCCTTAGCTCTGTGTTTTACTTCCATCTACTGTTCCAGAAGGTAGGAGAGCACAGAGGGTTTCATACATTGAATTCCATATTATGCATGCAATGTCATTTGGGGAATTCTGAAATCTTTTTACTCCACTTTTAATATTCTACAAATCCCCTTCCTTAGAATTCAAAAACCTACGAGTTTTTATTTAACAGACACCAAAAGGCCTTGGTAGTAATAGTTTCTATGAGAAACCTGGGGAACAAAGTGAAAAGCAGAGACATCACCTTGAAAACAAAAATTAGAATAGTCAAAGCAATGGCATTCCCAGTGGTAATGTACGGATGTGAGAGCTGGACAATTAGGAAAGCTGAACGCAGAAGAATAGATGCCTTTGAAATGTGGTTTTGGAGGAGAGTTTTGAGGGTACCCTGGACAGCGAGGAGAACAAATAGGTCAATCTTAGAAGAAATCAACACTGACTGCTCATTGGAAGGTCAAATAGTAAAGATGAGGCTAAAGTACTTTGGGCATCAAATGAGAAGGGAGGATTCACTTGAGAAGGCCAAGTGATGTTGGGAAAGGTGGAGGGCAAAAGAAGAAGGGGGAGGCCAAGGATGAGATGGATAGATGGTATTGTAGACACAATGGGCACAGAACTGGGAGGACTGAGGGGGATGGTGGAGGACAGAGGCGCCTGGAGAACGATGGTCCATAGGGTCGCAAAAGGTCGGAATCGACTGTGCGACTGAACAACAACAAGCAATAGTTAACATATGCCAGTATTCTCACACTGTAAGTCAGTGATGACCAACCTTGGTACTCCTGCTGTTCTTGAACTTCAATTCCCAGAAGGCCTGATCAGCAGGTGTGTTGACCTGGGCTTATGGGAACTAAAGTCCAAAAACACCTAGCGGGCCAAGGTTGGCCATCACTGCTGTAAGTAGAACTCTGAAACTGAATCAGCAGAATTGACAGAACAATTGGCTAATAATGTCAATTAGACAAAGAAATTATTTGGCAAGGATTCATGTTCATTAGGTAAGGACAAACTTATTGATGGTGTGAACTATTTGAGGTTTGCATAATTGCCAGAAGCTACTGTCCATGATTTTGTTCACCATCCAAAGCACAGCTTCCGACAAAGGATGATCAGAGAAGCCCCAGTGGGTCACCCCTGTAGCTGAGCTATGAGCCTGGATAAAGGGTTTGACTGTGTGGGTCTATAGTTGCTAAAGCACTCTTTTACTCCCTACTGCCAAATTTGAATTGATAATTTAAGATACAGTACATTTAAACTTGCTGCATTTAATCACTGTAGACAAACATTGAATGTGTTTTTAAAGTTCGCAAACCTTTTGAAGAGCAGATACTGTAACACCACTTACCAATGTTCTTCTCAACCACCAAGACCCAATATTTCTCTGGTGTTGGGCAATCAAACATAAACTTTAAAGGCTGTCCAGGAATGACTTTCCATTCGGTAAAATACTGTTTTCCTCCTGCATGCAACGCACAGGTGTTTAGAGATGGAACCCCAGGTTTTACCCTAACTGTTGTGTTGTCATTGCGATTCAGGGAGATTTCAAGAGCACCTGAAAAGATCCAAGAAAGAGAAAAATTAGAATCATGCATTCATTTTTATCATAGCTAGCAATATTAAATGGCTACAAATAAAACTACAGCTTTTCTTGTCCATAGGAACTGTTGAGGCCAACTCCAAACTTTAATCCTAAGTAAAGTAGCAGACCCACTAAAACAGGGGTTCCTGAAGCTGGGGCTGGGCCACACTCTCTCAGTTAGCTTCAAGAGCTGGACGGCCATTTTGCCCTGCCTGCATGATGGGGGGGGGGGGAATCATTTTGTTTCTTGAATGCCCTTGGAGGGGTGGGGGGCATATGAAATGGCACAGTGGGCCTGATCTGGCCCAGGGTCCTTAGGTTAGGAACCCATGCACTAAAGCAATTGGAACTAATTTGTGGACACTAACCTAAATATTCATTCATGCACAAAGATACGTTTTTGTACCTTATATGTGTGAGAGGCTCCCTATGTTACTACGTTCTGTTCTGGACAGAGTATCTTTGTTGAATAGAGAGATGGTCTAGTCAAATAACTACTAGGCTGATTTATCTTTTCATTCTTTTATTGATACATCATGGAACAGGAGGGATGCTCCGCTCACAGAGCATGGGGTCAGGGAATCTGTTTTAGGGACGAAGGGTCAGGTTACTATATATATTCAGTGATGTCACCACAGTGGTGCATTGTGGTACTTGCAGTCCATACAGTTTGATATTACTATCTGACAAAACCCCTTCTAATATCATACTGGTTGGATGCATTCTCCGACTGAAAGTCAATTGATTCGTTTCATAATTTCAGACATAACTTGTTGAAAAAGGAGACATGCTGAGGTGCAGGTAGTGTCTTGGTTAATATATCCGCGATCTGCTCTTTGGTGACACAATGTACTAATTTGAGGAAGTCTGTGGTGGACATCTCCCTTACGTGCTTATTCATAATATCTATATGTCTGGACTTCTGATGTGTGCCATCGGATTTGGATATGTCTATCGCAGCCTGTTTATCCTCATGGATGATGATCGGGTGAGATGGTACTTTCCATATCATTGATATTAGATCATTGAGGCCTACCAGTTCGCTCACAACCTTAGACACGCAGGCGTACTCTGCTTCAGCTGTGGAGGTGGATACTAACTCCTGTCTGCCCATGAACCATTGTATTGGACTACAATTCAATAGGACTAAATATCTTGAGGTGCTCTTCTGGTCGAGGTATCTCCGGCCCAGTCAGCGTCAGCATAAACAGATATCTCCGATTTGTCGCTTGGTTTGGGTGTGATCAATAGTTTTGTGTCCATAGTTTTCTTCAAGTACCTCAATAACCTCTTGACTGCATTCCAGTGGTAGATCTTAGGGTCGCAGACATGACGTAATAATAAATCCACCGCCAGTGCAATGTCGGGCCTGGTCCAGTAGGCGAGATACAATAGTGATCCTATAGTAGACCTATACAAGGTGTTATCTTAGAAACGTTCAGTATCCTCGTACATGTTCTTCAGGAAATCCATTTTCATAGGTGTATCACATGGCTTGGCGTGATTCATGTTGCAACTTTCCAATAGTTCAGATATCTTCTCTGCCTGTGAGAATGCGAACCCGCCTTGATCTTCTGATACTTGGACTCCTAGATATTTGTCAATTTTTCCCATGGATTTCAGGGAGAATTGTTCCCCGAGGTCTTGTGCGAACTTGTCGCATTTGGCAGCCTTGTGCCTACCAATGTACAGGATATCATCAATGTAGACCAGCACCTTCTCTGTCTCTTTACCCTCTTTCCTTGTGAACACACATTTGTCCGATGATATAGTCGAGAAGCCCATCTCTTCCAACCTTGTTGAGAGGCACTCGTACCACTTTTTGCCGGACTGGCGGAGCCCATATAAACTTTTATTGAGTAACCAGGTTTCCCCTTCATTATTTTCTATTCCAAGTGGTGCTCTGACATAAATTTCCTTGTCAGGTTGGGCGTGCAGGTAGGCCATTTGCACGTCAATCTGATACACCTGCTCCTTTTGAATTAATGCTATGGCCAGTGCAATTTTGACACTGTCCGACCTGACACTGGGTTAATAGGTGTCCGTGTAGTCTTCTGGGTACCTTTGAGAGAAGCCTTGTGCCACTAACCTGGCCTTGTATAATGTCTCGTTGTTCTCGAATTGTTTGATTCGGTATACCCATTTTGTGCCTATGGTTTTGTGGTGCCTTGGAACTTCTGTGGGTGTACACTTTCAACCTTCTGAGGCTTTCAATTTCCCTCTCCATGGCAGCCCTCCATTTGAGCTGTTCTCCATGCGGTAGCCTGAGCATGTCATTGTAATTGGGGGGGGGGGCGTCGGCCTCCGTTTGCATAGCCATCTCATAATCATCTAGGTCCCTTGGGGGCTTTCCCTTGGTCGACCTTGGTGACCTCCTGGGTGGTTCCCTGTTTGCATCTGCATCATCTTTTTCAGGCTCCTGGGGCATTTCCCCTTCTGTGTCGTGAGCTGGGGTGTCATTGCCATCTCTTCTTATTGTGTTCTTCAGATATCACTTCATTCAAGTGTATTTTGCTTCAGTTTGAGTGTTCGTGGAAGTTGGCTGATCTGGATATTATTATCCTTGAATGGATATCAATGAACCTGTACGCCTTTGATTCATTCATTCATTCATTTATTCAATTTATACCCCGCCCTACTCGACCAGGGCCGACTCAGGGCAGCTTACAACAGTTAAATCAAATACAATATACAAAATTACAAATGATACAATGTTACAATACAGCAGTGAAACAATAAAATATGCAACAACATTTAAGTTCTAACATAACAAAACGGTTACACGATCCCTCAGCTACTAAACATAAGTAGGGGAAAGGGAAAGGGGAGGGGGAAAGGGAAGGGAAGGGAAAAGGGGAAATACAACACAATACAGTTCATTATGCAATACAGGACAATAACAACATATCAAGCATAAACATAGTATAAACAATTAAATAAAAAATAAACAAATACAAAACATAACAGTTTACAATGTTACAAGATATAATCAGGAAAAATAATAATCCAAAGGGGGGGAGGGTCGGAGCCCAAGGCTCAACGACCTTACACAACTCTTAATGTGAGCCGGGCTCAACAACTACATTGGAGCTCAGCTCAGTAATAAGCAATAATACCATAATACACTCTACAAAATACAAAAGAAACAAGACAAATACCGCAATGTCCTCAGCAGCCAAGTCCACAACCATGGTGGGACCACGGACAGCAGCCAAGTCCACAACCATGGTGGGGCCACGGACAGGAATGTCATCATGCGGCGTCTTCGGCTCCCTCTGGCCACGGGAGCCCTTTTAACCTCCCCGCCCGGTGGCAGGGGGCGGGGGGGGGGGGGATGGCTTCGCATGGCGGCTGCGGTGGTGTCTTCGGCTCCCTCTGGCCACGGGAGCCCTTTTAACCTCTCCGCCCGGTGGCAGGAGCGGGGAGGGACGGCTTCGCGCGGCGGTGTCTTCGGCTCCCTCTGGCCACGGGAGCCCTTTTAACCGCCCGGTGGCAGGGGGCGGGGAGGGACAGCTTCGCGCGGCGGCTGCGTCGTCATCTTCGGCTCCCTCTGGCCACGGGAGCCCTTTTAACCTCCCCGCCCGGTGGCTCATAACCCATAAACCTAAGTTTTCTTAAAATCTTGTCCCCCTTTTTTCTCAGTTGTTTGGGGATGTACACATTTGCTAATACTCCGAAGATGTGGAGGTGAGATAATCTTGGTTTGCGGTTGTACATGGCCTCATATGGCGTCTTATTGATTACACTTGACCACAGTCGATTTAGGGTGTAGTTGGAATACATCAGTGCTTCACCCCGGTATAATAAGTCAAGTTCTGCGACTTCGAGTACACACCTGATCATGGTCTGTAGCATCCCATTCCTTCGTTCAGCCACCCCATTCTGGAAGGCCGAGAAGGGAGCGGTGGTGTAGTGAATCATGCCTTTGTCTTTGATCCAATCATCAAATTCTTTTGAGAGGAACTGCGCTCCACGATCCATAATTATTTGCTTTATCCGGATGTTCTGTTTGGTCTCCACTCTCCTGTAGAATTCTTCAAATTTTGTAAATGCTTCTCCTTTGTTTTTCAGGGTATAGGCGAAACCGTATCTGCTGTAGTCATCTACAATGGTCAGGAAATACTTTTTTTGTCCAAGGGAACTTTTCAACGGACCGACTAAGTCCATATGTATTAGCTGGAAAATGTGGTTGGGTTTCCTTTCAGAGGACTTGAGTCGGGCCTTATCCTTTATTTTGAAGTTCTTGCATGCGGAGCACTCTAAAAAGTTTTTACAGTCCTTTATTTTGAGTCCCTCTGAATACCCCATCATCTTGGTCACTATGGGATAGCTCATGTGTCCCAGCAGGATGTGGGCGCAGTCATCGTGTATTGGTTTGCCTATAGACAATGGTGCCTATGGGTATGTCGTTGTAGCTTAGATCCTCCTCTCCTTGTTCTTCGTCTTCAAGGAGGTATAGGGCGTGCTCAAGCCCTTCCCCTCTATTTCCTTGGAGCCATCATTGTCAGCTATGAAGCTAGAGTTCATTTGTTCTTCGAGCTTTGGCTTGGTGGTGCATTGTGGTACTTGTAGTCCATACAGTTTGAAATTACTATCTGACAATCTTTTCCAGGGCTCCAAAGAAGTCCAGCTGGGAGAAGAAAACACCTCCCATGCTTGCATGAATAGAAAGAATATACAGATCTTTGCATCCCATCAAGGGTGGAAAAAGACCGAGCTTCTTTTTGCAAAGCATTGTTAACAACACAACAAGATCAAACACTCACTGAGTGACATGCAAATGTTGGCTTTTGGGGATTGTCAAGAAAAAACATTGCCAGCTACAGAACAGGCACCAATGGAAAAGAACCGGAACAATTTGAGGGAAGGAGAGAAGGAGGGGAATAAATAGATTTATACAATCCAGAAACAAACCAGAGTTCCTGTGAAATAACTCTGTACTGTATTAATCAGACTAGTGATAAGGTCAAATCCATTAAAACAAGATTAAAATGCATAATATGATATTCTGCAATTAATGAAGATCACAACACAACTCAGTTAAAGAACTGCTGCTACTACCAAGAGTATTCTAGGCTGCTTTAGCACAGACAGAAAAGGTTAAGGCCCCAAAGGCCAAATACAGACTGATTAATGGAGGAAGAGGGCAGTTGTTTTAGAAATGGAGATACAGTACTAGTACAGTAAAACCCCGACTTACATATGCCTTGAGTTACATAAAATGTGACTTACATAGATTTTTGCACTGAAACCATGTCCCGATTTACATAAATGTCCTGATTTACATAACACAATTTCCTATCGGTTTGCTCGGAGTTATGTAAAAATCATTTTCCTATGGGTTTGCTTTGAGTTACATAAAAAAATCATTTTTCTTATGGGTTTGCTTCGAGTTATGTAAAAATCCGTTTTACATAAAATCCTATGGAACAGACTTTTTACATAAGTAGGGGTTTTACTGTAGTCAATTTAAATGGGATGCAGCCCCTCTTCAATGTCTTTGTGCTCTGTGACTGCTCATTAGGATTACAAAATACTGTATAGCAGAGTGGTTCTTTCCAAGGGCTGTTGTGAGCCTTACCAAATCCCTTAAGATGCTGCTGTTGATGCACAAGTCAAAACATGTAACTCATATTTCCTCCCCATATCCCACGAGCATCCTGGGGGTTGGGGGGAGATCAGCACTGCATTAAGGTATGCCACTAAGAAAGTTCACTTCAACCAATAGACACGTAGGGCAACATTGCTTGAGCTACCTACCCACCCACCCTCAGGTCTGACCAAACAACTCATAACAGAAATGTTATTCAATGCAACATTAATTGCAAATACGGTGGAACCTTAGTTAACGTAATTAATGCATTCTCTGGGAGGTTTTTTTACAGCAAAAATTACTTTAATCGAATTTCCCATAGGAATGCACTGAATGCATTTTTCCCATAGGAATGCAGTGAAAACCAAAATACTTTAACCAAAATACGGTTTCTCATAGGAATGCATTGAAACCCAAATAATCTGTTCTGGGGAAAAAATCCATAAACCAAGCCACTATTTTCTAGGATTTCATTTTGTTACACCGTTTTTATGTTAACTAAGTTATTTGTTAACTGAGGTTCCACTGTACAGGTATTCTCAATTGTTTTACAACCTTTAAATAGATGACCTGGGTCACTGGTCAGAGGTGGGGAATTTGATTCCTCATTGTGCCTTCCTTCATTCCTTCTTTCATTGCATTTATGCTCCACCCTTCTGGTATATATTTTCCTATGGGTTTGCTTCCAGTTAAGTAAAAAATCGATTTACATAAAATCCTACGGAACAGACTTTTTGTTTAAGTAGGGGTTTTACTGTAGCAGCAATGCAAGCGCGGCGCCAAAATGGCCGCCGCGCTCTTTGCGGGAGCCCCCCCACAGGACGAAGGCATCCGGGTAGTTAGGGGCGTGGCCAGCTCCCTTATAAAAGGGGTGGCCACGAGGCAGACGAGCTGCCATTTTGCGAAGCGACGGAGCGGAGAAGTTTTTCCCTCTTACCTCCGTTGCTCTTGCCTTGACTGGGAAGCCTTTTGGCTGCTGATTTTCTTCCTTCGGCTTCCCATAGGTTGGACTGAGATGCCTTCGAAGAAGAAGGCGGCCGCGAGCGCGGCTCCGGCGGTGCGGCGGCGCAATCCGGGTCGGAGGACCGCGGCTGCGCCTTCCCTCCCGCCGCCTTTGCTGGCTCCCACCGGGACCGGTGGGATGGGGTCTATTACCCCCTGGCCGGAGGCCGGGGACCCGAGCAGGGGTCCAGTATGGGCTGCGGCCCGCGGCCCGCAAGCGGCGGACGCCGCTCCTGGTGCTCATTCTGGGCCTTCCTCCATCGGGGCCCAGCTCACTCCGGGACCTTCTAGCCTTGGGGGGTGGTGCGGTCCCCTCCCTTGGAAGATGCCCACGCCGGCCCTGCCGGGCCTGGGTGTGGGGTCATGGCCTTATTCAGGCCCCGGGATGCAAGGGCCTGTACCCACGCCCGTAACGGGCGGGCCGTCTGGCCCATGGCCCCAGGCCAGTGTCGAGGCCTTGCTGGCCCGCGTGGCGGCACTTGAGGCTTCCCTTGCTCGGGCCAGCCACGCTGGCGCTCCTTTTGGGGTGCGCTTGGACACGTCGTCTGCTGGGCAGCGGCAGGCGACGGGAAGGGTCGAGCAGCTTGAGGCGCGTGGCGCGACTTCGGCCACTGCCTCGCAGCTCCCCGAACAACAGGCCGGCGCGGGTCAAGCTCCGGCGGCGAGCTCTACGGCGGTCGTGAGCTCCAACGCCCCCAGTGGGCCGGAACCCCCGGTGGGGGTGGCCCGCGGGGGTGCAGCATGTGAGTATGCGGTGCACCTACACATGTGGCTACGTTGGGGGGGGGCTTTCCAATGGCCTTGGCCTCGCATGGGTGGTCCGGCGGCACAGCCGCCGACGCACCAACAGGCGACGTCAACCACCACCCAGGGCCCCGGGGCGGGTAGCATTTCCTACCCTGTGGGGAATGTTTTGGGGGTGGCTGGGTTAGTTCAAGCCCCTTTCCAGGTGCCCGCAGTTTCTGCTGTGCCTGTCTCGGCCTTGCCAACAGCGGGCTATTCCTTGCCACTGGGTGACCATTTGGCACAGGCCACCAGGGAGAAAATATGGCGAGGGGAGTATGTTGATATCTTCTCACTCCTAAACAGGGAGCCCACCAAGGAAGAGAGGGAGGGGCAGGATGAGAAGGATAAGGAACAGGCACGTCGTCGCAAGCCACCACGGACGTGGGCCAACTGGCTGCCGGCTTACCTCATCTACATGGCGGTGTACCTGAGGGCCCGGCGGGATCTGGCAATTCCGATGGTCCAGTATTTGGACAATATCTACCGGGCGATGGTTGATTTTCCGGGCCCGTCGTGGTTGGCTTATGACGAGGAATTCCGTATGAGAATTCCCCTGCACCCTGAGATGAGGTGGGATGAGCCATGTCAGAGACTTTGGCTGCTGTACATGACGCCCACGCGCCCCGCACCAGGGGAAAGATACCATTGTGGACATGCGGTCCAGCGAGTGGCTCCAGCACAGGTTCCCCGCCAAGTGGCGGGGCAGGGGGTTCCAGCCCGACTGCTGTGCTGGGCTTTCTCGTCTAATGGTTCATGCAGTAAGAAGAATTGTAAGTACAGACATGAGTGTCCCACCTGTGCGGGCCCCCATGCAGCCTCTGCCTGTCCCAGGCCTGGAGGGACGCGGGGCAGAGGGAGGGGCGGACAGTGGGCTGGCAAGACTGCCGCTGATGGAGCTGGTTCACCGAAAGGCTCCCTCCCCAATTAATGTGGACATGCTGGAGCGTTGGCTCGCATTGTACCCGAAGGGGGAGGATGCAGATTATCTGCTTCAGGGCTTTAGACAGGGGTTCCGTATTCCTTTCATGGGTGATAGGTCCCCTCAGGATGCCCCCAACCTTTTGTCCCTTAGGGGGAGGGAGGAAGTGGCTGCCGCCAGCATTAATAAGGAGGTCAATGCGGGCAGGGTCGCTGGCCCTTTCCCTAACCTCAAGGTATCGCCCCTGGGCTTGGTTCCCAAGAAGTTACCAGGCGAGTTTCGCCTAATCCATCACTTGTCCTACCCAGCCGGCCGATCGGTCAATGATGCTATCCCTGATGACCTTTGCTCAGTCAGGTATACATCTTTTGACCACGCGCTGCGCATGGTGCGCTCCTGTGGCCCGGGTGCGCTGCTGGCCAAGTGCGACATTAAGTCGGCTTTTCGCCTCTTGCCAGTGCACCCGGGCGACTTTGAATTGCTGGGTTTCAAATTTCGGGGCGAATATTATTTTGATAAGGCCATGCCTTTTGACTGTTCCATATCATGCTCGGCTTTCGAGCGTTTCAGTACCTTCCTAGAGTGGGCTTTCGTCCGCAGGTCAGGGTCCCGGTCTGTAGCCCATTACCTGGATGACTTTTTATTCGGGGGTGAACGGGGCTGCGACACGTGTACACGTCTCCTCAACACATTTCAGACGCTAATGGAGGAACTCGGTGTCCCTTTAGCGCCCGAAAAGACCGAGGGCCCATCTACACAGCTAGTCTTCCTGGGGGTGGAGATTGACACGATAGCGCAGGCATCTAGGTTACCGCGGGATAAGGTGTCGAGGATAGTGGCCCTTATCTCGGACCTGTTGGCCAAGCGCAAGGCATCACTGAGGGAACTGCAGGTGCTGCATGGTCACCTTAATTTTGCCTGCAGAGTGGTGGCACCGGGCAGGGCTTTTGCCCGGCGCTTGTGCGACGCTATGGCAGGATTATCCAGGCCTCACCATAGGGTTAGGCTTACCCGGGGTATCAGGGCAGACATGCTTGTCTGGTTACA
Organism: Bradypodion pumilum; assembly: GCA_035047305.1. NCBI lineage: Eukaryota > Metazoa > Chordata > Lepidosauria > Squamata > Chamaeleonidae > Bradypodion > Bradypodion pumilum. The sequence continues at coordinate 60,820,865 of JAWDJD010000006.1, read as the reverse complement.
GTTCCTGAAGGACTTCAATGGGGTCTCATTTTGGAGGCATGACCTCCTGGCTTCCCCTCAATTTCAGATTCAGTCTGATGCCTCAGGATCCCTGGGTTATGGGATGTACTTCAATGGGAAGTGGGCCTATGGTGGGTGGCCACCGGCCTGGGCAGGCACGGGTCGCCTGCGTGATCTCACGTATCTGGAATTTTTCCCTATCCTGGGTGCTTTGATGCTATGGGGCCAGGAGTGGTCCAACTTGGTCGTGCATTTCTGGTGTGACAATGCGGCCGTGGTCCACATTGTAAATGCACAGACTTCTAAATCGCCCAGGGTTATGGATCTAGTGCGCCAATTTGTGTTGCGCAGCCTGCGCCTCAACGTACTGTTCAGGGCCAGGCACGTCCCAGGGGTTAATAATGATATTGCTGACGCTTTGTCCCGCCTACAGATCTCCCGGTTCCGTGCCTTGGCCCCGGATGCGGAGGAATTTCCCTCGCCACTCCCGGAGGAGATATGGACCATTGGCAAGGAGAGGTGAACCGGGCGATTGGCCTGTCACTAGCCCCACGCACCCGTAAGGCGTATCACCACGTGATTAATTCTTTCAGGGCATTTTGTACTCAATTTCAATTGCCAGTAACCTGGCCAATCCCGGTAACCCATGTTCTGCGGTTCATGGTTTACCTGCATTCTCAGGGCCTGGCACCTCGCACCATAGCATCCAAGCTTTCAGCGTTGGCTTTTATGGCCAAGGTGGGGGGTCATGGGGACAGCACCTCTGACTTCCGTGTGAGACATGTTTTGGAGGGGTGGGTGCGCGAGCGCGGGCGTTGCCCGGACGACCGCCACCCGATTTCCCCAGGGGTCCTTACCCAGTTGGCTTGGGGCTGGCCTTGCCTCTGTTTTGATGCATATGAGGCAGCCCTGTTCCATGCAGCCACAACGGTGGCATTTTTTGGAGCGCTCCGCATCAGCGAGCTTGTGATGCTGTCTAAGGCGGATGCAAGTCGTAGGGCACTGGAACTCGAGGATGTCTGTGTAGCCAAAGACTGGGCTCAGTTGAGGATACGTTCCTCTAAGACCGATCAGCATGGCGTCGGCAGTGGTGTGCGACTGCTACGGTGTTCTTTGGCAGACATCTGTCCGGTTGGTGCCCTACAGGAATTCCTGGCACTGCGTGGCACGCACCATGGCCCGTTTTTCTGTCACCAAGATGGGTCTCCCCTTACTAAATTTCAATTTTGGAGGGTGACGGGCAAAGCACTGGCCAGTGTGGGCCTCCCAGGCACCCGCTATGGCACTCATTCATTCCGTATAGGGGCGGCCTCGACCACTGCGGCTTTTGGGTACTCAGGGGCTGACATACGTAGCATGGGACGGTGGGGATCGCAATGTTTTCAATTTTATGTGCGCCCACTCCCCCCGTGAGTACCGACCCGGTCACCTTACCTATTTCCCTCATTTTTCCTTTACAGACCCGGGGTGTCGTATTACACCGGTGACAGTATGGCTGGTGGGCCATAGCTACGTGCACAGGGCAGCGCGTTATGCTGCGGCAACAGAGTGGGGACCCCAACTGGGACTGGGTGCATACGCAAGTCTCACATGGCATGGTAAGCCGGGGATGTTATGGCGGGAGCTGCTGCCTTTCCTTTTTTCAGGCCTGAATGCTGACCCGCCTGACATTCTGATCATACACCTGGGGGGCAATGATTTGGGCCAGGTCACCGGCTTGTCGCTGAAGCATGCGATTTGCGAGGACCTCGCCTACCTGCATTACGTCTGGCCCGCCACAACCCTTGTTTGGTCGGACATGGTCCCACGCCATTCCTATAGAGGGGGCATTGACCTCCTGGCCCTTGACCGCGCTAGACGCATGGTGAATAGGGCAGTGGCGCGTTTCCTTGTCGACAGAGCTTGGGGGAGGGTCAGTCGTCACCCCGCTATTAGCCTCCAAAGTTATGACTTGTATGCAGGGGATGGGGTCCATCTGTCGCGAGGAGGTATGGACCTCCTGTTGGGTGATTGGCGAGCAGGCCTGTTGACCGAGCTGACGGTCTGGGGGGGGCGTCGAGCCTTCTTTGAAGCCCCTCCGTGTGGCGGGTAGCACTGGTAAGGTAAACATTATGACCCACAGGTATCCGGCAAGTTCGCAATTGACTGGACAACACTAGACAGGCATAAGTTGGTTAAACGTTGTCCGGTCAACGACGAACTAGGCGACGGGGTGATGGCTATAGCTAGACAGCATGCATCACCCCGTGATTTTACGGATACGCGTCAGAGGGTGGGGTCATTAGTTAGATATTGACTACGGTCAACAATTTGTTTGTTGTCAACAAACAAATGGATACAAATGGATACATTGTAGCAATTGCCGTTGGCAATTTTGGGTGGTACCTTACCAGTGTTAACTTCGGCCTGCTTGCCTTAAGAATTATGATTGGTTATTACCAATAGAAATTTATAATTTGGACTAGGGCATGAATCAATAAATGTGGCCCAATGCCGTTATCCACTTTCATTGGTGTCTGAGTCCTTTATTGGGGGGTGCACCTGCAAATAGTATAGCTTCAGGGCAAATTAATAGGCAGGAAAAACTTATAAATAAGTCTTCAAAGAATTACCAAAAGCTAGCAATGAATCTCCACTGCCAGAAGGTAGGGATTATGGCAGAAAAAGCTCTCAATTTGGTCACTGCTTTTTTCCACCTCTCTAGGTGGAAGTCAGTTAAGATGCTGACTGGGAAGCGGAAGGTCAGCAGTTCGATTCCCGAGTACCACAGGACAGAATGAGTTCCTGTCTTTGTTCCAGCTCCTGCCAACCGAGCAGTTCGAAAGCAAAAAATTGCAAGTGGATAAATAGGGACCACTTTGGTGGGAATGTAACAGTGTTCCATGCGCTCCGGTGTCTAGTCATGCCTGCCACATGACCACGGAAACGTCTGTAGAAGCAGACAGCGCTGGCTCTTCGGCTTGGAAACAGAGATGAGCACTGCACCCTAGAGTCAAATACAACTGGCTTTCGAGCAAGGGAAAACCTTTAGTGTGACCAGTGATGCACTGCAGCAGGTTCTGCAGAACCGGTAGCGGAAGTTCCCCCAGGCCATGCCCACTTGGTTGGCCACGCCCACCTCCATAGCCCATAATGCAGGATGTTTGGCTATGCCAACAGATTTGGCCCCGCCCACAGATTTGGCCAGCCCACAGAGTAGGTAGTAAAAACATTTGCAGTGCATCACTGGGCATGACCCCTCTGAGCTTAAACATCTCAGTGCTACCGGTATAGTTTCTGTCAGGGGCTCCCTTAATATGGTCCCAAACCATCCTGGGGAATGATCCAGCTTGTGTAACAATGGGCAAGCTCCATAGTCCAGGGCACCCTCATAAGACGGGAATGGCTAACCACTTTCGTGTATTCTCAACCTGAGTTGTTTGGCCAGACCTGGGAGGATAGGAAATTCAAGCAATGTTGCCCTAAATGTTTAGTGGTTGAAATGAACTTTCTTAGTGGCATACCCTAATGCAGTGCTGATTTCTCCCCAAGGATGCTAGTGCGAGGGAGGAAATATGAGTTATGCATTGTCAAGTCAACTTGATGCAATAATAACTATTAAAAAGAGCTTGCAAATCCCCCATGGTCTATGAACCAAAATTTGATTGGGTAGACTAAATCCTCCTGAAAGCTTTAATTGATAGCTTCCTTAATGAAAAGTTTGCTCAGGAAGGGTAAATTCCAGAGGTCTGTAGTCCACCACTAGATTTTGGAGAACTGCAGCTGCCCCCATACCCTAACTGAAATCCCCCTCTCCACCAAAATAAGTGTGGTGTCTTGACCACCTACCAATTGCTATCGATCCCCCAAAGGCACAAATGGACTTTGGATGGAGTGGGGAGTGGGGTTGAGTGGGGTTAAGGTTTTACAAAAATGAGAGGCTAGGGCCCTACACCACCCTTGAGCGACTTAGTTGCCATATGCAGTCAAAATGCACCGACCCTGGTTTAAGTGACAGAAAATTTTCTCGTATAATTGTCTAACAAGGCTGAGTTTCCGGTTTTAAACTCCCCTTTCTTGTAAGTTATTGCAATAGTCAGTGACAGAAACATTATTAAACACACCCTTTTCTTTTAGGAATGTGAGCTATAGCTTTTGTTTCTCATAACAAGAGAGTTCACACTCCCTTTTGTTCTTAAACCCAAATCTATACAAGAAAACTCCAAAATGTGCAAATCTTTTTTCAACTTCATTGATTGATTAAAAGCAGCCCAATGTTTTGAATCTGTTGACAGCTCTAGGTAGGACACTTTAGCTTCACCATCTACAATCTGTTTCAGGATGTGCTTCGGGGGTTAGTGCAGCTTGCTAGAAGAAGGGAATACTGTATTCTGCAGATTTAAAATGCTCTGTCTTCAATGTCTAACATAATAAAACTTGAGGAAGAATCTCCGGCTCTCTAAATCTTCTGGAAGAGGGGTCTGCAAACTTGGCCCTCTAGATCTTCTTGGACTTCAGTTCCCAGAAGCCCTGATCAGCAACTGTGCTGACTTGGACTTCTGATGATTGAAGTCCAAGAACACCCGGAGAGCCAAGTTTGCAGACTCCTGTTCTGGAATAAAGTGTTAGCTGTCCCTTCAGTGGAGGGCGGAAAAGAACTGCAAATCAGAGCAATAAAGGATCAAAGGCTTCCCACCGCTGCTATAAAGGCTATAAAGAAATTGTACAAAGGATGTGTTTAGACATCAGCACACTGCATTACATTGTTCTTAAGAGAAACTGAGTAGTGGCCATTATTTTCATAATGGCACATCTAGCACAACTGCCCAATACATGCCTAATACAAGAACATAAGACATCTTGCGTCACAATTCAGTGCTTGATTTTTGGCCAAAGAAGATCACAGAACCTCTTGACAACAAGGATGCCATATGCAGAAACAGAACGTACTCTCAAAGACGTCCTAATTGCTTTGTACCTTATTCAGCCAATCTAGTGCTTGCAATGCAAATATTGCTTTTCAATTCCAGCTAGTCTTCCAGACTGCGTTGTATCAATCTCGCACATTGCCTATTCATCTCTAGCTACATCATCTACAGTTAACTGACTGGGCTCTTTAAAAGGAAATTAGAAACAACATGTGTACTGGCATAACAGAACATTTGTGTTTATATCTGAAGGAAGAGCCAGACTGAACAGCTTCAAGGAGGTGGAGAAAACCAAAACCACTCTCAGTGTCAGAAAAATATTGTACAGGAAATAGCCTTTACCCTGCATAGATGAAAAGCTTATTTCCATGATCAAATAAACAAACTCTCTTCCAAAAGTGAAGAGATCGACAAAAATTGAGGTTGAAAGAATTGAAAACATAACTGAATACCCATGTTCTCTAATTTTTAGGACCACAGTATATGTACTTTCTTTGCATAATCAACTTTGAGGGTCAAAAGCAGTGGTGGGCCCCAAAAAAATTACTACAACACTGTGGGCGTGGCTAACTGTGGGCATGGCTAACTGTGGGCGTGGCCTCATTCCACCCAACCACCACCACCACCCAAAAAGAAAAAAAAACGGGCAGGTACCTACCTTGCTCTCAGAGCGCCGCTCCCAGCAGAGGTGGGAGACCCTGGCGCAGGCAGGGAAGATGAGTGTGTCATGACTGAAAGGACCTCACCATGCCACTCTGGGACACCTTGCCAGGCTCAGGAAGAGCCTTGTTGTCCTCCAGACAAGGAGGAGGAGTCCCAGAGCAGCCAGGCTCACTGTCTGGGCACGCTTTCACCTCTGTATTTCCCATGCGCCTCCGGAGAGGGGGGGTGTTTGGGCTGGCGACCTCCCCTCCCAGAAGCACCAGCAACACTTCCCATGCACCTCGCCCAGGACCGAAGGCATGCAGGAAGTGTGGAGGTGAAAGCGCGCCTGGACGGTGAGCCTGGCTGCTCTGGGACTCCTCCACCTTGTCCAGAGGACAACGAGGCTCTTCCTGAGCCCGGTGCAGTGTCCCAGAGCGGTGAGGTCCTTTCAGTCATGCTGCTCTGGGCGGGCGAAGCGGCGGCCCCTCCTCCTCCCTGGTTCTGGCTGTGGCACCTCTTCCATCTTCCTCCTCCTCTTCTTCCTGGCTCCTGGTCGTGCCTGGAGTACGGGGAGAGGAGGAGGTGGGCGTGGTGTGGGGGGGAGGTGGGCGTGGCCAGCCATGTCTGCTACCGGTCCGGTCGGACTGGGGCGGACCTGCTAATGCCCAACACTGGTCAAAAGACTTAAAAGAAAGCAAAGATAATATCCAGTCTATTAGTGTGTTTTGCAAGTACAGCAACAGTTGTATGATTCATGCTAACGGTTTGCTTTTTTTAAAAAAAGTGTATGTTTCTCTCTACATGTATCCTTGTTAGGATTACAACAAATGTACATTGTGATTATAAGAAGGGGATTTCTTTGCATTACAAACCATCCAATATGATGACACATTGGATGAGGAAGCCAAGGAATATACAGCACAGCTTTTCCAAGGTAGTCAGCCTCCTTCCTTGTTCAAGACGCACACATGGAAACAGACTCTGAGAAAGAAGACCTCGGGCCCACCCAAGCAGATACCCCTTCTCTCCACTTTTAAATTATTATTACATTTATTATTTTATATTTATTGGTAACATCCTGCCTTTACTAAAGTGAGCTCAAGAATTGAAATGTGGGTCTCCAATCCTGTGAAACATGTCAAGCCAGAGGAAGTTAGTAGCTCGCCTGGTGGCGAACCTATGGCACACATACCAGAAGTGGCACACAGAGGCCTTTCTACTGGCAAGTGTGCCATTGAGGGGAAGCCCAGTTGAGCCGGTGCCACTTCCCCATTACCCCCTCCCTCCCCCAAAGGGGAGGTGAGAGGGGAGGCTGACATCCCGGCCAGGAGGCTGCGGCTGGGTGAGGTAAGGTGAGGAGCACTGCTGAGGGTGAGGAGCACCCATGGGGGCTGGGGAGGCCCCACAGGGGTGGGGAGCACACACAGGTAGTGGAGGGACCTATGGAGGGTGAGGGTGGGGTGGGCCCCACAGGGGGGTGGACACACATGTAATGTGTGGACACTCATGGTGCCTGCCCGTGTACCAACTCCGCCTCCTTTGGAACTCGGTCTCTAAAAGGTTCGCCATCACGGACCTAGTAGTAGGTAGAAAAACACAAAAATTATGGACTGTTGTGCAGTTCAACAAGCTTAGCCAACCTATCACAAAAGCTTTCTCTAAAACTGCCCATGAACCTGTCTGGTTTAAGATGGAGACACTGCTTTCTTTGTTTTTATGTGGAATTATTTCTTCCCCATAACCTATAATTCTCTTACCGCAACTGGAATTCGTCACTTCTTATCCAAGCCTGCACAATCTATCACCAAAAGAAACAGAATCCATTGTGTATAATTTAAGAGCCTTCTGTTCCTTCCAAACAATTTTGTCTCTGCTGGAGTCTAAATATGCCTATCCTCCCCTCACCTCTTCTTTCTGATGCTAAAAAATATATATCCACGGATTCAATCTCATAAAGACTTCTCTGTATAAACAACTTGTTAATACCACATATAGGAATATATAAAGATCACCTGCAATCAAGACTTATTCTTGAGAACTGTAAGTACTGTGAGAATTATTCTATTTCTGTTTCTAGCATTATATGGTCTTACTCAGCTATCTACACAGAAAACATGCAAATCTACCAACTGTTCTTTTTGGAACAAAGAAAGGCAGAGAACGTTGCAGGTTAACTTCAGCATTCTTTCCTTCCTTTATGGCAGCCCACCTCTCAGTTACCCTTAGTCCTTGTAAAAGAGAAATTGCAAGAATTGCATGTCATTTTTATTCAACCACATGGCTTGAGGTTAGCCAAGAAAATTTTCTGCTTGAATCTAAGGATAAAATGATGCCCCCTCCACCATCCCATGTACTGAAGCTGCCCTGAGTTGGCTATGTTATATATTTATTATGATAGTAAAAATGTGCTTTAGCACCAGCACATGATAGCAACAAGAGAGCTTGGGAATACAGAGCAGCTTCCAAGCTTCCATAGTGTCCATTCTTATTCTTCAAGTGCCATATCCAATTCCAAATATTGGCTATCCTCATGGCGCTCAGCCATGAAGATTGTCTTAGAAACAATATAATGCACTAGTCTTCCATTTGCCTTCCACAACACAGTGTGACACTCATATCACTGATCCAATTCTGTGAGTCACGTTCTGGTCCTGAGCCCTTTTGGCACACAAAGTAAGTCCTCATTGGCCCCAAGCCAGTATTGATAAAGTTGCTACCCTCCATCAAGATGGATTAAAATGGGATTTAATCCACTTGAGACCATTACCCATCTCTGTGGACATTGCCACTCAAGTACTCAGGATTGTCAGGTTAGTTAACCACCAGTAGTGGGCTCCAAAAAAAATTTACTACCACACTGTGGGTATGGTATGGTGGTCATGGCCAGGGGAAAAGCCCTGAATTAGGTCTACTTTATTTCAAAACTTGGATGGGTGGGGTCAGCCAGAATTTCTGCTACTGGTTCTGGTGAACTGTTGCGAACCTGCTGATGCCCACCACTATTAACCACCCCTTGATGGCCATTAGTGCTTTTTTAAAAAAACAGCAACATTTGGGCTCTGTTCTCCAACCCCTCCAAGCTGTTCCTGTCATCCTGGATGCACTGCCTGAGACATTTGACTCATTTTGCCTGGGCCTACAATTACAGTTAGTGCACCAGTCATACCCAGGCATACAGCCTCTGTGACATTATGTGTGATTAACACTTCCTAAGAACCCCAGGTAAATGTAACCAAAAGGCATGAATGGAGATATTCTATCTAGTAAACAGGACACATGAAAATTGGGGCCATTCCATATTGTGTACATGTGTAATGCTTGGTACCTGACAGAACGGAAACTATGGAATGTAGACTTCAATGCTCGAGGCCGCTGATAGTATTTTCCTCTCCTCCAAAAGAGACAGATATTTGATTCTCAAGCCTTGCCACAATAATTTATACCATACCTGTCAAACACAGCTGCGGACAATACAGAACCTGCGCAGAACGTTTCTGCGCAGGTCCATCCTACGCATGCATAGAAGCCTTCTACGCATGCGTAGAATGGACCTGCACAGAATGGTTCTGCGCAGGTCGCTTCTATGCATGCATAGAAGCCTTCTATGGGTTCTACGCATGCATAGAAGGGTTCTACACGTGTAGAAGGGTTCACCGCATGCGTAGAAGGGACCTGCACTGAAGGGATGCACAGTAACTACTTTTCCCCCACCGCCAAATTACGGGATGGCGGCGGCTCTGGCCGGGAAATGAAGAAAAGCGGCACAAAATTATGGGAAATCCCGGACAATATGGGATACTTGACAGGTATGATTGGTACAAGAATGTACAAATGACAAAGCCAGGAAACACAAAGCAGTTCAGCACCATGATAAATCCATAATGATTAACCGGAAGAAAACAAATATAACATAATGTCACTATTTAAATACTGTATCACATCTAGCTAATGGAGCAATTAATATACCAGAACAATAAAACCAGCACACTTAAGAGCACAGCAATCCATCAAAACAAACAAGGGACACCCCCACCATCACCAAAGTCAAAGGTGAGGCAGAGAGTCAATGTTAAGATATCCATGTTTCCAGTTAACCTGACAGCTGTCTATATTGCTTTTTTCTTTGTGTTCTAGCATCTTTAGCTTTCCTCCACTCACAGGGATGATGCTCCTTGTGTGTCCCACTCAAGGCCACAGATGAATCCAATATAGGAGACAGAGTTGAGTCACAGACAGCATGTGGTACGTTCAGGAAAAAAAGAATTAGCTGTTACTTTTTTTTATCCCAGCATGCACTGCTAGGTGCAATCTAATATCTGCACTCCTACAAGGGACTAGTTCAGTGATGGGGAACCTGCAACCTTCAGGGGAGCCTGGGCTTCTGGAAACTGTAGCCCAAGAACACCTGGAGGCCCAAGGTTGAGAAATCCTAGCCTAGAGGAAACAGGCTAGCCTTCCAGGTGTTCTGGGACTTCAACTCCCAGAAGCCCAGGCTCCCCTCAAGGTTGCAGGTTCCCCAACCCTGGACTAGTTTACTCTTGACACACCTTTTTGAGATTTCAGTCTAGACTACAGAACTCACAGTCATAATACCTAGCTTCATGTTTGACCCCTTCTATTTCTCCCATCACAACCTGCTTTTTGTACAACCTAGGGCTGGCAAACTTCTAAAGAAGGGTTCTGAAGAACTCCCAAGCTTGCACAGGTTTGCCTTCCTCCTTACCTATAAAATATCTATTAACTTGCCTATAGAATTAAAAGTGTTTCGTGTTCAGGGAATGAAGAAGCCGACGAGTGAAGTAGTAAAATTCAGCTCTTTATTAGTGGGGTTTGAACACAGTTTGGATGGGGCAAAACTTGGACTTATATACACTATAAACAGTAACAGTAACAATAATACAACAAGCCCATTGGCTAACAGAGTGTGCACATTTTCGATCCACTTATTTGCATAAGAATAGATACATGTGAAAAGATACATTCCGCTCCTGTCAGAAAACACAGTTAACATACATAACATTCTTCCCCCCTAGGTAAAAACAAAATCCTTTAACCAGGATGGCAGTCTAGTTTCCCTTCTGGATCGGACGCTTGGCTGAGCCGGTTCAGGGGCTCGTAGGATGGGCGACCCGACTGGAGTGAGGGATTGACTAGAGGGGGAGGATTGTAAACCCAAATTAAAGACCCGTTTGTCAGATGGAAGAGCAGGGGATCGCTCAAAACCAAAATCTAATTCTGTGGATGAATAAGACAACTCAGGGTCCCTCCTGTGTGTACTAAGAGAGGAGGGCGACTCTGAACAAAATTGGTCATCATCAATAAAGGAATCCAGATTGCTAGGCTTTGACAGTGTAGGGGCACACCGGGACGGAATAGGGGAGCATTCCACAATTTCCCCTTGAAATCGGTTCCTAGAAGACACTTCTGGGTCAATGTTGGCTGGCTGCTGACTATTATCTCTGCCCCCTGGGTTTAAATAGGTGAGGGCTAACCCTAGCATTGAGTGTCTGTATTTGTCTTGTGGGTCCAGTATTCTGGGTCTCAATTGATCCGTGTGCCTCCTCCAAATCACACCAGTGGCTGTTTCGATTCTGTAAGAAATAGGACCAGTTTGATCGATCACAAATCCAGACACCCACGTAGAGCCACCAGCTGCATAATTGCAGCAATGTACAGGGTCTCCAGACGAGAAATCCTTCTGGTGTTGGATTGCTATATTTGTGTCTTTGTCCTCTACCCTAGAGGGATCCAATCTGTCCAGCAAGGATGATAGTTTCCTTCACTGGAGCAATTCAGCAGGGGACAGCCCTGAGGCAAGGGGGGTGAGCCTATATGTGAAAAGAAACTGGCATAACTGGAGCTCCAAATCCCCTTCACTGAAGCACGTCTTTAGTTGTGCGTACCTGCTGCTCTACCTGGCCATTGGTGGCTGGGTGGAATGGGGCGGCAGTGATGTGCCTAATTGCATTCCTTTCCATGAAGGATTGGAATTCTGCAGATGTTAACGTGGATGCGTTGTCGGACACCAGCACATCTGGAAGTCCAAATGCTGCAAACAGCCTTCTCAGATGCATTATCGTGGTGGCTGAAGTGGTATTAGGCACCCTAATCACTTCCAGCCACTTAGAGAATGAATCCACAACCAACAAAAATAGGGCCCCTCTAAATGGACCTGCAAAATCTATGTGCAACCTGGACCACAGGCCACAAGCAGAATCCCTTCCCGAGAGGGAAGGTGGGATTGCTCTGGGTGAGAGGATTGACAACTAGCACAAGTGCCGACCATTTGTTTTATGTCTTGGTCCAGTTGAGGCCACGAAAATTAGCTACGGGCAAGGGCTTTGGAATGGACAATTCCCGGGTGACTTGTGTGAAGTAGATGTAAAAAAATTTCCTGAGAGTGACAGGAATGACCACCCCCTGGCCACAGAGGAGACAACCTCGTTCCACTGACACTTCCAAATGCTTGTGGTAGAATGTTCTGAATTCCTCGGCTAGAGGAGAGACAGGCCAGCCTTTTTGTACCCAAGACATTACTTTAGTCAATGTTACATCCTTGGCCGTAGCCTTGGATATATCTGAGGGAATACTGGGGGCGAGTCGAAAGCCTCAATCATAAGGACCTGGTGGTCGCTTTCGATCTCGCAATTGGCTTCCCCGACCCCTGGCAGTGGAGAACGTGACAGGGCATCAGCGTGGCTGATGTTCTTGCCAGGCCTGTACACCAAAGTAAAATTTTATGCATTTAGGAAAATTGCCCAACGCAACATCCTTGGGGACAGAATTTGAGGCATGGGCTTCCCGTTCACAAAGATTCCAAGGAGGGGCTTGTGGTCAGTTACGATGGTAAAAGATCTTCTGTAAAGGTGGTTGTGGAATTTCTTTGTGCCTGCCACGATTGCCAACGCCTCCCTGTCTGTCTGAGCGTAATTTTTCTCAGGCTTTGAGAGCGAACAGGAATAGAATGCTACGGGGGCTTCCCGCCCGTCATTTAGTATATGGCATAACACAGCTCCCACCCCCACAGGGGATGCATCACATACAAGTACAACTTCCTTGTTAGAATCAAAATGAGTTAATACAGCATCTGAAGATAGCAGCCTTTTAAGTTCTAGGAACGCTTTCTCCTGGCAATGGCCCCAGTGCCAAACGGTATCTTTCTTAAGAAGCTGATGTAATGGTTCAGCAACTGAGGCTTTGCGATGGAGAAAAGCATGTTAGAAGTTTAACAATCCTAGAAATGATTGCAATTCGGCTTTACATTTTGGCCTGGGTGCATTTCGTATGGCTGCCACCTTGTAGTCAGAGGGCATGATACCTTGGGGTGTAATTTGGTACCCCAGGAACTCCACTTCCTGTGCCAAAAACACAATTTGTCTCTTCTGAGACGTAGACCGGCTCTCTCAAAATGTGAGAGGACTCGATCGTGCCTGGCCGCTAGTTCGACGGTGTCCTTAGCGGCGATCAGGACATCGTCAAAATATGGCAGGAAACCGGCCAAACATTTTAAAATATGTTCTACAAGAGATTGAAATATTCCAGGGGCCGCATTCACCCTGGTTTGTAGTTAGTTACCTTAAATGCCTTCCTATGCGTTACTATGGTCTGGGCTATGGCAGCAGCAGGAGACACAGTCAATTGTTGGTAAGTCTGGGCAAAGTCAAGTTTTGCGAAGCAATTTTCTCCATGCAAGGAGGCAAGAAGGTGGCGTTCAGGATATGCGTTCGGGCGAATACCTTTATTGATGGTACACTTGTAGTCAGCACATATCCTGACCTCCCCGTTACTTTTCAAAGCAGTCACTATTGGTGTCTCCCACTCTGCGGTGTCTACTGGCACTAGGATGCCCTGCCCCACCAGTTTGTCCAGCTCTGCTTCTATCTTCTCCTTTAAAGCAAAGGGTACCTGGCATGGCTTCATCCGGATGGGCCGGATGGTTGGGTCAAGCTTAAAGTCCACAGGGGGTCCTTTGTATAACCCTAAACCCTTTTTGAACACCTCAGAATGTGCAGCACAAACGTCCTGGATTGGGTCAGCATCTATTGCGTGAATGCCAGAAAGCCGGATTCCCAGGGGCCTAAACCATTGGGTCCCAATAAGACAGTTAGTGCCCTGCTTAACTACAACCAATGGCAAGGAGGTACGAATGTTTTTGAATTTGACCAAGAAATTTCCCACCGCCAGGACTGGAATCTGGCACCCTTGCACATCCCGAAGGGAAGTTTTAAAAGATTTGAACTGGGGCTGAGAGGCAGGGGGAATTCTCAAAAACTCCTGCTGTGGGATTATGGAAAAGATAGTACCTGAATCCACCTCCATCTTGAAGGGGACATCCTGCAGGCTCAGGTCTGCGAAGAAATGCTCGCTGACGATGCCCACTTGGCACTGTTCAGGCTCTGGTGACACTTTGGCGATGGACGTTTTGTGGTGATGACTCTTCTTGGACTCAGGTGCTCAAAAGTGCACAATTCACAATCCCTCCAATTTTTTTATAGTAGGCAATTTCCCACTTCGGAAGTCACTTCCCTCTTTCCAAAAGGATTTAGGTAAACTGGCAGTATTTTGAATATTTTTAATGTTCTGGACCCAGAAGAGATCCAGAACTTTATTTACTTTCCAATCTTAGCATTAATTTGTATGAATTAAGGGAGAACCATTATGTCCCGCTTTGATTCATGAATGAGGAGATTAAACATTGACATGATCTGTGGAAGCACCAGCCACCAGAATTGCCAACCTGTACTTTAAAAACAGGCTTGGCTGGGCAGAACATAAAGGGGGGGGGGGTATTTCCCTTCATGGCTATTTTAGAAAAGCATGCAGTTTTTACACTGAAGCCTTGTAATGATCAATTGTGTTGGAAACCAATTTCCTTGAATTCATATTCATCTGGAATGCAGTTTGCGCATTAACTTGGATGCATTTTCTATGAGGAAGGGATATTTCCAATAATCCATCCCAAACTTTAACCTCTGCAGCAAATCTGATTGTTAACTCCAGAATATTCTTATTTTAAAATTTACATTGCCTGATGGCAAAGTGGGCCAGCACTAGTGCATTCTAAATACTCTTGCTTAAGTGGGCCAGACTTAAACCATTTTTTCCTGTCTTGGTGTTATATTAGACAAGACAAAATACAAAATATCTTTAACCTTTTCACACTATATAGACTATTATTATTAAAACTTTAACAAACACACAGTCCTTTCATTTCCATACACTCAGGACGCCCACTCATACCACACATTAAACGCACATATTATATATTCTTCTTGATTCTCAGGAGGCTGCTGTAATCAGACAATCCTGGGTGCAATGTATTTAATATTGGTTTTATTGCTAGATGGCAAGTTACTTTTCTCTTAAGGCCTTTTGACCTTGAGGGGTTTACAAGTTACTTTCAATGCATTCTAATTCAGTTACATTAGTAAAGGTTACAAATCACGTTTTAAGGAGGACTTGCATTTGGGCAATGGCAAAGCGAAGAAAGTGGCTTCATTTTGGCAGTCCTGGGTTTGATCAGGACATGGAATAATAATAATTGTGAAAGCAATAACCAGACAGCCTGGTTATTGCTAATTAGAGTCTAATCGTTTCCAGGACTGATATTAGCCTATCTAGGTAAAGAAGATTTTAGAAAGAACCTCAGTTGCTTTGAAATAGCATGCGAACAAAGAAGTATGGAATTAAGCTATACACTATGAAGTTCAGTCTGAACCCAGAGTCTTGTTTCAAAGTCCTAGAACAAACCCAGCATCACAGCAAGCCAGCAGAAAGCAGTTAACCCTTTTGTTTTCTACTGTGTCTTCTTTTAGATTTTCTCCAGCAAAAATCCTTTCAACCCAGAATAATTTTTGACTCAAAATTATTATTATCATCTCCTGGGATGGAGTAAATTAATCATATCATTAATAAAGGTTATTCTCCCTACCAAACAAAAGTCCCTTATAAGGAGAGATGAGTGGCGACCAGGTACAGCAAAAGGCATTCACAGAGTTGTGGAGCCTGGGATAATGGGTAGGACCAGGCACAGAAATTAAAACACACAGATACACAATGGCAGATTTTCACACATATACATTCCAGGAAGAGAACAGAAATGGGACCCAATCCTCCATCTGCCATAAGGAGGATGGCAGAGTTGACTAAAGATACTCCAAGCCTGAGATTGAGCAGTGCCCCATTTGCCCTAATAGACAAGCCTCTAAGGGGTTCTAGAAGTGGTTTCCTCAAGAAGACAGCAGGGGATGAAAGAATTAAAACCCCTTCCCATACCAGCTTTGGTTCCATTAATCTTGATTTCCCTTGTCACCATTCCAGCAGATGTAATTTGCATTTTTTAAAAGCCTGCAGATGTAGAGCTGTGTGGCTCAAAGAGGTACATAGACGTCACAAAGAAGAGACTTCCAAGAGTTAGTGAAATGAGATGAAAATACAAATAAAATTCAAATCTCCATCATTAGGCAAACAAGTGATTCCAGTATTGCCATATACTAGGTTAGCAGTGGCAAACCTATGGCACGCGTGCCAGAGGTGGCACTTGGAGCCCTCTCTGTGGGCACCCATAGTCTCCCCAGCACATAGTTCACCCCGCCCTGGGCCGCTGTTGCTGCTGTCTGGGGACACCATCCCACCTTAGTCACCAGTTTCGTGTTCAAGGAATGAAGAAGCAGACGAACGAAGTAGTGAAATTCAGCTCTTTATTAGTGGGGTTTGAACACAGTTTGGATGGAGCAAAAGTCGGACTTATATACACTATAAACAGTAACAATAACACAAAAAGCCCATTGGCTAATAGAATGTGCACATTTTTCGATCCACTTATTTGCATAAGAATAGATACATGACAAAAGATAGATTCCGCTCCTGTCAGAAAACACAGTTAACATACATAACATTCTCCCCCCCCCCCCCCAGGTAAAAACAAAATCCTTTAACCAGGATGGCAGTCTAGTTTCCCTTCTGGGTCGGACGCTTGGCTGAGCCGGCTCAGGGGCTTGTAGGATGGGCGACCCGACTGGAGTGAGGGATTGACTAGAGGGGGAGGATTGTAAACCCAAATTAAAACCCTGTTTGTCAGATGGAGGAGCAGGGGATCGCTCAAAACCAAAATCTAATTCTGTGGATGAATAAGACAACTCAGGGTCCCTCCTGTGTGTACTAACAGAGGAGGGCGACTCTGAACAAAATTGGTCATCATCAATAAAGGAATCCAGAGTGCTAGGCTGGAACAGTGTAGGGGCACACCAGGCCGGAGTAGGGGAGCATTCCACAAATTCCCCTTGAAGTCGGTCCCTAAAACGCACCTCTGGGTCAATGTTGGCTGGCTGCTGACTATTACCTCTGCCCCCTGGGTTTAAACGGGTGGTTGCCAACCCTAGCATTGAGTGTTTGTATTCGTCTTGTGGATCCAGTACTCTGGGTCTCAATTGAGCCGCGTGCCTCCTCCAGATCAGACCAGTGGCTGTTTTGATTTACAAACCCGGGCACCCACGTAGGACCACCAGCTGCATAATTGCGGCAATGTACAGGGTCTCCGGATGAGAAACCCTTCTCGTGTTGGATCGCTATATTTGTGCTTTTGTCCTCCACCCTAGAGGGATCCAATCTGTCCAGCAAGGATGACAGTTTCCTTCACTGGAGCAATTCAGCAGGGGACAGCCCTGAGGCAAGGGGGGTGAGCCTATATGTGAAAAGAAACTGGCATAACTGGAGCTCCAAATCCCCTTCACCCATACGCTGAAGCACGTCTTTAGTTGTGCGTACCTGCTGCTCTACCTGGCTATTGGTGGCTGGGTGGAATGGGGCGGCAGCGATGTGCCTAATTGCATTCCTTTCCATGAAGGATTGGAATTCTGCAGATGTTAACGTGGACGCGTTGTCGGACACCAGCACATCTGGAAGTCCAAATGCTGCAAACAGCCTTCTCAGATGCATTATCGTGGTGGCTGAAGTGGTATTAGGCACCCTAATCACTTCTAGCCACTTAAAGAATGAATCCACAACCAACAAAAATAGGGCCCCTCTAAATGGATCTGCAAAATCTATGTGCAACCTGGACCACAGGCCCCAAGCAGAATCCCTTCCCGAGAGGGAAGGTGGGATTGCTCTGGGTGAGAGGATTGACAACTAGCACAAGTGCCGACCATTTGTTTTATGTCTTGGTCCAGTTGAGGCCACGAAAATTAGCTACGGGCAAGGGCTTTGGAACGGACAATTCCCGGGTGACTTGTGTGAAGTAGATGTAAAAAAATTTCCTGAGAGTGACAGAAATGACCACCCCCTGGCCACAGAGGAGACAACCTCGTTCCACTGACACTTCCAAATGCTTGCGGTGGAATGTTCTGAATTCCTCGGCTAGAGGAGAGACAGGCCAGCCTTTTTGTACCCAAGACATTACTTTAGTCAATGTTACATCCTTGGCCGTAGCCTTGGCTATATCTGAGGGGACGACTGGGGGCGAGTCGAAAGCCTCAATCATAAGGACCTGGTGGTCGCTTTCGATCTCGCAATTGGCTTCCCCGACCCCTGGCAGTGGAGAACGTGACAGGGCATCAGCGTGGCTGATGTTCTTGCCAGGCCTGTACACCACAGTAAAATTGTATGCATTTAGGAAAACTGCCCAACGCAACATCCTTGGGGACAGAATTTGAGGCATGGGCTTCCCGTTCACACAGATTCCAAGGAGGGGCTTGTGGTCAGTTACGATGGTAAAAGATCTTCTGTAAAGGTGGTTGTGGAATTTCTTTGTGCCTACCATGATTGCCAACGCCTCCCTGTCTGTCTGAGCGTAATTTTTCTCAGGCTTTGAGAGCGAACAGGAATAGAATGCTATGGGGGCTTCCCGCCCGTCATTTAGTATATGGCATAACACAGCTCCCACCCCCACAGGGGATGCATCACATACAAGTACAACTTCCTTGTTAGAATCAAAATGAGTTAATACAGCATCTGAAGATAGCAGCCTTTTAAGTTCTAGGAACGCTTTCTCCTGGCAATGGCCCCAGTGCCAAACGGTATCTTTCTTAAGAAGCTGATGTAATGGTTCAGCAACTGAGGCTTTGCGATGGAGAAAAGCATGATAGAAGTTTAACAATCCTAGAAATGATTGCAATTCGGCTTTACATTTTGGCCTGGGTGCATTTTGTATGGCTGCCACCTTGTAGTCAGAGGGCATGATACCTTGGGGTGTAATGTGGTACCCCAGGAACTCCACTTCCTGTGCCAAAAACACGCATTTGACTCTTCTGAGACGTAGACCGGCCCTCTCGATCGAGCTTGGCCGCTAGTTCAACGGTGTCCTTAGCTGTGATCAGGACATCGTCAAAATATGGCAGGACACCAGGCAAACCTTTCAAAACATGTTCTACAAGAGATTGAAATATTCCGGGGGCCGCATTCACCCCAAATTTTAGTCTAGTTACCTTAAATGCCCCCCAATGTGTTACCATGGTCTGGGCTATGGCAGCAGCAGGAGACACAGTTAATTGTTGGTAAGTCTGGGCAAGGTCAAGTTTTGTGAAGCAGTTTCCTCCATGCAAGGAGGCAAGAAGGTGGCTTACCACGGGCACAGGATATGCGTTCAGGTGAATAGCTTTATTGATGGTAAACTTGTAGTCAGCGCATATCCTGACCTCCCCGTTACTTTTCAAAGCAGTCACTATTGGTGTCTCCCACTCTGCGGAGTCCACTGACACTAGGATGCTCTGCCCCACTAGTTTGTCCAGCTCAGCTTCCATCTTCTCCTTTAAAGCAAAGGGTACCCGGCGTGGCTTCATCTGGATGGGCCAGATGGTTGGTCAACAGGGGGTCCTTTCTATAAACCTAAACCTTTTTTGAATACCTCAGGATGTGCAGCATAAACGTCCCGGATTGGGTCAGAATCTATTGTGTGGATGCCAGAAAGCCGGATTCCCAGGGGCCTAAACCATTGGGTCCCAATAAGACAGTTAGTGCCCTGCTTAACTACAACCAATGGCAAGGAGGTGTGAATGTTTTTGAATTTGACCAAGAAATTACCCACCCCCAGGACCGGAATCTGGCAGACATTCACATCCCAGAGGGAAGTTTTAAAGGATTTAAGCTTGGGCCAAGAGGCAGTGGGAAAATCTCAAAAACTCCTGCTGTGGGATTATGGAAAAGGTAGTACCTGAATCCACCTCCATCTTGAAGGGGACATCTTGCAGGCTCAGGTCTGCGAAGAAACGCTCGCTGACGATGCCTACTTGGCATGGCTCATGCAACACTTTGGCGATGGACGTTTTGCTGTGATGACTCTTCTTGGACTCAGGCGCTGGTGTTTTTTGCTTCCGCTGTCGGCATACTTTAGCAATGTGCCCTCTTCACCCGCAATTGTGGCATTCTGCGGTGCGGAAGGGGCACTTCCTGCGGTTATGCCATGCTCCGCAGTCATCGCACTTGCGAAGGAATTTCTTCTCCCAATCGTCACAGTGCTCTCGGCGCTTTCGTCGGACCGCTCAAACTTCTCCGTCTGCATTGCTAGACTCTGATGAAGAGGTGAAACCAGTCGATGCTGATGAGGATGAAGATGAGCTTTGCTGAGCTTGCACAGCTGAGTCAGTGGCACTGGTGGTGGAGTGGCGATGCCGGAAGAGCTTTATCCCGGACTGTGCGGCCTCAGACGCTACTGCCTCTTCTAGGACAGCCTTGAAGGTTAGCGTCTTTCTGATCATGGGGCAACATTGAGCATCTTCATCCCTCATGCCTGTCAGCAGACGGTCCCGGAGTGCTTCTTCAATGTTGTCCCCCTTGCATGGAGCGGCAGCAATGCGCAGCGCGGCGGCGTAGTCTGCAATGGATTCACCAGGTCATTGCTCCTTTCTGTGGAAGGCTACCCTGGCTGGGAAGATTGAGACCTCTGGCTGCAGGTGCCTCCTCAGTGCGGACATGATCTCCGCGAGCGGCACCACATCCACGTTCCGTGGAAGAACAAGGTGGGTTGCCAGCTGAAGTGTCTCAGCATCGCCCTGAGCAAGGAAGCAGGAACACTTCTGGTTTTCGTCGGTGATCTTCTGCGTGGCCATTGTGTGGCTGAACGGGCGTTCGTATGTTGCCCATTTCTCTGGCCGCGCTGGGTCGAATGGGCCGATGTTGCTGCCGTGTGGGGACGCCATCCCATCCTCGTTGCCACTTTCATGTTCAAAGAATGAAGAAGCAGATGAATGAAGTAGTGAAATTCAGCTCTTTATTAGTGGGGTTTGAACAGTTTGGATGGGGCACAACTCGGACTTATATACACTATAAACAGTAACAGTAACAATAATACAACAAGCCCATTGGCTAACAGAGTGTGCACATTTTTCGATCCACTTATTTGCATAAGAATAGATACATGAGAAAAGACACATTCTGCTCCTATAAACAGTAACAGTAACAATAATACAACAAGCCCATTGGCTAACAGAGTGTGTACATTTTTCGATCCACTTATTTGCATAAGAATAGATACATGAGAAAAGATACATTCCGCTCCTGTCAGAAAACACAGTTAACATACATAACAGCCCAGCAGCCCAATGGGAGCATTTACTTCCTCCCCTGTTGCTGTGTTGGCACTTTGTGATAGATAAGTGGTTTTTGTTTGGGCACTGGGTCTCTAAAAGGTTTGCCATCACTGTACTAGGTAAAGGCTCTTCTGTTCAGTACTTAACTCACACAAAAAAATAAAAACCCAACAGAAAATAAAGAAGTTATCAGCCTTACCCGAACAAAGAAGCCAGGGCAAAAGTTTATGTTTACTCTGGTAAACAAAACCTTAGCACAGTATCTATGGCCTCCCCTTCAAACACAGTCCATCAAACGAAAACGAAACAGGCAGTCTTCATACACTGTGTATCCTGAATCAAACTAGTTAGGTGCTCTTTATACATAATAGGAATGTTGTGGGAGGTCCTTTTCTTTTCGTTCTTCCTGCTGTGCTATTTTACAACAGCCTTCTTCAACCTTTTGACCTCCAGATATGGTCGATTAGAGATCATATCATCCCCAGAAATTATCCAATTTACCTGGATGGATACTCTAGTCTAGAACAGGGTTCCTCAAACATGGCTCTCCAGGTGCTCTTGGATTTCGATTACCAGAAGCCCAAGTCAGTACACTAGCTAACCAGGGCTTCTGGGAATTGAAGTTCAATAATATCTGGAGAGCCAGGTTTGGTGACCCCTAAACCAGGGGCACCCAAACTATGGCCCGTGGGCCCAATTAGGCCCCTGCATATCATTAATGCGGTCCACAGTGAGCACCCAGGCTCACCGCGGACCGCTCCCACCGCCTGACATCAGCAGCAGCGGCGGCAGTCGCGCTTTGTCCAGGCTGCTCCGAGGAGCCTCTGGGTCGGTCCCATCCCCTCTGCGGCCTTTGCCAAAGCCGATTGCTGCCTCGGGGAAATTTTTGGAGCCTCCTCTGTTTCAAAATCTGCGGCACTAAGAGAGCCCCCTGGTGCGCCCAGGATGACATCACCGCAGCACGTCAGGGTTTACCATCACTGTACTAGGTAAAGGCTATTCTGTTCAGTACTTAACTCACACAAAAAATAAGAACCCAACAGAAAATAAAGAAGTTATCAGCCTTACCCAAACAAAGAAGCCAGGGCAAAAGTTTACAGTGCCATGGATTTTGAAACAGAGGAGGCTCTGAAAATTTCCCCAACGCAGCGATTGGCTTTGGCAAAGCAGCAGAGGGGATGGGACCAAGCGAGAGGAGCAGCCAGGACAAAGCGTGATTGCTGCCGCAGCTGCTGCTGTCAAAACTGTCAGCAGCAGGAGCAGCTTGCCTCCGCCCCCCGCAGCTGTGAGTCGGGGGGCGGGACTGGCCCGTGAAAAACAAAGTTTGGGCACCACTGCCATAAGCCATCAAAAAGTGCACTACATTTTAAAAGCCAGTGCTGCAACCACAATCTTGTAATTTGGTGATACCACAGTCCAAAAACATCTAGAGAGCCTCTGGTCCTCACCTCTGGTATAATAATACACAAAAAATCAAGATACAGTATCCTGTTTTAAAAATAAGAATTGCAATGGAATCCTTTACATGTCTAGTAAAAAAAAGGCCAATTTTATTTGACTAATCCCAAGTAAACATGTATATACTATAGCAGGGGTGCCCAAACTTTTCAGGCCACGGGCCGGTCACATGGCCAAGATGTGCAGGTAGCCCAAAACTAATCTGGGTGATAGAAATCACACAACTGGAAGGCCAGAGTGAATCCTCCTCTCTAATGACTACTAACAAAGCTGAAAGAAGGTACAAGAGCAGGATCACAGCTGGAAGTTAAGAAAATCAAAATAACGACTACAGAAATTTAATGTTGACAATAAAGAAATCAAAACAATTAAAGATCTAACCATCTCAACTCAAATGGTAGCCAACTCAAATGCCAAGAAATAAGAAGATGACTAGGAAGAACAACAATGAGGAAACTTCTTTGACTAGGAAAGATCCTTAACTAGATGAATGTGTCTCTAGAGACTAAGGTCAAAATTATCCATACAAAAGTACAGTGTACCTATGGATTTCCTTTTGTTATGTAATTTTTATATTAACCAAGCCATTTGTTAACCGAAGTTCCACTGTATTACAAATAATTATACAGTACATTGATGTGGAAGCTAGACAGTGAAAAACATTGACAAAGGGGAAATGATCCATTCAAAAAGTGGTGTTGGATGAGAGCTTTACGGATATCACAGACTACCAAAAAGACAAATAAATGGACGTCAGATTAAATCAAGCCTGAACTGTCAAGAAGTAAAAAAATGTTGAAAGGCTCATATTTCAGGCATATTAAGAAAAGAAAAAACCACTGGGAAAAGTCAATGGCAGTATTTATTATTATTATTTATTAGACTTATACCTCGCCCATTTGGGATATATTCCCACTCTGGGAAGCTCACAATGTAAAAAAGAGCAAAACAGACACCATAAAACCATCAGAACCGAGGACCACTAGCTTGAGTGGCAAAAAACAATGGGAGGTGCTCCTATTTGGTCTTCAACAAGTTGCCAAAGGCCTCCTTGAAAAGAAAGGAATATACATTTTATTTACTACTAGCTTGGTACCTGGCTTCGCCCGGGCCCGTCCCTCAGTTCCAGGCCTTCATCCTCGTTACCTTTGTAGGGAGGGGTCTGTCCCCCCCAGCAGCCACTTTCCGGCACCGTGCTCCTGGGCACGGCATGGGTCTTCGTGTGCTGCTCCCGCTGGACGGGTGTCCTCTGTGTCCCCTGGCGGCTGTGGACTTGCCGGCCTGGCCCTTCCGCAGCACAGCCCCACCAAGGGCTTTTCCTCCGCCGCCCACCTGCCCCACAGCCTGCTCTGCCATCTCACCAACCACCTCCTGTTGTGGCGGTTATCCTGGGGCGTGTGTGCTTATGTGCACCACCCCGTCTTTCCACCTACGGCCTGCTCTGCCATCTCGCCCGCTGCCTCCTATCATGGCGGTTAGCCCTGGGTGTGTGCACTTACATGCAACATGCTGCCATTCCATTCTAGGACACAAGGCACCCTGGGAGTTGTAGTATCTGCTGTTTTCCAATGTGAGGGGCTCATGCCCCCCCACTGGACGTGTGACCCCGACAGCAACCAACCGGAACGGCCAAGGTCGGAGTGTGCCGACTTGCAAGGGGTTCGGTGCAGGGGAGCCTATTCGGGACATACACACACACACACCTCTCTTTTATAGATAATAATAATAATGATGATGATGATGATGATGATGATATGAGCAAGCAAATATTTTTTGTAATGGAATGCATAACAACAAAAAATGTGGCCACATGATTATGCGTAAATGACATAGATCTTGCAGTTAAAGAACTTGAGAAGCCTAGGTTAGATGCAGTTTAAATGTTATATGAGTGCACAATATGGTCAGAGTATGAATTTTAAAAAATTGGGATGGATGAATATTGTTAATATTCATCTGTTATGAATATCTGAGTATCTCAATACTGAAAAATGTTGATAAAATGATTAAAATTAATCTTTGGAGTTTGCCTCAGATAATAACGAAGGATCGTAGACAGCCTAAAATGAGCTGAACATGGAAGGGAAAGAGACCTGTACTGAGACCTTCCAAAAGTTCTTTCTTTTTTTAAAAAAAATAGCTTAAAACGACTGAAAATTTAATATTATAAGAGCAAAACTTACAATGTAGCAAGATTTCATCAGCTATGTACTGCATGCAATTCAAGGAAGAAAGAAAAAGTAATATGACAATTTTGCCTTATTGGCTAAATACTGGACTTAACAAAGACAGAAAGTATGAGTCCATGTAGTGGAAGATATAGATGTCAAATTGATATTCTGACACAGAATAATGAGACTGTAGTTTTGGAGTTTGTAAGGAATAGGTTTTGGCTCTGCAGAACATCTACATTCAGCTAAGATTTCAAGCAACAGTTGTAACAAAGACATGAGTATTTAGACTACAGTAAAACCCTGGTTTACAAACACCTCAGTTAAAGTTTGCTACGGTTTACAACGGCAAATCCTATGGAAATGCTGTCCCGCTTTACAAATTTTAATGTATTTTTTTCCAGTTTACAACGATCAAGTCAGGACAGGTTTTTTTCGCCCCAATGCATTCCTATGGATGCTTTGGTTTACAATTTATTTATTGTTTACAACAAAGGCTGTCAGAATGTACCTTGATCGTAAACCGGGGTTTTACTGTACAGTACATCCAAATATCAAACCACAAACTCCACAAAGCAGGAAATTGCTTGGAGGCAGATTTATATTTTGATGGTTTGAGAAGTTTGCCCAAAACAGAAGAGTCAGCTGAAAAACCAGAACTTGGAAAAGCTAGCTTCTGGACTAGAATTCCCAGAATCTCTATGCCACCACAGCCACTGGTTAGTTGGGGAATTCTCAGAATGGTACACCAAACAATTGATATTCCAAGGATTTACAAAAGACAAAAATGATACTTTGCAAAATATAAGGTAACTATCCAAAGCTAGCCAAGAGAGGTAAAAGTACATGTTTCAGTTGAAACTCATTCCATTTTGAATATTTGAGATGGTTAATACATTTAAAATTATCAAATAACCTAGCGAAAAGACAATCAATTAATTCTTACCATACCTGTCAACCCACGCCTCCTGAAAAATGGGACCTGCGCACATCGCTTGTGCGCAGGTCGCGTTCCACGCATGCGTGGAAAGATTTTACCCCTTCCACGCATGCGCGGAAGCGCTACGCCACTTGCGCAGCCCTTATGCAAGCGACATAGCGCTTCCGCGCATGCGTGGAAGGGGTAAAACCCTTCTGCGCATGCGCGGAAAGCGTTTCCCCCGCTGCCAAATTACGGGGTTTTGGCAGCGGGGGCAGGGTTATGACGTCAATCGACGTCAATTTACGGGGTAATCCCGGCCAAATCGGGAAGGTTGACAGGTATGATTCTTACCAATAACATTGCCTAACTCACAGAATTCATGTACCATCCACTTAAACCCAGGTGAAATCACACTGCTTCAGGACATTCTTATACGCAGTCTTTGTCAAGTTTCATTAAGATAGAAAGACATCAAGGGGCAAGCATAGAGATACAGAGCAAGAGCAAACAGAAATTAACAAAACCACAAGTTTAGGCTCTGCAGAATATCTACCTTCTGCTTTAGCTAAGGTTTCAAACAACAGTTGTAACAAAGATGTGAGTATTTAGAATGCACCCAAATATCAAACCACAAACTCCACCAAACAGGAAATTGCTTGGAGGCAGATTTATACTTTGATGGTTTGGGAAGTTTGCCCAAAACAGAAGAGTCAGCTGAAAAATTAGAACTTGGAATTCCACTTTGCACTGAGCTTTCAGTGGAGATTCAAAGCTAGGCCACCTGAATCATAGTCCAGCATCCTATGCACTATCCTACACTGACTGTCATGGGTATCATCACATGTATTACTGTATTGTTATTTGTACTTGTGTTCCTATTGTATTGCTTTGTTATTGTTGTTTAGCCACTTTGATTCACCCTTGGGATGAGGGAAGCGGGGTACAAATACAACTATGAATGAATGAATGAATCTTCAAACAATTTGCTTGCAAGCCATTTAGAAATAGTTTTGCCTTTAAACCAGGGATTCACAACCTATGGCCCATGGGCCGGCCCAGGCCCCCAGCGCCATTTCATCCAGCCCATGGTGACGACTCTGGAAGTGGAAGCGGACACATTTAAAACAACCGTAAATGCAGTGGTGGGGTGGCCCATCAGGCAACCGGGACTCAGCCCGGGGCGTCCCCCAGGCCCCCAGTACTATGCCCCCCCTTGGGTGCCAATCCAAAGAGCCAAGCCAAGCTGCAATGCCTGGAACGATCGAGCAAACGAGCGGGGCTCCATGTTCCTCTGCCTCCCTCTGCCAAAGATAAGATTACAAAAGCAGCTCCATTAACAGCTAAGCTGCCGTGGTTTAGAGGTTGCAATTTTGCCTTGTAAGCAGGAGGTTGTTGTTTCGAATCCCCAGAGGGGAGTTGAAATTAGAAGGCGAGTGGGAACATATATATTTTGTTAGGGTTAGACACCCTCATCACTCCCTGTCCAACGCCCTTTTAGCGTAGCCAGCACACCCCTGCGTAAACATGCCTGTGCATACACAAATGCACCCATGCATGAGCAAACATGCCCACCATGGTTTGTGGCAGCATTTGCAAAGGGGGGGAACCACGTGTCCAGTCTGCTCAGCTGAGGGGCAGTGGTCCGGCCCATGGCGCCAAAACCTTGAGAACCCCTGCTTTAAACCCGTCACTGGGAAACAACTTTGGAAAAAGAACACCTCCAGTATTTTGCTTGCTGTCTTCCCAAGAACACATGGAGGTGGCCAAACACTTCCCAAGAACACATGGCTGCTCACTGTGCCAAGGAGATGGCAGAGCTCTGGTCTAAACCAGCACACCTCTTATTTATCATCTGTAGGAGGATATCCAGAGAACACGTTCCAAAAACTTCCAACAAAGTAAGTCACATCCTTTCGGAATTTTAGGCAGGACAGCTCCGGAGCTTAATCACAATGCTGTCTGGGTTACTTAGTCAACATTTAGGTATGCTTTTTGCTGGAGCACAAACCACAATCATATTAAACAATGGTGCCCCTCCCTGACGAAGTTTAAACATTTTAACTTAAATCCCCAGGCTTCCGAACCCAGCCTCATTTAATGCAATGCTCTCCCTTGTACATTACCATTTCTAATTCGACAAACATATTATTTTACAGGAAAGAACAGAACTTTTAAAAATAGCTTTATTGGAGTCATTAAAGCTTAGCTAAGTAGCTTTGCTTATATTTGTAGCCATGCGAATGTATCGGGCTCTGGCTCTGCTTTACTAAATCCCTTATTATCAGTGAAAAGGCTTTAAGGATTGATTAAAAGCCCATTTCTCTTTTTGTACCAGGACCCTGGATGTACTCATTAAGCTTAAGTAAACTTACTGGGATGGACAGATAAACATTTGCATCCAGAGAACAGCCAGTGGTGAAAAAGTAGTGGAGAGAAGGCATCAGTCAATAATTGCCATTTCCTGCCCTTCTCTGCAGGAAATGGTAATTTCTGACTGATGTGATTACTCCAGTGGTCCTGCTTTGCTGAGTAACATCATGTGCATGTTGCAAGAAAACCACCCTTTTTTTTTAAGAACAGGAACATTAAGACATAATAAGCTTAGGGAAGAAATATACCGTGATACCTCACTTAAAGAGCATAATGTGTTCCATGGGATTGCTCTTTAAGCGAGTTTGCTCTTTAAGCGAAACACCATTGTAAGTGACCAATTGTGACTTCTGGTGGGGGGATTGCGAACCCCGATTTAGTTGTTAAGCGAGTTTTTGGTTGGTTTTAGTTGTTAAGCGAGGCGACCATTCAGAGAAAATTCTGCTCTTTAAGCGAGTTAGTCTCTAAGCGAGGCGCTCTTTATGTGAGGTTTCACTGTACTCTCTTTTTTTAAAGTGACATCTAAGCATATCAGCACAGACTTTGGATGTGTTACTCTCTCCACAAAAAAATGGATTATCTCCCCCTATCAGTAACCAATTCAAACAAAACAACCTCTAAAGCAGGGGTTCCTAAAGTTTTCAAGCCGGGGACTGGGTCATGCTTTCTCAGTCAGCTTCGAGGACCAGATGGCCATTTTGCACTGCCTGCATGAGGGAGGTGGCCATTTTGTCCCAACAGCTTCAAAGGAGTGGCCATTTTGTTTCTCGAATGCCCTTGGAGGGGGGCACATAAAATGGCACTGTGGGCCAAATCTGACCCATGGGCCTTAGGTTGGGAACCCCTCCTCTAAAGTTTAAACCAATACTCTTTGATCAATGGGGTATTGTTAATTGTCATTATTTAGAAATCCATCTTGAACACACTGGACTCACTAAGAATCAGACACTCCAACGTTATGCTGACATCTGATCAAACCTAGATTGATTTTTATGCCAACAGGGTAGCCAAAGAAGTCTGAAGAATGACACCAAGTTTGGATAATAGGATTTCCTTTGCTTCACAGATGAAACTTCTTCAAACTGTCCTACACAGTTCAATTGCAACACCAGAAATCAGCTTTGCTTGATGACAAAATTTAAGATAGTCGCAATTAGCATAGTGGAGAAAAATGCCACATTATGCATAAAAAGATTTTATAAATTATGAAGTAATTTGTGTGAAAAGAGGTACTGTAGCTTGATTCATATGTTATTGAATTGCCATGAAAAGTGTCCATATGGAGCATTTATTTTTAGGCCCTCTGTCAGGTAGCAACCAGTCAACTTCAGATACGAAGAGTGCCTCTGACTGATTTGAATGAACATGCATGTTCATTGTGAACATGTGGTAATAATGTCATTTTTCAGCCACTCAGCATACTCTGAATTACCACTGCAACTGCTCTTGATTTGTGATGGGCATTGGAATCTTCAGATTAATTTACCCATCTTGTCCATTTGGGGAAAAACACATTGAAGGAGCTAGGAATAACTCCTATTTACAGAAAAACATTGGCTAAAGCTATCTCTGTATATCTAACTCCAGTTTTGAGTTTTTTCTGGAAATAAGTACAGTACAGGGCAGACTACAATTGTTTGCTGTACATAGCGAACAGTCAAGAAGCATCTTGCGCAATAACAAATGTAACTATAATACTGGAAACATGTTTTAACTAACATGGAAGCCAATAATTGGAATGTATAGGAAGCTAGGCCACTGAATTTAACAACAGACTTCTTGAATCTATCTAATAATAGTTGTGTGCCTTTAAGTCAGGGGTTCTCAATGTTTTTCAACTGTGGGCCGGACCATGCCCCCTCAGGCAGCTGAGTGGGCCAGACTGGTGGTTCCCCTCACCATGAATGCTGTCATAAAACGTGTCTGTGGCTGTTGTAAACGCGTTTACGATGGCCGCGGACTCATTTACGGCTGCAGCAAATGCATTTACGACAGCCATGGACTGATTTACTGCTGTTGTAAACACGCTACGATGGCCGTAAATGAGTCCGCAGCTGATTCCAGTAGTAGTGGCTGTAGGGGCAGCTGGAGCGAGGTCAAAGGCTTGATTTTTGGCACCGTGGGCCAAATTCAGCCCATAGGTTGCAAACCCCTGCTTTAAGTCAATTCTGATGAGACAATCCTTTCTCAGGGTTTTCTAGGCAGGGAATGCACAGAAGTAGTTTACCATTCCCTTTTTCTAAGCCCATGGTTCTCAATGTGGGGCACATGCCCCACAGAGAAGCAATTTGATTTTTAAGGGGGACAATTTGAGAATGAGTTAGACCAAGTGAATGGCCTTTTATGCTTCCTCCTCCATGTGAGCAGGAGCTCACTTTGAATAATAAGAATTATGTCACTGGGAGGGGGGGAATCAGGATTTTAGAGAAAGCTTAGGTGGGGGACATGGACAAAAAAAGGTTAGGAACCACTGTTCTAAGCACTCCCTGGGAATGTGCAGCTTGCCCATGATTAACCAGGCTGGCTCTTCTGCTGGAGGCCCAGTGGGGAATTGAATTCACAGCCAGATACCTTAACCACTGAACTATCTAGCCAGCTTTTAAATATATTTAATGGGAAACAAATCCTTTATATGAGCATATGAAGCATCTTCTTTTCTGTACTTAGCCAACATACATAGGCTTGGCTAGGAAACTCTGATTTTATTTGGACTACAACTCCCACAGTGCCTAAGCATTGGCTATGGTGGCTAAACTAATGGAGCTATAGGTCTCCCAAAATACAAAGGCTTCTTTAGTAGTTTAATTTGGCCAACATTTGCTATTCCAGCGAGTGACAGTTCTTTAAGGTTTCAGGGGAGGACCAAAATTGTAGCTAGAGCCTTCTGCATGCAAATGTTCTCTCATTCTCTCCATGAAGATATTCAGCATGATTTACACCGGGGGTGCCCAAACTACAGCCTGAGGGCCAGATCCAGCCCCCGGGCCATAGTGACCAGCCCCCTGAACCACATGACTGGCCCATGGCCTGAAAGGTTTGGTCACCCCTGATTTACACCAATGTAAAACCTGCAGAGGCTCAAACTGTTAGAGCCTCCCATTCAAAGACAGGCAATCTGTACAATAGACACCACTTATTTTGGAAACTGGTAGGGAAGATAATAGGACAAGTACATAGAACAGGATGGGTAACTTTTTGCTCACATGTTGATGAACTAGCACTTCCATCACACCTCACAACTGGTCTGGCTGGCTAAAGTTGATGGGAATTGGAGCTCAACCTCATCTGGAGACCCATAGATGCCCCAACACTGACAGACAAGCAACATAAAGTAATTACATCTGCAGGAGCACTGAAATTACCTCAAGCAGCAGTGATACGCTTTGAGAAAGCACGGTTTGTTTTGGGGGGGAAATCCATAAATCAATCAACTCAGATTCAGGAAACACAATTTAACAGAAGGAGCTTTTATCCACTATCTATTGTCCAGCTCAGTTTAGAATCTAAACAAGATTGCTTCCTTCTATCACTTCCAAAATGTCAATGGATGAGGTTCAGTCATCACTAGAAAGATGCCTAGTAAAATCCATGGGTTATGAGTTCTCATATGAAATCCACAGCAAAAGCCACAGCTCTCTGGTAAATTAAAAGGTAAAGGTAAAGGTTTCCCTTGCTTGAAAGCCAGTCGTATCTGACTCTAGGGTTCAGCGCTGTCTGCTTCTGCAGACGTTTCCGTGGTCATGTGGCAGGCATGACTAGACACCGGAGCCCACGGAATGCTGTTTACCTTCCCACCCAAGTGGTCCCTATTTATCTACTTGCAATTTCTTGCTTTCAAACTGCTAGGAGCTAGGACAGAGCTGGGATCTCATGCCGTCCTGCACTTCAAAAATGCCAATTGATGAGGTCCAGGCACCACTAGAAGATGCCTCGTAAAATCCATGGGTTATGAGTTCTCATATGAAATCCACCTAGCAGTTTGAAAGCAAGAAATTGCAAGTAAATAAATAGGGACCATTTCGGTGGGACGGCAACAGCATTCCGGTATCTAGTCATGCCTGCCACATGACCACGGAGACGTCTGCAGAAGTAGACAGCGCTACTTTGGCTTGGAAACAGAGATGAGCACTGAACCCTAGAGTCGGATACGGCTGGCTTTCGAGCAAGGGAAACCTTTACCTTTACCTATGAAATCCACAGTGAAAGCAACAACAGCTCTCGGGTAAATTAGGAACAACTTCTTTGCCCCATTTGTTTCTGCGGGTCTATTGAAAACAGGATTAATTCCCGATCCAAGCTACTGTAACTTGTAGTGGTCCAATAATTTCTCATAAAATTGGGTTGGGGGGGGGGTGGACTATCAAAACAATCTGCAAGAAAGCATACTTCTTGTCTACTTTTCAAAACCAGGCGTTTCCGACCTGCTGCTCTGCAAAGATTCCCATTGATACTCCCCTCCGCCAAATCCACACAACTACTAAAAAGCGAGGAAGCTCCCAAGGCATACCTTAAACAGGGAACCACCTTTTCGATGTATACTCCGAAAATTAGACGACACCCCCCCACCCCATACACACATCCGCCGAAGCGCCCAACTTTGAAAACATCTGGGCTCAAACGCTCCCCCTTTGTTTACATTCCACTCAAGATCGGCCCTGCCCAAACGGCCGCGTTTCGAGCCATTCGGTGCCCGGTTACCTGTTCCTTGCAGGATCAACGCCACAACAACAACCAGGAGCCTGGACACCTGCGCCACGATCCGCCAGTCCGGAGCCATCGACGCGCATCGGCGTCCGGAGAGGTCTTCTAACTCCAGCTCCAAGCGATCCTACAACTCCAAGCGTGCTTTCTTTTGGTGGAGTTTTTGGCGGATTGTGCGCCCAGGGCGCAAGGTTTTTTTTTACGCGCGGGTGTTGTTGGGCGATCTATTCTTCCTGTTCAACATGGGGACGGAGACGGGCGCCTGGCCCCACGAGAGCCCCACCCTCCTTCGACTACCGATCTCCAGGTAAAACTCCTCCTCTTCCCCTATGCCTGTGTGGGGCGGGGCGGTTGAGTCCCTTCACTTGCCCCGGTGGAAGAGCAGCGAGAAAACTATAGTAGCACCGGCCGCCCCGTCCCCTCCCCCTGGCTGAAACCCGGTCTGTGATCGTCCGGTAAAATAGGTCCCCGGGTTGGCCTAGGCCCGTGATGGCGAACCTTGGCACTCCAGATGTTCTTGGACTTCAATTCTCAGAAGCCCAAGTGAATCCACGCGGATGGGCTTTGCTGCCATTCATCTGGCCCGCGCTGCCCTCGTCGCTCCCGGATGTTAAAAAAAAGATAATTATGCACCGGGCATGCGCGTTGAAACTTATTCGCACCGTATTTAGAAGGAAGGCTCGCAGAAGAAAGGGTGAATTGTTTCTTATGTTTGTTGGGGGTATTTTGGCAGTTACAGCCCCCCCCCCAATTAAGTAGAAACCCCAAAAGAAGTCTGCAGCTGGTGGATGAACTGAGTTGAGGTTATTCAGAGTACAGTAATTTCAAAATTCTACCTATGATCATCTGGGGCATGTGAGGTCTCCTCCAGGTTGCTTCTGAATACAGTACTGTATTTTTATATCTGACACCAATCTTTTCTTGAAATTTAATTACTGTATATTGTTGTTCAGTCGCACAGGCAAGTCCAACCCTTTATGACCACATAGACCACAGCACGCCAGGCTCCTCTGTCATCCACCATCCTCCGTAGTCCGCCCATATCCACAACCACCATGCCAAGGATGTTGTCTAACTATCTTGTCCTCTGCCGCCCTCTTCTCCTTTTGCCTACCCACAGGGCTTTCCTCATTGAGTCCTCTCTTCTCATTTGGTGGCCAAAGTATTTGAGATTCAGCCTTGGTATCTGTCCTTCCAAGGAGCAGTCAGGGTTTATTTCCTTTAGGATTGACTGATCTGATCTCCCTGCAGTCCATGGGGCACTCAGGAGTTGTCTCCAACACCACTGTTCAAAGGCGTCTATACTTCTGCACTCAGCCTTCCTTACAGTCCAGCTCTCACAACCATATATTACTACTGGGAAGCTTTAACTATGTGGACTTTTGTTGGCCAGGTGATATCTCTACTTTTTATTATGCTGCTGAGGTTTGCCATAGATTGCCTCCCAAGGAGTAAGCGTCTTTTATTTCTTGGCTGCTGTCATCATCCACAGAGATTTTAGATCCCAAGAAGGTAACGTCTGTTGCTACTTCTGTTTCTTCCCCTTCTATTTGCCAGGGAGTGATGGGGCTGGCTGGATACCATGATCTTGGCTTTTTTTTATGTTGAGTTTCAAGCCAACATTTGCATTCTCCTCTTTCACCCTCATCACGAGGCTCTTTAGATCGTCTTCACTTTCTGCCATTAGGGTGGTGTCATCTGCATATCTGAGGTTATTGATATTTTTTCCGGCAATCTTAATTCCGGTTTGTGA
Source organism: Bradypodion pumilum (assembly GCA_035047305.1). NCBI lineage: Eukaryota > Metazoa > Chordata > Lepidosauria > Squamata > Chamaeleonidae > Bradypodion > Bradypodion pumilum. The sequence continues at coordinate 60,786,414 of JAWDJD010000006.1, read as the reverse complement.
TTCATCCAGCCCTGCATTATACATTATGCTCTCTGTTTATAAGTTAAATATGAATTATATTAAGTTCATTTAAAAGAAAGGGTGGGATGCACCAGGAATTTTTCAGGCACATGCCTGATTAACTTCAGTGAAAGCACATAAAACAAGTTGCTCTATGGGTTAGATCATGTGCCCCCCACCCCTCCAAGGGCATTGAAAACCAAAATGGCCACCCCTTTGAAGCTGTTGGGACAAAATGGCCACCCCCATTTTTGCAGGCTGAGCAAAATGGCCATCTGGCCCTTGAAGCTGAGTGAGCATGACCCGGCCCTCGGCTTGAAAAGTTTGGGAACCCCTGGATTAGATGCATTCCTCTTAGGGGTAGCTGGCCTTATTTTACGGCCAGTTTTGTGGTTGTGGGCAGACCAACATGAGTTGGAAAGTAAGTTATAGTGGGCTTTGGAGCTGAAGGAACCCTATTCTTCACCCAGCCACGTAATAAACTCTGGGTGATTTTAGGCCAACATTCTCTATAAACCAGGACTTTCTTAGTTATTGTGAAGAAAAAATAGGAGGAAACAGTGCATTTGAGCTCACTGAAGGATTTAAATGTAAGTTTTAAAAGAAATCTGCCTGCTGCATATATTTATATGATGTCCAAATGTCCATTTGCCTATTTTAGAATCAAATGGAATAACCAAGGCTGTACAGTAACTTGCCATGAGTAGGTTCCTTAAAGTGAGATGTGAACTATTATTTAACATTATCTGAATGTGGAAGAAAAGTACTGTTGAAAGCAGTAAGATGAAGGTTGTAAAGTGATAACTCCCAGATGTTGTGTCCTAGAGAATGTTAGACTTTGAATTCAAGAAGCTTCAGTAAATTTGTCTAGTAATCAGATAAGATATAGTGGAACAAAATGTGAGAACCCAAGTTTGGACCTGCAAATATTTTGAATGTCATTTCCCAGAAATCCCATTTAGCGTAGACTATTATGACAAGAGATTGTAGGAGTTGAAGCATGAAAATTTGGGGAGGACTGCTGTTCACAACTTCTAGGTTCAGGGGCATTTTAAACAAATCAACATTATTGCCCTTCTTAAGTCGATGTGCAACCTTTTACTCATCTTGCATAGCTTATGTGCTAAAGAATCTTCTCCAGAGATCAAGGATTCGGTAAAGGGTAAAAGTCACTCTTGCTTGAAAGCCAGTCATACCCAAATCTAGGGCTCAGTGTTCATCTCTGTTTACAGCCAAAGAGCCAGCGCTGTCTGCATTTGCAGACATTTCCGTGGACATGCGGCAGCCATGATTAGACACTGGAGTGCACGGAACACTGTTTACCTTCACACAGAAGTGATATCTATTTATCTACTTGCAATTTCTTGCTTTCGAACTGCTAGGTTGGCAGGAGCTGGGACAGAGACAGCTCACTCCGTCATGCAGTACTCGGGCCACCTCAGTCTTGATCAAGGCTTATCCATCTATAAATTTGCTATTCCTGGATGTGTGTCCTTCCCAAGTGGGTTTCAGTATGGGATCTAGTCATTTTTTCTTGCACCAAGTAGAACTAAATGCAAAAGATTTACACTTTGATTAAAGTCTTAAACCGAGGTACCACAGAATAAGGACCATTTCACACAATGTGGCTCACTTTCATCACCTATACTGTAGTCTCCTTTAAAGATGTGAAGGCCCGGGGGGGGGGGGGGGATCAGGGTTTTTTTTCCTTCATTTTTTTCTGAAGCCTTTTTTGGTTTTTTCCCCTAAAAATTGAAAAAATTGAAAAAAACAAAAAAAAACATATTATGGAATGTTTTATTTTAACATGATGTATAAAATATTTTAAGATAAGGCTGGGTTCAAATATTCTATAAATCATTTCTAAAAAAATATATGTATGGTTTCAGATTATTTTCAATTTTTCCAAAAAATTTCCATTTCCCCTGCGAAAAATCTGGGTTTTTCCCGAGCTTCAAAATTTCCGGAAATTTTACATCTCTAGTCTCCTTCCATGTTGGGTAATGTAGTAGACAAGGATCATAAGTAGTGGAAAAGGAGAATCAGTTGCAAATCGATTTGGCTTTTATACATCGGATGAAGAAGTGCGGTTCTTCTTTCATGCATGCACATGGCTTGTGGGCCATCCCTGCAAGCTGAGAGGTCTTTGCTGATCAGCCAGAAATCATCAAAGACATACCGCTAAATGACAAACTACCTTCTGTGCCATTATCTGTAGATCATGTTGCTATTAATCTCCATGCTCTGAAAAGCTCTACCAACTGATTTCTACAAATCAAACTTAAAAGCACAGGAACAACCTCAGCAGGTCCGCTTGTTAGTTGTATAAATCTTTTCCTAAATACTCCTAGGTGCCATGCATGTTTCCCCTGTGCCAGATATGGCCTAAAACCGTGATGGTGAACCTTGGCACTCCAGGTATTCTTTAGACTTCAATTACCAGAAGATCAGGGCTTCTGGGAATTGAAGTTCAAGAATACCTCAAGTGCCAAGGTTCACCATCGTGGGCCTAAAAGATCTTTTCCTGCCTTACTCTCGGGCCCAGTTCTCCTTTTTGATGCTCCCTTATCTTATTTTCATTCACATTTCTTGTGAAATTTCTGCTTCTCGCTCTGTGGCACAGTTTTTAATAAAGTTTTGAAATACAGTAAAGCCCCTACTTACGAAAAAAAAGTCCGTTCCGTAGGCTTTTGCTTCAATTGGTTTTTTATGTAACTTGAAGCAAACCCATAGGAAAAAATATTTTTTTACGTAAATCGAAGCAAACCCATAGGGAAATGAATTTTTACGTAACTCAAAACAAACCCATAGGAAAAAGAATCTTTATGTAACTCAAAGCAAACCCATAGGACATCGTGTAAATCGGGACATGGTTTTAGCACAAAATCATTATATAAGTCAAATTTTATGTAACTCAAGGCATTTGTAAGTCGGGGTTTTACTGTATTCACAGAACATCCTAGTCAATGTGGCAAGAGATTATACTGGTTGGGATATTTTGGGAATGGTAAAAAAATTACCTTTTCAGGTTTCCATAACTTAACTTCTGTTTCTCCCAGCTGCACTGTCTCAGGGGCCATTCAACAATTACGTGATCCTTGAAGGGGTGTGTGTGTCTGCCATCTGAATTACGGAAAAATTATGTGGGAGGTGGAGGGGTCAGGTCAAAGATTACGTAATCCATTTGGAGCTGTTGTGCATTAGGCACCAATAGTGAAAAGCTCTAAAATTAGAGTTTCAATACAAAAACTCTGGATTATGTAATTTTAAAGGGGGGAAGGGGGGTTCGAAGCTAAAATTACTGTCGGATTACATAGGGGGGAGGAGGTCAATTTCCCCCCAAAAATGGATCAGATAATTGTTGAATGGCCCCTCACCCATCTCACCCAGCTTTGCTGCAGGAAAGACGTGTTGCAACCAACTGTAACCTATATGTGCATAGTCATCAGTAACTGACAGAGTGAAAGAGTGATTAAGATACTGAACTCACTGACTGGAAGGTTGGAGTTTGATTCCCAGGCACTGTGTGATGGAGTTAGCGCCTATCTCTGTCCCAGTTCCTGCCAATCTAGCAGTTCGAATGCAAAAAATTGCAAGTAGATAGGTGGGAAAGTAAACAGCGTTCCATGCAGAGGCATGTCTCCCACATGTCCACAGAAACGTCTGCAGATGCAGACAGCACTGACTCTTTGGCTATAAAAAGAGATGAAACACTGAACCCTAGAGTCGGATATGACTGGCTTTCGAGCAAAGGTGACCTTACCATAGCTGAAAAATCCCTGGCATTGTCCCTCTCCTGAGAGAATTTGATCCTACTTGAAGATTGTGGTATTTTTGAACCACAATCGGGTGTTCCCCGGTAACGGCAACCTTGTGTTGCTGGCTAATCTTTTTCACACTAGGTCAGACGAAAGGAACTGCAGAATGAACTCACCAAAAGGTGCCATCATTTTGGCAGTTTCACGTTTGGCCTAGACACGGAAGAAGAAGGAGATACTAAATTGTACTCTTTTACAAGAAGTAAGGTCCAGAGTTCACTTCCTTGTAGAAACAAGGAACATTTTTATGTTGTAGTAATTGCAGACAGGATAAGCAAATGAAATATATGCTGCAGCTTATGTGACAAAGAACATGTAGCCAGCATACCCAGACTTGTGCATTTAATGTTAATAAACAGCTAACAGTGGGGTTATGGCAGCTGAGGTCGTAAAATATCTAGAGGGTCTAACCTGCTTCGAAGGAATTCTGTATGGACAGAGCAGGAAGGAAGAGGAAAACTTTGCTTTGAGCTCACTAGAGGAAAAGCACAATAGAAATGTAAGTGCAGTAGTAACATTAATTTCTAGAGGGATAGCTGTTTTAATTTGTAGTCAGTTGCAGCAAAAACAACTAAGGTCATTTAGCACCTTAGAGAAGGGCAGGTTTTATTTGTCAAGTTTTTAATGAATTACAGCCAGGCCATCTGACGAAGATGTTACAGTTCACAAAAGCTTTCAGAAAATAAAATCTAATAGTCTTTAAGACGATGTCATTATTTTACACTATATGTATGTTTTATGCAAAGGTTATTATTTTTATGTATGGTAAGAGCCCTGGTGGTATAGTGGTTAAACTAATGTACTGCAACCATAATGCTGTGAATTTGATCCTGACAGGAAACAAGATTGACTCAGCCTTACATCCTTCCAAGGTCAGTAAAATGAGTACCTGCATGTTCAGGGCAAAATGCCAATTAACTTGTGAACTGTCCAGAGCAGGAGTTCTCAACCTTTTGAAGCTGGGGGCCAGGTCACGCTCAAAATATCCCTTCTAAATGGCAGGATCTACCATAGCTGAGTGACTGCGGTGGCTCAAGTGATTAAGATGCTGAACTCGCTCCCTCAGACAGCTTTGGAGGCTGGACGACCATTTTGCCCTTCCTCTACCACATGGCACTTCTGGGTGTGGTAGAGGCAGTGGGGGGGGCACATGAAATGGCACCACAGGGTGCATCCGGCCCCCAGGCCTCAGGTTGAGAATCCCTGGTCCTGAGAGTGAACTAAGTGCTATGGGGCAATATATAAGTGTAATTGCGACTGCTAAGTGATTGGGGCTGATTGACACTTGTATCGGGATAAGTGTGCAGGAGTAGCAGTTATGACAGTTGAAAGGTGTGGCAGAATATTTGTGAATGGAACTACAATATGAGTGCTATTTGTGATTTCTAGATGTAGAGGTTCTTTTTTATATACCATACTAGCCGATTATCCGGCCGTGCCCGGGTTGTTGTTTTCTTTTTGTGTGTGTGTGTGTGCACCTTCCCAGGTAGGGTCTGCCCTCCCTCTGCCGCCTCAGCCACCCGGGCTCCTGCTGAGGCGTTGTGGGCCAGGGCTTTGTCCAAGCTGCCACATCATTTACAGCTGTCTGGCAGCGGTGGTGGGTTCATGGACTGGCCCACCATGTGGCTGCTGCTCCTCGCCGCGCCTTCCTCTCGGCCGGTGCTGGCTGAGAGTGCAGGGTGGCGGCGGGGCATCCGGCAGCTGTAAGGCCTGGCCCGGCATGCAGCTGCCGCCGCCTTCTGTTCCTCCCTCCAGGCTGGGGCCGGCTGAGGGCATCCGATGTTGGCAGGGCATCCGCCGGCGTCGTCGGCTGTTTTAGGGCCAGGCCTACCACGCAGCCGGTGCTCCTCGCCGCTCCGGTCTGGTCAGTTGTGTGAGGGGGCACGGCGTCGGCCTGGCCGTGCCGCAGCCTGGCCCCGCTGTTGTTTTGGCCACTGCCTCTTTTGCACCCTGGCCTCCGACATCTCCGCTGCCACCATTTTGGCCGCTGTCACCTTTCTGGGCTGGCTGTGCAAGTGCACCGCCGCCTGGATAACCGGTGAAGTCGTGTCGCATGTGCGCAGTTCCACATGTGCAAACTACCGCCTTTCTTAACCTTTCTTCCCGTGGGATGGGGTGCCCTCTTTGCGACCCATTTTTTTGGGCATAAACCACCAAATGGGGTTCACTACCTCCCCCCCATTGGCGCTTTCACCAGGCCAAGGAAGGTGTGTGGTAAGTTTCAGCAGGATCCGTCCAGGGGTGTGAGAGCCCATTGCGGACATACAAGACGACACCTTTGTTTTATGGATATAGATTTGCTGGCATATAAGACACATTGGAGGATAAGACACACCAAAATAGCCCATTGGAGGACACTATATACAGTGAATACCATATTTGCCAGCACATAAGACACACTTCATTTTTCTGGTGTATTTTAAGAGGGGGAGTGGGTTTTTTCACCAGCAAATAGGGTATCAGGGTATGTGGGAGAGTGTTTGTTGGTCAGAGCTGTGAGTTAGAATTGTGAGTTGCTTAGATGTTGAAAATGAGCATGTTCTGTTCTGGAATCAGGCTGTGAATAATAGTGTGACCTTTTTCAGTACTTTTGTAAAAAAAAACAAAAAACAGTAAGTGTATGTGCATATATAAAGGCTGACAGTGTTTTATGTTATAAAGAAGGGAAGTGAAAGCTTACAGCTCTATAATAAAGAATCTCTAAGCTGAAAACACAATTCTTATATTTTATTTTTATCTGTTCATTTAACTTTTTTATTCCTTTCAGTCACAAGGCATTATATCCATATCTACTTTGGGTCAGTGCGAAGACAGATGGTTTCTCTAGTGTTACTCAAGTAAACAAGGTTTTGTATTTTGCAAGAAGCATTCTCATTTTTAAAAAGGGCAGTCTAGAGCCAGACCTTCAGCTATGGCTAATTTTAGCAGCAGTGTGAAAGTAAGTACTAGCTGTTTTCCTGGACTAGGGTTGTCATACATCCCGGAAAACCAGGATTTCCCTGGATTCAAGGTCCAAAAAATTGTCCTGGCCAGTTCAATAAAATTCATGTTAAAGTCCTGGATTTTTAAAACTTAGTAAAGGTTTTCTCCATTTGCAGGGGAAGCCGTGCCGAGCGTGGTGGATGCAGGACCAGGTTCCCTCTCATGAGTCTGAATGCTTTTGGGGCAACAGCATCTTCCTCCCCGTGCACGCACACACCCCTGCCTCGTCCATCATCCTCTCCTTTCCATTCTCTCACTCTTCCTCTGGCAGCTTCAGAGGCACCAAAACAGGAGAGCCAATGCTTTTGAGTCTGAGATAAATGCTTCTCTCTTTGACAGGTGTTGGAAGAAATGGGGTGGATGGGGGGCTTTCCCCCACCTTTAATCATAAGGAGACCCACCTGGATAAACACACCCACCCATTTTTGTCAAGTATACTTCTGTCCCGGTTTTGTGGGAGAGAATTATGGCAACTCTATCCTGGACTGAAGATAGTGATAGTAAAGAAGAAGTCCCTGTTAAAAGGTTTAAGCAGCGAGTTGATGTCACTGTGAATTAAGCCATGCGTATATTGACAGAATGCCTCAAACCTACACCAGTTGAGAAAATATACCCTCTTGTTGGTATTGCTCCACCTACAATAAGGAGAAAAGTACCAGTGAACACCGAGAGAACTAAGCAAGAGAGTGACCCTTGACATCCTCTGAATATATATGTGCCTCAGGTCTGCCGGCTCTGATCCAGGAAGAGCTTTACGGCAAGATCAAACATTCTTGAGGGTACGCAAGAGCAAAACCAAATTAGAAGATGGAGGAAGGAACATCGTTTAAGGAGGATATAGCTGAGGAACTCAACCTTCCCTATGCCACTTGGAGAACTCTGAATAGGATGTGGGTTGGAGTCCCTAAATGTAAGACCAACATGCTCAAGTGGGGGCTGTCGGCGGACAACAACATGCTGTATGAATGTAAAGATACAGGATCTGGCTCATTTACTGGTCTGCCAATCACTGCCAGAAACATGCACCGATGGGACTTAAGTTTGGTCAATGACAAAGCCAAGAAAGTGGCTTCATTTTATTAGTCCAGGGTTTGATCGGGACAAGAAAGAAGAAGCAGCAATCCCATGCTTAGTACAGGGATTTGGGAGATGGTTGTTGTTTATGAGGCAGCATACACAGGTAGGAAAGGCTGTGAGAGCATCTCAAGTGCCATAAGACCCTTTGTAACAACAACAATTCTTGAGGTTTTTGAGCGAACAGTATCATGAGAAAGACTGTATAACTTTTGTGATGGTGAGGGGTTGTGGGAGGGGGAAAAGGTCCAAAACTTCTCAGGTAGATTTGAACTAGATCTTTGCTTTCTATCACGTCCTTCCCAAGAGAAGCTGCAAGATACTTCGTACATCTTATCTTTAAAAAACTCATATTTTTGACGTAACAGAGAATTGCAAGACAGGAAGTTTTAGACACTTGTGCTTTCTGTCTCCAACATATGTGGAGACACTGACATTCTCATACGTGCCAAGCATTGGATGGGTCATCATTTTGTTGGTGACTCACAGCCACTAAATATACACTATGGGAAAGCATGTATATGAGGGAGACATTAGGTGATAAAAGCTCCACCCACGGAAACTGATTAGTATTTTCCTCATACAAAGTGCTGTCTAGGAGCCTCCAGGTGGTACGAAAGTGTGTGTGAACATTAACTCAAAAGAAATTGAAACACAATTACCTAAAATGAGACTTTACTTTTTTAGTGTTTTGGTATGGGTTATATATTAATTAATATCCTGCGGTGGCTTAGTGGTTAAGACGCTGAACTTGATGACTGGAAGGACAGCAGTTCAAGACCTGAGTGCTGCACAATGGAGTGAGCACCCATCTCTGTCCCAGCTCCTGCCAACCTAGCAGTTTGAAAGCAAGAAATTGCAAGTAGATAAATGGGTACCACTTTGGTGGGAAGGTAACAGTGTTCTGTGCACTCTGTTTTCTAGTTATTCCTGCCACATGTCCACGAAATGTCTTCAGATGCAGACAGCACTGGCTTTCTGGCTATAATCAGGGATGAGCACCAAACCCTACAGTTGGATACAACTGGCTTTCGAGCAAGGGCGACCTGTCCTGCTTTAATTCTAGTTGTGTTTTTAAGAAAGGTGATAAAGGTAAAGGTCACCCTTGCTCGGAAGCCAGTCGTATCTGACTCTAGGGTTCAGTGCTCATCTCTGTTTATAGCCAAAGAGACAGTGCTGTCTGCATTTGCAGATGTTTCGGTGGACATGTGGTAGGCATGCCTCAACACCAGAGTATACAGACAGCTGGCGATACTTAACTTGTATTAAAAGGAAACATGAACATGCATTGCACTCAAATCCCTGTAATGCTGTAAGTATGGTATTTGTTCAGATATATGTTCAGTTCATACCTGTAGTTCCTATTTGTTCAGATATATATTCAGTTCATACCTATAGTTCCTATATCTTATTTATATGTCCAGATTTTTGTAGATCAGGGTATGCAACTTGTGATTCTTAGCTATTCCTGGATCAGTTCACAAACATGGGAGACCCACCCTCATTTCCTTGGAATAGTAGCTGTGTTAGTCTGTGTTTCAAGCATATCAGAGAGTAAACAAAACAAAAAATCAGTGAATTAGAGATGGAAACTAAACCCTGCTGCAAATGCAGATGTCAACCGTGCCCCCTATTTACTCTGGCAACAGTACTACTGCACCTAAGGGCAGTTTTACTTGTTCGCCTGCCAATGTGATTTATGCCATCTTTTGCTAAAAATGCCCTTCTGCACTCTATTTATTTAGTTAGATTTATATACCGCCTCAATCAATAGACTCTGGGTGGTGTACACAGTCCATCAAACACCTCACTGGCTGCTCAACAAAACTTAAAAACAATATAAAACAGTTAAAAAACCCTTCAATAAAACCAATTACAAGAGGGGGGAACCTCAGATGAGCCAGAAAGGAGAGCTTGTTGGCAATCCCGGCCCCCAGACCCGTTCCGCTAACCACATTTTCAATTCTCTCCTAAACTGTAGCAACTGGGCTTGGAGGCGTCATTCTACCGGGAGGAGGTTCCATAATGTGGGGGCTATGACCGAGAAGGCTCTTTTCCTCATGCTGGAGAGGTGCGCCTCCCCAACAGAAGGTATATGGAGGGTGCCCTCTTGGTTTGCTCTTGTGGGACGGGTTGATATCCTAGGGATGATGCGGTCCTTGAGGTATCCTGGTCCGCTACCATGAAGGGTTTTAAAGTAATAACTCGGCTAACGTTTGCATCAGTAACACTAAAACCGCATAACGTTAAGCAGTATTGGGGGGGGGGGGGGGATTGCATCGCATAATGTTAAAATCCTATGGGATGCATCAGATAACGTTTGCTAAAGCCTGTGCCGGTTATAATGTATCTCTGTGGAGTTTTAACATAATAATAATAATAATAATAATAATAATAATAATAATAATAATAATAATAATAATAATAATAATAATAATAATAATAATAATAATAATAATAACAACAATAACAACAATAACAACAATAACAACAATAACAACAATAATGTTTTTATTTATATCCCGCTTCCCTCAATCCAATGGACGACTCGAAGCGGATGCATTGCATGCATCAGATAATGTTAAAAATCGGATAACACTAAGACTTGTGGAATCAAGTTTTAGCGTTATCCAAGGTTTTACTATACAGTATTTCTTTTTTCTTCTTTATGTTTATTGGGTGCCATAGAGAATTACTTAATTTTAATATGCCATGTCTGAAAGGTGCACCTTATCTTTTAATGGACACAAGGGAATTTACAATTTCGTGCACTTAAAAGAATTAGAATACAGAAAATTCTTATAAAGTAATGATCCAAGAAGTTAACATTTATTGAGCAAGAGAGAATTTTATACACGCAAGAATAATTGCTAAATGAAGAGAGGTATTGGATTGAATAATACTCTCAAGAGAGCAAGTGAAACAGTGTGATTTCATTAAAATTAAGCTGAAAAGCATCGAAGAATATAATACTGAAAAATTGAGCTTTATGTAAAGGAAATAGTCCAATCAGTTTTGTTTACAGACTTATTTAAGTGGAAATGCTTTCATCTCAAGATTGCAGGGGGAGTGAAGCCTAAGCACAGAGAAAAGTACATTTCTTGTTTTTGTATTGGTTTACGTATTCTGATTGTGCAACATTTAATGAATGTGATGTGCTATCAAGTAACGTCTGATTTATGGCTACCCTAGTAGAGTTCCTGAGGTATGTAAGATGTTTAAGGGGTGATTTTACTGATGCAGTCAGTTTCCATGGCCTAGTGGGGATTTGAACCCAGGTCTTCATAGCATTATATTTATATAATCTTTCTTTATTCATGTCAGAGGCACCACCGGTATATATAATAGCACACAAAGCTAAAATTAACATAACTAACACAAAAAGGAATTAAAATGACTAGATGACATCCGCCCAATAACAGGCCACCTCAACAGCATTTGCTCTTGCCAACATAAGGTCCTCCTTAGTGCACGTTGGAGGGCATCGTGTGTATTGTATCATATGGGCGATAGTTTGCTCTCCTCCGCATTCACACAGGCTACCATCTACAGGGAAGCCCCACTTTCTCAGATTAGCCCTTGATTTTCCTACCCCTGTTTAAAGCTTTCCACACAGGCCATGGTTGTTCTTGGCCAAGCAGTAGAGAATCATGTGGTTCTGTCCAGTTATCTGGTAGCTCCTTGTTTGCCTTCCAAAGAGCTAGGGCGGTCTGTGGGGGCTGGTTGTTCGGGAAAGCAGAAGTTATGAAGAAACTTGATTTCAGTCTCTGCTTTGGTGGTTGGTGATCATATAGCAGATGTGTTTCCGGGGTTCTTGTAGTTTAATTGTGAACCGCCCAGAGAGCCCACTAATAATTATTGGGCAGTATATAAGTGTAGCTGCTTTTGCTTTGTTTCTACTATGCATTCAGGGTATATAAACCTGTGGCCTGGTTATTATGCTTTGTGTCTCTGAAAAAGTGCATTATTATCCACGAACATACTGAAATAAACCTGTCTTTTATGATGTTACATCTCTTTTGTTTTCACTGAGAACTGTTATGAAGTAAGGTAAAGGTAAAGGTTTCCCTTGCTCGAAAGCCAGCCGTATCCGACTCTACGGTTCAGTGCTCATCTCTGTTTCCAAGCCAAAGAGCCAGCGCTGTCTGCTTCTGCAGACGTTTATGTGGTCATGTGGCAGGCATGACTAGACACCGGCATGCATGGAACGCTGTTACCTTCCCACCGAAGTGGTCCCTATTTATCTACTTGCAATTTCTTGCTTTCAAACTGCTAGGTTGGCAGGAGCTGGGACAGAGACGGGAGCTCATTCCATCCTGCCGTCCTCGGAAATCAAACTGCTGACCTTCCGCCTCCCAGTCAGCATCTTAGCTACTTGAGCCACTGCAGTGTAGATGTATTTAATAAAATGGGTTATGGCACCTGCAGTTGGAGTCCCCAAATGTGCATTTCTCTTCTGCTTTTAGTTATTTGTTTCTTTTATTTTCTTTCCCCTACCCTCTCCTTTTGGAGGACCAATGAAAGCATATAGCGTATATGTAGACAGAATGTTATGATGTTACAAACGGCGTGCTGAAACATGTACTGCCAGTTTTGTAACCGCAAATTCCTCCCAACAGATAGGAGGCTTGTCACAGCAGAGAAGGGTGGTAGTGTACGTTAAGTGTAAATAGTTCACATTTCCATGCAACGGTTCTCAGGCTCAGTCCCCACCATCTGAAAATTAGCTGGTGGGAGAACTAAAGCTAAAGTCCTTGAGACCTGCAGCCAGTCATTGGAGGTATTACTGAAAGAGGTGGTGTTAGGTATGTTCTTACATTATTTTGAGAAATAGAAATATCAGATGGAAAAGAGAACAGTGCTGTGTTTTGTAAATTAATTGGTTCTCTGTGTTATGAAGGGCTGCAGTGGCTCAAGTGGCTAAGACACTGACTGGGAGGCGGAAGGTCAGCAGTTCGATTCCCGAGTACTGCAGGATGGAATGAGCTCCCGTCTTTGTCCCAGCTCCTGCCAACCTAGCAGTTCGAAAGCAAGAAATTGCAAGTAGATAAATAAGGACCACTTTGGTGGGAAGGTAACAGCGTTCCGTGCACTCCGGTGTCTAGTCATGCCTGCCACATGACCACGGAAACGACTGCAGAAGCAGACAATGCTAGCCCTTCGTCTTTGAAACAGAGATGAGCACTGAACCCTAGAGTCAGATACGACTGGCTTTCGAGTAAGGGAAACCGTTAACTTTTTACCTTTTACTTGTGTTATGAACAAAGCTCACTTTTTGCCAGTAACTCTTAAAGTACTCCTAGAAGGTAAAGTGTGAGTACAATCAACAGGTGCGTACAAATGTTTGGAATAAAAAATTATTTCTCAGATTGCGGGAATGGGCTGCATCTCCATCATGAGTGAATGCTGGGCAGCAGAATTATACTGCGGTGGCTTAGTGGTTAAGATGCTGAAATGAAGACTGGAAGGACGGCAGGTCAGCAGTTTGATTCCCGAGTGCTGCATGATGGAGTGAGCACCTGTCTATGTCCCAGCTCCTGCCAACCTAGCAGTTGGAAAGCAAAAATTGCAAGTAGATACAGTAAATAGGTACCACTTTGGTGGGAAGGTAAACAGTGTTCTGTGCACTCCAGTATCTTGTCATGCCTACCACATTTCCATGGAAAGGTCTGCAGACACAGACAGCACTGGCTCTTTGGCTATAAACAGAGATGAGCACTGAACCCTAGAGTCGGATACAACTGGATTTCGTGCAAGGGCGACATTTACCTTTACTATAATTCCAGGGTGGCCCTAAGATAAGGAGATAATACTACTTCATTATTATAGCAAGGGAAGCAACATCATCCTCCATACCCCATTTCATTGTGCTGTTTTTTCACAAACTTTGTTACTAAATGTTGCAATTGAAATAGTATTTGACCTAATGATTCACTTTGTGTGTGTTATGTCACAGACTGCAGTGCATTCGGCACTGCATTAGACCAGTGTTTCCCAACCTTTGGTTTTTGGACTTCAGTTCTCAGAAGCCTAAGTCAATTCCCCAAAGCACTGATCAGCCAATGTACTGACTTAGGCTTCTGGGAATTTAAAGTCCCCATGTGGGGCATGGGTTCCATGTTAGGAACCACTGCATTAGACATTTTCTAGTTCTCTTTCACCATCCAAATGTAGGTAAAATGGCTATTGCCTCTTGGTCATATCAGCCCCTCCATTCAGTCCCCAGAGAAGTAAGATATGCAAGTGGTAGTTAATACAGTAAGCACTGAATGGACTCCCATCCTTACTAGCAGTGGTGTGTTGGCCCACAGGGATACTCATCCTGGTGCGCCCCAGCGACTGGTGCCCCCCAGAGGCAGGCAGAGGTGTGGGCTTTCTCCCCCAACCCCCCAAATAGGCGCCCCATCACTTCCTGTCCACCGCCCTCCCAAGGTGCCCAGCTCACCCCTGCTTTCTAGTCACTGAATGTGTTATTAGTATGACTTACGTCATCACATAATTCTGCCACTGCCTTGGAATATAACAGGATTGTAGATAGAGTCCCATTAGTGTAATTGCTATTATCATACCCTGGTGACTTGCTGGTAACCCCATAAAGATTATTACCTTGTGTAAAACCAAAAGCACAGCACAGCACAACAACAGTATATACCTCTCAAAATACTTGTACTGTACCCCAATACCACACAAGCAAAGTAGAACTGACAGAAACAAAATGAAACAAAACTGTAGAAAGGCATGACATAACTACAAAAGATGGCCCTCATCATACAGAGCAGCACCAGGAATTACAGAGTTTGTAAAGTCTACTTATGTACGTATATCCTGTCTTTCCTGCAGACAGCCCAGGGTATTGCAAGCAAACCTCACATCAACCTTGTGAGATACAGTAGTTTAGGAGAAGAGGGATTGGTATAAACTTAATGAATATGTGGGTTTTTCCACCAATGTTTTCTTGATACTACTCTAGCCATCAAGAGGCTCAAAACCTCCAAAATGCTGCGAAATTCCCACATAGTGCAAAGTAAAATCCACAGATGTTTGCAAAGGCATTCTTTCTGTGACAACATGTTCAAATACAAAGGATATACCTCTCATGGGGTGAGATTTTACCAGTGCAGCTTGTAATGCAAACCTGTTCAAATTTTCTTTCATGCTCAGCACAAAAAATGGTAGCTGCAACTTAAGTGTGAAACAAGTTTCTTCTTTGTATGCCATATCTGATTCCCAATATTGATGATCATCATGATGATCAGACATGAAAAATGTCCTGAGAATATAATGCAATATTTCATCTGCCTTCCACATCACAGCATCGGCGAATCACTTTCTGGTCCTGAGCCCTTTTGGCACGTGAAGCTGATACCCTCCATCCATTGATGAAGCTGCTACCCTCCATCCAAATGGATTCAGGTGGGATTTAATCCACTTGGGGACCATTACAAAACAAGTTTATTTAGCTAAATGTAGAAGAATGATCAAGCAATATGCTAGTTGTTTCAGTATGCATATCTATGGCAACATGAATTTCGAAAAATGCATTTTCTTACAACCAGGTAAGGAGATATTTGGATTAAAAATACAGTAAAACCCCGTTTTACTGAAGCCTCGTTTTACAGAAACCCCATTTTACAGAAGGGTTGGGGTCTGTTTGTTTTTTTTGCTTTTTTGCTGAAAACGTGTCATGCTTTACAGAACTTGATTTCCCAGAATGCATTGCGTCTGGTGGGCTATAAAGAACCACCCACAGCCATTCTGGGCCCTGTGGGTGGCAGTAGAGTGATCTGGAGAGGAGTTAGAGCAGGAGTGACCAAACTATGGCCTGTGGGCCAGATCCAGCCTCTGACATCAATTCATCCGGCCCACGCTGCCCTTGTTGCTCCTGGAAGTGGAAGTAAAACGTGCCCAGATGGGCGCGTTTTACTTCCGCGTCCAGGAACAATGAGGGCGGTGTGGGCTGGATAAAGTGACATTGGAAGCTGGATGTGGCCCACGGGCCACAGTTTGGCCACCCCTGAGTTAGAGAGTTTATTTATTATTTGGGGGGGGGGTCAGGAACATTGTTTTCCCCCAATGCATTCTTATGGGAATGTCTCGATTTACAGAAAAAATCGAGTTAAGGGAAAAGCTACGGGATGGACTTTTCCCATTAAACAGGGTTTTACTGCACATATTTAACTGTAAACTCGAGTCAAATACTTCACTTGTAAAATGTTGAACTATTCAAAATGTCACAGTCCAGTATAACATTGCATTATAGATTCCACAAAAAATGGATTTGTAGCAGGTTGTCTCTAGAAGGAGGGAGACCTTGGGAGCATTCCAGGAATTTGTGCACAATGGTTGCTTAGTGGTTAAGATACTGAACTTGACAAGTGGAATGTTGGCAGGTCAGCAGTTCAAGACCTGGGTGCTACACAATGGAGCGAGCTCCTGTCTCTTTCCTAGCTCCTGCCAATCTAGCAGTTTGAAAGCAAGATATTGCAACTAGATAAATAGATAATGGCAACAGGCCCTATCAGTACCTGGAAAATAGATGGGGAAGAAATAGAAGCAGTGACAGATTTTACTTTCTTAGGATCTAAGATCACTGCAGATGGAGACTGCAGCCATGAAATAAAAAGATAACTGATTCTGGGGAGACAAGCTATGAGAAACCTGGGGAACATAGTGAAAAGTAGAGATATCACCTTACAAACAAAAGTTTGCATAGTCAAGGCAGTGGTATTCCCGGTGGTAATGTATGGGTGTGAGAGCTGGACCATTAGGAAAGCTGAGCGCAGAAGAATAGATGCATTTGAGATGTGGTGTTTGAGGAGAGTTTTGAGAGTCCCCTGGACAGCGAGGAGAACAAATAGGTCAATCTTAGAAGAAATCAACCCTGACTGCTCATTGGAAGGTCAAATAGTAAAGATGAAGATGAAGTACTTTGGACATCAAATGAGAAACGAGGATTCACTTGAGAAAGCCTTGATACTGGGAAAGGTGGAGGGAAAAAGAAGAAGGGGGAGGCCAAAGATGAGATGGCTAGATGGTATTGTGGACACAATGGGCACAGAGCTGGGTGGGCTGAGGAGGATGGTGGAGGACAGAGGTGCCTGGAGGACAATGGTCCATAGGGTCGCAAAGGGTCGGAATCGACTGTGCGACTGAACAAAAATAGGTACCACTTTGGCGGAAAAGGTGACAATGTTCCATGCACTCTGATGTGTAGTCCTTCCTGCCACATGACCTTGAAAACATCTGCGGACGCAGACAGCACTGGCTCTTTGTCTGTAAACGGAGATGAGCACCGCACCCTAGAGTCGGATACGACTGGCTTTCAAGCAAGGGAGACCTTTACCTTTACAGTAGTAAAACAGGCATATTCAAAAGGTATGCTTTGGCTTTCAAGAGGGAACAAGTGTGAGAAATGCAATACCTTTCCTATTGTCAACTTCTGTGGCCACCGCCTATTGTGAAACTCTTCACTGTTTATAAGGAAGCCAAGAGTTACATAACATCAGACATAGAGAACAAATCACAAGCAGAATGTGTTTTAACACCTTTTTTGGGATTAACTAGAAAAACTAAAGCAGTGGTTTAGTTAAAGTTTGTATAGAATTTTGCCCCAAATTTAATGTTTAAAAGAAATAAGACAGGATTTTTGTGCACAACTATGTCACCTATAGTCTGAGTTAGAAGCACCTAAATACCAAAGTTTGGGCTCTTAGTCTCTATAAAATTTAAAGTACATGCTTTGTTGATAACTTGATCAATCAGTCTGATAAATTCTAAAGAGTACCAGTGAGGGAGATACAACGGAAAAATTTGAACGTTACAGATGTTCTATATTTAAAAGGGACCCAAATACAGGATTGCATTTTTTTACAATTTCTTTTTCTTTCTTAGATTTTATATGTTTTTAGTGGAGATGTGTTACAACCATCTGTTCTGAGAGTTCTTTTGGGAAATCATTGAAATGTTCTTGATTCTTTTGAGTGATTTGCATCAGGACACTTCTTCTGTACTTCAACCCTGCTAGATGATATGCACGCATTACATTCTCTTTTGAGAATTTTAAGCCTGTAATCCCATTTATGCTTACTTTTGGATACATTTATGTAGGTACAGTCCAAAAATAACTAGCAAAACCTCTGTTATAGTGGCTGAAATTCACTTGGCACACCTATGGCCATGGAAGGCTGATAACAGTATAATTTTTAGAAATTAAACACTTTCTACTTCCGTGCCATGGCTCCTATGTATTCCTTTACAACATGTGGAAGATTTAGGAGCTGTGACACACAAGTAAGACATTTTTTTAAAAAAATCCCCCTTACTGATTGTATCATCAACTTTCCATGTCTATAAGCTATACCAATAGGATTTCAGCCTGTTTCTCAAATTAAGAGAGAATAGGCTGTTCCCTTTTGTTCCTGTAACTGTGTTTTTCAATTTGTAAATAAGTTAGCTTAGTAGTCCACCTATCATCTAAGTATATTTTACCTATACATTGGCCATATCTACAGTATTAATGTATTTCCACCGCATTGGTTGTTACTGTGTGCAAAGAAAGAAGTTGCAGTTCAGAGATTTTATAACCATCTTTGCATGTACTTGACTGGTTCAGTGATAAGCAAATACGCCTGTCTACTAGTAGGTTTGCAAAATTCATAATGATCTGCCTGATAGTCTGAGCTTCTCTGCCAAAACTGCCATAAAACATTTCAAGAGTTCCAGCTCAGAGCATTAAGGAAGGGGAAAGAGTGATTTATTTACAGAATAATAAGCCTATGAATGTTTATCTGGTAGTCCCACTACATTCAATTATTCTTATTCCTTTTATGTCATATTACTAAGCATTGGTTACAACCATGAAGCTGCTTCTTGCAGTTTCATATTCTAGATCTGTAGGCTACTACTCAACAAAGCATAGGTGTACAGGGACCCGAGTGATTCAGTTTGCTCTTATTTTTTTCTTACACTGAGTGAGTATTCCCTGTGTTAAAAAAAAGAACTGTTCTATTAAAAAGAATTTCTGTCTTTCCAAATTGTGTATCATGGAAATGTTTGCATAAGAACCCTCCCTTGCTTTCATTTAAAGCCTTTTTCCTTAGCGTAATCTTAAAAATTCATCTGGGCTTGTATAGTTTGGAAACAGGGTTATCATTTTCAAAACAGACTGGTGGTTCTTCTACCTTTTAGCAATATGGTTGTAAATCCTAATCACATTTTCAAATCAAAAAATTCATTCTTTCTTTCTTTATTACGGTCTTCAACCAGCCTTTACAATAGAAAAAGGTTTCACACTTTGTTAACAGTAGAAAAGATTTCACACTTTGTTAATAATGGAAAAGCGATAAAATTATCCTCTAGATAATTTTTTTACGTAATTGAATGGCTTGATTTTTTAAAAAAAATTGGCAACCTGGTGTGTGAGTGTAAGGTCCGCGTCCTTTACAAGAAAATGAACATAAAATCTATCATTATGGCCCACAAATTTAGAAATAACTGAGGGCAATTAAAACGTCTCTTGGGACTTCATAGAAAGAGCATCATAATAGTATGCGGGCCAGGGTTTCTAACTCCCTAGATCCACAGGGGCAATGTCTTTGTGGATAAGGTGTCCCTTTGAATCTTCCCGCCAGAAGCACTCTAGAAAAGGCCCATCTATATTTGCTTAAAGAGAGATTATATTTGCTTGCGATAGTGGGTTTACGGCCATCTAAAAGTTGACGATAGAATTCTGAAACGTTAGCAATATCATTTTGGCGATCAGTGTCCCTTATTCTTTCTTTTACTAATGATTCGCCTTCACCAGAGTTAATTGACCCAGATATTCAGGGGAGAAGCCGAAATTACGAAGTTCTTGAACACAGGTATGGTGGCAACACGATTGGTAGCTGTCTGACAGCTGCAAGGGCACCTGACCTGATAGATCAAACATGGTATTATGTCCTGAGATTAAGATTCTAGTCCAAGCCTGAGCCTTAATACTTGGCACATCTGCTTCCAGCCTCAAAACTGCGTTGGAAGTGCATTTGGGAGTGTCAAACAGAACCCTAAGGAAATTTGATTATATAATTTCATAAGCCCTTAAATTTGAGTATGGGCCTAGTTGTATCCTCATAGAGAAGGTAAAGGTAAAGGTTTCCCTTGCTTGAAAGCCAGCCGTATCCGACTCTAGGGTTCAGTGCTCATCTCTGTTTCAAAGCCAAAGAGCCAGCACTGTCTGCTTCTGCAGACGTTTCTGTTGTCATGTGGCAGGCATGACTAGACACTGTGGTGCACGGAACACTGTTACCTTCCCACCGAAGTGGTCTCTATTTATCTACAGAGCTTGCAATTTTTTGCTTTCGAACTGCTAGGTTGGCAGGAGCTGGGACAAAGAAGGAGCTCATTCTGTCCTGCAGTACTCAGGAATTGAACTGCTGACCTTCTGCCTCCCAGTCAGCGTCTTAGCCACTAACTGTTTTTGCCATGTACAGTTTAACTGCAGCTGGGATGTAATTTGCCCCCTGCTGCTGTTGATCATAAAATGGTTTTTAAAGCTATTGTCTGGGATATGCTACAATATAAATTGTAGGATTCTGATTGCATGGAGTTTGTGGGCTACAAGTCTTAACAAATTTCCATGACTACTTTCTGGAATTTCCCTATTTGCTATGATAAAGTATGCCTTTTTTTGTTTCCATTGGTCTTTCACTTTTCCTCTATTGGCCTCAACATGGTTCTGATCCTCCGTGCTTGTGTGACAACAGCAATCGATAAGTCAAATCAAATTGAGAGAGTCGCCCAGCAAATATCATGGTTCACTGGAAATAGGATTGCCTTAGCAGCAGCATTCTATCTCCTGAGGTTTCATGGCCAAAACCTAAGACTGGAGTGAGTAGGCTTGCAATGCCACAGGAGCAAAATTTGTGATGATACAAGGGAGAGATGGAGTAAACAAGAAAGACCAGCTGCTTCCCAGTGAAATTGTGAAAATGAACCCAAAGCACACCATTCGCCATCTTCATCTAAATGGCACAATGGTCCTGAACATAACACCCCTCCTGGCTCTCTCCCCTGAGAAGCTGTGAAGCCATAACTCCCATTGGGAAGGGGAGGAGATCAATCTCAAGCAAGCAAAGCAAACTATTTGCACACAATTGCCTTGAGACTACTTTTCCTACCTGGAGATGCATGAAACTTCAGCCTGTGTCATGAGACCTGGCAACTCATGGAGGGGCCACAACATGGATACCCAAGTCCCTGCCCAGCTATCTAAGCACTATATCACACTGGAGCTCTGCTCACAGATGCGTAATCTATCAATTATGTAAACAAGTCTGGATTCTTCATGAACGTTGCACCTCCTATTTTTTCTACCCACCTAAGTTTTGAAGAGCTGTGACTAAAGGAGGCTGACTGGCTATTTCAATTCTGTGTTTACTGGGCAGTCACACCCACTTCTCTATACAGTATTGTTCTTGCTATAAGTGTAAAGATCATTTCTTAACAAAACATTTGAGTGATTAATCTGTCTATTCTTAAGTGATTATGAAATGCATTTTTCTCCTATCCCAGGGATATTGAAGGGAGGATCATGTATTTTAGGATCTACTTTGACATTCCAAATAAGTGTTCCCCTTAGAAACATCGGAAGACAAGTTTATCCTTGAAAAGATTTTTGTTTTATTCTGATTTGTCCTTTTTTGGAATGTTGGTGTTCTTACTAACCCACTCGAGCGTATTATAGAACCAGGACTCGTCATTTGAAAAGTCAGGAAAATGTCCGTGCATGTAGATACTGTCATACCAGCCAGCCCAACACCAGCTTAAACTCCCATATCTTCCTGCACAAGGTGGGACAAAATTGTAGCGTCTTTTATGACAAAGTATGATCTAGGTCTGCCTCTCCCAATCTAGCACTATTCAGATGTTCTACACCAGGGGTGGCCACAGCTCCAGCTGTTCTTGGACTTCAATTACCAGAAGCCCAAGTCAGTACAACTGCTGATCAGGGCTTCTGGGTATTAAAATTGAAGAACAGCTGGAGAACCAACGTTTGGCCACCCCGTTCTACACCATCACTCCACCAGCACCAACTAGCATGGCTAATGTTCAGGGATTGTAGGACTCAGGAAGGCACTATGGCAGAGAAGGTTGATTGTGAGCCCATCACATCAGGCTGATGAAAAAAAGGATTAGGATCAAAGAAATCCAGTTAAGTCTCCAATCACCTAAGAAGATTTCCAGGTGACTACAGGCCTGTTGTTCTCAGTTTAATGTACATTACAAAAGTGTAGAGAGTAGAGAAAGGGAGAGAGAGAACTACATATAAAACCTTAGCTAATTAGAAGAACAGTGGATTTTTAGAATGTGATAAAACATCTGTTTCAATGTAGTTATTCATCATTGACTACAACTCGTACCCAAGAATGCATTACCCACCCCACCCTGAAACAGGAAAAATGCCATTGGTGTGAATTTGTTTAAGATGGATCCCAGATTGCCATGAAGTGACCCACACACTATGATCATGGAGTCATCTCCTGCGGCATGTATGAAATGAGACATGCAGGATTTAACACCAGGGCTGTAATGGACTGCTGTAGCCTTGAGGATATGGACGGAGTGCATCTTCACAGCCAGTCTATCTGGCATGGCCTCTTCCACCTCCATGACCATTGGGAATCAGAGTTCCTCCTCCGCTCATTTTACTGTTGGGCCCAATATGATGGTTTCCGGTGGCATTTCCTCCATTGAGAGGGACCATCACCCCACCTAAAGGGGCTCAACTGCCCATAGCCATTGGCCCCTTTAGGGAGTCAGGTTAGTTAACTGCTGCCTGACACTCGGCATTGAGTCGCTGGCTGTACGGTCTACTCCATTACCGTAGCCAGTTACCCTAGCCGGCTGTCCGTCCAGACAGATGGTTATTCATATACCAGTTTGAAATCCTGAGAAAGAGCAAGGTAATTGTTACAAGATTAAATATACAATTGTGTGTTCTCATATTTGGGAAATAAGTACCACTCAATCCAAACAATGGACCTTACTTCTGATTAGACATATCCAAGACTAGTGCCAGGCAGTTTAATTCCCTACATTTGCCACAGTCCCAAGTAGAGCTAAGTGGCCAAAGATGTTCCATAAACTTGCAGTCTTCAACTGTTAAAGATGATCATACCACACACTTAAAATCAGTTGTCTAGGAAACCAGAGCTGTAGTTACTGTTCCAGACATGAAGCTGAACAGATATTCTTTACTGCATACATCAGAACTGCAAACATACCCTGAAGCTATGTTTAAGCAAAGTAATAAATCATAAAATAACAAGGCTTCACTGCAAATATGCACATGAATCCAGACTTTCCAGGTACAAAAGAGGACTTCTGTCTTTCACAGTGGCTTGGAAAGTCTAGACTAGTGTAGCCCAGGTTTTGTCCCTCCACTCTGTGAAGATGATGAAAGCTGGAAGGAGGGGTGGCAGAGGTAGTGAAGCAGTTTGTGCCTGGGAAAATGAGGAATCACAACACAGGGGCCTCATCCAATAAAGAGATATTTCACAGTTCAGAAGCACCATCAACAAATAGCAGCAAGTAACTGGATGCCAAGCTCATATTCCTTTCCCCAGTCTTGTGATTAATCTACAGTGCCAATACCGATTCTTACTAGCTCACAGGGCACAAACTTTGCAGTTAGGTGCAGGCGCGTGTTGATATATTGGGCAATCGGGCTTTGTCCCACCCCACCCTTGCTTCTGGCGCCCTGGGGTGCCAATAATACTATAGTAAAACCTCGGATAATGCTAAAACTTGGTTCCACAAGTCTTGGTGTTATCCGATTTTTAAAATCCTATGGGATGAATCGGATAATGATAAAACTCCATAGAGATATATTGTAACCGGCACAGGCTTTAGAGAACATTATACAATTGTTATGTATTGAATGAATGTTGCAAGGTTCCTTTTAAACAGAATGTAACCAGTCAATGTATCCAATTGTATCTAATCAAAGACACATTGTAGCAAGCTGTATAAGGATGCGAGCTAAGTGGCCACAGGTGGCAGTAGCGAGCATCCGGTTCACATGGTACAGATTCCCTGAATACCTGAAGAGCGGGAAACCTTCCCGCCACACCACACCTGGAGAAGAGGGGCGTGACGATCTATGACGTCACGCGGACAGTAGCCAATGAGCTACCACCCGGGATATTCAAATGTACAGTGTACTATAAATAGAGCTGTTTTGTCCGCCATTACCTCATGTTCACCCTGACCATCATGCAATAAAGTTGTGTTTAGCCCTACTTGCGGCTCCTTCTTTGTCTTCCTTGCAAGACACTAAAACGATGCATCCCTCAGAGTTTGCCTCACCACCCTGGCTGGAGGCAGGAAACGGACCGCCGCCCGACCACCTGGCACCTGGGTGACCGGAGCATGCCCTCAAAAGCGCTGCTGCCACCGCCCCAGGAGCTAGCGGCTATGGACTGATAGACGGACTTTGTCTCATCTTCTCATTCCACAGCCTGCATTGGACTGTCCCCCGCGACCAGCCCCCTGTTTTGGGGAGGTGAGAAGCAGCAGTGCAGAATGGACAGATGGATGTGGGAGCTCTGCAGCTGCCACTACTGGACCTTCCTCCTTCAACCAACCCCCGGTCTTGAGGGAGATAATAATAATAACAATAATTATAATAATTATAATTATCAGTATCATTATAATAATAAATTTTAATTTATATCCCGCCCTATTCGGCACAGGCCGACTCAGGGCAGCTAACA
Organism: Bradypodion pumilum; assembly: GCA_035047305.1. Lineage (NCBI taxonomy): Eukaryota > Metazoa > Chordata > Lepidosauria > Squamata > Chamaeleonidae > Bradypodion > Bradypodion pumilum. Next base: position 60,761,786 of record JAWDJD010000006.1, on the reverse strand, counting down.
GCATTTCAAATAAAGATACAATATAATTATACAGAAATACGATGGAGTAAAGCAATAAATACAGAATATAACAAGGTAACATAAAAATAAGATACAAAATATACAAATTACAAATGTATAAATTTTAAAGCATCAAATCCATCATACACAGCACCAGGAGGGGGAAAAAAAATCAAACACACAACAGGGCTCGCCACCCATGACGGAGCCCAAGGCTCAACGATGTGGTCTCTCGCTGGATGAGGTCTTTTGCCTTAAGCCTGGAGGGATGTGGGTGGGTCTGAGTTTAATTTTATGCAATGTTTTTTGACTTCTTTTTAAGGATTATTTGAAATGTTAAACGTGTATTGTATATCATATTTTTGGGTATAGTAATATGATTTTGTATTGATATGCTGTTGTGTGTTTTTTAATTTTGCTAATGTATTTATGGTAGTGCTTTTTGCTTTGTTTTGTTATTTTTATATGGTAATATTTTATGAATATGTTGTTAACCGCTTTGAGTTTGTCATTGACAAAGGAAAGCAGTATATAAGTTTAAATTGAATAATAATAATAATTTTAACGTTATGCAATTTTTTCCAGATTGCTTAATGTTATGCAGTTTTAGCATTATCCAATGCAAATTTTATCCGAGGTATTACTGTATTATTATTATTTTATCCACCCAATGTGCTGCACTTTAGATTAAACCATTGCTCCAAGTTCCCTCCTTCAGCTTGGCGCTGGGCGGAGCTAGCAAGGGGCGGTGACCAAGCAGTTCCTGGGAACAGCCTTCTCCCCTATCCCCTTGGTGACCACCCCTCGCTTGCTCCACCTATGCTGCACTTAGATTAAAACATTGGTCCAAGCTGAAGGAGGGATCTTGGAGCAATGGTTTATTCTAAAGTGCTGGATGCCAGGCAGAGCTAGAAAGGGGCAGCGACAAAGCGGTTCCCGCAGCCTTCTCCCCCATTCCCTTGGTTGCCGCCCCTCACTTGGTCCACCCAGCACAGTGTGCAGCAATGTATGGGATTCCCCCCCCAAGCCCCCAAATCCAAATAGGCACCCCCACCACTTCCTGTCCAGCACCTTCCCATAGTGCCCAGAACACTCCTGGTTAGGTGTCTATGTTACAGAAGAGTCATCCTCTAGAAGTACCCTCATTTGGGTAAAGAAGCAACATGAAGGCCAACCCTTGAGGTGAATACGTGGCACCAAACACTTTGGGGCCACAATTCGTATCAGGCCAACCCAACAAAGACTGAGGTGAACAAGATGGAAGCTGCAGTTCGACAACATCTAAAGGTTCCTGCAATGTTCCTCGTTATCATATAGCTAATAGATTAATGTAAGAGCTGGACGAAGGCTTTAGCTCAGAGACAAAGCATATACCTCAGATACGGAAGACTCTCCAACATTTCAAGACCCCAGTATTTCCCAAGCCGAGATGCTTTGTGATCAAAGCTAGGGGGTGGGGGACACCTCTGAGTGTAGCCTTAGATATGTGTCTCTCCTCTTTGTGGCTGGAAAGCCAGCATTAGAACCAGTGGCATTTTATCTCTTGAGTCTGAAAGTTTCTGTGAAGAATGTCTTCTCTACTGCATGAAGCGTAGTTTCTTGCTGTTCCATGTTTTCATAATGTTGTATATTTTTCTCTGGCCCTTTATATTTCAGTTTTTTAGCTTGGATTACCCAGCTGTTTCTTCAGTAGGGAACTGATCTTTGTAGATGTGGTAATAAGGCGTTCAAGTGGCAATTCACACATTTCAAAGAAAAAAAGTCCCTTGTACTGTACAATATAATGTCTCTGCACTACCACCCCCAAGCTATTAGAGGACACTTTTACTGTGTGGAGAAATTATAGGTAACTGAAATAATGAGCATCAATAAGCTTTAAAAAGCATAGAGAACAGTTACTGAAACAATTATTTTTCATTCTTTCTCTCTCTTTTCATGTATGCACTTTTAAAAATGTTGTTTGGTAAGTAAAAGCTCCCTGAGATGTAGTTTCCAAATAGTCCTGTTAAATAAAGCATTCACATACTGTATTAATGTTTTGCTGCAAAATCGGAAGAAAATGTAGCCAGGAGCTACATTAACTTTACATTTGCCTTCATAGAAAAGAAATTGAGGAGAATAATGATGTGTGAAAATAACAGCAAGTGTTGTTTTATAGTAGGAAACTCTATTCTTCCAGTCTTACCTTTGAAATCAGGGACTAGTTAGAGGAAGAGCCCAGGAACTGAATACTGATTACAGTACAAATCATTCTGTAATCATCCCCTGCAAAGTCCAATTCTTTAATTGAAGAACAGCCAGAGATTTATAGGTAGCACTCTGGTAAATAAGTACTGTTGAAGTGCATGCTGGGAGGAAAGGTATTCTTAATTTCTCATTTTGGTCATTACTGTATTTCCCTCACTGTAATGCTGATCATGTTATCCTAATTTCAAATGTCTAATTTGGGAATGTGTCAATAAGCCAATGATGGCAGAGGTTGAATCACAGTCATTGCAGCTGCTGTTAACAATGGAAATTGTTGTAGTAGCTGAAGTCCCACAGCGACAAATAGTACTACAGTACTGACATATAATGAACACTTTACTAAATGCAGCTTCTTCTTCTCCCATGTCCAGATCAAACTTTGAACTGTCAAAATGAAGCCACTTTCTTGGCTTTAACGTTGGCCAAATTTAAGTTCTCATTGGTACATGTCTCTGGTATATTTTCTTGATATTGCTTACTGTTGGTTTGCTGGCTCCAAAAAACTTTGTCTCAACATTTATTTGTGTAACTAGGGCATTACTTCAAATTCCTGGTGAGGGGAAATTTTTTGAAGAAGAATAAGATAAGAAGGTTCAGAAAGCCCTTGCTATCTATATATATACTAGCATAGGTTGCCCGGCATTGCTGGGCTGTTATAAACTGTGATCAGCTTTTTTGGGTTTTTTTTGTTGATTAAAAAAAGAACAAAGGATGATATAATTGTTTCAAATTGTTTTATTTAACCAAATAACATTTTAGTATGTAAAAAATTTTTTTGTTAATAGTTGTACCATAGGTAACATTTTTAAAAATGTGAAAGTGCATGCTTTTTACATTCAATGTTTTTAAACTGTGTTTAGATGTTTTGGGTTTTTATTTGAGTTAAAACTCAACAGAGGATGCTATAAATATTTTTATTTTATTTATTTAACATATGTTTGTTATTTGTGTAAATGTTTGATTTATTGTTATGTTTTTGACTTGTTTTTACTCTTGTGGGGCTTTATTGTTTTTGAGTTGTTTTAAATATTCTGCCCTGCAGGTGGGGCTGTTAGTGGTTTTGTTTTCATTTCACGTGTGTTTTTTCTCTCCCGGACTCTAGGTGGGGCTTCTTCAGGTAAGCAGTCTTTGTTTCTTCATTTCTGTTCCGATCTCGTGGAGGGACTTCTCTGGTTTTATTTCTTCTGGGGGTTTTCTTTGCTTTTTTTGTGGTGGTGGGCTGGGAGGTGTTTCTGTTTGTTCTTTTGTGGTTTGATTGGGTTTAGGTTTGTTTAATTGGTTTGTTTATTTCTGGTTTGTTTAATTTTTGTGATTTCATTGTTGTTTATTTGTGTAATTTGTGGTAGTTGTGATGTTAGAGTTAGGTATTTTCATGTTGTAGTTAGATATTTTGTCTGTGCTTTTGTGGTATTGTGGATGTTTTTGTTTGTGGATTTTGTGGTTTACTTTTTTGTTTATTATTGTTTTTTATTATTGATTTATTTGTGTTTTATTAATTTTTATTAATTTAGGTGTTTGTTGTTGGTGTGTATTTTTGCATGAAGAACGGGCTACCTGTTGGTTCCTGTTTTCCCCATTGCTGCTTCGAATTTTGGTTTTGATGCAGCAATGGGGGAAAGTAGGAGGAGGCAGTCAGCCTGTTCTTCCCCCGGGAAGGTTCATTAAGTAGGTCGGGGGAGAAGGAGGCAGAGAAGAGGTATCTGCCTGATGATGGTTCTCTCCTCTCTGTCTCCTTTCTCTCCTGGCTTACCTAACCGGAGATTGGCAGGCAGCGATCCGTAAGGGGTGGTGCTCTTCCTTGTGGATTGCTGGCTGCTGCTTTTATATTACTTCCGTCGAAAGTACAAAGGCATCAGCCAGTCATCCGCCAGGTAGGGTGCTTCCCCTGACGAACTGCTGCCTGCTGCTGTTGGTGTTTTTACCCCACCCTGGCTCAACTTTCCTTGAGGCCGGCGGTGGTCTCACCGTGTCTTCGGCGGGGTAGTGTGGAGAAGAGGGATTCCCTCTTCTCCCCGTTGCTCCAGGAAAGAAGGCCGGTTGGTGTCTCGCGGTGGATTTATGTGGATTTTTGTTTTGCGAGGCTGTGAGGCGCTGTGTCTGCCTGCTGTGGACTTGCACTCCTGTTGCGTTTTTGAATTTTATTTTTCACGCGCTGGCTTTCTCAGCGTTCTGCACGCTCACGGCGCGTAGGATGCTGGGACTTGTAGTTTTGCATTTTTGGTTTGTGTTCGTGCGGTGGTTTTTTTCTGCGGCTCGATTTTAATTGGCCGCTCCATGTTTGCCAACATTCTTTTTGCTCACGCTTCTCAGCCTGATTGGCTGTGGCACGGCGCGGCACAGAGAACGTTGGGAAGTGAAGTTCTTTTCCTTTTTTCATGTTCGTGGGGCTCTTGCCCCACTGGCGCCTTTCTCAACCCTGCAGTAACCTCCAGAACGGTTTTGGACGAGTGCAGGAGGCTCAGTATGGGATAGGATGTACGGGTGCAGAAACGTATAGCAAGTTCCAACGGTTAACCCTTGGATTTATAGATATAGATATAAAAGAGACGTCTGGTGTTGTAAGGCCCACAAAGGCTCCCACACCCCTGAACCAATCCCGGTGAAACTTGGCACAAAGGTAAATTGGTGTAGCCCAATCAGCAATAAGGAGGTCTGGAACAAAAAATTGGGGTGCCTGCTCCCAAAATTGGGGAGCAAAGGGCCACCCCCCTGGCAGGGAAAAAAGCGAACGAAAAACTGCATGTGCGGTGCCAGCATTCTAAAACCCACCCCACCAACTGTTGGTAAGAGTGACAGTTAAATACCGTTGGGCAGGGAAAGAATCCCTGAGGCTGAGGAGACTTTATTTCAGACTGAAGGTGGAGGGTGGCAAAGAAAGATGGAATAGGAAAAGGAGTAAGACAAGGCTGTATTTTGTTACCCTGTTTTTTCAACTTATACACAGAGCACATAATGTGCAATGCAGGGATGGAGGAATCACAGTATGGGATCAAAATTGCTGGGAGAAACACCAACAATTTGAGATATGCAGATGATAGCACCCTAATGGCAGAAAGTGAGGAAGACCTAAAGAAGCTCCTGATTAGGTTGAAAGAAGTGAGTGCAAAAGCTGGCTTGAGACTTAATATCAAGAAAACCAAGATAATGGCAACAGGCCCTATCAGTTCCTGGAAAAAAGATGGGGAAGAAGTAGAAGCAGTGACAGACTTTACTTTCTTAGGATCTAAGATCACTGTAGGTGGTGAATAAAGCCATGAAATAAAAAGGTGACAGATTCTTGGGAGATAAGCGATGAAAAATCTGGGGAACATAGTGAAAAGTAGAGACATCACATTGCAAACATAAAATTCGTATAGTTGAAGCAATGGTATTCCCGGTGGTGATGTATGGTTATGAGAGCTGCACCATTAGGAAAACTGATCGTAGAAGAATAGATGCCTTTGAAATGTGGTGTTGGAGGAGAGTTGTGAGAATCCCCTGGACAGCAAGGAGAACAAAATACGTCAATCCTAAAGAAATCAACCCTGGCTGCTCTTTAGAAGGTCAAATAGTAAAGATGAAGATGAAATACTTTGGACATCAAATGAGAAGAGAGGATTCACTTGAGAAAGCCTTGATGCTGGGAAAAGTGGAGGGCAAAAGAAGAAAGGGGCGGCCAAAGATGAGATGGCTAGATGGCATTGTAGACACAATGGGCACAGAGCTGGGCAAGTTGAGGAGGATGGTGGAGGACAGAGATGCCTGGAGGACAATGGTCCATAGGGTCGCAAAGGGTTGGAATCAACTGTGCGACTAAACAACAACAACAAAATGTTCCAAACCAAGGCACATCTCAAAAATCAATTCTAAATGGCATAATAAGGGTGCACAGTATTTCTTTCATCCAATACATGCAACAAAAAGAATTCAACTCTAAAATAGTAACATTAAGATGAAGCTCCTTTTCCATTTGTTCAGCTGTTACTCACTTGCTCTGCCAGTCTTCCCTCTTCATTGTCTTGGATAGACAATTTGGGGGTCCTCCTGGATTCGCAGCTGCTGCTAGAAGAACAGGTGGCGGCTGTGGCCAGGAGGGCCTTCGCCAGTTGCGCCAGTTGCGCACGCTCCTGGACCGGGACTCTTTGCTCATGGTCACTCATGCTCTGGTGACCTCCAGACTAGATTATTGTAATGCACTCTACATGGGGCTGCCCTTGATGACCATTCGGAGGCTGCAGCTGCTCCAGAATGCGGCGGCCCGGGTGGTGATGGGGTGTGGACATTATGCCCATGCCTCACCACTGCTTTGGGAGCTGCACTGGTTACCTGTTTGCCTCCGGGTGCAATTCAAGGTGCTGGTTTTGACCTTTAAAGCCCTATATGGTAGTGGGCCAGGTTACCTTAGAGACCGCATCACCCTAAGGACGTCTGTCCATCCAACCAGAGCGGACCGGAGGGGCTCTCTAATAGTGCCATCGGCCAGGGGGGCTCGCCTCTCTGGCACAAGGAGGAGAGCCTTCTCTGTGTCCGCACCGGCCCTTTGGAACCTCCTGCCTGTGGAACTGCGTCTCCAGATGGAGTTGTTGCCCTTTAGAAAAGAACTAAAAACCTGGCTGGCGGGCCAAGTTTGGGATGCAGGTGGAGGGGTGGCTTCCGTTGGGTGGTTAATATAGGGGAGGATGCCTGCCCCACGGTTTCTTCGGTTCCTGCACCCCTCTCTTTTTAGGGGTGGGTTCTTATTGCTGGTTTTTATCTGTTTTTATTTGTTTTTATCTGTTTTTACCCACTGTGTGAACCGCCCGGAGTCAGCTTTGGCTGAGTGGGCGGTATAGAAATTTAACAATAAATAAATAAAATAAATAAATGTCGTAATTCCTAAGAATGGGCATGCAACCCACAGTGCGATATGTTCTTCCTTAGAAAATGATGCCTCTAGCCCAGTGAACTAACACTAATTGGTGTTAATGTTGCTTTTGCCACAGGCATGTAAAAAAACCATTTCAGTGTTATAGACACCTCTTGATGATGCTGTCCTGCTATTTTATCTTTACTCATGGAAAGGGATAGAAGAGTGCTTGTTTTCTTCTCCAGAAGCCTATGATTTTAAATCTTGGTGGTACAGAGCAGCAGGACTATGATTTTTAATCAATTAATGTTGACTGGATGCCTTAAACCAGGGGTGCCAAAACTATGGTCCATGGGCTGGATCTGGCCCCCAACGCCAATTCATCTGGCCCATGCCACTCTTGTTGCTCCCAGAAGCAGAAGTAAAACATGCCCAGGAGTGATGAGGGCAGTACTGGCGATGAATTGGTGTTGGGGGCCAGATCCAGCCCACTGGCCATAGTTTGGACACCTCTGGTTTAAGCAAAGAAAATGGCAGCCTAAAATCTATCTCATCCTGCTGCAAAACATATCTGTTGCAAAACATATTGCAAGGCACATTTTACTTCCACTTGTGGTAGGAGGAACCACATGACCTGCCCGCTGAACCACATGACCAGCCCGCTGAACCACGTGACCGGCCCACAGCCCAAAATGTTTGGGCACCCCCGCCTCAAACCTACACCAGTTGAGAAAATATACTCTCTTGTTGGTATTGCTCCACCTAAGATCAGGAGAGAAGTAGACACCGAGTGGACACCGAGAGAGAATAAGTCTCAACATCTTCTGAACAGACATGAGCCTCAGGTCTGCACACTCAGATCCAGGAAGAGCTTTATGGCAAGAACAAACATTCTTGAGGGTACACAAGAGCAAAATCAAATTAGAAGATGGAGGAAGGCACTCACTGAACAAGGAACAACATTAAAGGAGGATAAAGCTGAGGAGCTCAACTTCCCCTATGTCATTTGGAGGATCCTGAACAGGCTGAGGGTTGGAGTCCCTAAATGCAAGACCAACATGCTCAAGTGGGGACTGATGGCGGACAACAACACATGGTGTGAATGTGGAGAGATACAGAACCCAGCTCATTTACTGGTCTGGTGATTACTGCCAGAAACATGCACCACATGAGGATTTAAGTTTGGCCAACCACAAAGCTAAGAAAGTGGCTTCATTTTGGCAGCTCATTTAGAAATGGCATTTGCCCTTTTTGTTCTCATTGTTTTTGACAATGGAGGGCATTGTTTTTGCTCTTCATTGTCTCTGGATTCACATCCACAAGCATTTTCTTTAATGTGCCCAGAGGGTGAGACATCTTAAATCCAGATCCTTTCATCATTGGGAGGGGAGGGCATACCATGGATTTTGAAAAGGGATGCCAATTCAGTGTTTCCTCTCCATGGCTCCACCACACAGCCAGTGTTTGGAAGAAACAAATTGTGCCCGCTCCTGGACTGGGAATCCTTGCTCATGGTCACTCACGCTCTCGCCACCTCCAGATTGGATTACTGTAATGCGGTCTACATGGGGCTGCCCTTGACGACTATCTGGAGGCTGCAGCTGGTCCAGAATGCAGCTGCCTGGGTGGTGATGGAGCATGGGTGCTATGCTCATGCCTCTCCGCTGCTTCGGGAGCTGTACTGGTTGCCAGTGTGCCTCCGGGTGCAATTCAAGGTGCTGGTTTTGACCTTTAAAGCCCTACATGGCAGTGGACCAGGATACTTAAGTGACCGCGTCACCCCAAGGTATTCTACCCGTCCTACGAGGGCAGACCGGAGAGGCTCAATGCTGGTCCCTACTACAAGAGAAACACACCTGACCGGGCCCAGAAGAATAGCCTTTTCGGTATCTGCCCCAGCCCAGTGGAACCTCCTACCATCTGAATTACGCCTCCAGACAGAGCTGCTCCCCTTTAGGAGGGCACTTAAGACCTGGTTATGCCAGCGGGTATGGGGGCCGTCAGGTGTGATGGCCCAGTCCCACTGGCTTATATAATTAGTGCCCTACAACTGACTTGTCTGTTTTTATCTCCCCCTCTTCCTCCCCCTCTGTTTTTATTCTTGCTTTTTTTTTTTGCTTCTCTTAAGGGGTTAGGGAGGGTATTGGAGGGTGTATGTATTTTAAGATTGTATTTTAGATAGGGGTTTTTAGTAATGTTTTTATCTCTCAATGCTTTTTATTGTTTTTGCATTTTATTGTATTTCTTTTCATGCTGGTAGCCGCCCTGAGTGGTGTTGGCACCAATAGGGCAGGATATAAATACTCGACATAAATAAATAAATAAATTAGTCATAGTTGGCCAGGAATTTATTAATGAATTGATTCTAGTTCTGTTGTGCTTGTTGCAAAGGAAATTGACAGTTCCAATGTACCTCTACACAGTTCCCCGACTGAAATGTGAAGGCATTCATCTTCCCTGCTGTAGCTTCTCTTATAGAGTGGCTTTTAAATGTTATTTTTACTCGAAGGCTTCTGACCAGAGGCTGTGACTGCTGAAACCTATGCTTTCTTTTGAAAAGCACAGAATTCTGTTCCCTGTGACAAACCAAGATATTAAAAAAAAAAGCTCAGAAGTCAGCAAAACAACACACAGGAAATCATGGATGTTAATCACCGTCACTCTTTTTATTGAGGCTAACATCCCTTCACGTAGGTAGATCACAAGAAAAACACCAGAACAATCAGTATAAACCTCGTAAATAGAGTGATGAACTAGGATTCTGTAGGCTAGGATTTGAACCCAGCTTAGCCATGGAAACCAACTGGGGGAGTGGAACTGGTAAAGGTCACCCTTGCTCGAAAGCCAGTCATATCTGACTCTAGGGTTCAGTGCTCATCTCCATTTACAGCCAAAGAGCCAGCGATGTCTGCTTCTGCAGATGTTTCTGTGGAGATGTGGCAGGCATGACTAAACACCAGAGTGCATGGAACACTGTTTGCCTTCCCATTGAAGTGGTCCCTATTTATCTACTTGCAATTTCTTCCTTTCGAAATGCTAGGTTGGCAGGAGCTGGGACATAGACAGAAGCTCACTCCATCCTGCAGCACTCGGGTCTCGAACTGCTGACCTGCCAACCTTCTGGCCGTCAAGTTCAGCATCTTAACCACTAAGCCACCAGAGTCCCTTGTGGAATTGGTAAAAGCACTCCTTAAATATCTCACCTATCTTGAAAGCCCTATTAGCAGTGTTGAGCTGCTCCCGGTGCCCACAGGTGCCTGGGCACCGGTAGCGGAAATTCTCCCAGGCCACGCCCACTTGGCCAGCCACGCCCACCTCCCTACCCCTGACCATGGTGTAGGGAGGCCAAGTGGGCGTGGCCCACAGAGTTAGCTCTTGGATCGGGGCCGCGGGGCGGCCGTGAGGTCCCGGAGGAGACTGATCAAGTAACGACATGAGACAAGATGGAGCGAAGACCAGTGGTTTATTGAGGGAAAATCATCATCATATATAGGAATTCAAGGCAGCGTGTGATAGAATCGTCATCTGACAGAAAATCACATCACCTGTTTACCCGGGTTAATTGGGAATCTCTCTTGGGGAAGTTAATTAACTAAGGCAAATACTGACAGGGGAAATCCATTGTTCATGGCTTGCACAAGAGTAAACATGGCCACTATTTGCGCTAGGGCTTGGGCTAATCTGCAAGTGCGGAATTATCTAATTCCTAACGCAAGTTAGGTATTCAACTCCCTCTTGCCGAACTGCCTGTCAGGTCAGATATGGGTGAATCAATCTTATGACTATTAATCCGCTCCCCAATTTCTGTCCCCGCAGAACCCAGTGACCAGGAGCCTTTGGTGTAGCCTCTGTCAGGGACAGTTATGCCAATTATGCTTGCGGATCCCGCAGTTAGCCATGCCCACAGCATTAGCCACGCCCATGGTGGGGGTAGTAAAAATTATTGCAGAGCATCAATGCCTATTAGGGTCACTATAAGTTAGTTCTGACTTGATAGCATATCACAACAACAAAATATAAATTGCACCCACTTTAAGAGGAAATTCCTCTCTGTCAGATGGAGAATGGTTTTTTCTAAAAATGCCTGTGGTAAGATGTGGATCTAGAGTTCTGTGAGTCATTCCTGAACAGTGCATTAAAAATACAGGGTTTTGATAAAACTGCCAGAGTTACTTAGAAGCTATTTGGAAGCACCCATTCACAGCAGCTCCTCCATGTGGTCGATTAAAACCTATACATTGTACCTGGAGCAAAAAAGAGAAGAGGTCCTTACTTACATGAGGTTTAGTTTTTACTACTCAGAAACAGTTTTGTTGTTATGTTCCATCAGCTCCTCAGACCCTAGTGACTTTAACGGGCTTTCGAGTTAGGTGAGATATTTGGCGAAGTCCAGTGAGTATCGAAAGAAATATGTAGAAATGCAAGTACTTACTGTACATTCAATTTATGCTCAAGACTGCAGTGGCTCAAGTGGCTAAGATGCTGACTGGGAGGCGGAAGGTCAGCAGTTGGATTCCCAAGTACTGCAGGATGGAATGAGCTCCCGTCTTTGTCCCAGCTCCTGCCAACCTAGCAGTTGGAAAGCAAGACATTGCAAGTAGATAAATAGGGACCACTTCGGTGGGAAGGTAAACAGCGTCCCGTGCGCTCCGGTGTCTAGTCATGCCTGCTATATGACCATGGAAACGTCTGCAGAAGCAGACAATGCTGGCTCTTTGGCTTTGAAACAGAGATGAGCACTGAACCCTAGAGTCGGATACAACTGGCTTTCGAACAAGGGAAACCTTTACCTTTACCTAACTAACTTTCTTTTGGGAAGGCATATTTGCAGAAGAAAGGCTTCTAGGGGCTTTGTCAGTGGGACACTACCAGTCCATGGAAGGGTAGCCCTTGAGGCTTCCACTGTGCTTTCGAGCTGCAGTCTTCCAGAGGAATTTCTCGGAGCTACCCTAGAATGAACAAACTATCAGTGGGGATTAATTCGGTGTCCCTGAAGGTGGGAGAACCTTTAGGAAGAAAAGGAGAAGCAGAAAATGCTAGTGGAAGAGGAGGGGGAAATAGAAGTGGGCTATGCTTAGGAGTGACCTGGCAGCCAGAGGTCCTCTTTTACTATGATACACCAGATTCAAACAAGAATGTCACATGTTCACGTGGCAGACATGACTAGACAATGGGACAGAGACGGGAGTTCAGTCTGTTGTGCAGTACTCGGGTCTCAAACTGCTGACGTGCTGACCTTCCAGTCAAGTTCAGCATCTTAGCCACTGAGCCACTGCAGTCCTATCTTGAAAGAAACTTCTGTGCTAAGGAGGAGCATGAGGGGGAATAAGGTGCCAAAAAACTGGGGTGATTGGGCATCTTGGACTGAGCAATAGTGGTGAGTCTTTACTGTTTTGGCATATATTGGTAGGATTCGTAGGGTTCAAGGATGCCAGTGAAGGCAACTAGCGTGGTATACATAGTTTAGGAATAAATGCACTGCACTGATGTCTCTTCTGTGTCAGGATGTGTAATCCTGTGGGCCTCTTTGGTGTCCTGTTGCCCATCGAGGGTATGGGAGAGCCATAGACACTCACATGTGGAAATTTTTGCTGGGTTCCCAAAGGGAGTGGAGGGGGGTGGGGGAGGAAAAGACAAAGAAGCAGAGGAGAGCTTTCAATGCCATGAAGTGAATAAACATGGTTCGGAAGTCCCTATTAGCTATCTGGTTTAACCCTTCTCTTTTTGGAATGGTGACATGAAAGGTTGCTGTCCCAGCTCCTGCCAACCTAGCAGTTCGAATGCAAGAAATTGCAAATAAATAAATAAATAGGTACCACTTTGGTGAGAAGGTAAACAGCATTCTATGCACTCAATTGTTTAGTCATGCCTGCCACATGTCCACGGAAACGTCTGCAGACACAGACTGTGCTGGCTCTTTGGCTATAAACAGAAATGAGCACTGAACCCTAGAGTTGGGTATGACTGGCTTTCGAACAAGGACAACCTTTACCTTACACAGAAAGAGCCTCCTAGAAGACTGTGGTATTTCTGAACCACAATCGGGTGTACCCTTTTGTTGCCAGCTAATCTTTCTCATGCTAGGTCAGGCGAAACGAAAAGGTGCCCTCATTTTGGCAGTTTCATGTCTGGCTAAAGATGAAGAAGAAACTCTTTAGGGCTGGGTGTCTCAGACAATTTCTTCTAAAGCAGGGATTCTCAACCTGAGGCCTGTGGGCCGAATGTGGCCCACAGGACCATTTCATGTGTTCCCCCCCCACTGCCTTCACCACACCCGGAAGTGCCATGTGGTGGAGGAAGGGCAAATGGCTATCTGACCCCCAAAGCTGTCTGACGGAGCGTGACCCGGCCCCTGGGTGAAAAAGTTTGAGAACTCCTGATGTAAAGGAATGCCTTTAACTAATTGACAAGCAGTGGTGGTGGTGAGCAGCAAGGCTAAGAGGTATTGGTGAAAATTACCTCTACTCTATATTTAGAAGGGCAGAAGTCTTCACTAGTTCTAAACTTTGACCAAGAATGAAATAATATCTTCCCACTAGACTGAAGGATCACTGCAAGATGACCTCTTTGAACAAGCACATTCTCTGGCAACGGATGACACAAACTTAAGCAAATAAACAAGACAAGTTGGTAGCTTTTTCACTGACCCTTCTATGGTTATTTATGCATTTCTCTCTCCTTTTTTGTGCAGGACTTACTAATAACTATTTATGGGGTTATCTGAGCATCTTTAGATGGAATGTGCTATGTGCAAGACAAATTAATTTAAAGGAAAGAACTATGTTAACAATGTCATATCTTCCATACAATTTTAATTCTCCAGAGATTTGAGATAGTCCGGAAAGAAGGAAATACAACCCACCCCCTTTTCTGCTTTCCCTCTCATCCTCAATCTCCCTCGCACACAGATACACACGCACTGTCTCACACACTCTCTTCATGGGAAAATAGCTGCAAATGCCATGTTGTCTGGTGTTTGTAATGAACACAGATCTGTTACTCTGGAAACATATTTGGCAAAAAAAACAGAACGGAATATGCATGATCATTTAAAGGCAACATTTCTTAAGCGAGTGGATTGCTACTGCTGCTTTATTCCTTAAAAGAAAGAGAGAGAAAACCCTTCAGCTTCTTGCTAAGGCAACACTGCCAGAATTGGATATGCAGGTGAACATCATGCAAAGGTGGAGGGCAAGAGAAGAAGGGAGCGTCCAAAGATGAGATGGATAGATGGTATTGTGGACACAATGGGCACAGGGCTTGGTGGACTGAGGATGATGGTGGAGGATAGAGATGCCTGGAGGAAAATGGTCCATGGGGTCGCAAAGGGTCAGAATCGACTGTGCGACTGAACAACAACAACATCATGCAGAGGAAACAAACAAGCAAACAAAAAAAGACAATAACCCACACAAGCATTCTGCAGAGTGGGTTTTGTAATTGGTTTGCAGGGAAAGGACAGGTATAGAAGAGGCTACTTGCTATATTCCAGCTGATCTAGAATTCACCCATATTGCGACAGGCTCCTTCCACTGTTATTTAACTCAGGAGAAAAGCTGTTTTGCCCCCCAAATTAATTGGCTTGAAAAAGGCTGAAACACAAAGTTAGTGAGAATGTTTGTTACTGATTAAAGTCTACCTATATAATAGTTAAAGGAATAATAATTAATGACTGATAGAATTTTCCAGGTGTTGAAATCCAGATAAATCAACAGAGGAGGAAAAATTCTTAATGGGCTGATGGTAATGACTTAGGACTCTCTCACTGTGGTCTCTCTCCCTTCTGTTTTAGGTTTTTGTGCCTTCGATTCAGAGCCTGATCTGGAGCCACACAACCATGCTAGATAAATGGTTGCAATTATCTAAGAAATGAAATAACAACATAAACCAAACAATAGGATGGTGGTAATTCAACTGTAGGGTTCAGGACTTAGCAAAGTTTCCTACATTGAGTGAAGAAGCCAGATGTTCTGACCATTAGAGTAAGCATCCCTGGCAGTAAAATAAATTAAATAACTAATGATTTCTGACCCCACCCCTGATCTGTTACTTGTGGTAGCAGTCTCAGTCCATGTATTGGCAGAGATGGCCTTCTAGGATAGTATCTGTCCTCTAATCAAGTGGTCACCCATTTTCATGGGATTGAATTCCAAGTCTAAAAGACCACCTCTTCCCATAGAATTCATGTGGCTAAAAGCTAATGGAATCTCTTTCATTAGTCTCCTTGTCATATGTTAAGCTCTTATTGTACATATATTGAGAAAGTATGCCTGTTGCTATAAAATTTATGGCAGCAAACGTGAGGTGAAACCATTTACCACATGGAATTTCCAACACTTGGAAAGCTTAATCATTTTATAGTAGCTTTGAAAATTAGATTAGTTTTTCATTGCTGCATATGTCAATTGACACCAAAGTTGTACGGTGATGACTTAAATTTATGATAGCACTATGGATTTTATTATTGCTTTGTGATTGATCATACTAATCATTTCTACAGAAGGCAATTTAATTTCCCCCCCTAAATAAATAAAATGTAAATATTAAGGGTGCCTTGCAAATCAAGTCAGTGACCTGGCTTGAGTAATAAGACAGTCGGACAGAATGTCTTGTTTTTTTCTGTGTTATGTCAGTGGGTTTATGGAACTAAGAAAATTCAATAGTGTAGTTTTGGGAAGCAACCCTACTACTATGATATAAGCACCCCACTGAAGATTAGTAGAGACAAATAATTTATGCCCAATTGCAAATATGCAAACTGCATATCTTATTAATAAAAAATACCATTGGAAATGGTTATCCGTCAGATGACATTAACCCATACCTGTCAAGTTTTGGATTTGGAAATAAGGGAAATTTCCCAGCAAATACAGGATACTTGACAGCTATGCTTATCCTTTGCTGCCCTCCAATGGCGGCAATAGGGCATTGCAGTCTAATTAATACGGGATGACGGCAGGGAAGAGAGTAAAAAGGGGGTTTTCCCGGCCAATATGGGATACTTGACAGCTATGCATTAACCCCATAAGGCAGGTACAGTACAGTACTGTATATTGATTCTTATAAAGCTCGAGTTTCCCGAGCCACAGACAGAAAACAAATATGAATGGATCCAGTCTGGATTAGATTGGCATTTGCTAAAAATACAAATATATGACAACAAATATTGCCCATTGTAAATTAAAACATAATTATAAATGTTCTTGAACCATGTTATATGTGTATTTGTGACCTGCATGCTGATTTGAAGATGTGTAAAATAAAATGTCCTAGAATGAATGGCATTTTGTATTGTTTGAAATTATAGTAAAGAATGACATTTCTGATCTATATGTGGAGGAAATACAAAAGTACAGGCATACACATATTAATGTATCTCTTTCTTTCTTTTTGGAAGACTGTTTTTTTTTAAAGAAGTGACACTGATGACATATGCTTGTTAACTTTTGGTTTGTTGTATATAAAATACTAGCAGAGGTTGCCCGGCGTTGCCGGGCTGTTTTAAATTGTGTTGGAAGGTTAAATTGTGTTAATTTTTTTTAAAAAAAATTGCTTAGTCTGTAATTTTAATTTTTAAAATGTTTATTTCTGTAAAAAAATTGGCTTGGCTGTTATTAACTGTGACCTGCTTTTTTGGGGTTTTTTGAGGATTAATAAAAGAACAAAGTATGATATAATTTTTTCAAATTGTTTTATGTAAGCGAATAATGTTTTAGTTTTTTGAATTTTTTTAATTAGTTGTACTGTAGGTAATAATTTTAATAATGTAAAAGTAAATGTTTTTTACATTCAATGTTTTTAAAATGTGTTTAGATGTTTTGGGTTTTAATTTGAGTTAAAACACAGCACAGGATTTTTAAAAGTTTCTATTGTATTTTATTGAGATATGTTTTGATTTGTGTAAAGTGTGTTTTAGTGTAATTTTTTGACTTGTTTTTATTGGTGTGACCTTTTGCATAAAATTGTGAATTTGTGTTATGTTTTTGATTTGTTTTTACTCTTGCGGCCTTTTGTTTGGGGCTGTTTTGTGTTTTTGAATTGTTTTTACTATTGTGGCCAGCAGGTGGTGCTGGTAGGGGTTATTGTATTTTGACTATTTTTTCTCTCCTGGCCTCTGGGTGGAGCTTCTTCTGGTAAGTAATCTCTTTCTTTATTCATTTCTTTTCCGGTCTTCATGGAGGTAGGACATATTTTGGTAAGTTTGCTTGTTTTCTTTCTTTTGTGTGTGTGGGGTGGGGTGGGGTGGGTGGGGGTTGGAATTTGTATTTTTTGTATGTTTTGTTTTTGATTGTGTTTTTGTTTACTTCATATTGTTTTTGGTGTTTTTGTTTTTGTGTATTTTTGGATGTTTTTGACTGTGTTTTTAGTAATTTTTTAAAAAATATTTATTTATTTGGTGGTGGGGAGGGGGCATGGTCATTGGGGGTTAGGAAGGGTGGGCTAGGTGGTGGGGATGGGGCATGGTCATTGGGGGTTAGGAAGGGTGGGCTAGGTGGTGGGGAGGGGGGCGTGGTCGGTGGGGGTTAGGAAGGGTGGGCTAGGTGGTGTGGAGGGGGCGTGGTCAGTGGGGGTTAGGAAGGGTGGGTTAGGTGGTGTGGAGGGGGCGTGTTCAGTGGGGGTTAGGAAGGGTGGGCTAGGTGGTGGGGAGGGGGCGTGGTCGGTGGGGGATAGGAAGGGTGGGCTAGGTGGTGGGGAGGGGGCGTGGTCGGTGGGGGATAGGAAGGGCGGGCTAGTGGTGGGGAGGGGGGCTTTATTGTGTTATGGTGCTTTGATTGTGTGGAGTCGTGAAAGTAGATCGGGGTTTCCCCTTTAATATCAGTGGGGGGGGTTGCGACCCCCCTCTCCGCTGGCTCCCCTGGGGTTGGGAGGTTTGGGGGGACAAAAGGGGTATGTCCCCCCAGCCCTTCTGGACCCAGGAGACCAGGGAGAGTGGATTGATTTTTCCCCACTCCTTAAAACAACTCCGTTTTTAAAGAGAAGAAACCACTTGGTTTCTTCTCTTTAAAGATGGAGGGTTTTTAGGAGGGGGAGAATCGATCCACTCTCCCTTGTCTCCTGGGTCCAGAAGGGTTGGGGGGCATACCCCTTTTGTCCCCACAAACCTCCCAACCCTAGGGTAGCCAGCGGAGAGGGGGATCACAACCCCCCACCCACTGATATTAAAGGGGAAACTCCAGTCAGGACCTTCAGGTGCTGTGGGTGAGGGAAAGAAGGGCAGTTGGTGTTTGCTTGGCTGTGAGGTGGCGAATTGTTTTTCTTTTTAATTTTTTGGGCGCCGGCTTCCTCAGCGTCCTGCACGCTCATGTCACGCAGGGCTCTGGGGCTTGTAGTTATGGGTTTGTGATTTGTGGTGCGTTTTTTTTTCTGCGGCTCGATTTTGATTGGCCACGGCGCGTTTCTCAATGTTCTTTGTGGTCGTGCCTCTCAGCCTGATTGGCTGTGGTGCGGCGCAGCGCAATGAACATTGGAAAATGAAGTTGTTTCCCTTTATTTGTGTTTGTGGGGCTCTTGCCCCACTGACGCATTTCTCAGTCTTGCGTTTACCTGCGTACCCAGTTCAGACTTGTGCACAAATGGTGAGTGCAGGCTAGTAGGGCCTGGCTAAGGAGCCTATGCAAAGTTCCAACGGTTAACCCTCAATTTTATAGGTTAAGATATGTGATATGTTGTTTTAAAACAGGAGTGGGAAGTGTGCAGTCTCAACCAGCCTAGACAGCAGTGAGGCATACCATATCAACAACATCTGGAGGGACATGTCTTCTCTGCCTGTGTTTTAAAACAGGTCAAGAGTCAGCAAAAATTATGCTTTGGATTTGGAAGTGTTGAGTAGTTCCATAGTTGATTTCAATAGCCAAAAGCAACATTTCTTCTCCCTTCTGTTGTAAAATTGCTGTATGTAGAATTATGGATAGTGAGGAAGCATTATTCATAGTTTCAAGTAAAATTCACACAATATGCCTCACCCAGAACTGAACTTCATCCCAGCTCCTGTTTTCACATGTGAAAATTACATAGTGGTGAGTCATTTTTGCAATACCGCAAAAGACTTTGCCAGATCTTGTTCAAAGCATTCTTGTTCTTGTCTTCATTCAAGGTGTTAGCAGCAGCTCATATAGCATCAGCTGCAAGAAAGGTCATTATACTAATACAACCTCACTGGCTTGCCTCTAACAACATTGGGGAGGGGGTGGGGCGGACACACCTACTATAGCTACAGTACTATACAATTCTGCTGATGCTAGGGATGTTTAACACTTTCAGTGAACTATGGAAAACTATTTTGGTGTTTCTGCACCTCTGACCAAGCCTTTTAGGCAGTTTGCCACACTTCCAAGTTCAGTCCAGAAACACAGTATTGTTCTTTGTCTCTTAGAGTGTGTACATATACGTGTTCATGTACGTACATGTACACACACACACACACACACACACACACACACACACACACACACACACACACACACACACACACACACACACACACACACACACGTTGCATTGCAACAGGGATCACTTACAATAATCTATTGTTGCTAGGAAAATTCTCTCCCCTCCAGCCAATTATTTCAAGGATCACAGCTAGGCTTGGGGAAAGTGAAGTTTGAGAACATGACAGATAATGTGCTAATTCAAATGTCCCAGTTTTTTTCACTTTGGCTTCATGACACCACTGACTGACTAGCACAGTGGTATTATTTCTCCAGCAAAAATCCTCTCAACTCAGAATAATTTCTGACACGAAATTATTATTATTTGACTTTTTGGTGTGATTTAAATGTATTATAAATGAGACAATTAGTAGCTCAGAAACTCTAGCATAAATGCTAGCAAATAGTTTACTCATGACACTGAGCAGAATAACTGGACAATAATTAGAAGGATTGGATTTTGCTCCTTTTTATATGTTGGAAAATAAAAGCCAACGCTGTCTGGATAGCTCTGTGGTTTAAGTATCTGGCTGCAGAGTCAGATATTACGAGTTCAATACCTCACTGTGCCTCCAGAGAGAGAAGCCAGCCTATGTGATCTTGGGCAAGCTGCACAGTCCTAGGCAGGCCCCAGAAGAAGAGAATGCGGGGGGCGTGTCATGATGGAGGGCTGAGAGGGACGAGCTTTTCTCCGCTCGGAAAGGAGAGAAAAGAAAGTGACTTTTTAAAAGCGAAAATAGACCTTGAAACCGGCTGAAAAATGGACTAGGAAAAAGAGAAGGAAAATTAGTAGTGGAAAATATATTGGATGCTCCAAAGCAGCGCCGAGAAAAAGAGGTAGGACAGAGTTTCGATCTTGAGAGTGGGGGGATGGGCGACCTGTAATGGCGACGAGTCCCCAGAGCTCCTGATCGAAGAACGGAAATTCTGGAAACGGGAGGAAAGCGGCGTTCCAGCAAAAGAGCTCAAAGGTAGGGGCAAAGCATAAGTGGACGTCGGAACTAAAAGTAAGCCTGTTGGGGGGCTGAAAGAAGATCCCGCAGCGGGTTCGCTTGGTCTCGCCGCCCCCCCCCCCCCGATCGGAGACGTACGGAGTTTCGAAGCGCTGGAAAGGAGCAAAGGGGAAAGCGAAGAAGCTTGAGGGTGAGCAAAGTTGTAAAGTCTTATAAAGAGAAAGGGGGAAATAGAAAGCAGAAGTAAAGAGACTGATTTTCTTTTATTTTCTTTTTCTTATTTTTTTATTTCCCTTTTGAAATGTTTTATGCCGGTGGGAGTGGACAAATTAACGGCTAAGCAAAAGGGGCAAGATGGTATTCCCTGCTTTCCTTTTTTGTTAATTTCTTCCTTCCCCTTTCCTTGCCTCCCCCTCTCGCTATTACGCTGTGGACTAAGAGTGTTGGTTTTTAAAGAAGAAGAGAGACGATACGTCTGTCCCTGCACACATTTATTTGGAGATACAAGGAGAAGCAAGAAGCTGTTGTGGCGCAGTTCTTTGAGAAATAAAGTGCCTGTAGATTGGAACTTTGGAGAACAGGAAAGTGAACTCATCAGTGTTACCTTTGTCTCTGCTGATTCTTCCTTTTTCTCTCCTTAAAAGAGATTTGGAAAACGTTTGCATTTACAATAGAAAGTTGGCTCCCCCTACAGTTGAATTTTTGAGATAAAGAAAAAGAATTTTTTTTTTAACTGCTATTCTTGTCTGGTTTGAAGCTTTTTAATTTTTAAATATTTTTTCAAATAAATTTTTTTTAATTGCTTTTTTTTCTCTCTCTTTTTCCTCTTTTTTTAATTCCTTTTTTGTTTTTATTTTTATTCTATTTTGACTTTTGACTTTTGTGGGGGGGAGAAGTGTTAAAATAGATAAAAATACAAGAGGGAAATTAACTAAATTTAAATTGGGACAACGGAAGTTTGAATGACTCTCTGGGTATACATGTGTGTGTATATCTGTTTGTAAATACACGCGCATATATAGGACAGAGAGAGGGAGGGGGGAGGGGATAAGGGTTAAGTATTGTACTTGGAAAGTTTAATAAAATTGGTTAGAGATAAAATATATGGTGAATTTTGAATGATTAAACTTTGTATGTAAATTGACAATAAGCAGTTAGAAATATATTTGAATGAAACGGCAGGGGAGAGGGAAAGAGAAGGAGAAGAAATTGGCTTGGACAAGAGTGCAAAGACCAACGTCCTCCGATAGAAGTTTCAGGAGGCTTACAAGATTGGACGAGGAGGAAGAAGAAATGAAAAAAGCAATGCAACAAGAGATAAAGGACTTGGAGGAACAAGAGACAGTGAAAAAGAGGGCACAACAACTACAGCAGCAGCAGCAACAGAAGACAATAATATCACCAACGGCACCTACTCCATCTGTGGTAAAATCAATCGTGATAACAACAGCAAAAGTAACAACGACAACAACAGTTATGTCAACAGTGTCAACGACAGCGTCGATAGCAGGAACAACACCAACAACGATCGTAACCACGTCCACGGCCACAACACCAACGACATCGGCGACAGGAGGAGGAGAAGGAACTAAATCTGAATTTGAAATCCTTAACGAGAAATTTGATACTCTGGGGAATAATATTGGAAATATGTTTGCTCATATTAGAACAGAATGGAAGAAGGATTTGCAAGATGCATTAGTAAACATTATGAAGGGAATTGAAGGCATGAAAGAGGAAACCAAGACCATTAAAAAAGAGCAAGAAGAGATAAAAAAAGAGCAAGCAATGATAAAAGTAGAGGTCATGGACTTAAGAAAGAAAGAAAAGGAAAGAGAAAATAAGGTTGGGGATCATGAAAAGAGATTGGAAAACGTAGAAGAACAATTAAGAAAAGCAAATGTTATAATTCGAAAATTCCCAGAGAACTCACCAGACAAATTAAAAGAAAGAATAGTGAAATGGCTTGACGAAATTATGGAAGACGGCTTCACGCCGCATGAGGTGGTAAATGTATTTAGGCTCGGTTCAAGAAGGGGCAAAACTGGGTCAAGGAATGTCATGTTAAAATTTGCTAATGTATCAGATAAATTGAGGTTAATGGCGCTTATACGTGAAAAAGGACCAGAAGTTTTAAAAGTAGAAGGCCATGATATTGAAGTGTACAACGACATTCCAATGGAGGATCGTTTTTGGAGACAGTCGATGAAGCCAATCACAAAAAGATTCCAGGAAAGGGGAATAAGATACAATTGGAAATTCCCAAGACAATTAAGTTTTTTTTATTTGGGAAGAAGATATTTAATTAATGAAGATATTAATGTCTTGGACGTAATGACAGATGCCAAATTATTGGAAGCAGGAACTAAAGAGTGGTTTGACTTGAAGGAAGAATTGATTATATCTGGCGGTTATAGAAGAAGGGATAGCAATGGAAACGAGAATATGCCAAAAGGGGCGGAAGGAGGAATAGCTCCGGACGGGGAGTAGGTTCAGGCCCAATTCAGACTCCTATGTATGACTGCACCCCCCCCTCCCCCCTCTGAATTTTGGAGGCCATTTGTTAAAAAAAAAGAAATGGGGAGGGAGACTAGTAGATTGTTTAGTGTATTTTTTCTTTTAGATGTTTTTCCTTTTTTATTATTACTATTACTTTTTTGTATAGGGTGAAGGGAATGTTATATGTTGATCACATGTCCGGAGGAGGAAGTGGGAACTGCAAAAAAAGGGAGGGAGATACATAATAGATGAAGGATATAAAAGTATTAACATGGAACGTGAAAGGTACTGCTTGTCAAGTGAAGAGAAGGAGGTTGGAAGCGGCACTCAGAAAAGATAGACCGGATATAATTTTTCTTCAGGAGACCCATCAGAATTCGGAAAAAACTAATAAATTATTCTTAGGATGGACCCAAGTTTACGAAAAAGCATATGGTTCCTCAAAGGCTAGGGGGGTCGCAACTTTGATATCAAATAGAGCGGGATTCGAGATGATAAAAAGTATATCAGACCCAGAAGGTAGATATTTGATAATAAAGGGGAAGATAGAAGAAGAGGAAATAACGCTGGTGAACTTGTATGTACCAAATGAACATCAAAATAGGTTTTTAAATAAGATATACCGAATATTAGAGAAAGAAAAAACAACAAAAATGATTGTAGGGGGAGATTTCAATTTAGTAAGATCAAATACAGATAGCACGAATATGAAGAGAAGTGTAGGTGGAAATAAGACGTTTGTGTTAAATAACTGGTTGAAATCCTTGGGGTTGAAAGATACATGGAGAGTACTTAAAGGGCAGGAAAGGGCCTACACGTATTTTTCACAAGTGTACAATACATATTCCAGAATAGATTATATATTTGTCACGGATAATTTGATAAGCAATTTAGACGGTATAGAAATTGGAATATTTAAAGAATCGGACCATGCAAAAGTATTGGTGGAATTGAAAATAGACGCTATAAAGAGCCCGAAAAATTGGAGATATAATGCTAGACTGTTTAGAGATAAAAAAAAGTAAAGATCAAATGGTAGAAAAATGGGAAGAAAATTGGAAGTGGAATGATACAGGGGAAGTACGAATTGGTACCGTATGGGATACTATGAAAGCAATATTCAGGGGTGAAAGTATTAGGTTGGCAAGTATTAGAAATAAACAGTTAAAAAGTAAGCAAGAAGAAATAGAAAAAGAGATTAAAAGGTTACAGGAGATACATGCAATAACCAAGGATAGAAAAGTATATGAAAAGATGCAGGGACTAAGGAAGGAACTAATCGGAAATGACATGGAAAAGGTGAAAAGAGACCTAACATATTTAAAAAGAGAATATTTTGAATATAGTAATAAAAATTCAAAAATGTTGGCAAGAGCGGCTAAAGAAAAGAGAGGCAGAAGAGAAATAGGGATATTAGTGGATAAGGAGGGTATAAGGCAAAATAAGATTAAAGATAAATGCAAGGTGGTTAGAGAATTTTATCAAGCCCTATACTCTAAAAAGAAGATAAACTTAGATAAATTAAAAGATAGATTGGAAATGCAAATTAAAAATAAAATAAGTCAAGAGCATAAACAAAGAATGGAAGAATTAATAACTGAAAAAGAGATAAAAAAAGTAATAAACAAACTGAAAGTAGATAAAGCACCTGGAGAGGATGGATTACCTGCTGAGTTCTATAAAGAATTTAAGGATATAGTAATCCCGAAACTGCTAAAAATTTATAATGGTATTCTTAAAGGGGAACAGGTACCTGCATCGTGGTATAGAACAATAATTGTCCTATTACCAAAACCGGGAAAAGATTTAGAAAAAGTAGAATCATACAGACCTATCTCCCTGATTAACCAGGACGCTAAGATTTTTACGGCTATACTGGCAAACAGATTGAATAGTTTTATGGATAAATATATAAATAAAGATCAGGCCGGTTTTGTGAAAGGGAGACATATGGCAGATTTAGTAAGGCGAGTACTAAATTTAATAGACGTGGCAAGACAAAATAAAGAGAAAGTAGGTATACTATCATTAGATATTTTTAAAGCATTCGATTCTGTACAATGGGTAACAATTATCGAGATAATTAAGAGCTATGGATTCGGTAATAGGTTTATAAAGACAATAGAACAATTGTACCAACAAGGATATGCTAAAATCAGGGTTAACGATGGGTTAACAGAAGAATTAAGATTAGAGGCAGGAACAAGGCAAGGATGTCCCCTATCTCCAATACTATTTATCATGGCGATGGAAATACTAGCCAATATAATAAGAGAAGACAAAAATATAGAAGGAATACTGGAAAATAAAATTAGTTTATATGCAGACGATACTTTGTTAATTATGAAACACCCCAGAAGAACCATGGAAAGGATTCAAAAGCATTTAAAGGATTTTGAACAAATTACAGGTCTGAAAGTAAACTGGGAAAAATCAGAATTAATTTTAAATAATATAGAAAAAGAAGAGCAAAGGAAAATCAGGGATGAATTTAAATTACAGATTAAAGGGAGCTTGAAATACCTGGGGATAAATATATCTAATAACTTAGAAGACCTGAAAAGACTAAATTATGATAAACAAAAGAAGGAACTCAAGACCAAAATTTCACAATATCAAAAACTGAAGTTGTCTTGGTTTGGCAGAATAGCACTGACTAAAATGATGTTACTACCAAAATTAAATTTTTTATTTGATGCCTTACCAATTCAGCTGACAGATAAGGATATTGAGGAATTCCAAAAACTATTTGATAATTATTGTAATGGGGGACGTAGACCTAGAATTCTAAAAAAAATGTGGTATTTACCTCAAAAAGAAGGTGGTTTAGGAATGCCTAATTTAAAGAATTATTATAAAGCCTTCCAGATAAAGAATGTAGTTAAGATACTGATGAAGGAATCGGTTATCTGGGAGGAAATCGAGATGAACGAAGTAAAGGAAGTTGGTAAGAGTCTTTTCTTAGATAAGGAAACAGGAAAAATATTGGTTAAAAACAGAATGATGAGATCTATATTGGGAGTATGGAATAAAGTTAAAATGAAATTGGCCCCAAACATCTCACCGATAATTGAAATAGAAGACTTGAATAACTTCCCAATAAGATTGGATAACGAGATTAAAGAAATTTTGTTGACAAATAGGGTTCTCCTATTGAAAGATTGGATACGAGTCTGTAAAGATGATGCGAGGAAAAGAGAGCTATATACCCAGATGAAGTTGAATTGGTTTCAGATAATTATGGTGAATAAGTGGAATAATAAATA
Source organism: Bradypodion pumilum (assembly GCA_035047305.1). NCBI lineage: Eukaryota > Metazoa > Chordata > Lepidosauria > Squamata > Chamaeleonidae > Bradypodion > Bradypodion pumilum. The sequence goes on along the minus strand of JAWDJD010000006.1, from coordinate 60,735,568 downwards.
CTGGAGGGAACGAAGCTTAGAAAGAGATAGGACGGAATTTGAGGAATTAGTTTGGAAAATTAGGAGGGAAGAAATTGGTATTAAAGGGTTGGTTAGTAAAATCTATAAAATAATAAACACAGATGGTAATCCACAAGACACATTAAGAAATATATGGGAACAGGATTTGAACTTGAAAATAACGGAAAAGGAATGGCAAAATAAATGGGAAAAAAGAATTATGATATCCCTATCGGTCAGAATAAAGGAACACAATTTTAAAATGTTATGGAGGTGGTATCTGACACCCGTGAGACTGCACCAGATGGATAAGAAGAACAACAAAATGTGTTGGAGATGTAAAAATAGTCTGGGTACATATGTTCATATGTGGTATGAATGTAAAGAGGTAGAAAACTTTTGGACAAAAATTGAGATTGAGATAGGGAAAATTATGGGAGTACGTCTCAGACTGGGGCCAGACACCATCTTATTGACAGATGTTGAGAATATTAAAATAGATAACGATAAGAAAGAGTTGTTGTCTATGATGTTAGTAATGGCAAGAATGTGTATTGCAAAAAATTGGAAAAGTGATATAATGTTAAAAGTGCAGGATTGGTACGGGCAGATGTGGGATCTCGCATTGAATGAAAAACTAACATGGGAATTAAATCTTAAGAAAGGTATAATAAAAGAAAGTAGATTTTGGAAAATATGGCGAAAATTCGTGGAATACTCATTGACAAGAGATGAAATAAAAAATTTGACACCAGACCAAATGAAATTTTGGGAACAATAGAAATGAATGGGAGATCCCACAACCTCCTAGGACAATGTATATAGCACCAGGGTGATGAAGTCTGTAAGTGTATGTAATATACAGTCTGTTTTTTTTTCATATTATGATTTTATGTTTATTCATTTTTTTTGGTTTTTTTGTTGTTATGTATAAAATGTTTGTTTTATGTCTTATGTTTTAAAAAATTAATAAAAATTTAAATTAAAAAAAAAAGAAGAAGAGAATGCACTTCCATGCATTATTTCTCCAGAAAACCTTGAAAGGGTCAAAATGAGTCAGACTTTGCTTCTTTTTGCTTATATTGTCATAAGGGCCAGACCAACATTGCTAAGAATCTGTGCTGGTCAATGAATGTGTCTTTGTCTTACAAGCCAAGAAACCTAGGGATTAATTTTCCACTCTTCAGAAGTGATGTCTGAAAGTAATTTGCCAACGTCTGGATATTAGCTTTGGAATAGTCATTGTTCCAAAGTGACTTGAGCTAAATTGCTCTTGGATACTAAAGTAGCTGCACCGACAGAACGACTGCCTGCATCTTTGTGGTACTGGTGCAAAATAAGTTGTAGCAACCACTCTTCCTCCCACACAGTTTCCTCCTGTTGCTGACCTTGCTCACATAGTTGCTGAAGTAAACATTTTCATGCTGATTGACAGTGTATGGGGAGAACAATGCTACCTATTTTTAACCCTTGGGAGAAGAACAGGCAAAGCATCTGTGTCTGAGAATCAGCAGACTAATTTCCATGTATAAAATGCTTGTTCTGTAGCCATCAGTCAATTTTCTTAAGACACACTTTCTCAATGATGCTCAAAATTGTGCTCTATAAGGAATTCTGTTAGTAAATATTTCTACCATTCTTGATCCATCAATAATTTAACCACAAGCATACAAAAATTTAAGAGAAATTTAGTCAGTTATTATGCTTATGTTTTTAATTTGTTGTTGTTGTTCAGTCGCACAGTCGATTCCGACCCTTTGCGACCCTATGGACCATTGTTCTCCAGGCGCCTCTGTCCTCTACCATCCCCCTCAACCCTCCCAGCTCTGTGCCCATTGTGTCTATAATACCATCTAGCCATCTCATCCTTGGCCTCCCCCTTCTTCTTTTGCCCTCCACCTTTCCCAACATCAATGCCTTCTCAAGTGAATCCTCCCTTCTCATTTGATGTCCAAAGTATTTTAGCTTCATCTTTACTATTTGACCTTCCAATGAGCAGTCAGGGTTAATTTCTTCTAAGATTGACCTATTTGTCCTCCTCGCTGTCCAGGGGACTCTCAAAACCCTCCTCCAACACCACATTTCAAAGGCATCTATTCTTCTGCGTTCAGCCTTCCTAATTGTCCAGCTCTCACATCCATACATTACTACTGGGAAAACCATTGCTTTGACTATTCTAATTTTTGTTTGCAATGTAATGTCTCTGCTTTTCACTATGTTCCCCATGTTTCTCATCGCTTGTCTCCCAAGAATCAGTCGCCTTTTTATTTCATGGCTGCAATCTCCATCTGCAGTGATCTTTGATCCTAAGAAAGTAAAATCTGTCACTGCTTCTACTTCTTCCCCGTCTATTTTCCAGGAACTGATGGGGCCTGTTGCCATTATCTTGGTTTTCTTGATATTGAGTCTCAAGCCAGCTTTTGCACTCTCCTCCTTCAGCCCAATCAAGAGATTCTTTAGGTCTTCCTCACTTTCTGCCATTAGGGTGGTATCGTCTGCATATCTCAGATTATTGATGTTTCTCCCAGCAATTTTAATCCCATATTGTGATTCCTCCATCCCTGCACTGCGCATTATGTGCTCTGTGTATAGGTTGAACAAGCATGGTGACAAAATGCAGCCTTGTCTTACTCCTTTTCCTATTCCAAACCACTCTGTTATTCCATGTTCTGTCCTAACTGTTGCTTCTTGGTTCATGTACAGATTTCTCAGGAGGCATATGAGGTGCTCTGGTATTCCCATCTCTTTAATTACTTGCCACATCTTGTTGTGGTCCACACAGTCAAATGCCTTAGTGTAGTCAATAAAACAAAAGTAAACTTGTTTCTGGTATTCCTTTGTTTTCTCCATGATCCAGCGTATGTTGGCGATGTGGTCTCTAGTCCCCCTGCCTCTTCTGAAACCAGCCTGCACCTCTGGTAATTCTCTCTCCACATGCTGCTGAAGTCTGTCCTGTATTATCTTGAGCATCACCTTGCTGGCATGTGGGATGAGCGCGATTGTTCGATAATTTGAACATTCTTTGGCATTGCCCTTTTTTGGGATTGGGACGTATACTGATCTTTTCCAATCCTGTGGCCACTGTTTTGTTTTCCAAATCTGCTGGCATATTGAATGCAGTAATTTGACGCCATCATCTTTTAGCGCTTTGAAAAATTCAACTGGGATACCATCATCTCCACTAGCTTTGTTGTTTGCAGTGCTCTTTAGGGCCTTTATGACTTCGCTCTCCAGGATGTCTGGCTCACGTTCAATTTCTTCATCATTGTGAGTATCAGGAGTGTTGAGGTCCTTTTTGTAAAGTTCCTCTGTGTACTCTTTCCATCTTTTCTTAATTTCTTCTGCATCAGCTAGCTCCTTTCCGTCTTTGTCCCTTATCATGGTCATTTTTGCTTTAAATGTTCCCTTGATTTCCCCAATTTTTTTGAAAAGATCTCTGGTTTTGCCTCTTTTGTTGTTTTCCTCCATTTCTCTGCACTGTTCTTTTAGGTAGTTTTCCTTATCTCTCCTTGCTTTTCTTTGAAATTCTGTGTTCAAATGGTTGTAGTTTTTCCTTTCTCCTTTGACTTTTGCGTTCCTTCTTTCCTCTGCTATTTTAAGAGCCTCATCAGACAACCACTTTGCTTTCTTACTCTTCTTTTCTTTTGGTATGGTTTTCTTTGCTTTTTTTTTTTTTGCTTTGTTTTTAATAGGTCTGTTTTTAAGGTTTCATTCACAGGACCCTTGCTGTCTTTTCTCAGCATTCCTACCGATACAAACTGTAATCAGATCATAACTTTTGATATTCCGGTACAGTAATACCTTATACAAAGTCCACTTCATACAACATCAAATTCATACAACATCGCCTAATTTCTTGAAAGAAAGTTGCCTCATACAAAGTTGCTGCATCTTTGTATGAGGCATTGGAGTTTTTCCCAGGTTGCATTGTGCCTGGACAGTATAAAAGGCAGGCCACATGCGTGCATTGCTCTTGTGAGTTTTGCACAAGGCGAAGAGTGTTTAGGAGTGGTTATGAGCGTGATTTTAGATTTTTTTGAATTTTTTGTCAGAATTTTTAGAAGCATTCCTGGGATTTTTTGCAGCATTCTTCAGGTTCTTGGACAATCAGGGTTGTTTTACATTTTTTAAATGTTTTTAGCCTTTAGACAATGCTTTCTTAAAGTTCTGTCAGTTTCCTGTCTGTTTCCTTGTCTTTGCCCTGAAGTCTGTGCTGTTACAATACAATGTATCAGCAAGGAGTTGGACGTTGTATGAGGCATCACAGCTAGGATTTTGCATGCCTCATACAAAGTCCAAATCCGTATAAAGTCCAAACTTACGGAACCAAGTTTGAACGTTGTATGAGGTACCACTGTATATCTGAATATAGATCTGATTTAAACATTGCAGAATGTGATGATAGAAGTGATGAACTGTATTGTTGAACTTGCATGTTAGGGTGATTGGTTGAAATCAGGAAACGTAGACCACATCCATTGTAAACTCTCGGGTTCAAGCTCTGTTAGGAATGAAAGTCATTTTCCAGCCTTTGAAATACAGACCCATGCAGCTCAATCCTATGCACAGTCATACAGAGGTTAGTCGCTCTGAGTTCAATGAGGTTACTCTCCAATAAGGTGTGAAGAGAATTGGAGTCTTCAAGAAAAACGACAATCATATCCCCTCCCCCAATACACACAGTTTGGAAAAATTAATTTTTGGACTACAATTACCAACCTCTCCAATCAGCATGGTCAACATGATCATGGTGGGTTGGAAATTCTGGGAATTATAAGCTAGAAACCTTTGGGGGATTTTCTCTAGTGTACGTAGAATCACCAAATAGCATTGCAGAGTTAAGCACTTCCTGGCACTCAATCAGGAATGTGACTGGCAGCTCATTAACTAAAAGGAAATTGGCACTGTGATTGTTTAAAGAAAAAACGTATCAAGTGAAGAATTCTGGCTGCAGTCTAAAAAAGGAAATTCTTCTCATTTTCCTTCTTTTCCCAGGAGAGATATCGACGTAGAAAGACTGTTATAATCTGACAAGCCTTTATGCAAGGAATGTAATCACTTTCTCTAGCAACCCATAAACTTTTTGTGTTAAGGATCCCTGATTGCAGAGAGGAGTAGGTATTTCGTGAAAGTGAAGGACCCTCAAAAGCCATTTTGCTAGTCTGTTGCTGTATCTGCAGTATTACCAAGTGTTTGTGTTTTTTGCCTCTTTGTCTCCAGCCATTAAGAAAATATCTCCATGATGGGTCATTTTTCACATGTATTGCTAAGGATCAGTTTGAGTAAAGAGCTGTCTTAAAGTGTATTTCATTCGTTCTAAAATAATTTTTTTGGGACTGCAGTGGCTCAAGTGGCTAAGATGCTGATTGGGAAGCGGAAGGTCAGCAGTTCGATTCCCGAATACTGCAGGACGGAAATGAGCTCCCGTCTTCATCCCAGCTCCTGCCAACCTAGCAGTTTGAAAGCAAGAAATTGCAAGTAGATAAATAGGGACCACTTCGGTGGGAAGGTAACAGCGTTCCGTGCACGCTGGTGTCTAGTCATGCCTGCCACATGACCACGGAAACGTCTGCCAAAGCAGACAGCGCTGGCTCTTTGGCTTAGAAACAGAGATGAGCACTGCACCCTAGAGTCGGATACGACTAGCTTTCGAGCAAGGGAAACCTTTACCTTTAAAATAATTTTTGATGAGAATGTATTTCTGGATTCTTCCAGGCTTGCAATGTTTTCTTTGGAAAAGGGAATATCTATTTGGGGCAGGGGTAAGGGGTGGGATTGCTTTTCTCCCCCAAAATGTTCTTAGTCTCTTCCACCACCACCTCAAACCTTAATTTCTTTATGTTTAACAAACCATGCTTTAAACAAACAAGTTTCCTTGAACGTGGATATCTGGAGATTTGTGCAGTGGTGGTGAGCTGGGCTCCAAAAAAAATTATTACCACACTGTATGAGTGGCCTACTCTGTGGGCATGACCATGTGACTGGGTGGGTGATCTAGTCGTGCCTACCACATGACCATGAAAATGTCTGCAAACAGACAGCACTGGCTTCTTTGGATGTAAATGGAGATGAGCACTGCACCCTATAGTCAGATATAACTGGCTTTTGAGCAAGGGGGACCTTTACCTTTACTAACCACTTGCAACTAAACAGGGCCAAACTTCACAGCAAATTTGAATACCAATCAGGCAGTGGTGGGATTCAAATTTTTTTACTAACTACTCTGTGGGCGTGGTGTGGCGGGTATGGCCAAGGGAAAACCCTGAGTTGCACATGAATTAGGACTACTTTAATTCAAAACATGGATGGGCAGGGCCTGCCGGAATTTCTGCTACCGGTTCTGGCAAACTGGTGCAAACCTGCTGAAGCCCACCACTGTATTTGTGGCTCAAAAATGAACCACATGCTTTCAATTTTGGGTCCATATAAAGCCAAGGCTCTGTATTACTCAAACACATAGTGTTAAAGTGTACATTAGAGCTACACTTGAAACTAATATTCAATTTTTAACAATATGTAGCTGAGTTATATATTCCTTTCAGTTACACAGCATATCTTACTATCATTCCAAAGGATACAATAAGACATTTTTGTGAACAACCATATGAAAATTCATTTTCACACTGACAGATGGTGTTGTAAAGCATGGAAATAAAGTTACAAAAAACTATTTATTTGTAATTAGTACCTTTCACAATAACAGTTAGAACTACATTGTCTTATAACTATAACTTCATGAGGTTTAATTTCATTCCTTTTGGTTTTAATTACCTTTGTAATTGATGGGTGAATCTTCCTGGTGAAATTCAAATGCTGGCTCAGGCTGTACTGTATGTTTCTGCCTTATATTTTCTTGTAGCGTAGAGGTGACAAAGCGAATGAGGAGAGAGGTATATTTTATAGGTGTCCACATGCTTGTTTAGCTAAATTGGGCATTAAATCACCACAAGATCAATTGGTTGTAAAACAGAAGGAATGACTGGTTAACATTCAAGCAACCAGATTACTGGCATTCAAACACATTTAATTTAATTTTGATTTTAGCCTCCCCCCGCCACGCTGGACCATGCAATCCCCCAGATACCCCAAATTTACCCAAGCAACTTAGCCAGGTGTAGAGCAGTGACAATTTTAAGATATTATTGAAGACTTGTATTTTGTTATCAGACGAATATAAATCTTCATACTCAACAAAAGAAAAATAAACTAATCTTATTAAATTTGATTTAGCTTTAAAACCAAACTACTATATGTTGTTTGGGGAAGTTTGGAAGAAGGGTTGAACGGGTTTTTCCTCTCTTTCCCAGTTTGGGGAAGTTTAACATTTAGCAATAGTAAATATTTGTTAGACAGTCTTTGTATAGCATTTCTTTCTGTTGCCAAAATCTTGTTGCTCAGTGTGGTAAATTACATACAAGTAGGCGGGTTTTTAAAGACTAATGTTGAAATAAATCTCAGTTAAGAGTAGACCTATTTGATTCAATGTTCCAGAGAAGTTGACTCATTGTATTCTCACTGATTCATTGGGCCTCCTTTAGTGCTATTTGCTAGGGATTGCAGTGGCCCAGTGGTTAAGAAACTTGCCTTGTTAGCTGGAAGGCTGGCAAGTCGCCAGTTTGAGACCTGGGTTTGCATGATGGTTTGAGCGCCTGTCTCTGTCCCAGCTCTTGGGGACATGAAAGGAGCCTCATTTGGGAGTTCTCTGAGTGGAGTTCCTTCCACGAAAAGATTTCAACCCAGAATAATTTCTGACACGAAATTATAATAGTGCTATTGCTATGCCAAGCAACAAAATTTGCTGAGGGCAAACATATAAAAAGACATAATGTGAGCTTTTTTTCTGAATCAGGGATAACTGCATGGATCCCTTAAATAGACAGTTGCAAAAGAAGTTGGATTCAAGAGATCTCCGTCTACAAATTCTTGCACACATGATAAACAGTAGTGCTTAAACACACTCTTTAGACCAGTGTAATTGCTTTGGGTGAAAAACCACACCAGAAGTAACTTGAATATGAAAACTTCAACTTCCCTGAATTTCACCTTCTTTGTTTGAAATTGCCTTCATTTTCTCCTTCCCACTTTCTTCATTTTCTACTTTGCATGCTTCTTTTATTCCAGTTTGCTTTTTTTGTCAAAGGAGAGAAAAATGACAGCTTTCCTGTTTTCTTTGGTTATTATCCTCTTTTGGTTTTCTTTTCTATCTCTCCAACTTCATATTGCTTAGCAACACCAAGAGGCATCACAAAAAGCTGAAGTGATAATTTCCCCAAGAAATCCTTGCTTTGCATTCAGCAACATGTAATTTAATTACTTGGGGAGAAATTCATCACAAGATAAGGTATCTGGTGATTATGGTTCAGTGAGTACCCAATCAAGCAAGAATTTCAACCAAGTACAATTTAGAGTAGATAATTTTCCATATAAGACAATAACAGTGGTTCGCATAAAGGTTTTTTTTTTTAACCCACATTGGTTCAGTCAACTTGGATCAACAGACTAATGGATTTTGAGTGACTCATCTTGTGTTCTAGGTTCAGATTACAAGTTAATAAAGTCACCCTTTGCAAGATTTTCCAAGATATTGCAAGGTATTCCTGTCCTGATACCTAAATTGCTACAGATCATCCCTAATACATTTCAATATTTTAAGCAACAAATTGCATTGGCTTCCCTGCTTTTGAGAGGGCATTGAAGAGCATTGCAAAAACCGGTGAAGGATCCATCTGTCTAGTATGCTACTCTTATCATGGCTTTCTCGGTAAAGATTACTCAGAAGTGGATTACCAGTCCCTTCTTCTGGTGGCACCCTGGGACTGTGCTTATTGCCCAAGCCCACACAATCTGACTCTTATGAGATGCATAGTAGGGAACTGAACTCCCAACTTCTACAACCACAATTATATGCCTAACTCATTGAGCTATCCAGCCAGCTGTTAGCCCTATCCAATATAGCCAATGGTGGGGAATGGTCGAGCAATGTCTGAAGAGACACAATTTGCACACCCCTAACTCTGTAGTTTTCCTTCAAGCTGATGTTCTCCCATAGACTTCAGGTCTCACAAGTCTGCACCACTACTTTAGTTTCGAATTTGCTTTAAAATTAACTTATTTCTTAGATATTTAAGTTCTTGTACAACTGAAATATTAAAAAGTTAAAAACAAAAAGAATATAGAGGGATACATTAGAAAACTACAACTCAGTAGTAACAAATCATCAGGATTGATCAACTGGCAAGATAAATACAGACCTCTGACTCCCCCCCCCCCAAACAAATGTTTGTGATAAAATAATGTCCTAAACTAGTACTGGAAAAATTATAGTGAAAGGACCAGATTGGCCTAACTGGAGAGAGGATTCTATAAATGTAGTCACAGCTTGGAAAATGTGTCTCACTTGTCCATGCCCCTTCTTAGAAGACCTTAGATAATTAGCGTTTCCCAATCTTTGGGTTTTGGGCTTCAATTCCCAGAAGCCGGAGCCAATTTCCCAAAGCAATGATCAGCCAATGTACCGATGACTTAGGCTTCTGGGAATTGAAGTCCACCAGTGTTCCACAGAACATAGTTTGGGGAACGCAGAATTCTAGCACATGATGGGACAACTGTAATATTTTGAGCTTTGTCTGAAACTCTAGCCAAGTTTATATCAACATTTTTTTTGCTGTGGCTTCAGTAAGATTCTTTTATTATTACTGTACTACACAAAAGGACAGAAGTCGCCAAAACTAGATAAGAAAAAGGTCTACAGCTGGTTGTCTGGCACATGTCACACCACTGTAGTTGTTAGTTTCAGTCACAAGTCAACTTCTTCTTAGGAATAAGATATACTTCAGTGGGAGGGTACATGCCACACATCCCACTGAAAGCAGTGATACTCAAGGTCAAGCTAGTCGTGAGGAACTGGTCTTGATACCTATGTACTTCATTTAGTCACAATTAGTTTTTGCTAGAACAGACTTCTTGACGTCTTTTGTTTACTTTCTGATGTCTGTAAGAATGACTTATTGACCACTTATTTTGCCTAAAATCATTGGGTTCATTATGGTGGTGATCTAAGAATTGTGTTGTTGTTTTTAACCTATTTGTGTAATCAGCATATTTATATTATGAATTTAGTTGTAGCTTTGCAGTGATGAAACCTTTGTTTCATAAAAGGAAAAATAGGGATTTTTGTGTGGCTTCCTATGTGGGTGGGAAATTTTAGCATCTTTGCAAAAAGGACCCTAAAAAGAAGTGCAAAATCATTTAACATAATATATCTTGAAATAAATTCTCTTTTATTTCAATGGAACTCATACTCAAGTTGGAAATTATGGAAGAGGGAAGTTAAGAAGATATGAGAGGTTTTTTTAAAAAAAATCAAGATGGTGGTGGTGGAATGAGACTAAAAATATGGGAACCTCTGTTTTAATGGGAACAATATAACAAAATTATACCAATTGCAACTCAACATATCAATCCCTCCATTCAAGTCATATCTAAACCCATCTCTTTGTATCATAGGACATCATTCCTTGAAGGTGTGTTGCAATTCTGTAAGTAAATCAGATCTAGAAAACATGTGAAAGGAGCATCTTCCACCCACCCACCCAAAAAAACCTCCTACAATGAAATGACTTGAGGTCCGAAAAAGGCTCATGCTAGAATATATTTCTTGATATTTTGTATGCCACTGTTTTTTATTTAAGAAAAGGTGGTTTTGCTCCCCTTACCCTCAACCACTATGACTGTGCTTACAATGGGCCAGTTTGGAACAAAAGAGTTTGTGTAGTCAGGTCCTTAGTTCATCTTTTATAGATCAATTTTTAGAGGAAGAAAAATCAAACTTCAGAAAAACCATATTCAAACAAATATTCTCTAATTATTTGATACCATTAGAAAATAAAGAATTTTTTGATGAGCTTAATCTAGAATGGGCAGATGTAATGTAGTATTCAAATTGGATAAGACTGTTGACCACAAATGGTGGTGATTGCAGAAACCAAACAGGCTTATTTCTCTGATTTAATACACCAAAATAAGAAGTGTTTAACAGTTAAGGCTTAACTCATATCAGACTCTGAGTGCAAGCAGAAAGTTCTTCTCTTAACAAAATAATTGTCACGATTTTAGAAATGCAGAGGTGGGTAGATATCAGCACAAACCAACAATGAGTAGCACGACTGGAAATGAGTGACTAATTTACCTTGTGATTCCCTATCTACTTAAAGATGTGTGGTAGAAATACATTCCTAAATTAACAACAGATGAATTAACAGCAGATGAACATTGTGATGCAAATGGTGATGCTTACACAGAGGAACACAACAACAATAAGACATGTGAAAGGCTGCTTATATCCACAAACCTCTTTTGCTGGATCATTAAGTAATATCGAAATTTGATCTGAGAAAACATAAATGGGTAACTATTTCCTGCTATTTCAATAGTCTGCAGGGCCAAATACTAGACTCATAGAATCAAGTTTTAAACTTTCATTACAATAGTCTGGGACTCTCTGATTAGCACCTGCCACTCCCTGTCTGGGTTCAGCAGCAGTCTTTATGGTAGCAGAGTAGAAATTAATATTCAATAATGTATTGTTGTCAGGTAACCCATCAGTGATGCAAATAATTTGGGATGGTCTGGTTTTCAGTGGACAATTAAGACCCACTAACTCCATAAAAAATCTGCTCCTGCTGAAGAAAAAAAAACCCTGTTAGATCTGGTTTGGTTCAGATCAGCATATCTCCCTAAATTTATATTTCAGAGAGTAAACAAAACAAAAAGACAAAAAAATGTTTTGCACCTTAAAGACTAACTGCTATATTTTAATGTTAGCTTTCGTGGATAAAGTCCACTTCGTCAGACATACAGCAGTTAGTCTTTAAGATGCCACAATGTTTTTTTGTCTTTTTGTTTTGTTTACTCTGTGATATGCTTGCACAGACTAAAACTGTTACCATTTCATAAATTTATATACTGACTCTCCGAGTGTGTCTATGGACACTATCTTGATGATTGCCTGCACTTCAAGTTGTGGCAATGTATTCCTGACACCAGCTCTCAAAAGGAGAGTGCAGCCAACAGTTCAGTTCAGTTGAGGTGGGAGACATGAGAATACAGTAAATCTTAATTCCTCCTTCTTATCCTTGCTTTGCTTTGCAACTTCAGGAGATCTGCAAAGTCATTCAAAGCCACTCTGTGGAAAACGAACTGAACAAAGTCTGAAAACTTCACCCAAAGAAAATTATCTGTATTAGTAGTCTAACAGATATACAATCATAATCACACCATATTTCTAATAAGAAACACACAAACACACACTGTAAAATAGCAATTGAAGTCCAGGTTCTTCAAGAACAATGTAATCTTATATAGTGTTAGCAAATGTAAATCCTGCCAAAAAGATCTTCTTTTAATGAATAAAAACTTGCAAAGACAAAGTCTATTCATTTACAAAGAAGTATTCTAGCTTAAAACTACTGCAAAGTGCACTGGCTTATGTGTTCTCTTTACTAAAATATTGACTTAAAAGAGTTTTTCTTTTTCAAATATATAAAGCAAATACACAGGTTTTTGGTCATTTACTACCCCCACCCCACCTAGATATTAATATGAACACATGAGAACTGTATCTAGAAATTCTCTTTTTAAATATCAAGCTAGAGGCAAAGGGACGTTGCTACTGGACAGATTCCACCAGCAAGGAACCGATCCAGGCTAAGATTTCCTCCCACCCAAGTCCGGTCTTCTTCATTCAACGTTTTCAGCATAAGAACCTACAAAATATATTCCTTTATTAAATATTACCGAGAAAATATATAAAGGTAAAGGTTTCCCTTGCTCGAAAGCCAGTCATATCCAACTCTAGGGTTCAGTGCTCATCTCTGTTTCAAAGCCAAAGAGCCAGTGCTGTCTGCTTCTGCAGACGTTTCCGTGGTCATGTGGCAGGCATGACTAGACATCGGAGCGCACGGAACGCTGTTACCTACCCACCGAAGTGGTCCCTATATATCTACTTGCAATTTCTTGCTTTCGAACTGTTGGGTTGGCAGTAGCTGGGACAGAGATGGGAGCTCATTCCATCCTGCAGTACTTGGGAATGGAACTGCTGACCTTGCGCCTCCCAGTCAGCCTTTAAGCCACTTGAGCCACTGCAATCCCGAGAAAGTGTGTGTGTGTGTGTGTGTGTGTGTGTGTGTGTGTGTGTGGAGTAAGGTCTCCCTGATGAGAGGTTTATTTGGAAAGCCACGATGGTCACCATCAGTCACAAGATTGACTTGTAGTTCTGCAGGCTGCCCGGAGCAAGTCGGACCGCGTTGAGCAGGGGTGCTCCAAATTTTTGGGCCGTGGTTCAGGGGCCGGTCACTATGGCCCGGGGGGCGGATTTACTTCCACTTCCAGGAGCGACGAGGGCTTTGCGGGCTGGACAAATTGGCGTCGGGGGCCGGATCCAGCTCTGGGCCGTAGTTCGGTCACCCCCTGACTGGGAGATTATCACTTGGCCGCCGTGGTTCTTCCAGGGGCGCTGCTGCCCGAGGCGGCGGCGGCGCCTGTGGCGCCCCTCCTCTGCTCCATGCCGTTGGGTAAGAAGCCTGCGATGATGGGCACCGGCCAGATGAGGGCGGCCACGCTCCACACGATGATGACCAGCGTCATGAAGCAGGCCACCAAGGTGGACTCGATGGGCTTGCGGTTCATCCTCCAGCCGGGGTCCCCCTTCAGCTCCTCCAGGCTGAAATCCAGGCAGCAGAAGTGGAGGCGCTCGCCTTGCTGCTGCCACGCCGGCTGCCCATGGTGCTCCGAGGCGGCGGCGGCGGCGGGCCCCGACGACGACGGGGAGGCCAGGGCGGCGGCGGGGCTACTGGGCGCGCCCCCCGGCCGGAGGCGTCCGACGCGCCGGCTCCGCGCCCCCCAGCTGCAGCCCACGCACAGGCGCAGCTCCTGCTGGACGCCGCCGGCCGCCAGCCCGACGTGCTCGATGAGCAGCGGCGGCGGGCCGACGCGGTGGAAGGCGGCCGAGAAGAAGGCGCGCCCGCCGCCGCCGGGCCCGCCGCCGGTGGAGAAGAGCACCAGGTCGCACTGGAAGCCCAGCGGGCTCCAGCGCACCAGCAGCGAGCTCAGCATCTGCCGCTGGACGCTGATGTTGCACGGCGACGGCGGGCCCTCGCGGGGGGGAGGAGGCGGAGGAGGAGGAGGCGCGGCGGCGGGCTCAGGGGGGTCTGCCCGTGCCGCCTCAGTGGTGGTGGTCCTTTCCCGCCCACCCGGCGGCAAGCCCGTCGCCGCCCAGACCCCGGCCGCCGCCAAGGACTTCGCCGTCGTCGTCGTCGTGGGGGACGGGGTGGTGGCTGAGGTGTTGGCGGCCGGCGTCGTCTCCTTTCGCCCCGAGCCCGCCGCCGCCGTCACGGGGGTCCAGGCACGGCACGGCACGGCGGGCACCAAGGCGGCCAGCAGCAGCGCCGGGAGGAGCGGCAGCAGCAGCATGGCCCGGGCTTAGAGGAGCGCCCGAGGAGGGGAAGGCGAAGGCGGCTGCCTGAGGCGGCGGCGGCGGGTGGTGCTCGTTGCCATTGAGGGGGGTGGGGGGAGGGGTGGAGGGGGAAAGAACCAGAGAGGCTGCACACGCTTCACCACAGCAAGAGCACTAGCAGGCGAGAGGGGGTGGGTGGGAACAAGGCTGGCTGGCGCCGCCGTCGAGAAGGAAAGGCAGGCGGGCGCGTGTGAGTGTGTGAGTGCGCGCGCGCGTGTGAATAAATATAGAGCCAGCAGGTGCCGGTTGCCCTGCCCTGCCCTTCCCCCTCAGCTTCGGCTCACTCAGAGCCTGGAGCCGCCGCTGCCGCCGAGCCCTCCTCAGTAGGAGCCACAAAGCGAGTGGGCTTTACACTCGCCCCTGGAGGGAGAAAGCGCGCCAAATTCCCTCGCCGTCCCAGACCGCGCGCGCGCGCCCGCTAGCCACAGGATTCCCTTGCCCTGGTTTCGTCGACAGGGAGTTTCCCCTCTGATTTCGTCACGGCAAGGATTTCCCGCCCTTAGCGTGGGGGCGCGCGCGCGCTTTCTCTCGCGCGCGCTCCCTGTCGCCTGCCTCCCTCCCTCTCACAAGCCCTCCTTTTCTGGCACAGCGACTGCGGTCTCCCACCACCCCCTCGCGCGCGATAATTCCGCCTTGCGAGGGAGTGTGGTGGGCAACCCACGCGCCTCTTCCCCTCAGCCTGGCGGCCCCTTGGTTTGCCTTCCAAGGTGGCTTTTTCTCCTTTTCCCACCTCCTCAGCCCGTCCCGGCCGCAACCCTGACTTTCTTCTTCCTAAATGAGGGGGGGGGGGGAGAGATATCATTTCTCCCCAGAATGAGTATTATAATAATAAATAATAATTTCGTGTCAGAAATCATTCTGGGTAGTAAGGATTTTTTTTTGCGGAAGAAACTCTGCTCAGGGGAAAAAAACGCCCAAAAGCTTACACAAATAACAAGCATATGTTAAATAAATAAAAAGATTTATAGCATCCTCTGTTGATTTTTAACTTTAAAAAAACCCCAAAAAAGCAAGACATAATTTATAACAGCCCGGCAATTCCGGGCAACCTATGCTAGTAAATAATTTCGTGCAAGAAATCATTCTGGGTAGTAAGGATTTTTTTGCAGAAGAAACTCCGCTCAGGAAAGAAACACCCACATGAGGCTCTTTTCATCTGTCCCCAAGGGTTGGGACAGAGATGGGCGCTCAATCCATTATGCAGTACCTGGGTCTCAAACTGCCGTCTTGCCAGCCTGCCAGCTAACCAGGCGAGCTTCTTAACCACCGAGCCACCGCAGTATTTAATCTACGAAATACTTATTAAATACATCATTATTATAAGCTTCCTGCTTAGAACCCTTACCCGCCCCACCACCGCCGTCCTTCAAGGGAAGAAATGACGACCAGAGGAGGAAGGTTTGTTATTTTACAGTCAGTGCGTGTAAAAAGTGGGTCACTGTTGTGTATGTAACTCAAGTGAAATGTGAGTGAAATCGGATCCCCTTGTGTAAACACTCATCTTGTGTAAATATTGCGGGACTTGGTTCCCGCCGTAGCTGTAGTTGTTGTTTACTCATTATCCAATCAAGTGTTGTCACCTTGCTGATTACCTGTACTGACCAATCATGTGGCGCCACGCCAGGTTTGAATCGTTACCTGTTGTATATAAGGAGCATTGCTCCGCCATTGACCTCATGTTCAGATTGACTACATTCCAATAAAGATGTTTTTGGCCCCCTGACTGCTGGCTACTGTGTATCAATCTGCAAACATCAAATTGGCGACAAGGATGGGATAATGATTTCCCACAGCATCAAGCTCTCTCTCTGTTCAACCTCAAGGATCCGGAGAAATGGACACTGTACGAGCGCCAGTTCAAGCATGCCATGGTGGCCGAGAAGATAGACGATGAGGAGCAAATGCACTCTTGCCTCCTCGCACAATGAGGCCTCGCCATGTTCGAGCTTGCAACGCACCTCCTCCTGCCACGGGACATCGATACTGTCCCACTCAAGGAAATCCTGGCCATGCTGCGGAATCATTACCTATTGTATATAAGGAGCATTACTCCACCATTGACCTCATGTTCAGATTGACTACATTCCAATAAATATATGTTTGGCCCCCTGACTGCTGGCTACTGCATATCAGTCTGCAAACATCAAAGTCACACAGTCCAAAACAGCAAAAACAACGAAAAGCAAGACTGCTGGTCAAATCTTGGGCTCCTGTGGGGGGCATGGTGGCGATAGCACTGTGGCATAAAGTATTTCCAAAAGACACAACTTTAGGTCCCCTTACACCAGGGATTCTCAACCTGCAGCCTGTGGACTGGATGCCGCCCACGGCACCATTTCATGTGGCTCCCCACTGCTTCCACCACACCAGGAAATGCCATGTGATGGAGGAAGGGCAAAATGGCCATCCGGCCCCTGAAGCTGTCTGTGGGAACATGCTTTAAAAGGTTGAGAACTCCTGCCTTACACAAACAGAACGCCACATGAGGTTTGGAAATGGTTCGGTGAAAATCATGGTTTATTTTATTTTAAGTGCATCACTTATTTTAAGCCTTTCCAATAATAATAATAATAATAATAATAATAATAATAATAATAATAATAATAATAATAATAATAATAATAATAATAATAATAATAATAATAATAATAATAATAATAATAATAATAATAATAATAATAATAATAATAATAATAACAACAACAATAATAATAACAACAACAACAACAACAACAACAACAACAACAACAACAACAACAACAACAACAACAACAACAACAATAATTTCATGTCAGGAATTATTCTGGGTTGAAAAGATTTTTTGCTGGAGAAACTCCACTCAGGAGACGCCTGAATGAGGCTCCTTTCATATCCCCAAGATCTTTTCCCCACCAAAGTGGTCCTCTTTATCTACTATCTATTTCGTGCTTTCGAACTGCTAAGTTGGCAGGAGCTGGGACAGAGACGGGCACTCAAACCATTATGCAGTACCCAGGTCGCGAACTGCCAACTTGCCAGCCTTCCACCTAGCAAGGTGAGCTTCTTAACATGCAAAGTGTATCAGTTTTAGTTATGTGCCCTGGAATTTTATATTCTTCCTGTAACTGATGGGTTGCTCACCATTGAGTCCTTGAAAATCCACAGCTCCCATAGTTAATAAGCACTGACAGGATCATTACTTCCATGCATTTAATATAATTATATTCATAATTAATCATTTAATATAATTATATTTAATATAATTCAAAAATCTTGTCCCTGTTGATTATATTTAGCCACCCTGTTGCTTCAGTGAGAGTTTAGGTTCTTTAAAAAGGATATTATGTTTGCCATTGGGAGTTGGATACTGTATTTTGTTTTGTTGCTTAAACTTCCTGGAATCTCAATAACATTGTAGTTGACAATGATGTGCCAGCAAGTCAATTCTGAGTTATGGTGACCCATCCAGGATTCTCTAGATAGAGAATATTAAAAAATGGTTTCTATTCCCCTCTTTTTGGTGGTGGTGAGGGAAGTTTGTACCTGGGACTCTGCAGCTTGCCCCATAGCCACACAGCAGGGGTTCTCAACCATTTCGTGCCACGGGCACGACTCCCCCTCAGACAGCTGAGCGGGCTGGACACATAGTTTCACCCTGCCATAAACGCTGCTGTAAACCGTGGCAGACACATTTGCGCATGCACATTTACGGCTGTCATAAATGCTTCCTCTTCCAGGGTTGTTGCCGTGGGTCGGACCTGTCAGGGTCCAGGTCCGGCCCATGGGCCATAGGTTGTGAACCCCTGCTATACAGGCTGGCTCTTCTCCCAAGAGCCACAGTGGCTCCACAGCCAGATACCCAAATTACTGAGATATCCAGCCATCTCATGGTAGTGGAAATTGCTGCACATATTAGGTGGTGGGGTGTCTTTTTGCAACAATTCTCCAGGTAGCTATGGGAGTTGTCCAAAATAACCAAATATGCTCACTTTTAGTAGTGAATCAATGTGATGCAGCACTGACCTGGGACTCAGGAAATGCACATTTAAGCCTCTAGTAAAGGTCACCCTTGCTTAAAAGCCAGTCTTATCCGACTCTAGGTTTCTGTGGACATGTGGCAAGCATGACTAGACACTAGAGTGCACAGAACACTCTTTACCTTCCCACCGAAGTGGTACCTATTTATCTAGTTGCAATTTCTTGCTTTCAAACTGCTAGGTTGGCAGGGGCTGGGACAGAGACAGGAGCTCACTCCGTTGTGCAGCACTCGGATCTCAAACTGCTGACCTGCCGACCTTCTAGTCATCAAGTTCAGCATCTTAATAAAACAGCTTCAATGGCTGTCAGTTCATTTCCAAGACCAATTCCAAGTGCTGGCTATGATCTATAAAGCCCCACATTCAATTTGTTTATATGCTTTTAAATTGGGTTTGTAATGTTCTTACTTTTAAAAAAATTACATTACATGTTTATTTTAATGTTCTTTTTTTTTTGTTTATGCATTTTATTTTAATTCCTATTTAAGGGCCACCCTGTGTCCTTTCACTGGATGAAAAGCAACATAGAAATGCAATCAGTCAATCCATCAGTCAGGGATGGCTGTGGACGTCTCAATGTCTCCCTGGTTTACCTACTTCACGGAAAGTATGTGAGGTGAAGAAGATGCTGCTTTGAGCTCACTGAATAAAACTGATTAAATGATAACACAGAAAGCAACTCCTCAATGTAGCAATATATACTGCACAGGAAGATGCAATTTCATTTTCTAGTTGCACTGTCCTCATTTGATCCTTAAATAATGGTTGATAACATCGTTTTTTTAGTCGCCTAATAGAGGCATTATTCAACCTTTTCTGAGAAATATTAGCCAAGGTTGTGTAGGGCTTCTTCTCTATTTGACACTCAGTATTTCTATTTGTCCTTGCCACTCCTTCATATTGCTCATAAAGTGATTCCATTCTGGACAGCAGTGGCTATAAAAATGGGAAGGACACATGCTGCTCCTGCTATCCCATCCTGGCACCACCACCATGTTAGAGGCCATCCTGACTCCCCATAGAACTGGCCAAGTCCCAGCGCTAGGGCTTTCCTTTGAAGTAGGCATTTTCGACAAAGCCCCCTTAGATCTGTGGTGCCGAACCTATGGCATGTGTGCCGGAGGGGGCACTCATTGCCCTCTCTGTGGCCAGCGCACTGTTGCCCCAACACAGTTCACCTTGCTTCTTTGTTTAATGGAAGTGCTTCCTCCCACCACAGGATAGAGTTTGCCCTGCCCCTCTGCCCAGCAGCCCAATGGGAGCGCTTCCTCCTTCCTCCAGCACAGAGTTCACCCCACCCCTCTGCTTGGGCACTTGGTCTCTAGAAGGTTTGTCATCACTGCCATAGATCCTGCTTGTGGTCTGCAGTTGCCATAGCAGAATTAGTGCTCTCCTACTCTCATGATTCCTTGTTGCAGGATGGTACCCAAGTGAGCTGGGCGCACCATGATTTCAGCCTGCCTCAGTGCCCATAATTTCTTCTGTTGAAAAGGCACCTAAAATTGCAGGAGACAGCATATGAGAGCCATATAAAGCAAAGCAATCACACTTATATACCACTCCATAATGCACTCTGGGAAGTTACCAAGTTAACTAACATTTTGCCCCCAACATGCTGGGTACTCATTTTACCGACTTTGGAAGGATGGAACACTGATCCATGGTCAGGATCAAACTCACAACCTTTTGGTTGCAATACAGCAGTTTAACCACTGCACCACCAGGGCTCTCATATATACTTCAAACATGTTTTTTAAATGTAGTTTCTATAATTACCAATGTATTCCGCAGGTGTCATGGCTAATACCCATTGATAGGGGCATTACTTCCATTGATTTAATATGCAGTAGTTAGGAGACATGTATGCTAGGGAAAATTCAAATATCTTGTGACAAATCATTTCACAGATTAATTGTTTGCTAGATGAAAAACTGATTTCTTTATTTGTACTGACAATCAAAATCAAGGAATAGCTCCAGTTTCTGTTTGGAGATTGAGTAATGCAATGATCTACAACTGGTGCCCTTCAGATAAATTATATTACAAGTCCCATTACTCTCAGTGCTTCAGGACGATGGTTATAACAGTTTGTTACAACAGAAGCGCAACAGTTTGGGGTAAACTACTGTGGATAGATTTATTTTTCTCTACTCCTATATAGGTAAATGTAAAGGTTTCCCTTGCTCAAAAGCCAGTCATATCCAACTCTAGGGTGCAGTGCTCATCTCTGTTTCAAAGCTGAAGAGCCAGCGCTGTCTGCTGCTGCAGACATTTCCGTGGTCATGTGGCAGGCATGACTAGACACCGAAGCGCACGGAACCCTGTTACCTTCCCACCGAAGTGGTCCCTATTTATGTACTTGCAATTTCTTGCTTTCAAACTGCTAGGTTGGCTGGAGCTGGGACAAAGACGGGAGCTCATTCCGTCCTGCAGTACTCGGGAATCGAACCGCTGACCTTCCGCCTCCCAGTCAGCGTCTTAGGCACTTGAGCCACTGCACAAAAAGAATGCACAAAAAGAATAGAATATACCGATAGAATATAATGTTCTGAACTGTCATATATGATCTTACAGCTGAATTCCTCCAGTGCTGCAAAGAAAACAGTTTCCGAATATACTTAGTTGTTAAACACATTGTTGCCTAGTGATAGTTCTAGCAGATGAGTTAAGCATTATAAATTCATAAATTATTCATTTTGGAGCTTCAGAGCAAGGGAACAATTAATTCCAACATAAGAGATTTAACCATGAAATTAACTGCAAGACTAATAAATCTAGCATTAAGTTAATGTTAGATTTATAGTATTAAGCAGCGTTGCTGTTTTTACAGTTATTTTATAGCTGGATTATTCAGAATCTCTTCTTCAAAATTAGTTCAGAGAGCTGCAGAAATGTATCATTAAAAGTTCATTCAGCAACACTGAACAAAAATATAGGCACTTGGAACTATAGCTTTAGTTACTTTTTATTTTATTTTTGGTGTGTGTGTGATGACAATGCTTCAGAGAAAGTTTAAACTAATCTAGTGAAACAAACTGCTAGTGTAATCATGAAAAAGTGCAAAATATTATTTTTTCAAAAAAAAAAAAGTTGGGCAAGGCACTAAGAAAAATAATAATAAAAACCAAAGAAATGCCAGGAGAAGCAAAATGGCAAGTTTAAAGCAAGAAACTTGGAAGAAGAGGTCTAGAAGAACGAGGGGGGGGGGGAATAGAAGATTACGTATGGTGAGATTGCATCTTTCTTCTGAGTGGCAACATTTCACAGAGGTTCCAGGAATCAACCTAGGTTCAGTTTCCATGGACCAGTGGTGGAGAAGGTGTGGCTCTTCACCCTACACTACCAGAGTTGACAGGAGCTGTAGTCCAACAACATCTGCAGAACCAAAAATTCCCCACACTGTCTTAGAAAGAGGTCACAACAAGCTTATGGCTTTTTTATGATATACAGAAAGAGAGCATAATGCAAGGTTCACTTTATGTGAATATCCAACAGATTTGTATTTTTCATCAGATATCTATGTATATTGTGCAGTAGTTAAACTGCTGTACTGCAGCCAAAACTGCTGACATTAGGAGTTCAATCCTGATGGGGAGTCTCACTAAACTCAATAAATCTTATTTCTGAGCAGAATGTACATTGGATTGGGCTACATCCAGACAAGTAGAATATTTGTTCATAGAAAAGCAGCTGGTTTTGTGTCAGAAAACATTTGATATCCAATTCAGCCACCAAAGTCTCTCTTCAAGGGATAGCTTCATTGAAAGGCATGCTCACTTCACCCTTTTGTGCAAAAATCTGAAGGCAAATGCTCATTTTCTACAGCTCAGGCTACTCTAGCGTAAAATGTGTGTTCTTTGTTCTTGTATTTATCATGTTCCACAAGAGCAAAAATCCACGTTTATAATTAGTCATATGTCGGGAAGCCCAGAAATCTTCCATAAGCAGGACAGATTACATATACAGAGGAACCTCATACAACAATTGCCCCGTATAGCAACGAAAGTGCATAACAATTAGGTTTTTCTTCTTTTCTTTTCTTTTTTTTTTTGGGGGGGGGGGAATGGTGTCCCGTATAACAATTTTTCCTATGGAAAAAATGTACAACAATTTTTCAATGGGAAAAACCACTTAGCAAAAAAAAAAATATTTGTTGTACGATGCATCCCATAGGGGAAATCGCTATATGATGCATGTATCATATAGCAATTGTTTCGTACAACAATGAGCCATGTGGAATGGATTTAAATCATTGTATGAGGTACCACTGTTTATGTAAGTGAACAAGCTGGGTGCATATAATTATAAATGAAATTTGAATGATAAAGTTGGAGAATAGGATCTATCTCACAAGCAATATCTCGTTGGCCTTGCTCTTTGAAGGAGTGTTACTGTCAGGTGTAATATCAAACTGACCTGAACTACATATACCACAATGCCTTGCCGCTGTAACCCTATTCCTTTGAACCTTATGCCTCTGACCTCATCCGACCCTATTAAAGGACCACCTCAACCTCATACCCTTCCCTTCCATCTTTGACCATTGATACAGCCACTGACCGCCATGCGGGCAGTGAGAATAAAAGACTTTAATTATAATATACTGTCTCTGGAGTTATTGGGCTGAGCCATCTGAAACACTCTTACAAAATGGTTGCAGAGGTTTGGTTCGCCCACAAACAACTCCAAAATTAAAACAAATGACCAAAAGAAGAACCCGGCTGAACAAAAGACGGTCCAGAACACGAGCCAGACCAACTGGACCCGATACTCCGGAACAGGCAATCGCACGACCCCAAACGGTAATGGAAGAGGACAACCCGAACCGGACCATCACGGAGATGGACCCAGATGGCCAAACGAAGGCCAAAACCGGAGGGGCACCCACCGAAAGGGACGTCCAAGACGAAAGCCTGACAACCAAAATCCACAGGGCGATAGCCGGGAGAGGAATGATCCCCACGGCAGAGCTACTGGCCTTGATGAACACCGGAGATGAATCCCACACCAACGGCACGGTAAGCTCTACCCCGAGATCCTCCATGGCGGGAACCCCAAGCACCGCGCCGAGTTCAAATCTAGCCGAGATAGCTGACCAATTACAAGCGGCGGCACTAGATTCGAACACACCGGCGGGAAGGCCCACCGGAACAACAATACCCACAGATAACCCGCGCGCCCCAACCACGCGAAGAAAAGAAAAGGCCCTGGGAACCTGGAGGGTGGACACACAGACCCTAGAAATGCGGGACATGCCGACCCTCAGCCCCCAGGGACTAGAAGAGGAGCAGGGACCCCCAAGCAGGCACCACGCCCCCAAGAGAGGCGCTGCTGACAACCGGGCCGAACTCCTCACATGGGCAGAGGCCCCCTTCGCAATCAAAGGCCGAAGGGGACACGACCTCTCCCCGGAGGAAAGCCACCGCAAATCCTTCCCAGCTAGAAACCGAAGGGGACACAGCCCCCCCTCAGAAACACGCTACCGCGAACGGGAGGGGCACGAGACCCGCAAGGCACGCATCCACGCGGGAAGACCGGAAGCACACGCAAGGCAGAATAAAGAAAGTGAGGCCTACCACGACTCGCTGTCTGCCCGAACCAAGCGCAGGGAATGTCCAGAGAAGGAAGCTGAACTCCACGCGGAGCTACGACGACCCGAACCCCCATCAGTCCAGCAAAGATGGCGGCCTCCACGCGACAGCTCCACAGGGCCCTCCGATGAGGAAAGCAGCTCCAGCGACGAAAGCGACTTCTCACCAACGCTCCAACCTGAAGCAGCAGGACCTCTGAGACAGAGATCCGCTCACCTCGGCAGCCAGCAAACAATGAGATTCACGCAGGCGCAAGAGGAGCAGGAGAACTCCCTCTCTGGTGAAGAAGAGGAACTGCAGGTCAACTCAGGTCGCTCCATGCACAGAGGACCAGCAAACTCCCTCTACAGGCGACCAGAAAAACTGAAAAAGGGACATCCAATAGCAAATATATGCGTACCCATTCCCCACTGCCAATATAAGGACAGGCCAGGGCACCAGGCCAGATCCAGCAAAGGAAGCAATGCCGGCCAGCACAGCCAACTACCTCACAACTTCCCAATCCTTCACATGACTGGGGAGAACCTGATGGACTGGGCACAACAATTCCAGGTAATTCTGATGATACCTGATCCAGGACCCACCAAGAAAGCCATGGACCCTAAAGGTGGACAGGCTACACCACAGAGTGTTCTGTTTGCTTTTAAGCTCTATTGACACTTCAATGTATGGGAGTATCCCTGATGGGCTAACTGTGCATGAGGTTTGGGGAATATTGTATGAAATGTTTTATTGCAATGAAAGGACTACGACCTGCTTGCTATTGAGAGAGTTGTATGCATACAAAATGAAAGAGGGCTCAACTATGAGCGAGCACCTGATGAAACTAAACAGCATGAGATCCGACCTCATAAGAAGGGGGGAGATCGTGACAGATCAGCACCAGATTAGCATTATATACAACTCCCTCGATTCAAGCTGGGACTACTTCCTGACTCAGCTAGATAATTTGGGAAGTAACAATGCCACATTGGGGTACATCACTAAGAAACTCATAGCTGAGGATAATCTTAGGAGAAGTAGGGCCACCATACGCAGAGAGGACAGGCCGCGCAAAAGAGTCAGTTTCCCTGAGCAGGGGAGCCCTAGTTATGAGTGTCACACATGTGGACCAAGGAAACACAAACCCACGCGCGATCTAACACGCCATGAGGACACTCCGAGACCCAGACGTGAGTCACAGGACGAATACCCACGCAGACACAAGGGCAACAATGACAGGGGGGACAGGCGACGAAGGTCACCTAGCCCAAAGAGAGAGCTTAAGCCACAGAAGGGGCAAGATAGACACAAACCAGACTCAGTGAACGTGGTCAAGCACAGTGAAGGGACCAGCAGCCACAAGGCAGACAGGTCTTCAAATGCACACCTACAGCGGTGGCTGATCGACTCCGGGGCAACCACCCACACATCATGCCACAAGGAAATATTCAACTCATTTGAAGAAGATTCCTTCAGAATCAAAGTCGCCAACCAGGAACATGCAAGAGTAACAGGCAGGGGCGACGTACTCATCCCTGGAATTGGTCAGGTCAAAGGCGTCCTTTACTCTCCTGAAATTCCTTATAATGTCCTGGCCACCACCAAGCTCACAGAAGACCCCAGCCTCAGGATAGTCTTCGAGAACAAGAAGGTGTCCATCGAAAGAAGGGGAAAGCAGGTTGGAAGAGTGGAGCTCATAGGCGGCCTACCGTACCTCATTGCCAAGGAAGCCGAGGATGTACAGGCCACGATAGGCCTAATCGACGGCACTGACGATGAAGAGATGCAGGACTGCACCGCAGACGACCCCAGGGAACCCGAACATGAAGACCCAGAAAGAAAAAACAATGATCACAACAGCCCCACAAGAAATGAAGGGGTTGGCAGCGCAAAGCATAGAACACTGAGGGTATCCATTGGGAAACAAATACATGATGAGTGTGCGCATCTGTTGCACAGAAAATTGGGACACATAGGTTTTCCGACTGTCAAGAAGATGCTAGGATGTTCAGAAGGACTAAGGATCAAGGATTGTGAGAACTACCTGGAGTGCTCCGTGTGCAAAAGCTCCAAGGCGAAAACCGAGGCACGACCGAAGACATCCTCCAGGAAGTCAAGCCACCCCTTCGAATTGGTCCACCTCGACCTGGTGGGGCCACTCGAGAGATCTTTGGGCCAGAAGGGATTCTTCTTGACGATAGTAGATGACTACAGCCGATACGGTTTCGTATACACACTCAAAAGCAAGGACGAGACCTTCAGCAAGTTCAAAGAGTTCTACCAAAGGGTGCAAACCCAGAACAACACCAACATAAAGAAACTGATGACAGACAGGGGATCGGAATTCCTGTCCAAAGAGTTCCAAGACTGGATAACCGAGAAGGGGATGCTACACTACAAAACCGCACCATTCTCAGCTTTCCAGAATGGAGTCGCCGAACGAAGGAACGGAGTGCTCCAGACCATGATCAGATGCGCAATTGAAGATGCAGGCCTAAGCTTCTCATACTGGGGGGAAGCTTTGCTGTACTCCAACTACACACTGAACAGGCTATGGTCTGGTGTTATCGGAAAAACGCCCTATGAAGCCATGTACAGGCAGAAGCCCAAGTTGAGCCACCTTCACGTCTTCGGTGTGTTCGCAGACGTACACATACCAAAACAACTAAGGAAGAAAGGGGACAAGATAACGAAGAAGCTAAGGTTCATGGGGTACGAACCGGGCTCGAAGGCATACCGCTTCCTAGACCACAACCTGAGAATAGTGGTTTCCAGGTCGGCCACGTTCCATGAACACGCGAACTGGAGTAAGATACACGCAAACGAGGTACTGACAAATGAGTCGGTACAAGAAGGAACCAAAGCACCCTCATCCAACTCAAGGCTCAACAGACAAGCAGACACGCCACCAGAGAGGGATGAGACCAGGCAGTCACATCAAAATACCACTAGTGTTGTGGAGACTGAATCTCCAAAAACCCCAGCAGAGGCGCCCCGCAGGTCAACCAGGTCAACCAAAGGCCAAATTCCCAGAGGGCTAAAGGAGTATGTGCTGGGCATAAACACCTACCCCGAGACACCAGCAAGCTTTGATGACATAGACAAACTGCCTCCCGAAGAACAGGACAAATGACAGGTGGCAATGGAAAGGGAAATGGAGAGCCTCAAAACCCTCGGAGTGTATGCCCCTGCTGAGGTCCCTGAGGGACAGAGGACAGTGGGAACAAAGTGGGTGTTTAAGGTAAAATCGTTGGAAAATGAAGGGGTAATGTACAAAGCGCGACTAGTCGCCCAAGGGTTCACCCAACGATACCCCGATGACTACGAAGACACATACTCCCCCACAGTGAAGCCAGAAAGCGTAAAGGCCGCTTTAGTAATGGCAACCATCCTCGAAGAACAAGTGTACCAGTTTGATGTACAGACAGCATACCTCCATGCAGACCTTGACAAGGAAATATACGTCAGAGCACCACCTGGTTTTGGGCGCAACAGAGGGGAAACGTGGCTACTCAGCAAAAGCCTCTATGGCCTAAAACAGTCTGGCAGGAGGTGGTACGAGTGTCTGGCCGAGGCAATGAGGCAATTGAACTTCTTCCCGGCTGAAGCCGACAAATGTGTATTTCTAAGAAAATCACCAGAGGAAGTTGAAAAGGTCCTAGTGTATGTCGACGACCTTTTGTACTTTGGGAAAAGTAAGTCCAAATGCGACGAGTTCGCTCATGGACTGCAAAATGAATTCTCCCTGAAAAACTTGGGGAGAGTGAACAAATACCTAGGGGTGCAAGTCTCAAGGATACCCAATGGCTTTGGACTCTCCCAGAAGGAGAAAATAGCTGAACTCCTTGACAGATGCAACATGTCAAACACTCACCCCTGTGGGACGCCTATGCAAACGGATTTCCTGAAAAACGCCTACGAGGAAGGGGAACCGTTCGAAGACGTCAGCCACTACAGATCCATCATTGGATCGCTGTTACACATAGCCAACTGGACCAGGCCCGACATTATGCTGGCAGTGAACCTTCTCTCACGCCATTCCAGTAACCCAAAGACGTTTCATTGGGCGGCCGTCAAGAGACTGCTGAGATACCTGAAAGGTACCATGGAGGCAGAATTACTGCTCACCCCTCGAATAGACGAAGAAATCAACCTGTCATGCTACGCCGATGCTGACTGGGGCGGATGCTTAGGAACCAGAAAGAGCACATCCGGCTACATGGTGATGTTGAATGGCAGCCCAATATACTGGCGCACCGAGAAGCAGAAACTGGTTTCTACTTCCACCGCCGAGGCTGAATATGTCTGCCTGTCAAACGCTGCATGTGACCTTATCTGGATAAACGAACTGATCTCCCTTATCTGGGAAAAGCCCAAGCTCCCCATCACCATACACGAAGATAGCCAGGCGGCCATAGAGATAGCAAAAGGTGACAATATAAATCGGAAATCTAGACATATAGATATCAAGTGCAAAAACGTGAGACAGATGATAAGAGAAGGCTTTATAGAGCTAACACATTGTGAGACAAAGGAACAAGTGGCAGACATACTGACCAAACCACTCCCCTCAGCTCAGCATGAGTACCTGTTTGGCAGTTTGTGTCTTAGAAAATAAAAGCTCAGGTATGCACTCAATGTAGTCAGCCCATATGATATTAGAAGGGGTTTTGTCAGGTGTAATATCAAACTGACCTGAACTACATATACCACAATGCCTTGCCGCTGTAACCCTATTCCTTTGAACCTTATGCCTCTGACCTCATCCGACCCTATTAAAGGACCACCTCAACATCATACCCTTCCCTTCCATCTTTGACCATTGATACAGCCACTGACCGCCATGCGGGCAGTGAGAATAAAAGACTTTAATTATAATATACTGTCTCTGGAGTTATTGGGCCGAGCCATCTGAAACACTCTTACAGTTACAACAAGAAAAGTGAGTCTTCTGGCACCTTAAAGACTGACAGGTTTTAATTGCCATACGTTTTTTGCGCTATATCCTCTTCGGATGCCTGCATCTGATAATGTGGGGTATATAGTGCATGAAAGTTTATTCCAAGGAGCATAGGCTTACTTGCAATCAGTGGTCTTTTTCTTCCATTTCCGTGTCTAGGCCAGACATGAAACTGCCAAAATTAAGGCACATTTTTGTGAGCTCATTCTGCAGTTCCTTTCACCTGACCTAGTTTGAGAAAGGTTAGCCAGCAAGACAAGGTTGCCGTTATCAGGGTATGCCCAATTGTGGTTCAAAAATACCACAATCTTCGAGGTTCTTTCTGTGTACCCTAATCAGTGGTTACCAAAGATATATAGAAATATCTTTGATTGACTTTCTAATTATACTTTCATCCAAAGTTTGTCCACATTCCTACCTTTTTATATGATGCAGTCTGGGCAGGTGATCCTGCTATGGTAATAGAGTAGACCCTACTGCCAGCAACTCAATGCCAAGTGTCAGGTGGCAGCTAACCTGACAACCCTGAAGACTAGCGGCCTTGGGAGACAAAGTCCACAGGGAAGGGTGATGGTCCCCAAGTGGATTAAATCCTATTTGAATCCATCTTGAAGGAGGGTAGCAGCTTCATCAATACTGACCTGGGGCTGATGAGGACTTTGTGTGCCAAAAGGGCTCAGGACCAGATAGTGATTCATGGAACTGGATCAGTGGTACAGGTGTCATGCTTCAATGCAGAAGGCAGATGAAAGGCCACTGCATTATATTCTCAGGACATGCATTTCTAAGAAGAGTACCTGGCAGAACATTGTGCCATGATCTTTATGCCTCCTTGATGAAGAGATTTTGAATCTTGAAATCTCATGCAACATTTTAATTTTTGGGTGATCCAATAAAGGTATTGCCTTCCTCTGGCATTATTATTATTATTATTATTATTATTATTATTATTATTATTATTATTATTATTATTATTATTATTATTATTATTATTATTATTATTATTAGTAGTAGTAGTAGTAGTAGTAGTAGTAGTAGTAGTAGTAGTAGTAGTAGTAGTAGTAGTAGTAGTAGTAATTTGAATCTGGATCACATGGCTAATTTTCTTTGTTAACCTATGTAACATTACTGCAGACTTGAACTGATCTCTTCCCTTCTACTTCAAGATAATGTTCTTCCACTTGGGAACAAGACTTGTTTTTGTGTTGTTATTTTACAGCCCAGTTCATTCCAGATGGATTTTGTTACAAGGCGTTGTGTGCTGAGTTTTTGCTTTGTGTGTTTGTTGGAGCTATTTCATCCAAACCAATATGTTGCTAATAAGATCTAGATCAGGAGGTTTTGGCTTTTAATACAGCTTAATTTATTGATCAGGTAAAATAAGCCAGGAAGCATCCAATAGGTGGTATTCTTGGAATGCCACGCTGGAATAAAATTCAAGCACCTTTTATAGACATCCAACCCAGGTTCAGTAACTTTCCAACTAAGATTCTCACAGTAACAAAGTTTTTCTCACAATACAATGTCCTCACCACCACCAGGTCATAAATTACACTGTTACACTTTTGTTTCCATTGCTTCCTGTTTTCCCTCCATACACATGAGCTAATAGGGTATCTGCTACTTATAGATAACATATGGTTCTTAGAGGTATTAGGAAATACATCATCTGCTCTACGTGAGACTATGCTGCTATATTTTATAAGCACATCTCTTATTATGATTATTCAATATTATTCTAGTATTGTTGCAACATGTTAAAGGAAGACAGCTACTCAGACTACTGGGTAATGGCAACTTTGTTGTGCTGGCTAATCTTTCTAACACTAGGTCAGATGAAAGGAACTATGGAATGAATTCACCCAAAGATGGCTTCATTTGGGCAGTTTAAAGTCTGGCTTAGATATGAAAGGAGAAGCTACTCAGACACCAAAATTGGGGAGCTCAAATTAAAACTGAATTATAGCATGCTCTGAGCTCTCCCTAGACATTGAAACCACCCCTGGGTTCAGACCTAAGAGTTACATGCTTCATATGAATGAGACCAAAATCTGGCATGGATCTTATGGGTGTAGGAATCGGGGCCGCTAGGACGGCCATTAGGTCCCGGAGGAGACTGATCAAGAAACAATACGAGGCAGTATGGAGCGAGATCAGATCAGTGGTTTATTGAAGGAAAAGTATCTACATTTATAGATCAGACGGCAAGGCAGAAAAAACCGTCATCTGACAGAGAATCACATCACCTATTAACTCAGGTTAATGGGGAATCTTTCTTGGGGAAGTTAATTAACGGGGGCAAACATTGACAGGGGAAACACCATTGTTTAGGGCTTAGACTGGGGTAAATATGGCTTCTATTTGCACCAAGGATTAGGCTGATCTGTGAGTCAGTAATTGCTTAATGGGTAATGGAGGTTAGCGATCTGCCCTCTCAGCAGAACCGCCGGTCAGGTCGGGTGTGAGTGAATAAACCCTTATGATTTATGCTATTAGTCCGCTCCCCCAATTTCCGTACTGGCAAGGGCCAGTGGCCAGGAGTCTGCTCAACTGGTTTAACCTCTGCCAAGGTTCCGTGCCAATTGGGCATGGGGAAACCGCATCTCCCCTTTTTCTATTGTTTATAGACCTGACAGGCGACCCTGCGTAGGAGTGGCATCAGCTGATGAGCAGGAATGACGCTTCGGGGCTCCCCCGGCGAGGGACACCTCGAGAACAGTGAGAACAGTGAGGGAATACATTGCATGAAACAGCATCCTGCTATGCCTAGCACCATCACCCCCACAATTACTTTGAGCACCGTCTGAAGCCATCCCCACGGAATCCATGACCACATCCAGTTCCACAATGAACTTAGCCAAGTCCCCCATGCAGAACCCTCTCTGATGCCCTCGACTATGGTGTGGAGGTCCGTGAGCTGGCTCTGCACCTTGCGGGAGTTGTCAGTGAGATTAAAGCAACACATGCCATGGACAGATTCGCAACCCAGGTGGTGCAATAGCAAGAGATAGTCTATCGCTGCTTGATTGTCAAGAATGGCATGGCGAAGCTCTGCCTGCTCCTGGTTGAGCAGCGCTATTGCTGAGGATGTATGGTTAATGGCTTTCGCTAATCCGCAAGCCAATTGACCAATTCTCCGAGCGTTGCCGACGGCTAAGCCTGGCACGCCAAGTATGCTGACTGCCAATGAGACGTATTCCGCTGGGCTAAGAACCCTGATGTTGCTATCACATGAGCTGTCTAACTGAGTGGCACGAGTGTGTTGAATGGGTGAGGAAACATCTGAAACATTTGTGCTTGGGGTAATCATATCCTTGGTGGGGAGCAACAGTGTCAAACGACTAATGCAACATACAGAATCTGATACATTTGCAGGAATGTAGTTCCACGTGTATTGGTTACATGTGAAGAACCAACCCGAAGGTAGGGTGACATGAGCATACATTGAGCCAAGTGTCTCTGGTTTATCACAAGTCCAATTGCTGCTGCCAGTGTCGAGGCAGCGGCGCTGGGTTCGGCTGACTGCAGTGCAGCCGACCATTTTAGCACAAGTAGAGTTCGGGCTGACCGCCACTCGAGGAGTGTGGAGAGTGGCTGCGTCAGCCGGCAGAGTCATTGTCAGCTGCATTCCCCCCCAGCGAGAATATGCTGTGAAGCTCGCAGGGAGATGCGGGCCGAAAATCCTCTTCAGCAGCCAGTTGCCATCCCTGGCGCGCGCGTCCAAAGTGTGGCACACAGGGATGAGACAGGTGCCCAGAATTGAGGCAGAACCAATGTCCTGCTTCAGGCAAAAATCGAACTGATTGATGAGGCCCGCCAACCTTTCCCATAGGTTGTAGTGCATCTGGGCTGAAAAATCTTCGCCTGGCATCAAACCGTTGGCCTGCAGTGAGACGGCCTGAACGCCTCCCCCCGCAAGTAGGGAGAGGATCAGGATGATGGTGAATGCCATGGAGTTGGCATTGATCTGGGCAAAGACTGCAGCCATGAAATTCTCCGGTGTCGGCTCCCTCTCCTCGCGTCGGAGGGCGTCCTGGGCCTCACTGCAAAGGGTCTTGACCTTCCCCCAGGTGATCCTCGGTGCTGTCGTCCGCAGTCGCCGCTTCTCCCGCCGGGTCCCCTCAGCCAGGGTGAGGTCCTCCATCTCCGGGATCGGACTCGGATCGGTCTGGGTCCACGCCATGTGGCTCCAAGTGAGGCTTGACACACCGAGCTGGAATCCAAACGACACCTGTAGGAGACATAACTGCAGCATACCCTCTTCCCCAGGTTACGAGCGGTGCCGGGCCCCTCCAGGAAGGGTCCGGTGGCACCCGGTATCAAACCATCAGTCGTGGGAGAGCTTCCGAACGGCGGAAGTGCTTCTCCTGCGGCGTGCAATCGGAAAAAACATTAAGGTGATTGTACGTGAACAATACCTTATTCAGACAATGCTGTGCCTGACTTGGGGAGGGCTGGTGGCTCCCCCCTTTCTGTTTGTTTGTCAATATAGGACTTGAGCGTCCGATTGACCCGTTCCACAATCGCTTGCCCCTGCGGATTGTAGGGAACGCCAAAAGTATGCTTAATATCCCAGGTGGCCATGAAGGCCGCCAGCTGCCTGGAGCTGTAGGACGGCGCGTTATCGGTTTTAACGTGCCGCGGTTTGCCCATAGCCGCAATGCAGGCTAGGAGGTGCTGCTCCACGTGGGAAGCAGTCTCCCCTTTCTGCGCCGTAGCCCAAACGAATTGTGAAAAGGTATCTATGCAAACGTGCATGTACTGCCATCTGCCAAACTGCAGAACATGCGTGACGTCCATTTGCCACACCTGGTTGGCTTCTGTCCCCCGTGGGTTGACCCCCCACGAGGGCCCCCCCGGTGCCCCTGCACAATGCTGACAAGAGCGAACTATGCCTTGGGCTTGAGAAAGTGGCAGATTGAACTGTCTGGCGAGCGCTTTGGCATTCTGATGGAAGAATGCATGACTCTGAATTGGCGTAGTGAAAACACCTAACACTGAACGTTGCTGAATTTCCTTTGCCGCCGCGTCCGCTCTGATATTGCCCGCAGAAATTGGACCCGGTAGGTCTTGGTGACTTCGGATGTGGGCAATATAGAGCGGCTCCGTGCGGTTTCGCAAGTGAAATTGAGCAGCGAGGAACAAACTAAGCAAATTCTTGTCTATCGCGGGAGTGATGTATGCTCCCGGTAGACTGTGAAGCAAATTCCTGACATACTGACTGTCAGTAATGATGTTTAGGCGCTCTTTGGCGAAGGTGCGCAAGGCGAGGTTCACCGCTGCCAACTCTGCCCGCTGCGCGGACTTCTGTGGAAGAGTTAACAGCGTGCACCAAGCCTGGCCCTCCTGCCAAGTCAAGACACCATACGTGTGACCCCCATCAGTAAAAACTGTCCTGGCCCCCTGAAGTGGAACCAGCGAAAGCAATTCGAACAAGCTGACTGTCTGCGTTTGAAGTGAGACAAGTCTGGGGTCCTTAGGCAAGTGGTATGCCAAGCTTCCGGTGAATCCTTCCAAAGCTATTGGAAGCGAGTCACCGAGCTGCATCAACTGCTGAACCTGCTCTTTGGTGAACGGGACTACGATCTTTGCTAAGTCGTGCCCTGAAATGTCCCTGGCTCTCAGCCTTCCGCGGTAGATCACCGCGGAGACCAATTCTTGGGGAGGAACGATGTTTCGGGAAGAGGTGTTCGGCAAGTACACCCATTCCACGATACTCGCTCCCTTCTCGGAATCTATTCCTAGGGCTCCGGTGAACATGGATCCCGCCCGAACTATGTACAAGTTCAGGATCGGGGCGTAGGGCCCCTGAGCAATCCTGTCCACCCACCTTTGGCTGAGAATTTGGTTGACTTTCTCGAGGGCCAAGCGCGCCTCTCGAGAAATCTGTATCCGGTCTGCCGGCTGCTTACCTAATGTTAGCAGCGAGAAGAGCGGTTTCAAAAGATCCGTATCCAATCTGAAATACGGTCTGGCCCAATTAATGTTTCCTAAAACCTGCTGTAGTTCCACCAAGGTGACTGAATCCTTCAAATCGATTTGAGGCAAAACTGGTGCTGCGAAAGAGCGGAGAAGCCGATGACCCAAGTATGAGAAGGGCTCGGTTCTCTGCACTTTCTCTGGGGCAATGAGTAAACCTTTCTCCCCCAGGCTGGCCTGGAGGTCAGAAAACATTTCGCTGCCGAGTTGCAGCACTGCGAACAAGATGTCATCCATGAAATGGCATAATAAGGCTGTGGGATGAAGGTTTTGAAACTTTGCCAGTGCGTTGTGAACATAAATTTGGCACAGGGTGGGTGAATTGAGCATGCCCTGTGGCAAATATTTCCACGCGTAACGCTGCGTAGGCTCACTGTGGTTCACAACCGGCACCGTAAAGGCAAACCTTTCCCTGTCCCTGGGGTCTAAGGGAATCGTGTAAAAA
Source organism: Bradypodion pumilum (assembly GCA_035047305.1). Taxonomy (NCBI): domain Eukaryota; kingdom Metazoa; phylum Chordata; class Lepidosauria; order Squamata; family Chamaeleonidae; genus Bradypodion; species Bradypodion pumilum. Next base: position 60,700,083 of record JAWDJD010000006.1, on the reverse strand, counting down.
CAACCCTTGAGATCTACAACTAGGATCTCCCACCCCTCGGGGATCATATTTGGATTTGGGATGCCGCATTGAAGCAGACCCATTGGCTGTATACATTTATTGATCTCCCTGAGATCATGGAGGAGTCGCCACTTCCCCGACTTCTTCTTTATGACAAAAAATGGTGAATTCCAAGGACTGGTGGACTGCTCTATGTGTCCTGCGTCTAGCTGTTCTTTGACCAGTTGCTTTAGGGCGACTAATGTCTCCTCCACTACTGGCCATTGTTCCACCCAGACCGGCGTATCGGTGAGCCATTTAAGTGGCAACGCCATTACCTGAAGGTAAGCGTAGCACCGTACTGCTGTAAAATGTCTCGCCCCCAAAGGTTGATGTGCACGTCCAAAATGTGCGGCCGAATTACCGCTGTGCCGTCAGCCTTTGGAATCATGACTTCCACCCACTCCCGGCTCCTAAACGCTTCCTGAATGCCGCCTACCCCCCACACATCGGAGACCGGCTCAATGGCCCACTCCCGTGGCCACTGGCTTCTGCTTATCACACTCACATCAGCTCCGGTATCTAATAACCCTGAAAATGATCTTTTATTCAGAAATACCTCAATAACTGGGCGCTATTTCCACTCAATGTTGGTCTCCACTGTCGCTAAGACCTGGTATCCTTGCACTGCCTCACTGGCACTCGAGCGGTCCTCTGACCGGGACTCTGAGCTGTCCCTGAGCCTTCCCTGGCTGTCTGCTGGCGAGTTACAAGGAACCATGATCAGTTGCGCTAAGGTGTCTCCTTTGTGAATTGTCTGGGGTAAGTGCGTCCACAGCTGAACTTGGAGAACGCCTGAAAAATTGGAGTCGATTACTCCCGGAATTACGAGAATTCCACGTGCTCCTGCTACACTGCGAGGCAAAACTAAACCTATAAAGCCTTTGGGCAGTGGACCCATGTACTGGGAGTCCACCAGATAGACTGTGCCTGGCAAGTCGCATGTGACGTCTGCCTGGCAAGTCAATTCTAGCCCTGTACTACCCTTGGGGCTGGCCTGTGCCTTTGCAGCGCTAGGAATGTGAATTGAATCTAGTCTAGCTCTGGCGCTCCCAGAGCGAGGGATGTCTCTGTTTGGACCGGGGCCAGAGACGTGCCCGCGTTCCGGTTTCCCGAACTCAGACAATTCCTGGCCCAATGATAGCCTTTCTTGCACTTCGGACACAGGGTGTTTGGAGCCTTGGAACGGCCGAAATTTTGTCCGCCTCCCTTGGATCAGCACTCCCTAGCGAAGTGACCGACCTTGCCACAATTGTGACATGCTCCTTTTGGTGTGGGGTTCCTGCCTCCCTGCACCGCCGCTGCCAACAGACCCATTTTGTAAGATTCTGTGCCAACGTTGGCGCAAGCCCTGATCATGTCTGTGAGAGTCAAATCGGGACGGTTGCCCAGTGACTGCAAGATTTTACGGCAGTCTAGATTGGCATTATCTTTGGCTAACTTCATCATGAGCTCTTGTTGGGCTTCCTCGTTATCTATCTGCCTACTGATCGCTTCCTCCAAGCGATTGATGAAGTCCATGTAGGGCACCTGGGCTCCCTGTTTGACTGCGGTGTAATTTTTAGCCGCTTTGCCAGTTGCGGGAACCTTGAGAAATGCCTTGAAGGCAGCCTCGGCTGACATTTGGAGGGTAGCTAGTGGCAAGTTGGGCTGCGCATCGATGGATTCAAAGGCCCCTGACCCATATAACTGGTCAGGAAGTACTGCAACTCCCATCCTGGCAGCCCTAGTCTGAGCCTCGAGGCGATACTCGCTGTCCCATAGCAAATACTGGCTGGGGTTGAGCATCATCCGCATGACGGATTTCCAGTCGTGCGGGATGAACATGGTGTTCTCGCATACTTGCTGAAGCGTGCCCCTAGTAAAGCGACTCTGGAGTCCTGTCTCTGTGATGGCCTTCCGTATAGCCATGAGGAGCTTATACGGGACTGGTGAGTGAACTACCTGCTGGGCCCCTGTGAGGGCATCCATTTCCAAGCGAATTGGACAAATCTGACTAAGCTCAGCTAGTTCTTCTGCTGGCAATTCCCCCTTCTTAATTTCCTCCTCCACTGTGCGCTGAAGGGCACTCTTGGTCTGGGAGCCTGTAACTGTCAGAGAAGCGCCTGCGCTCCTCATTCCATGCATTCCGTCGGTGACGTCTGCAGCTGTCACCGAGGGAAAGCTCCCTACACTACTCTGCCTAAACTGGAGGGACGGATAGAGCGCTGTGGGCGCCGATGGTTCAGCTGGCGCTGGGGGTTCTTTGGCTTCTATCCGGACTGGATCTACCTCCGCTAAGAGCTTCCTACATTTGCCCCATGTGCGAATTACGCACTCTGGAGCTTTCGGGGGTTGCTGAATGCAGTCTCCTATCTGATCCCAAAGTTTAAGGGTTAACGTACCTCCTTCTGGGTAAAGTTGGCAGTGTTCCCTTAGGTACACCAAAAGTCTCGCTAGTTCTCCGCTGTGAAACCTTAACTGAAATACCCTGGCCAGGATTCTGAACTCTTGCTCATGAGTTCTTTGGCTAGCGGACGGACGTTGCCGCTGAGGGCAAGTCCCCATATTACCTGCGAAGGGTCCTCCGAAGTTTCCTCCTCGGGACGGGTCGACGCGTCTTGGGCAAGCAATAGGTTTTGGTGACGATTCTCTGGGTAGAGCTCGGAGCGTGACCCCGTGCCACGGGCCCTCGGCGGCCTCTGCGCTGTCAGGGGTTCACAGCTGCCCTGAGGGGAACGCGTTTTTCCGTAACCGCAACGCCTCCGCGAAAGTCGGGAGCAAGCTGTAGGATGCCTCTTCGGTACTGCCCCGCCGCTTGGGCCCTCTGCCCGATCGGCTGGCTTACCGATCGGGTTGCCGCGCTGTCCTCCGGGACGATCGGACACTGTTCAAGCGCAGAACCGGACCGTGTGATCGCTTACTCACGGGTAAGATCACGTCGGGGTCACCAGATGTAGGAATCGGGGCCGCTAGGACGGCCGTTAGGTCCCGGAGGAGACTGATCAAGAAACGATACGAGGCAGTATGGAGCGAGATCAGATCAGTGGTTTATTGAAGGGAAACTATCTACATTTATAGATCAGAAGGCAAGGCAGAAAAAACCGTCATCTGACAGAGAATCACATCACCTATTAACTCAGGTTAATGGGGAATCTTTCTTGGGGAAGTTAATTAACGGGGGCAAACATTGACAGGGGAAACACCATTGTTTAGGGCTTAGACTGGGGTAAATATGGCTTCTATTTGCACCAAGGATTAGGCTGATCTGTGAGTCAGTAATTGCTTAATGGGTAACGGAGGTTAGCGATCTGCCCTCTCAGCAGAACCACCGGTCAGGTTGGGTGTGGGTGAATAAACCCTTATGATTTATGCTATTAGTCCGCTCCCCCAATTTCCATACTGGCAAGGGCCAGTGGCCAGGAGTCTGCTCAACTGGTTTAACCTCTGCCAAGGTTCCGTGCCAATTGGGCATGGGAAAACCGCATATGGGCTTTAGGTTTGATACAAGCTCAGTTCCATCGTAGAGTTGCATTTTCTGGCCACACGAGCCATTTCACCATTGTTAGGAAAGAAGAAGAACCAAGAGGCTAGCAAAAGGTCTCCCATGTTTGCTTCTTTTTCTGCTGAAAGATATCATGAACATAGAGATAGGATTTGAAAACAATAGCCAACTATTCCCTTTAGTAGGTAGGGAAGAGAAGGGAAGAGACCTAAAAATATGCTGATCAAAAACCAGGCAAGAGACCCAGTTCACCAAGAGATCAGACAAACCTCTTACAACAGTAGCACAATAATGGAAGAAAGCTAAGCCCAATGGAACAGACAGTAGTAACCATGCATCTTACATGAATCTTACATGACTAAAAGGATGCCTATAGTACGTGCTAATTTTCTAGCTCCCAATTTGTGGTTGATGAGTTAACATTTCAAAGTAGTTTCCTCTTGTCAGCGTATCATTTAAAAATATATGGGTGTCATAGCAGGCATATGTTTCCTATATTTTAAATTATTTTCCCCTGAAAAATCTGCTTTTCGTTTAATTGGGAAGAAGAGACTGGAGAAAATGTGGCCTTTCAAATGTTCGTCTATGATTCCAAACAGTCATAGCCAGCAGAGCCAGTCCAGCAACATCTGGAGAGCCACGCATTCTCCCATCCATGTTTCAATTTTTTTAAAAAAACAGCTTAATCTAAATGAGAGGTAAAGTGGTACCATGGACAGCGTGTCAGAGTAGGACTCAGGAAACACAGGTTCAAATCCCTGCTTATGCACTAAAATTTGGTGGGAGGGGAGGAATGCAATTGGAAACCTTATTAGCAATAGGATGTCAGAAGCAGACTTGATGGCCATATAACGTACACAATAATGAATTTAATGTTTATTTTCTAAACATTCTTAAAGAATAAAGAGAGTCTTATCTAGCAAGTTCCTGTAGATGCGGGAACGTTTATTCACTAATGAAATTTACTTATCCACATTCTTTCATTCATACCAAGAACATTTGCATGTGTAGAAGAATTATAATTATAATTTAATTTAATAATCATATTTATATGCCGCCCACTCAGGTAGAACCCGACTCAGGGCGGCATTACAACAAGTTCTAAAAACACATAAAAACACTTTAAAAGATCCATATCCCACCCACTTTAAAAGAACGGCATCACTGGGGTCCCCACGGACCGAGATGTACAACTGAGTGTCATCCGCGTACTGATGGTACCGCACCAAGTGGGAATGAATGATCTCATCCAGTGGCTTCATGTAGATGTTAAATAGGAGAGGAGAGAGCACCAAACCCTGAGGCACCCCATGCTTGAGAAGCCTAGGGCTGGACCTCTCACTCTCCAACCACACTGACTTGGTACGGCCCTCCAGAAAAGAGGAAAACCAGATCAAGACAGTGCCCTGGATCCCCAGTCCTTTGAGCCGTTCCAGAAGGATACCACGGTCGACGGTATCAAAAGCCGCTGAGAGGTCAAGAAGAGCAAGGACAGATGGATAATCCCTGTCCCGCTAGAGATCATCCATCAGTGCGACCAATGCCATCTCCGTACCATACCCGGGCATTAATCCTGATTAAAAGGGGTCTAGATAATCCGCTTCCTCCAGGACACTCTGCAGCTGGTGCGCCATCACCTTCTCCAATACCTTACCCAGAAAGGGAAGGTTGGAAACCGGCCTGTAGTTGTTAAGGACAGCTGGGTCAAGACAGTGGTGGGCACCAAAAAAAATGTACTACCACACTGTGGGTGTGGTATGGTGGGTGTGGCCAGGGGAAAAGCCCTGCATTGCACCTGAATTAGGAATACTTTATTTCAAAATTTGGATGGGTGGGGCCAGCCAGAATTTCTGCTACCGGTTCTGGCGAACTGGTGCAACCTGCTGATGCCCACCACTGGGTCAAGGGATATTTTCTTCATGAGGGGGCGCACCAAAGCATGTTTTAGCGGTGCAGGAAACACCCCCTCCCATAATGATGCATTTATTATCGCCCTGACCCAGCCACCTGTCACCACCTTGGAGGCTTTCACCAACCAGGTGGGACAGGGGTCCAAAGGACATGTAGTGGCACGCACAGCTGCAAGGAACCTGTCCACTTCATCAGGGACAACAGGATCAAACTGATCCCAGATCGTACAGCAAGTCTGTGCTCCGGTCCCCCCCCGACCCTCCCCATCCATGCCAGGATTCAGCCCTGAACGAATCAGATCGATTTTCTCCACCAGATGGTCAGCAAAGTCCTCAGCCGAACCCTGCCAACCGGGCACTGATTCCCCACCACCACCACCACCAAGGAGGGACCTGGTTACCTGGAACAGGGCAGCTGGCTGATTATCAGTGGAGGCAATAAGGGTGGTGAAGTATTGCCACCTCACCACCCCCATCACCACTAGGTAGGCCCTAATTGCGGCTCTAGCTAGTGTCCAATTGGAGTCATCCCGGGTCTTCACCCAGCGGCACTCTAGGCATCTCTTTGCCCGTTTGAGCTCCCGCAGTTCATCCCATGAACCACGGGGATGACCTAGCCCCACAGGATGTTCCCTCAGGCAAATGAAAGCACCCATTTGTGGTGGAGATTTGCACAGATATTAAGCTACATATAGAGCTTGGGATGAGCCCAGTTGGGAGCACAGATTTCCACAGAAAAGGTTTCTTATAGTAAGCTGTCAGTACTGACAATCATTTTGCAGCTCAAACATAAGCCCTATTAACAATTCATATTTGAGTCTGCAATTAATTATTCAGCTGATTTATCATACTGATTAAATGACACATCCTTTCATCTCCAACTTTAGCAACCATACCAATTTGTACCTGTGTAAGTGGGGGAAAGTTTATTTGATATAAAAGTGAATAAATGAATAATCATATGGAATGCAATTTCTTAAGCAACAAAGTTTATCCTCTTGTTATGCAAATACTCCTAATGATCAATAACTAAAAAAGAGATATATTATTTTTTTTAAAAAAACCAGCAATAGCAGATCCCCTCCCCCAACTTGTTATTTACAATATTTTATCTGTTCTCCAATTGAATTATTAACTAAAACAAGAGTGAAAATAAAAGCTACACTTGCTGTGGTTTTTTTCTAAAACTGACTGTCTTTAGATTTGGTTGTTTTTGAAGCCTTCTTTTGTTATGGATAAGTCTTTAATGTCTTTTAATTAAAGTGAAGACAAGGGTACTTTTTAATAGCAAGCTTTTTTTTCTTTAGCAACACTTTTAAGACAATAAAGCAAATTCATAACACTTACATATTCATCATTTCCCAGCATGAACAAAGCTTAGTAAAGGTAAAGATCTCCCTTGCTTGAAAACCAATCATATCCAACTCTAGGGTATGTGGTCATTTCCATTTACAGAGCCAAAGCACCAGTGCTGTCTGCGTTTGCAGACATTTTAGTGGTCATGCGGCAGGCATGACTAGACACTGGAGTGCACAGAATGCTATTACCTTCCCACTGAAGTGGTCCCTATTTATCTACCTGCAATTTCTTGCTTTCAAACTGCTAGGTTGGAAGAAGCTGAGACAGATGACGGGAGCTCACTCCGTCATGCAGCATTTGGGTCTTAAACTGCTGACCTCTCAACCTTCCAGTCATCAAGCTTAGCATGTTAACCACTAAGCCACCATGGCCCAAATAAGACTTACTGTATGTTTATTACAGTTCTTGATAGATACTGAATGTACATCATTATTGAAATGGAACACCTTCCTTACCATCTGAGGCTGCAACGGTTGGGCCTCTTCACTCTTGAACGAGGTGACCTGATTGAAGTTTATAAAATCATGCACGGTGTGGACAAAGTAGATAAGGAAAAACTATTTTCCCTATCGCACAACACTAGAACTAGGGGACACTCGGTGAAACTTTTGGGTGCTAGTTCTCAAACAAATAAGAGAAAGTACTTTTTCACCCAGATGATCACTGGTCTATGGAACTCCCTGCCAGAAGAAGTGGTGATAGCTGTCAGTCTTGACAGCTTTAAGAAAGGATTAGACAAGTTCATAGCTATAATTATGGATTATTATTTTTTGCACATTTATATCCCGCCCTCCTGGTGGGTACACCACTCAGGGCGGCTAACAATATAATAAAAATTACAATAAAAACAATTCAATGACAATAACTAAAAACAAACCCAACACCCCAATTAAAACCAGCATTAAAACACAAACAAATCGTCATTAAAAAAACAACCCACACCCACCCTAGCCCTGTTAAAACAGAATAACCAATCTTGGGGAGCAGCCCCTCACAAAGGCTAAATCAGCCACTGGGCCTGACTGGTAGAGTCAAGCGTGCCCCAAACTTGCTGAAAGAGCCATGTCTTCAGCCTCTTTCTAAAGGGGAATAGATCCGTCTGGATACCTAAGGACAACCTCCGGGTTGGAGAGATAGGCAGGATCTCTCTCAATGCCATTTCCAGGGAATCCTAAGCAGGTGAAGGCATCTGATTGGGAATACCCTGAAGCAAATGGTGAGCCACTGTGTGAGACAGAATGCTGGACTGGATGGGCTATGGCCTGTTCCAGCAAGGCTGTTCTTATGTTCTTATCTATGCGCTATAGTAGAAGTCAGTGACTGGCTGCAGTCTCCCAGCACGTTGAACATGTGATCTTGATGATGTATATGCAGCTTTGCTACACATTCAGGACATCTGCATAGGATATGGTACACACAAACAAAGGACAAGCATTCTTTGTATACACCCAATGAAATCATGCACAAGGGTATGTGTAGACTGCATTACCTCGGTGGCAAAACTAATAGTTAATATACTCTGTATGCCATCAGATGACAAATGAAGTAAGACTCATCTAAGTATTTGTCAAGAAACAATTTTATAAGGAACTTGGAGCTCCCAGAGGCCAAGCCCCAAGTCTTTGTTGTAAGAAGAGAAGATAAAGTTGCTAACCTTGTCCCTCAGGCTTTGCTGTTGCTGTTGTTGAGCTTTCCTGTAATCATCACAGTTGCTGTACGGAAGATGAATTTTTGCCAGCAAAGATAGATCATTGTAATGCAAGCTGTTTTCATCAGGCTTCATCTAGAATGAGCAATTAAGTCTCATTAGTTTTATTGAAAACAGCTCTCCTGGTGCTGAAGAAAACAACTGGAATTGGTTTACAGTACTGTGCCTGCATTTTTGGAATCTCTTTGGAGTTGTAGCTGTGGGATAACTGATGGTCTTTAAGGCCTCTGCTATACTGCTGGCTATAACCAGAAACCCCTTTCTATTCTTGTAGCTGCCCCAGAAGTTCAACTATCAACTGAAGTGTAACTTCAGATAATCTTCCAGATAATCAGATGTGTTCATCCTGATGTAAGAATCCATAGTTCAAGATTCCATTCAGCTACATACTCATTCAATTTGCTTCCATGGCTCAGTGGTTAAGAAGCCCACCTTGTTAGCTGGAAGGCTGGCAAATGGGCAGTTCGAGACCCAGGTACTGCATGATGGATTGAGCACCCGTCTCTGTCCCAGCTCTTCGGGACATGAAAGGAGCCTCATTTGGGCATTCCCTGAGTGGAGTTTCTTCTGCAAAAATCCTTTCAATCCAGAATCATTTCTGATACTAAATTATTATTAATGACTTTAAGAAAGCCATATCAAATCTAACTTCCTACCCTCTTCACCACCTCTGATAATATAGGGGTGAAAGTAAAGCCATTTTGCAGGAGGTACTGTCAAGTTTGGTGAAGTCATGTGAAGTTCTCTGAACCTTTTCAGAAGGCACTTGGTAAGTACAAGAGAGATGGAAAAACAAATGTTGCAGTATATAATGCTCATATTTAGGATTCTAACCAGCCACTTCTTTCCCCAAAATTGCCCATTGCTCTCCTTGTCTCCAGTTTCTGTATTTTTTACTCCAGTTGGTCAACATTTCAGCATTCATCCTCACTGGTGCCATGGGCCTGCTGATACTTCCTTCCCATTCATAATCTGTTTTGGCTGAATAAAGATATGTGTTTATAGAATAAATTCAGTATTATTCTCTGATACCTTTTCTGGAAATTAGAGACAACATGCTTCTTTCTAAGATTGTCTAACAAACAATTACTGTATATGCTCGAGTATAAGTCAGGTTTTTTAGTCCCCAAAATGAGGTCCAAAAATGGGAATCGACTCATACTTGGGTCAATGTAAACACTCAAAAACATACCCACACAAATGTTTAAATTAATTAATTTTACTGTGTTTTCATGTATTTTAAATATTGAAACTCACTAGCAGCTGCTGCATTTTCCACCCCCAACTTATACTTGGGTCAATCTATTTTCCTAGTTTTAGAGGTCTAAATTAGGTACCTCAACTTATATTGTGGATGACTTATAGTCGAGTATATATGGTAATAAAAAGTAGAGACATCAACCTGCCATGAAAGTCCACATAATTAAAGTGATGCTCTTCCCAGTAGTAATGTATGGCTGTGAGAGCTGTGATAAGAAAGGCTGAGCAGAGAAAAATAGATGCCTTTGAACTGTGATGCTGGAGAAAACTTTTGAGAATCCCCTGGACTGCAAGGAGATCAAATTAGTCCATCCTGAAGAAAAGCAAATCTGACTACTCCTTGGAAGGAAAAATACTGAAGCTGGAATACTTTGGCCTCCAAATGAGAAGAGAGGACTCACTGAAGAAGGCCCTGATGCTGGGAAAGCTCGAAGGCAAAAGGGGGGTGGCAGAGGATGAGCTAGCTAGACAGCATTGTTGACGCGGTGGGTCTAGATGACAGAGGAGCCTGGCATGAGGTGGTCCATGAGGTCGCAAAGGGCCAGACGTGACTGTGCGACTGAACAACAACAACAATATCCTTTATACCAGGAGTTCTCAACCTTTTAAAGCCAGGGACCGAGTCACACTCCGTCAGACAGCTTCGGGGGCCGGACGGCCATTTTGCCCTTCCTCCACCACATAACACTTTTGGGTGTGGTGGAGGCAGTGGGGGGCCCACATGAAATGGCTCCATGGGCCACATCCAGCCTGTGGGCCACAAGTTTAGAATCCCTGCTTTTATACCATTCTTGCTATTCCTTTATTAAGTTATCCCAACCACACTATATTGTTGGATCGGGGCCGTGAAGCGGCCCTTGGGTCCCAGAGGAGACTGGTCAAGTAATGACATGAGACAAGATGGAGCGAAGACCAGTGGTTTATTGAGGGAAAATCATCATCATATATAGGAATTCAAGGCAGCGTGTGATAGAATCGTCATCTGACAGAAAATCACATCACCTGTTTACCCGGGTTAATTAGGAATCTCTCTTGGGGAAGTTAATTAACTAAGGCAAATACTGACAGGGGAAATCCATTGTTCATGGCTTGCACAAGAGTAAACATGGCCACTATTTGCGCTAGGGCTTGGGCTAATCTGCAAGTGCGGAATTACCTAATTCCTAACGCAAGTTAGATATTCAACTTCCTCTTGCCGAACTGCCTGTCAGGTCAGATATGGGTGAATCAATCTTATGACTATTAATCCGCTCCCCAATTTCTGTCCCCGCAGAACCCAGTGACTAGGAGCCTTCTCGACCGGTGTAGCCTCTGTCAGGGACAGTTATGCCAATTATGCTTGCGGATCCCGCACTCCCCCTTTACTTGTTGTGGACCTGACAGACGGCCCTGAGTAGGAGGGGTATCAGCTGGTGTGGGGGGATGACGTTTCGGGGTTCCTTCCATGGGGGACATCTCGATAGCAGTGAGGGAATACATTGCACGAAACAACACACTGTTGTGCCCAGTATTACCACCCCCACAATCACCTTGAGTGTCGTCTGAAGCCAACCCCATGGGAACCACGACCACAACGAATCCCACCACCCCCATGAAGCATCCTCCTTGATGTTCTTGACCAGGGTGTGGAGGTTCGTGAGCTGGCTCTGGACCTTGTGGGTGTTGTCTGTGAGATTAAAGCAACACATGCCGTGGACAGACTCGCAACCCAAATGATGTAACAACAGAAGGTAATCGATAGCTGCTCGATTGTCTAGTATGGCATGGCAAAGCTCTGCCTGCTCCTGGTTGAGCAGCGCTATCACCGAGGAGGTGTGGTTGATGGCTTTTGCTAGCCCGCAAGCCAATTGACCAATTCTCTGAGCGTTGCCAATGGCTAAGCCTGGCACGCCAAGTATGCTGACTGCCAACGAGACGTACTCGGCTTGACTCAGAACCCTAATGTTACTATCACATGAGCTGTCTAGCTGGGTGGTGCGAGCGCGCCGTATGGGTGAGGAAACATTTGTGCTTGGAACAATCATATCCCTAGTGGGGAGCAATAATGTTAAGCGACTGATACAACATGTGGAATCTGATACATTGGCGGGAATGTAATTCCAAGTGTACTGATTGCATGTAAAGAACCAACCTGAAGGCAAGGTAACATGAGCATACATTGAACCAATTGTCTCTGGGTTGTCACAAGTCCAATTGCCGCTGCCGGTGTCGAGGCAACGACGCTGAGTCCGGCCGACTGCGGAGCAGCCGGTAATTCGGGCACAAGTAGCATTCGGCTGACCGCCACTCGAGGGGTGTAGAGAGTGGCCGCATCAGCCGGCAAGGTCATGGTTAGCTGGGCTCCCCAGCGAGCGTACGTTGAGAAACCCATTGGGTAAAGCGGGCCGAAAATCCGCTTCACCAGCCAGTTGCCGTTCCTGGTGTGTGCCTCCGGAGTATGGCACACCGGGATGAGACAGGTGCTCAAGATTGAGGCAGAACCGGTGTTCTGCTTTAGGCAAAAATCAGACTGGTTGACGAGAGTCGCCAACCTTTCCCATAGGTTGTAGTGCATCCGGGCAGAGAGGTCTCCGCCGGGCATCAGGTCGCTGGCCTTCAGCGAAGCTGCCTGAACGCCTCCCCCTGCAAGTAGGGAGAGGGTCAGGATGATGGTGACCGCCACGGTGTTGGTGGTAATCAGGGCAAAGACTGCAGACATGATGTTCTCTGGTGCCGGTTCCCAGTCCTCGCATTGGATGACGTCCTTGGCCTCATGGCAAAGGGTCTTGACCATCCTCCAGGTGACCTTCAGCGCTGCCATCTGCTGTCGCCGCTTCCTCCACCGGGTCCCCTCGGTCAGGGTGAGGTCCTCCATCTCTGGGATCGGACTCGGGTCGGCCTGGGTCCACGCCATGTGGCTCCAAGTGGGGCTTGACGCACCGGGCTGGAATCCAGATGACACCTGTAGGAGACATAACTGCAGCATACCCTCTTCCCCAGGTTACGAGTGGCGCCGGGCCCCTCCAAGAAGGATCCGGTGGCACTCGGTAACATACCATCGGCCGCGGGAGAGCTTCCGAGCAGCAGAAATGCTTCTCCTGCGGCGTGCAATCCGAAAAAACGTTAAGGTGACTGTACGTGAACAACACCTTGTTCAGACAATGCTGTGCCTGACCCTGAGACTTGGGGAGGGCTGGTGGCTCCCCCCTTTCTGTTTGTTTGTCAATGTAGGACTTGAGCGTCCGATTGACTCATTCCACAATTGCTTGCCCCTGCGGATTGTATGGAACGCCAAAGGTATGTTTGATATCCCAGGTGGCCATGAAGTCGGCCAGCTGCCTGGAGCTGTAGGCCGGGGCGTTATCGGTTTTCACGTGCCATGGTTTGCCCATCGCTGCGAAGCAGGAAAGGGGATGCTGCTCCATGTGGGAAGCTGTCTCCCCTTTTTGTGCCATTGCCCAAACGAATTGTGAATAAGTATCAATGCAAACGTGCATGTACTGCCATCTGCCAAATTGCGGGACATGTGTGATGTCCATTTGCCACAGCTGGTTAGCCTCTGTCCCTCGTGGGTTGACCCGCCACGAGGGCCCCCCCCGGCGCCCCTGCATGATGCAGACAGGAACGGACTATGCCTTGGGCTTGGGAAAGTGGCAGGTTGAACTGCCTTGCAAGTCTAAGAGGTGACCTGATTGAAGTTTATAAAATCATGCACGGTGTGGACAAAGTAGATAAGGAAAAACTGTTTTCCCTATCGCACAACACTAGAACTAGGGGACACTCCATGAAACTTTTGGGTACTAGTTCTCAAACAAATAAGAGAAAGTACTTTTTCACCCAGAGGATTACTGGTCTATGGAACTCCCTGCCAGAAGAAGTGGTGACAGCTGTCAGTCTTGACAGCTTTAAGAAAGTATTAGACAAGTTCATGGAGGACAAGGCTATCAATGGCTATAATTATGGCTACCTAAGGACAACCTCCGGGTTGGAGAGATAGGCAGGATATCTCTCAATGCCATTTCCAGGGGATCCTAAGCAGGTGAGGGCATCTCCTTGGGAATACCCTGAAGGAAATGGTGAGCCACTGTGTGAGACAGAATGCTGGACTGGATGGGCTGTGGCCTGTTCCAGCAAGGCTGTTCTTATGTTCTTATGTTCTTAAGTGCTTTGGCATTCTGATGAAAGAATGCATGACCCTGAATTGGAGTTGTGAGGAACAAACTCAGCAAATTTTTGTCTATCGCGGGAGTGATGTATGCTCCCAGTAGACTGTGAAGCAAATTCCTAACATATTGACTGTCAGTAATAATGTTGAGGCGTTCCTTGGCGAAGGTGCGCAAAGCGAGGTTCACCGCTGCCAACTCTGCCCACTGCGTGGACTTCTGTGGAAGAGTTAGAAGCGTGCGGCAAGCCTGGCCCTCCTGCCAAGTTAAGACACCATATGTGCGACCCCCATCCGTGAAGACTGTTCTGGACCCCTGAAGTGGAACCAGCGATATCAATTCGTACAAGCTGACTGTCTGCGTTTGAAGCGAGACGAGTCTGGGGTCCTTTGGCAAGTGGTATGCCAAGCATCCGGTAAATCCTTCCAAGGCAATTGGAAGCGAGTCACCAAGCTGCATCAGCTGCTGAACTTGCTCTTTGGTGAACAGGATCACGATTTTTGCTAAGTCGTGCCCTGAAATGTCCCTTGCTCTCAGCCGTCCGCGGTAGACCACCACGGAGACCAACTCTTGGGGGGGAACAATGTTTCGGGAAGAGGTGTTCGGTAAATACACCCATTCCACGATACTCGCTCCTCGCTCGGAGTCCACTCCTAGGGCTCCGGTGAACATGGATCCGGTCCGAACGATGTACAGGTTCAGGATCGGGCATATGGCCCCTGAGCAATCCTGTTCACCCATCTTTGACTGAGAATTTGGTTAACCTTCTCGAGAGTCAAGCCTGCCTCTCGAGGAATTTGTATCCGGTCTGCCGGCTGCTTACCTAATGTTAGCAGCGAGAAGAGCGGCTTTAAAAGATCCGTATCCAATCTGAAATACTGTCTGGCCCAATTAATGTTACCTAAAACCTGCTGCAACTCTACCAGGGTGACTGAGTCTTTCAAACTGATCTGGGACAAAACTGGTACTGCGAAAGAACGGAGAAGCCGATGACCCAAGTATGAGAATGGCTCGGTTCTCTGTACTTTCTCTGGGGCAATGAGTAACCCTTTCCCCCCCAGGTTGGCCTGGAGGTCTTTAAACATTTCGCTGCCGAGTTGCGGCGCTGCGACCAAGATGTCGTCCATGAAATGACACACTAAAGCTGTGGGGTGAAGGTTTCAAAACTTTGCCAGTGCGTTGTGAACATAAATTGGGCACAGGGTGGGTGAATTGAGCATCCCCTGTGGCAAATACTTCCAAGCGTAACGCTGCGTGGGCTCGCTGTGGTTCACAACCGGCACCGTAAAGGCGAACCTTTCCCGGTCCCTCGGATCTAGGGGGATGGTATAAAAGCAATCCTTAAGGTCTACGACCAGGATCTCCCAACCCTCGGGAATCATATTTGGATTCGGAATGCCGCATTGAAGCGGACCCATTGGCTGAATACATTTATTGATCTCTCTGAGATCGTGGAGGAGTCGCCACTTCCCCGACTTCTTCTTTATGACAAAAATGGGCGAATTCCAAGGACTGGTGGACTGCTCTATATGTCCTGTGTCTAGCTGTTCCTTAACCAGTTGCTTTAGGGCGACTAACTTCTCCCCCACTACCGGCCATTGCTCCACCCAGACTGGCGTGTTGGTAAGCCATTTAAGTGGCAGAGCCATTACCCGAAGGTAAGAGTGGCACAGTATTGCTGCAAAATGTCTCGCCCCCAAAGGTTGACGTGCACGTCCAGAATGTGCGGCCGAATTACCGCTGTGCCGTCAGCCCTAGGGATCGTGACTTCCACCCACTCCCGGCTCCTAAACGCTTCTTGGATGCCGCCTACCCCCCACACATCGGAGACCAGCTCAATGGCCCACTCCTGCGGCCACTGACTTCGGCTGACCACGCTGACGTCAGCTCCGGTATCTAGCAGCCCTGTGAACGATTTTTTATTCAAAAATACCTCAATAACTGGCCGCCGTTTCCATTCTATGTTGGTCTCCACTGTCGTTAAGACCTGGTATCCTTGCACTGCCTCACTTGCGCTCGAGTGGTCTTCCGACCCGGACTCTGAGCTGTCCCTGAGCCTCCCCTGGCTATCTGCTGGCGAGTTACAAGGAACCATAATCAGTTGCGCTAGCGTGTCTCCCTTGTGAATGGTCGGGGGGTTAGGTGTGTCCAGAGTTGGACTTGGAGAACACCCGAAAAATTGGAGTCAATGACTCCCGGAATTACAAGAATTCCGCCTGCTCCTGCGACACTACAAGGCAAAACTAAGCCTATGAAGCCTTTGGGCAGGGGTCCCATGTACTGGGAATCCACCAGATAGACTGTGCCTGGCAAGTCGCATGTGACGTCTGCCTGGCAAGTCAATTCTAGCCCTGTACTACCCTTGGGGCTGGCCTGCGCCTTCGCAATGTTTGGAATGTGATTGGAATCTAATCCAGCTCTGGCTCGCCCAGAGCGAGGGAAGCCTCTGTTTGGACCGGGGCCAGAGACGTGCCCGCGTTCCGGTTTCCTGAATTCGGACAGAATTTGGACCAATGGAAGCCTTTGTTACACTTTGGACATGGGGTGGTTGGGGCCTTGGAACGGCCGTAATGTTGTTCGCCGCCCTTGGATCGGCACTCCCTAACGAAGTGGCCGACCTTGCCACAATTGTGACATGCCCCTAGGTTTTTGTTCTTGGGTTTCCTACCCCCTTGCACCGCTGGTGCCAGCAGACCCATTTTATAAGAGTCCATGCCAACGTCGGCGCAAGCCCTAATCATGTCCGTGAGAGTCAAGTCTGGACGATTGCCCAGCGACTGCAAGATCTTACGGCAGTCGAGATTGGCGTTGTCTTTAGCCAATTTCATCATGAGCTCTTGTTGGGCTTGCTCGTTATCGATCTGTATACTGATCGCTTCCTCTAATCGATTGATAAAGTCCATATAGGACTCCTGGGCGCCCTGTTTGACTGCGGTGTAATTTTTGGCCGCTTTGCCAGTTGCTGGGACCTTGAGAAAAGCCCTGAAGGCCGTCTCAGCTGACAACTGAAGGGTGGCGAGCGGCAAGGCGGTCTGCGCATCGATGGATTCGAAGGCACCTGAACCATATAGTTGGTCAGGAATTATTGCCCCGCCCATCCTGGCAGCCCTTGCCTGAGCCTCGAGGCGATACTCGCTGTCCCATAACAAGTACTGGCTGGGTTTGAGCATCATTCGCATGACGGCTTTCCAGTCGTGCGGAATGAACATCGTGTTCTCGCACACTTGCTGAAGCGTGCCCCTAGTGAAGCGACTCTGTAGTCCTGTCTCTGAAATGGCCTTCCGTATAGCCATGAGGAGTTTATACGGGACTGGTGAATGAACTATCTACTGCTGCCCTGTGAGGGCATCTACCTCCAAGCGAAATGGACAAATCTGACTAAGCTCAGCTAGTTCTTCTGCTGGCAATTCCCCCTTCCTGATCTCTTCCTCAACTGTGCGCTGAAGGGCACTCTTGGTAGTTCGGGAACCTGTAGCTATCAGAGAAGCGCCAGCGCTCCCCATTCCATGCATTCCACCGGTGACGTCTGCAGCTGTCACCGAGGGAAAGCTCCCTACACTACTCTGCTTAAACTGAAATGACGGATAGAGCGCCGTGGGCGCCGATGGCTCTGATGGTGCTGGGGGTTCTTTGGCCTCTACCCGGACTGGGTCCACCTCTGCTAAAAGTTTCCTACATTTGTTCCATGTGCGAATTACGCCATCTGGAGCTTTCGGGGGTTGCCGAATTCAGACTCCTATCTGATCCCAGAGCTGAAGGGATAACGTACCTACTTCTGGGTAAAGCAGGCAGTGTTCCCTCAAGAACACCAAAAGCCACGCTAGTTCTCCGCTGTGAAAGCTTATCTAGTATACCCTGGCCAGGGTCTTGAATTCCTCCTCATAAATTCTTTGACTAGCAGACGGACGTTGCCGCTGAGGACAAGTCCCCATATTACCTGCCGGTCCTTTGAAGTCTCCTTCTCGGGATGAGTCGACGCGTCTGAAGTTCAGGCAACAGGTTTTGCGTGACGAATCTCTGGGTAGAGCTCGGAGCGTGGACTGCTGCCACGGGCCCTCAGTGGCCTCTGCGCTGTCAGGGGTTCACAGCCGACCCTGAGCGGAACGCGTTTTTCCGTGCTGCAAGCCGCCGCGATAGCCGGAGCAAGCTGTAGGATGCCTCTCTGAGATGCCTCGCCGCGTAGCTGTCTTCCCAATCGGATGGCTTTCCGACCAGGGCTGCCGCGCTGTCCTCCGGGGTGATCGGACACGGTTCTAGCGTAGAACCGGACCGCGTAGATTGCTTACTCACGAGTAGGATCACGTCTCGGGGTCATCAGATGTTGGATTGGGGCCGTGAAGCGGCCCTTGGGTCCCGGAGGAAACTGGTCAAGTAATGACACGAGACAAGATGGAGCGAAGACCAGTGGTTTATTGAGGGAAAATCATCATCATATATAGGAATTCAAGGCAGCGTGTGATAGAATCGTCATCTGACAGAAAATCACATCACCTGTTTACCCGGGTTAATTAGGAATCTCTCTTGGGGAAGTTAATTAACTAAGGCAAATACTGACAGGGGAAATCCATTGTCCATGGCTTGCACAAGAGTAAACATGGCCACTATTTGCGCTAGGGCTTGGGCTAATATGCAAGTGCGGAATTACCTAATTCCTAACGCAAGTTAGATATTCAACTTCCTCTTGCCGAACTGCCTGTCAGGTCAGATATGGGTGAATCAATCTTATGACTATTAATCCGCTCCCCAATTTCTGTCCCCGCAGAACCCAGTGACCAGGAACCTTCTCGACCGGTGTAGCCTCTGTCAGGGACAGTTATGCCAATTATGCTTGCGGATCCCGCACTGTATCATCAAATAGATGTGAGATATCAGTCCACAGATAAGCCCTTGAAAAATGGTATGTGTGCCACATTGTTTCTACTTGGAGGTGCTGTGAAAAAGCCTATTGTCAGATAGTTAACGCAAATTAATAGTCATGGGTTATTTAACACCCCCATGCCCTGTGACATGGTGACATATAGATGGATCTCGTTGTCTTTATTGGCACAGGTACTGGATATAAAGGATCTCAGGCTTTCATCATTTTATATTTGGCATAATCACAATTACTACAGAATGCATGTAAGTCAAAGGACTCTTCCCTGTCACACATTTGTCATCTCTGTGTCAAATCCCAGCAAGAAAAGGCTCCATTATGATTTGTGCTAGTATGTTACAAAATGGTGTAAAGGTCAGAAGGCAACCCTGCATTTGAAAGTCTGCTTGATCCATGGAGCCAGCTCCAACACATGCAAGTAAAAGCAGTTTTTAAAAATAACTCTCTGCATTCTTATCATTCATCACTAATGCTTAATTAATCCCAATGGGTTTGCCAGTGCACAACGACAGAGAAGGCATACAGACTTTGTTGGTGTGCTGCAAGTGGGAAAAATGATAATCCAACAGATAGTTATTATAAGAGGCTTAATGCGAGCAATATTTTCTGTGTATTTTTCTTTATGAATAGACTGTTCAAAAGCTAGGTAAAATTTCAAAACACAATGGCCCTGGATTTAAATTCAGTCTGGTTATTTCAGAAAAACATTGAGCACAATTTTTAAACATGGGCATGTTCAGAACAACAAGAAGAGTGTTAACATTTCAACCTGGTACAGTATATTTAACATTTTCTTCCATGTCTAGGCCAAAATGAAGGCATATTTTGGTTAGTTCATTCTGCAGTTCCTTTCGCCTGACCTAATGTGAGAAAGTTTAGACAGCAACACAAGGTTGCCATTACCAGGCTACGCCCGGTTGTGGTTCAAAAATACCACAGTCTTTGAGGAGGCTCTTTCTGTGTACCCCATATATTTAACTAAAGACATTGAAGGTCCACATTACAACTTTTATTTAGGGCCTCTCCTTTTTCACAGATTACAGCCCTATGATGCACCCCGTTATTACCAAAATAGCCCACTATAGGCTACTATATACAGTACAAAACACACTCCATTTTCCCAGTGTACAGTGATACCTCACATAACGTCCAAACTTGGTTCCACAAGTTTGGACTTTATATGGATTTGGACTTTGTATGAGACATGCAAAATCCTAGCCGCGATGCCTCATATAACATCGTTTCCATAGAGATACATTGTACTGTAACAGCACAGACTTCAGGGCAAAGTCAAGGAAACAGACAGGAAACTGACAGAACTTTAAGAAATCATTGTCTAAAGGCTAAATGTAGGAATCGGGGCCGCTGAGGGCCGTAGGTCCCGGAGGAGACTGATCAAAGAACGATACGAGGCAGTATGGAGGAGGATAAGATCAGTGGTTTATTGAGGAAAAGGCATAACCATTTATAGATCAGAAGGCAAGGTAGAAAAAACCATCACCCGACAGTGAATCACATCACCTATTTACTCAGGTTAATTGGGAATTTCTCTAGGGGAAGTTAATTAGTGCGGGCAAACACTGGCTGGAACAACACCATTGTTTTGGGCTTAGACTAAGGCAATCATGACTCCTGTTTGCTTCTGGGATGAGACTGAGACTCGGAGATGAGGGATTACTCTAATGAGTAACATATTCACTCTCTCAGCAGGTCCGCTGGTCAGGTCAAGGAATTGGGTGAATCAAACCCTATCATTTATCCACCCCCCTTAATTTCTCTCTACTGGCAAGGGCCAGGGGCCAGGAGCGTGCTCGCTAGGTTTAACCTCTGCCAGAGGCCATGCGTGCCAACTGGGCACGCGGATCCACATCTCCCCTTTTAATTTTTCTTAAGAGCCTGACCGGCGACTCTGCGTAGGAGCGGCATCAGCTGTTGAGCGGGAATGACATCTCGGGGTCTCCTTCTGGGGCGGCACCTTGAGATCAGCGAGGGAATACATTGTGCAAAGCAGCAGAGTGCGATGCCTAGTATAATGACCCACCTTGAGTACCGTTTGGAGCCACCCCCAGGGGATCCATGACCACATCCAGTTCCACAGTGAGCTCCACCAAGCTCCCCATGCAGAACCCTCTGTGATGCCCTGGACTATGGTGTGGAGATCAGTGAGCTGACTCTGTACTTTGCGGGAGTTGTCAGTAAGGTTGAAACAGCACATACCATGAAAGGATTCGCAACCCAGGTGGTGCAACAATAAGAGGTAGTCGATAGCCGCTCGATTGTCAAGAATGGCATGGCGAAGCTCTGCCTGCTCTTGATTAAGGAGCGCTATCGCTGAGGAGGTGTGGTTGATGGCTTTTGCTAGACCGCAAGCCAAGCGACCAATCCTCTTTGCGTTGCCGACGGCTAAGCCTGGCACGCCAAAGATGCTGACTGCCAAGGAGAGATATTCGGCAGGGCTCATTACTCTAAAGCTGCTCTCACATGAGCTGTCTAACTGGGTGGTGTGAGTGTGCCGTACGAGTGAGGGAACACTAGAAACATTTGTAACATTTCTGCTTGGGGTGACCATATCCTTGGTAGGGAGTAACAATGTCAAACGACTGATACAGCATATAGAGTCTGAAACATTGGCAGGAATGTAGTTCCACGTATACTGGTTGCATGTGAAGAACCAACCAGATGGCAGGGTGATATGAGCGTACATGGTGCCAAGTGGTACCGGGTTATTGCAAGTCCAATTGCCACTGCCGACGTTGAGGCAGTGGCGCCGGGTACGACCAGCTGAGGTGCAGCCGTACATTCGTCCACAGATAGAGTTCGGACTGACCGCCACCCGAGGAGTGTGGAGGGTGGCTGCATCAGCCGGCAAAGTCATGGTTAGCCGCATCTCCCAACGGGCATACTCTGAAGAAGCCGCTGGAATGTATGGGCTGAAAAGTCTTTTCACAAGCCAATCCCCATCCCTGGGGTGCGCGCCTGGAGAGTGGCACACTGGGATGAGGCAGGTGCTGAGGATCGAAGCAGAACCAAGGTCCTGCCTGAGGCAAAAATCGGACTGGTTGACGAGACCCGCCAACCTCTCCCAAATATTGTACTGCATCCGGGCAGAGAGGTCTCCGCCGGGCAGTAGATCGTTGGCCTCCAATGAGGCGGCCTGAGCGCCTCCCCCCAGAAGCAGGGAGAGGGTCAGGATGATGGTGAAGATCAGGGTGTTGACATCAATCTGGGCGAAGACTGCTGCTACGAAGTTCTCCGGTGTCAGCTCCCTCTCCTCGCGTCGGAGGGCGCCCTGGGCCTCACTGCAAAGGGTCTTGACCATCCCCCAGGTGATCCTCGGTGCTGGCGTCCGCAGCCGTCGCTTCTCCCGGTGGGTCTCCTTGGTCAGGGTGAGGTCCTCCATCTCCGGGATCGGACTCGGGTCAGTCTGGGTCCACGCCATGAGGTTCCAAGTGAGGCTTGACACAACGAGCTGGAATCCAAACGACACCTGTAGGAGACATAACTGCAGCACACCCTCGCCCCCAGGTTACGAGTGGCACCGGGCCCCTCCAAGAAGGGTCCGGTGGCACCCGGTATCGGACCATCGGCCGCGGGAGAGCTTCCGAACGGCGGAAGTGCTTCTCCTGCTGCGTACAATCCGAAAAAACATTAAGGTGATTGTAAGTGAACAATACCTTATTCAGGCAATGCTGTGCCTGGCCCTGTGACTTGGGGAGGGCTGGTGGCTCCCCCCTTTCTGTTTGTTTGTCAATATAGGACTTGAGCGTCCGATTGACCCGTTCCACAATCGCTTGCCCCTGCGGATTGTAAGGAACGCCAAAAGTATGCTTAATATCCCAAGTGGCCATGAAGGTGGCCAGCTGCCTAGAGCTGTAGGACGGGGCGTTATCGGTTTTAACGTGCCGAGGTTTGCCCATGGCTGCAATGCAGGAAAGGAGGTGCTGCTCCACGTGGGATGCAGTCTCCCCTTTCTGCGCCGTTGCCCAAACGAACTGAGAAAAAGTGTCTATGCAAACGTGCATGTACTGCCATCTGCCAAACTGCGGAACATGCGTGACATCCATCCGCCACACCTGGTTAGCCTCTGTCCCTCGTGGGTTGACCCCCCACGAGGGCCCCCCCGGTGCCCCTGCACAATGCTGGCAAGAGCGAACTATGCCTTGGGCTTGAGAGAGTGGCAGACTGAACTGTCTGGCGAGCGCTTTGGCATTTTGGTGAAAAAAGGCATGACTCTGAATTGGAGTAGTAAAAACACCCAAAACTGAACGTTGCTGAATTTCCTTTGCCGCCGCATCCGCTCTGCTATTGCCCACGGAAATCGGACCCGGTAGGTCTTGATGACTTCGGTTGTGGGCAATATAGAGCGGCTCCGTGCGGTTTCGCAAATGAAATTGAGCAGTGAGAAACAGACTAAGCAAATTCTTGTCTATCGCGGGAGTGATGTATGCTCCCGGTAGACTGTGAAGCAAGTTCCTAACATACATACTGTCAGTAATGATGTTTAAGCGTTCTTTGGCGAAGGTGCGCAAAGCAAGGTTCATCGCTGCCAACTCTGCCCGCTGCGCGGACTTTTGTGGAAGAGTTAGCAGCGTGCGCCAAGCTTGGCCCTCCTGCCAGGTCAAGACACCATATGTGCGACCACCATCAGTAAAAACTGTCCTGGCCCCCTGAAGTGGAACCAGCGAGAGCAATTCAAACAAGCTGACTGTCTGCGTTTGGAGTGAGACAAGTCTGGGGTCCTTTGGCAAGTGGTATGCCAAGCATCCGGTGAATCCTTCCAGCGCTATTGGAAGCGAGTCACCGAGCTGCATTAATTGCTGGATTTGTTCCTTGGTGAACGGGACTACGATTTTGGCCAAATCATGCCCTGAAATGTCCCTAGCTCTCAGCCTTCCGCGGTAAACCACCGCGGAGACCAATTCTTGGGGAGGAACGATGTTTCGTGAGGAGGTGTTCGGAAGGTACACCCACTCCACAATACTCGCCCCTTTCTCGGCATCCACGCCGAGCGCTCCAGTGAACATGGATCCAGACCGTACGATGTACAAATTCAGGATCGGAGCATATGGCCCTGGGGTGATCCTATCTACCCACCGCTGGCTGAGAACTTGGTTGACCTTCTCGAGAGCCAAGCGTGCGTCTCGAGAAATCTTTATCCGGTCTGCTGGCTGCTTGCCTAAAGTTAGCAGCGAGAAGAGCGGTTTCAAAAGATCCGTATCCAATCGGAAATACGGTCTGGCCCAATTGATGTTACCTAAAACTTGCTGCAACTCTACAAGGGTGACTGAGTCCTGTAAATTGATCTGGGGCAAAACTGGTGCTGCGAAAGAGCGGAGAAGCCGATGACCCAAGTATGAGAAGGGCTCGGTTCTCTGCACTTTCTCTGGGGCAATGAGTAAACCTTTGTCCCCCAGGCTGGCCTGGAGGTCAGAAAACATTTCGCTGCCGAGTTGCGGCATCGCGACCAAGATGTCGTCCATGAAATGGCAAACTATGGCTTTAGGGTAAAGGCTTCGGAACTTTGCCAGTGCGTTGTGGACATAAATTTGGCACAGGGTGGGCGAATTGAGCATGCCCTGTGGCAAAAATTTCCACGCGTAACGCTGCGTGGGCTCACTGTGGTTCACAACCGGCACCGTAAAGGCGAACCTTTCCCGGTCCCGGGGGTCTAAGGGGATTGTATAAAAGCAATCCTTGAGATCTACGACTAGAATCTCCCACCCCTCGGGAATCATGTTCGGATTTGGGATGCCGCATTGAAGCGGACCCATTGGCTGAATACATTTATTGATCTCTCTGAGATCGTGGAGGAGTTGCCACTTCCCCGACTTCTTTTTAATCACAAAAATTGGCGAATTCCAAGGACTTGTGGACCGTTCTATATGTCCTGCGTCTAGCTGTTTTTTAACTAGCTGCTTGAGGGCAACTAATTTCTCTCCCACTACCGGCCATTGTTCTACCCAGACCGGCGTATCGGTGAGCCATTTAAGTGGCAACGCCATTACCCGAAGGTAAGCGTAGCACCGTACTGCTGTAAGATGTCTCGCCCCCAAAGGTTGATGTGCACGTCAAGAATGTGCGGCCGAATTACCGCCGTGCCGTCAGCCTTTGGGATTGTGACTTCCACCCACTCTCGGCTCCTAAACGCTTCCTGGACGCCGCCTACCCCCCACACATCGGAGACTGGCTCAATGGCCCACTCCCTTTGCCACTGGCTTCTGCTTATCACGCTCACATCCGCTCCGGTATCGAGTAACCCTGAGAACGCTCTTTTGTTCAAAAATACCTCGATAACGGGGCGCTGCTTCCACTCAATGTTGGTCTCCACTGTCGCTAAGACCTGGTATCCTTGTACTGCCTCACTGGCGCTCGAGCGGTCCTCTGACCGGGACTCGGAGCTGTCACTGAGCCTTCCCTGGCTATCTGCTGGCGAGTGACAAGGAACCATGATCAGTTGCGCTAAGGTGTCTCCCTTGTGAATAGTTTGGGGCAGGTGAGTCCAAAGCTGAACTTGGAGAACGCCTGAAAAATTCGAGTCAACGACTCCTGGAATTATGAAAATTCCGCGTGCTCCAGCTACACTGCGGGGCAAAACTAAACCTATAAAGCCCTTGGGCAGTGGACCCATGTACTGGGAGTCCACCAGATAGACCGTGCCTGGCAGGTCGCATGTAACGTCCGCCTGGCAAGTCAAGTCTAACCCTGTACTACCCTTGGGGCTGGCCTGTGCCCTCGCAATGTCTGGAGTGTGACTGGGATTTAGTCTAGCTCTGGTGAGCTTTGGGTGAGGGGAGTCCCTGTTTGGACCGGGGCCAGAGACATGCCCGCGTTCCGGTTTCCCGAATTCGGACAGTCTCGAGCCCAATGGTAGCCTCTTTTGCACTTCGGACATGGGGTGTTTGGAGCCTTGGGACGGCCAGACTTTTGTCCGCCTCCCTTGGATCGGCACTCCCTAGCGAAGTGACCGACCTTGCCACAATTGTGACATGCTCCTTGGGTCTTTCCTTTTGGTCTCTTACCCCCTTGCACCGCTGCCGCTAGCAATCCCATCTTGTAGGATTCTGTGCCAACGTCGGTGCAAGCTCTAATCATGTCCGTAAGGGTCAAATCTGGAAGATTGCCCAGGGACTGCAAGATTTTACGGCAGTCTAAATTGGCGTTGTCCTTGGCTAACTTCATCATGAGCTCTTGTTGGGCCTGCTCATTATCAATCTGCCTGCTAATGGCTTCCTCCAGGCGATTGATGAAGTCCATATAGGGTTCCTGGGCTCCTTGCTTGATAGCGGTGTAATTTTTAGCCGCTTTGCCAGTTGCTGGGACTTTGAAAAACGCCCTAAAGGCGGCCTCGGCCGACATCTGGAGAGTGGCTAGAGGCAAGTTGATCTGGGCATCAATGGATTCGAAGGCGCCTGAACCATATAGCTGGTCAGGAAGTACTGCACCTCCCATCCTGGCAGCCCTTGTCTGCGCCTCCAGGAGAAACTCGCTGTCCCAAATTAAATACTGGCTAGGGGTGAGCATCATCCGCATGACGGCTTTCCAGTCATGGGGAATCCACATGGTGTTCTCGCACACTTGCTGAAGCGTGCCCCTCGTAAAGCGACTTTGGAGCCCTGTCTCGGAAATGGCTTTCCGTATAGCCATGAGAAGCTTATACGGGACTGGTGAGTGAACTACCTGCTGGGCGCCCGTAAGCGCGTCCATCTCCATGCGGATGGGACATATCTGACTGAGCTCTGCTAGCTCCTCTACCGGCAATTCCCCCTTCCTGAGTTCTTCCTCTACTGTGCGCTGAAGGGCACTTTTGGTAGCTAGGGAACCTGTTGCTCTCTGAGAAGCGCCTGCGCTCCTCATTCCTTGCATTCCGCCGGTGACGTCTGCAGCTGTCACCAAGGGAAAGCTCCCTACGCTACTCTGCCTAAATTGGAGTGACGGATAGAGCGCCGTAGGCGCCGTTGGTTCGGCTGGCGCATCTGGCAGACTTGGGGGTTCTTTGGCCTCTACCCGGACTGGCTCTATCTCCGCCAAGAGCTTCCTACACTTTCTCCATGTGCGAATTATGCCTCCTGGAGCTTTCGGGGGTTGCTGAATGCAGTCTCCTATCTGATCCCAGAGCTCAAGGGTTAACATACCTACTTCTGGGTAAAGCAGGCAGTGTTCCCCTAGGTACACCAAAAGTCTCGCTAGCTCTCCGCTGTGAAAATGCACCTTAAATACCCTGGCCAGGATTCTGAACTCTCCCTCACGAGTTCTTTGGCTAGCGGATGGACGCTGTCGCTGAGGACAGGTCCCCATATTACCTGCGATTGGGTCCTCGGAAGTTTCCTCCTCGGGACGAGTCGACGCGACTGTGGCAGGCAATAGGTTCTGGCGACGACGCTTCTGGGTAGAGCTCGGAGCGTGGACTGCGGCCACTGGCCCTCGGTGGCCACTGCGCTGTCAGGGGCTCACAGCTGCCCTGAGCGGAACGCGTTTTTCCCTTTGGCGCAAGCCGCCGCGAAAGTCGGGAGCAAGCTGTAGGATGCCTCTTTGGACTGCCTCACCGCAGGCCGTCCCTCCGATCGGCTGGCTGCCGGACGGAGTGCCGCGCTGTCCTCCGGGATGATTCGGACACGGTTCAAGCGCAGAACTGGACCGTGTGATCGCTACTCTGAGGAAGACTGCTCGGGGGTTGCTTACTCACGAGTAGATCACGTCGGGGTCACCAGGTGTAGGAATTGGGGCCGCTGAGGGCCGTAGGTCCCGGAGGAGACTGATCAAAGAACGATACGAGGCAGTATGGAGGAGGATAAGATCAGTGGTTTATTGAGGAAAAGGCATAACCATTTATAGATCAGAAGGCAAGGTAGAAAAAACCATCACCTGACAGTGAATCACATCACCTATTTACTCAGGTTAATTGGGAATTTCTCTAGGGGAAGTTAATTAGTGCGGGCAAACATTGGCTGGAACAACACCATTGTTTTGGGCTTAGACTAAGGCAATCATGACTCCTGTTTGCTTCTGGGATGAGACTGAGACTCGGAGATGAGGGATTACTCTAATGAGTAACATATTCGCTCTCTCAGCAGGTCCGCTGGTCAGGTCAAGGAATTGGGTGAATCAAACCCTATCATTTATCCACCCCCCTTAATTTCTCTCTACTGGCAAGGGCCAGGGGCCAGGAGCGTGCTCGCTAGGTTTAACCTCTGCCAGAGGCCATGCGTGCCAACTGGACACGCGGATCCACAGCTAAAAACATTACAAAAACATGTCAAACAACCCTGATTGTCCAAGAATGTGAAGAATGCTGCAAAAATCCCAGGAATGCTTCTAAAAATTCTGACGAAAAAAATAAAAAAAATCCAAAATCGTGCTCAAAACCACTCCAAAACACTCTTTGCCTCATTCAAAACCCACAAGAGCAATGTGTCCTGCCTTTTATACTGCCCAGGCACAATACAACCTGGGAAAACCCCAATGCCTCATACAAAGTTGCACGACTTTGTATGAGGCAACTTTTTTCAAGGAATTAGGCGTTGTTGTATGAATCTGATGTTGTATGAAGCGGACTTTGTATGAGGTATTACTATATATGCTTTGCAAGGGAACGGAGCTTCAACAAATGTAATCTAAATACAGTACTGTATATTTTAAACCACAGACTCATGGCACCAAAGAGAAATGATTACATCAGGCTACATTCAGTTCAGCTGGAAAGCTCACTGGGTGGCTTCAGCTAATCACTGCCTGTTAAACTAATTTATCTTGTAGGGTTGATATGGAGACAAATGAAATAATGATCAAGGGCTAAAGAAATGTTTAATAAGACCGTACTACCATTGGGGTGTGCTTCTAATACATAATATCAGAAAATGATATAGCCCTCACACTACTACACATTGTAGTTGTGGAATTTTGTTTTGCAGCCTCATGTATTATTATTTAAATATTAATATTTATGTAACAGATATGACTGGCTTTCAAGCAAGGGTGACCTTTACCTACAGTATTTAATATTATATATAATGAATAAGTCCCAGCATAAAATACAAGCATATAAACGAAAAACTGAGATAAAATGCATTCAAATCTTTATAAAATCAATCATAGTAATTATATTAATCATTCTAATCCAAAGAAAAAACTGCCTCACCACCACCACAACCACCATTCTGGGCACTTCCTAAAACGCCTCCCCTCACCATGCAAGAAATTAAATTTCTTCTGTAGTTATTAATAAAAGCACCAGGAGAGGATTTCATGTCAGTTGAACTTTTAAAGGACAGAACAGACTGTCAGACTGCCTTTCTGGCTAGTTTGTTTACTCACACAAATAATGCACATAAATCATCTGCCAGATCATGGCCTCCTCAGGTAAAGATAAATGAAATGAAAGCATCTGCCTGTGTTCAAACATTGAATAAGTTACTGCATCACAAGTAGGCTGGC
Organism: Bradypodion pumilum; assembly: GCA_035047305.1. Lineage (NCBI taxonomy): Eukaryota > Metazoa > Chordata > Lepidosauria > Squamata > Chamaeleonidae > Bradypodion > Bradypodion pumilum. The sequence continues at coordinate 60,670,874 of JAWDJD010000006.1, read as the reverse complement.
TTGCTTCAATCAGTTACAAACATATATAAGCAAAGGTGTTGTCTAACTCTATGCTATCCTTTGGCACAGAAATCTGGGAATTTGCCAAAAATAATACAATCAAAAGTATACAGAATCAATGTTGCATTTGATCATGGGAGTGTCAAGAACCTCCCCATCCCATGTAATTAAAGCTAAAATTGGAATGCCAGATTTTTGCTTTCTTAGGATGTTTACTTATTGAAATAAGCTCATTCAAATATGTAATGGCCTGCTTCCCAAGGTATGTTTAAATGACCAAGAGATTAAAACATCATAAAAAAAATCTTGTTTCTTTAATTTTTCAAAATTGATTTCAAATTACAGTGTTAGTGTCAAGATGATGTGTTCAATTTCAATAGAATAGTTTTCAAACAAAGTATTTGCTATCAGAACACAACTTGATATAGCTGAGCTGTCATTTGTAAGATTTATGTAACGTCTGGCAAGGGTTAAAACCCAATTCCAGGAAGAATAATACTTGTCTTTCCCAATGAAAAAAGATTGACATGAGCCTCTACTCATCTTCCTTTTGAGAAAACGATGCCTCTGCAATCTTGCCACTAAACAGCTAGGATGGAGGGTGAGCATCCCCCCACCCCCGGTGAGGAAGAAGGGCAAAAAGCCTTTGATGGGCCACTTTAGGAACACGGCATTAGGCTTTTAAAGTTGGTCTTGCCCCAAAGATGGCCTCTCTCATTCAGTGGTGTCTGACGATGATGTTAGAAGGGAGGTTTCAAGGCATCCTCGTAATAGAGAGACTTTGCATACAGGTATGTGAGGAAGGTCTGCGGGCTAGCACAGCACCCAGAATGACCAAAATGCAATAAGGAGGATAAGACCAAGAGGTGGCTAACATGGAGACCAGAAGAAACAAGCATATCAGAAAATAAACAAAAGAAAACAAAAAGCTGTAGCGCTTTGAAGACTACCTGTTATATTTTAATGTTAGCTTCCATGGATCAAGTCAACTTCATCATACATGTGAGTGAGACTTCATGGCATCAATTTATACACATTAGGTACAGAGTGATTGGTTATAACAGATAAGTATACAAATCAATATGGCTTTTGTTGTGTTCTGTAAAGCTGTGCCTTTAACAATGTACCTAGCCATGTGGTAACAATGTAACCTTTCTGTGTGCAACATTATAACCTTCAGCTGTATCAATGTAAACCTGATAAGGGGACGCGAGCTAGTGACCACTAGATGGCAATAGCGAGCGTCCAGCTCTCATGGCTCAGATTCACCTGGATCAGCAGCGCGGGAAGATTCCCGCCACCTCTTCACCTGGACAAGAAGGGCGTGACCTTCTACGACGTCACGCAGGCAGCAACCAATAGTCTGTCGACGAGCCACATTCAAATGTATAGCCAGCTGTATATATTGAGCTACCCATCCGCCATTACCACATGTTCCTCCGGATCATCATGCAATAAACCTGTGTTAAGCCAACCCTTCGGCTGTTTCATTGTCTTTGGTCCCTTACACTAAAGCTTTATACAAATCAATATAGTTTTTTATACAGAAGAAACAAGTTTGCGATTGTGGTTTTTTATGAAAGAGACAGGAAAAACAGCAGTAGATGGTGCCACGTGAGGCAGGAAGAACGATGTTGGTCTAAGAATCATACCTTGAGAGCAATGGCAGCAAATAAGCAGCTCAGAAAGAGCTTGTGGGCACATGGAGCTCATAATAGCCTGCAGGTTGGGGACTCTTGTCCTTGGAGATAAACAACATATTCTTTTTCAAGAGCTTCAAAATCTAAAGGTTGCTCTTGCCCCAAAATTCCAGCAATTCTTCTAAATCTTGGCAGCCTTACTTTCCCCTGTGCTGGCAGCTATGCCTGCAAATTTCTTTCAATTCTGCCAATGAATATTTTAAAAAAAATATTGTCATTCCCTTAAAGAAGACATACAAAAACCACTTGAAAAGGAGGACGGGTCGCCCAGACGTCTAACAGTTGCATGGGACAGGGAATTTGGTGTGCAGTTTACATGACAAGGTGTTGTTATATCCAGGCCCGTGCTAGCCATTTGGGACACAGGGTCAAGTCCCGCTGAGCCCCAGTGACTGGCGCGCCCCCCCACAAGTGGGCAGAAGTATGTCACCTGGCAACTACAATCCATGATGTCATAAAGTACCCCCCATAGACGACGCCCCCGCCCTCCCTGTCCAGCACCCTTTTAGCATAGCCAGCTCACCCATGGTTATATCCAACCTATAGTAACACTAACAGTGTTTTCAAGATATGAGAGATATGGGTTGGGGAATCACAATTGCCATCCTCCGGAGAATTCCTATGGCCAAGCAGAGATTTGAACCAAGGTATTTTACATCATCCACCATCCAACATTACTACCTGGCATACTATACCTGCAGAAATCCCTTCTTCCACAGAGTTCCTAAAGGTCTAGGACAGTGGTGGTGAAACTATGGCACGTGTGCCAGAGGGGGCACTCAGAGCCCCAGCACAGGAAACTCTGCTACATGCAGCATGAAATATAGGAAGAATCTGACATCTTTTAATTAAATCAGGGCCAGGCAGCTCCCAATACCATTTCTATGTTTCCTTCCAACATCCGTGGGTCTTCTCAGTCCTTATAAACCTCAAATGATTAAAAAAAGAAATCCCCATGAGAAAATCCCTTTATTCTTTCTAGATGTTGTGGCATGCAATTTTGTCATTGTTGGAGCACCTGAGGTCTCTTAGGACAGGGGTCCCCAACCATTGGGCCACAGACCAGAACTGGACCATGGGCTGTCCTGAACCGGGCTGTGGGTGGAGCTGGGAACCCTGATGGCAGCCTTCTGCCCTCAGTGTGCTCCGCCGGGTCTGCCCGATAAACAGAGCAAGAGCACAGGCTTCAGAACACAGCAGTTAGGCAGCTGGCAGAGCCCCTCCTCATTTTTTAGCTACAGCATGGCTCCTCCCATGCCTGTGCACAGTTTGGTATCGAACTGTCCATATTCAAGCTATGGCTGGCAGACGGGAGGCCGGGAGGGATTAAAAACCCCACCATCCCCACTTACCGGTCCATGGAAAAATTGTTTAGCATGAAACCTGTCTGTGGTGCAAAAAAGGTTGGGGACCCCTGTCATAGAACATGCCATACCCACAACCATTTTTGATACAAAGAAGTAGGGGTGGGGGAGTGAGAGTACAAAAGAGTACTGCACTTTTTAAATTGGGGAAATATTTTCAGCTAAGAAAGCCTCTTTGTTGCTATACAGAACCACCATGTTTAAATGTGTAAGCAGATGAAACACAGATGTTGGGATGCCAGGCCATCTAACAAATTATCTCAATCCACCTGAGAACGGCCACCCCCATGTCAAAGAAATCAAAGGCCTACTGCAGAAAATTGCACAATGGAAATGAATCTCTCAGTGACTATGATGCTGCTGATGGCCTTATTTTATCTCTGCTGCTAGAGGAATAGCAATTGCTACAAAAATGATATTGCATTAGTATTCCATTTCAAAGCTTAGAAAGTTACTTTTAAGAAGAATGAATATAATGGTGTACTTATCTATAACAGAGCAGGGGTAAGATGTTGCTTTAGGTCCCACTGCTCATGGATGGCTTCAGCACACCAGTATATTAATTCTTTTTTAAATTACCCTTCCAAACATTTTTCTGCTTGTGGGTTTCCTATAGGTCTCCAGCTACATGAGGAAAGTGGCAGGATAGAGAAGTTTAACCCAGCATGGTTTTGGGCTTATGTTCTTAAGAATGGACAGATTAGCCCTTATCAGTTACAGGTTTGGTAGAAAGTGAATAATTGCAGTCTACAAATGTTTATGCTATCCATTGCTAATTTGTGAAAGCTATGCACAATTATTAGTCCCAATTTGGTGTTCAAGGAATAATGATGACTAGCATTTAGAAGTGAAATACAGTAATACGTCATACAACGTCCGCTTCATACAATGTCGGATCCATACAACGTCGCCCAATTCTGGGGGGAAAGGTGCCTCATACAACGTCGCCGGACGTTGTATGAGGCATTAGGGTTTCTGCGGGAGTTTGGACTTGCAGCTTGGAGACCCCATGGAGTTCGACCGGCATACAGCCGGAGGAGGCGGGGAAAGAAAGAACTCCCCTGGGAGACGAGTTCTTTCTTCCCTGCCTCCTCCAGCGGGCTGCTGGGCGAGCTCCATTGGAGGCGGGGAAGAAAGAACTCGCCCGGGAGACGAGCCCCAAGTGTGGCGAGTTCTTTCTTTCCCCGCCTCCAACGGAGTTCGACCGGCAGCCGGCCCTGCAGTTTGTGCTATTACAATGTATCTCTATGGGAACGACGTTATACAAAGCATCGGTGGCAATAATTTGGACGTTGTATGAGGCATCGTGGATAGGATTTTGCATGCCTGTGGGAAGGCATCTGGTTTTTGTCTTGCCTGTCGTCCTAAACATATTGTAAACAAAAGCCTCTTTGCTTGCATGAGAGACAACGCTCCTTATCTCTCCTTATTTGGGCTCTGACACTTCTGATTGGCTGTATGCCCTAAGTTTTGTTTCTGTTAAGTTTCGTTTCTGGTATATTCTGTTTGCTTAAGTTTCGTTTCTGAGACACTCTGCTTGAATAAAGAGAAGCCTTTAGTATCTTTTGTTCAGCCAAAAGACCAGCGTGTGTGTTTGCTTTTCTCTCTATCTCTGTTTCCTATTTACTCCGTCTAATGAAGCTGGACTCCGTTAGACCTTTTAACTCTCTATCTTAAAAAAGATCTGATGATATAAACTGCTGCTTCATGAGACTGATTGAGACATGAATCAGATTTCTACAAGTGGCGCTCCGTGTGACGCTTTGAACTACAATGAGAGAGCCTTCTTTGAACTCTGCTTCAGCAATTAACACCTCATAATTGGCGACCAGGGACAAGGTCTTCACTCGCTTCGACCAGAGGAAAGGTCATAAATCGAGCGCTTGAGAATTACAACTAGGTGAGTGGAAAAGTGGAAAACACAATTTAATTATGGGGTGCATATTGTCTTCGCAAGGGAATGAACTTTGTAAAGATATCTCAGATCTTTTGAATAACAATGGACGAAAGGCTGATGAGAAGGAGATACAAAAGCTAGTCAAAGCTATAGGGAAAATCAGTCCTTGGGTTAAATATGATGCATGCTTGGATTTACAACAGTGGAGACAGATTGGGAGAGAAATGCAGAAGCATGAGAGAATTTTTGTATCAGTTCAATTTACGTGGGAGGAAGTTAGAGACTGCCTTCAAAGACTCACTCCAAAGAATATTCTGTTGTCTCAGGGGCTTGCTGGCCCCCTCCCAAAGCTTTTGCCACCAGACAAGGGAGGGGCTATGGCAACTGCCCCTCCATCATATGAGAAACAACAGCCCCCTGATGGGGGTGGAGGTGGAAATGGAGATGGGACATTATATCCTGCCTTGCAGCAATCAAGCACTTTTAGCCCTACAAAAGACCTGTTCTCTGCTGCAATACTGCCTGCCGAGTCTAAAAAACAACTTGTGCCAGCTGATGGGGAACAAATGGTGGGGACCTCATCACAGATTGAAGCTATTAATGCATGCAGAGTGGCAGGAAGCAAGAAGTGTGGTTCAAAGAGCATAGGGGATCTCAGCCCCCCCGTGAAGCAACCCTCCTCACAAAAGCAGGAGAAGCTGAGTAGTAAACTTGATACCTCACGTTTGGGCAGGAAGATCCTACAGAAGTGGAAGGATGGCCCAAAGGAGGAATGCACAAAACCCAAGACCAGAAAGGGGTGCAAGTACAAACTAACAGATGCAGTTTGTCATAAAGTTGAGATTCAGAAGCTGCAGATGAAAGAAATGCAGAGGAAAAGGGGCGTGGATCCGTCCTGTATGGACAGCAGGCTGTTGCAAAAATACAAGGAGGGAGAAGACATACAGTTTTTGGCTGATTTTGAACTGCCCAACCCTCAAACAAAGAGATCCAGAGTGAGCTGTTCCAAATTTCAAGCATCAGGATTGCAGGGAAAGCAACTTGGACTTCCCTGTGATTTTCTTCTGTGTGAAATTACTTGCAACTTCTGGAGAATTTGTTCTTTGTGCCTTCACACCTCTTGGCCTGCCTTAATGCAGATGGGTGTGGCTGGAGCATGAAGGAATGTGTGTTTGCCAGAAAAGCTGAAAAGGGGGGTTGTGTGGGATTGTCTTGTGAATTCAGTGAGACTTAATTTATGGCTTAATTTCAACCTTTGCCATGCCAAGAACTGTGCTGGAGAGGAGAGAGTGTTTAAGGAAGCTTCAATCAAGATTTGGACTTTTAATTTGGACATTTTAATTGGACTAAAAAGAAAAAAGTTTGTGTGGACTGTAAAGATGAATTGGCTTTGTTTGCATTTTAAAACCTGAAAACCTTTTTTAAGCAACCTGCTCATGCGGATTCCCCATGCCCATCTGGCATGGAACAGCCCCGGCGGAGGCTGCTTAGGTGAGAAGGCTCCTGGCGGTGGCTTCCGTGGGCAGCTAAATTAAGGGGGGTGAATAAATGATAGGGTTTGATTCACCCAATTACATGACCTGACCGACGATTCTGCAAGGTAGGCAGGTCGCTAACCCCAGTGACTGATTAGGTAAACACTCATCTCCTGGCCAAGGAAATCCCCGGTGCAAATAGTGAATATGTTTACCCCTGTCTAAGCCCTAAACAATGGCTTCCCTCATCCCGTGTTTGTCTGAAATAATTAACTTCCCTTCGAGGGGTTTCCCAATTAACCTGAGTAAACAGGTGATGTGATTGACTCCCGGGTGATGGTTTTTTCTACCTGCCTTCTGATCTATAAAAGGCGTATGTATTTTTCCAATAAACCACTGATCTGATCTCGCTCCTGTTGCCCCGTGTTGTCATTGATCAGTCTCCTCCGGGACCTAGCGCCGCCCTAGCAGCCCAACATCGCTACAGCTGGTGACCCCGACGTGATTTACTCGTGAGTAAGAGACCCCGGAGGGTCTACTCGTGAGTAGCGATTCACGCGGTCCGGTTCTACGCTTGAACCGCGACCCATCATCCCGGAGGACAGCGCGGCGCTCCGGCCGGCAGCCAGCCGATCGGAGGAGTAGCCTGCGGCGAGGCATCCCAGAGAGACATTCCTACCGCTTACTCCCCGCTTTCGAGGAGGGTTGCCATAGAGGGAAACGCGTTCCACTCAGGGCAGCTGTGAGCCCCTGACATCACAGAGGCCGTTGAAGGGCCCGTGGCAGAAGGTCCACGCTCCGAGGACTACCCCAGACACCCGACGCCCGAACCTGTTGCCTGCAAAGACGCGTCAACTCGTCCCGAGGAGGAATCTTCCGGAGACCCAATCGCAGGTAATATGGGGACTTGCTCTCATAGACCAGGTCCGTCCGCTAGCCAAAGAACTCGTGAGGAAGAGTTTAAAATCCTGGCCAGGGTATTTAAGTTATGCTTTCACAGCAGGGAATTAGCGAGACTTTTGGCGTACCTCAGGGAACACTGCCTACTTTACCCAGAAGTAGGTACGTTAACCCTGCAGCTCTGGGACCAGATAGGAGACTGTAATCAGCAACCCCCGAAAGCTCCAGGAGGGATAGTTCGTACTTGGAGAAAGTGTAGGAAACTCTTAGCAGAGATTGAGCCAGTCCGGGTAGAGGCCAAAGAACCCCCGTTAGCCGAGCCATCAGGCAAGCCAGTCAAACCGACTGCGCCCACGGCACTCTATCCGTCAATTAGCTATCGGCAGAGTAGCGTAGGGAGCGTTTCCGTGGTGACAGCTGCAGACGTCACCGAAGGAATGCAAGGAATGAGAAGTGCAGGCGCTCCTCTGACAGCTCCAGGCTCCCTAGTCGTGAAGAGTGCCCTTCAGCGCACAGCTGAGATAGAACTTAAAAAGGGGGAATTGTCAGTTGAACAACTAGCTGAACTTAGACAGATTTGTCCAATCCGCTTGGAAATGGACGCGCTCACGGGCGCACAGCAGATAGTACACTCCCCAGTCCTGTATAAGCTTCTCATGGCTTTACGGAAAGCAATTTCAGAGACAGGGCTCCACGTTTTACGAGGGGCACGCTTCAGCAAGTGTGCGAAACCACCATGTGGATTCCTCATGATTGGAAAGCCGTCATGAGGATGATGCTAACCCCCCAGCCAGTACATGATTTGGGACAGCGAGTTTCGCCTAGAGGCCCAAGCCCGAGCTGCCAGGATGGGAGGCGCAGTACTTCCTGACCAGTTGTATGGTTCAGGTGCCTTTGAGCCCATCAACGCTCAAATTAACTTGCCTCTCGCCACTCTAGAAATGTCAGCCGAAGCTGCCTACAGGGCATACTTCAAGGTCCCAGCGTCTGGCAAAACGGCTAAAAATTACACTGCTATCAAGCAGGGAGCCCAGGAGCCCTACATGGACTTCATCAATTGCCTGGAGGAAGCAATTAGCAGGCAGATTGATAATGAGCAGGCCCAACAAGAGCTTATGATTAAGCTAGCTAAGGACAACGCCAACCTGGACTGCCGTAAAATCTTGCAGTCCCTGGGCAATCGCCCTGACTTGACCTTAACGGACATGATCCGAGCATGCTCCAACGTTGGCACCGACTCCTACAAGATGGGGCTGCTAGCGGCCGCGGTGCAGGGGGGAAGAAGACCTCAGGGCAATGGCAAGATCAAAGGGGCATGCCACACTTGTGGCAAGGTCGGACACTTCGCCAGGGAGTGCCGATCCAAGGGAGGCGGACAAAAATCCGGCTGTCCCAAGGCTCCGAGCACCCCCTGCCCGAAGTGCAAGAAAGGCTATCATTGGGCCAGGTATTGTCCGAGTTCGGGAAACCAGAATCCGGGCACGTCTCTGGCCCCAGTCCAAACAGAGGCTTCCTTCACCCAGATCCAGAACTCCCCAGAACTGGACTAGGTTCCAGGCACATTCCAGGCACTGCGAGGGCGCAGGCCAGCCCCAAGGGTAGCACAGGACTAGAATTGGCTTGCCAGGTGGACGTTACATGCGATCTGCCGGGCACAGTCTATCTAGTCGATTCCCAGTACATGGGACCCCTACCCAGAGGCTTTATAGGCTTAGTTTTGCCCCGTAGTGTAGCTGGAGCACGCGGAATTCTCATAATTCCAGGAGTCATTGACTCGAATTTTTCAGGCGTCCTCCAAGTCCAGCTTTGGACACACCTACCCCAAACTATCCACAAGGGAGACACCTTAGCGCAACTGATCTTGGTTCCTTGTCACTCGCCAGCAGGCAGCCAGAGAAGGCTCAGTGCCAGCTCAGAGTCCGGTTCAGCAGACCGCTCGAGCGCAGGTGAGGCAGTGCAGGGATACCAGGTCTTGGCGACAGTGGAGACCAACATTGAGTGGAAGCAGCGCCCCGTTATCGAGGTATTTTTGAACAAAAGAGTGTTCTCAGGGTTACTCGATACCGGAGCGGATGTGACCGTGATAAGCAGAAGCCAGTGGCCGAGGGAGTGGGCCATTGAGCTGGTCTCTGATGTGTGGGGGGTAAGGCGGCATTCAGGAAGCGTTTAGAAGCCGAGAGTGGGTAGAAGTCACAATCCCAAGGGCTGACGGCACGGCGGTGATACGGCCGCACATTCTTGACGTGCACGTCAATCTTTGGGGACGGGACATTCTACAGCAGTACGGTGCCACGCTTACCTTTGGGTAATGGCGTTGCCACTTAAATGGCTCACCGACACTCCGGTCTGGGTAGAACAATGGCCGGTAGTGGGGGAGAAATTGGTTGCTCTCAAGCAGCTAGTTAAAGAACAGCTAGGCGCAGGACATATAGAACAGTCCACGAGTCCCTGGAATTCGCCAATTTTTGTTATTAAGAAGAAGTCGGGGAAGTGGCGACTCCTCCACGATCTCAGAGAGATCAATAAATGTATTCAGCCGATGGGCCCGCTCCAATGCGGCATCCCAAATCCTAACATGATTCCCGAGGGGTGGGAGATTCTAGTCGTAGATCTCAAGGATTGCTTTTATACAATCCCCTTAGACCCCAGGGACCGGGAGAGGTTTGCCTTTACGGTGCCGGTCGTGAACCACAGTGAGCCCACGCAGCGTTACGCGTGGAAGTTTTTGCCACAAGGCATGCTCAATTCGCCCACCTTGTGCCAAATTTACGTTCACGACGCGCTGGCAAAGTTTCGAAACCTCTACCCACAAGCCATAGTTTGTCACTTTATGGACGATATTTTGGTAGCGTTGCCACAGCTTGGCAGCGAAATGTTTTCAGACCTCCAGGCCAGCCTGGGGGACAAAGGTTTACTCATTGTCCCGGAGAAAGTGCAGAGAACCGAGCCCTTCTCATACTTGGGCCACCGGCTTCTCCGCTCTTTCGCCGCACCGGTCTTACCTCAGATAAACCTACAAGACTCAGTCACCCTCGTAGAATTGCAGCAAGTTTTGGGGAATATCAATTGGGCCAGACCGTATTTTCGCTTGGATACGGATCTTCTAAAGCCGCTCTTCTCGCTGCTAACCTTAGGCAAGCAGCCGGCAGACCAGATAAAAATCTCTCGAGACGCGCACTTGGCGCTCGAGAAAGTGAACCAAGTTCTCAGCCAGAGGTGGGTGGATAGGATCGCCCAGGGGCCATATGCCCCGATCCTGAATTTGTACATCGTACGGTCGGGATCCAAGTTCACTGGGGCGCTTGGAGTAGACTCAGAGAAGGGAGCGAAAATTGTGGAGTGGGTGTACTTGCCTAACACCTCATCTCGGAACATTGTTCCGCCCCAAGAACTGGTCTCCGCGGTGATCTACCACGGCAGGCTGAGAGCTAGGGACATTTCTGGGCACGATTTAGCTAAGATCATAGTCCCGTTCACTAAGGAACAAATTCATCAGTTGATGCAGCTAGGTGACTCGCTTCCGATAGCTTTGGAAGGATTCACTGGAAGCTTGGCATACCACTTGCCTAAAGACCCCAGACTTGTCTCGCTTCAAACAGGAACAGTCAGCTTGTTCGAATTGCTTTCGCTGGTCCCACTTCAGGGGGCCAAGACAGTCTTTACCGATGGTGGACGCACATATGGTGTCTTGACCTGGCAGGAGGGCGAAGCTTGGCACACGCTGTTGACTCTCCCACAGAAGTCCGCGCAGCGGGCAGAGTTGGCAGCCGTGAACCTTGCTTTGCGCACCTTCGCCAAGGAACGTTTAAACATCATAACTGACAGTCTGTACGTTAGGAATTTGCTCCACAGTCTACCGGGAGCTTACATTACCCCCGCGATAGACAAGAATCTGCTTAGTCTGTTCCTCACTGCTCAATTTCACTTGCGGAACCGCACGGAGCCGCTCTATATTGCCCACATCCGAAGTCATCAAGACCTACCGGGTCCGATTTCCGCGGGCAATAGCAGAGCGGATGCGGCGGCAAAAGAAATTCAGCAACGTTCAGTTTTGGGAGTTTTCACTACTCCAATTCAAAGTCATGCATTTTTTCACCAAAACGCCAAGGCACTCACCAGACAGTTCAATCTGCCACTTTCTCAAGCCCAAGGTATAGTACGCTCTTGCCAGCATTGCGCAGGGGCGCCGGGGGGGCCCTCGTGGGGGGTCAACCCACGAGGTACAGAGGCCAATCAGGTGTGGCAGATGGATGTCACGCATGTGCCGCAGTTTGGCAGATGGCAGTACATGCATGTCTGCATTGACACCTTCTCTCAGTTCGTTTGGGCGACGGCGCAGAAGGGGGAGGCTGCCTCCTTTCCTGCATTGTGGCGATGGGCAAGCCGCGGCACGTGAAAACGGATAACGCCCCGTCCTACAGCTCTAGGCAGTTGGCCGCCTTCATGGCCACCTGGGACACCAAGCACACATTTGGCATTCCCTACAATCCGCAAGGGCAGGCGATTGTAGAGCGGGTCAATCGGACGCTAAAGTCCTATATTGACAAACAAACAGAAAGGGGGGAGCCACCAGCCCTCCCCAAATCACAGGGAGAAGCACAGTTTTGTCTGAATAAGGTATTGTTCACATACAATCACCTCAATGTTTTTTCGGACTGTACGCCGCAGGAGAAGCACTTCCGCCGTTCGGAAACCCTCCCGCGACCTATGGTCCGGTACCGAGTGCCACCAGACCCTTCTTGGAGGGGCCCGGTGCCGCTCATAACCTGGGGAAGAGGGTATGCTGCAGTTATGTCTCCCACAGGTGTCGTTTGGATTCCAGCTCGGTGCGTCAAGCCTCATTTGGAACCACATGGCGTGGACCCAGGCCGACCCGAGTCCGATTCCGGAGATGCAGGATCTCACCCTGACCGAGGGGACCCGCCGGGAGAGACAGCGGTCGCAGACGACAGCACCGAAGATCACCTGGGGAATGGTCAAGGCCCTCTGCCATGATGCCCAGGACGCCATCCAGCGCGAGGGGGAGGAACTGACACCAGAGAGCTTTGCGGTTGCGATTTTCGCCCGAATTCACGCCAACTCCATGGCAGTCACCATCATCCTGGCCCTCTCCCTGCTTTTGGGGGGAGGTGCTCAGGCCGCCTCACTGGAGGCCAGCGATTTAATGCCAGGCGGAGACCTCTCTGCCCGGATGCAGTACAACATTTGGGAAAGGTTGGCTACCCTTGTCAACCAGTCCGATTTTTGCCTCAGGCAGGACATCGGCTCTGCCTCGATTCTCAGCACCTGCCTTGTCCCGGTGTGCCATTCTCCAGGCGCACACCCCCGGGACGGGGACTGGCTGGTGAGGCGACTCTTCAGCCCATACATCCCATCAGCTTCCTCGGAATACGCCCGTTGGGAGATGCGGCTGACCATGACTTTACCGGCTGATGCGGCCACTCTCCACACTCCTCGAGTGGCGGTCAGCCTGAACTCTACCTGCGGCCGAATACACGGTTGCTCCGGACCCGGCCGAGCCCGGCGCCGTTGCCTCGATGTAGGCAGCGGCAATTGGACTTGCAATAACCCAGTGTCACTTGGCTCGAAGTATGCACATATCACCCTGCCATCTGGATGGTTCTTTACGTGTAACCAGTATACGTTTAACTACATTCCGGCTAATATTACAGACTCTATATGTTGTATCAGTCGTTTGACACTGTTGCTCCCCACTAAGGATATGATCGCCCCACGCGCTAATATCCCCAATGCTTCCAATGGCTCCAATGTTCCCTCACTCCTACGGCACACTCGCACCACCCTGTTAGACAGCTCATGTAAAAGTAGCTTTAGGGTAATGAGACCTGCCGAATACCTCTCTTTGGCAGTCAGCATCTTTGGCGTGCCAGGCTTAGCCGTCGGCAACGCAAAGAGGATCGGTCGCTTGGCCTGCGGTTTAGCAAAGGCCATTAACCATACCTCCTCAGCGATAGTGCTCCTCAATCAGGAACAGGCGGAGCTTCGCCATGCCATTCTCGATAATCGAGCGGCTATCGACTACCTCCTACTATTGCACCACTTGGGCTGCGAGTCCTTTCACGGAATGTGCTGCTTCAACCTTACTGACAACTCCCGGAAAATTCAAAGCCAGATCACAGATCTCCACACCATAGTCGCAGGCATCACAGAGGGCTCTGCGTGGGGGGCTTGGTGGAGTTCTCTGTGGAAGTGGATGTGGTCGTGGATCCCATGGGGGTGGCTTCAGACGGTGCTTAAGGTAGTGGTGGGGGTAGTCATACTGGGCATAGCAATTTGCTGTCTCGCTCAATGCATTCCCTCACTGATCTCGAGGTGCCGCCTCAGAAGGAAACCCCGTGACGTCACTCCCGACCAACAGCTGGTGCCGCTCCTGCGCAAAATCGCTGGTCAGGCTCTTAATATTAAAAAGTAAGGGGAGATGCGGATTCCCCATGCCCATCTGGCATGGAACAGCCCCGGCGGAGGCTGCTTAGGTGAGAAGGCTCCTGGCGGTGGCTTCCGCGGGCAGCTAAATTAAGGGGGGTGAATAAATGATAGGGTTTGATTCACCCAATTACATGACCTGACCGACGATTCTGCAAGGTAGGCAGGTCGCTAACCCCAGTGACTGATTAGGTAAACACTCATCTCCTGGCCAAGGAAATCCCCGGTGCAAATAGTGAATATGTTTACCCCTGTCTAAGCCCTAAACAATGGCTTCCCTCATCCCGTGTTTGTCTGAAATAATTAACTTCCCTTCGAGGGGTTTCCCAATTAACCTGAGTAAACAGGTGATGTGATTGACTCCCGGGTGATGGTTTTTTCTACCTGCCTTCTGATCTATAAAAGGCGTATGTATTTTTCCAATAAACCACTGATCTGATCTCGCTCCTGTTGCCCCGTGTTGTCATTGATCAGTCTCCTCCGGGACCTAGCGCCGCCCTAGCGGCCCAACATCGCTACATGCTCATGCTATGAGTGTGAAATGCTTTAATGAGATTTGTACTGTATTTGAGTTACCATGCTATGCTGATTATAAGTTATTGAATGCTTCTTTCACTCACACCAGTGGGAGAAGAAGAAATTTAATGCCTTACTCATGTAATTGGGGAAGTGAGAAATGCTTTCTAAAATGCAACCAGACCTCCTTCATGTAAGGAAGAAAAGAAATGTTCATGTTTTGTTTATGCTTAAATGTTTGCTTATTCTCTTGCAGGAGAAAGACCTGTCTTTGCTTATGTTATGTATTGCCTTATGAAACTGCATATCTCAAGGTACCTTCAGAAGTACATGGCAGAGTTTTCAGTACCCTACACATGTAAATGGGTTTGTGATATTGCATTTGTGTTATATGTCACTCATGTTTCATATCTAGTTACATGGTACTAGTAATGTTTTAAGTGGGTTAGGGAGGGAGGGAGGGAGAGATGGCCCTGCCAGCCAGGAAGATGGGGCGACACTCCGTCTGGGTTAATGGTGGAGGTTCCAGGGGCCCATTTAGAGGTTGTGACGGGCATGGGGCGTTATAGCGGGAACCGTGGGGCGGGCCGCACTCGGGGAAGGCGGGACCGATGCTTAGTATCTGTCCCACGTTCTGGCCCCCCGGTTTCACCTCTAGGTCCTGAGCAGCTGATCCAGGGTGACCCCACCCTTAGGCTGCTGCTGATGAATGCCAGGTCGGTCTGTAGTAAGGCGCCCCTAATACAAGATTCTATTCTGGGAGAGAGGGCCGACCTGGCATGCATCACTGAGACCTGGCTGAGACCAGAGGATGGGGTGCCTCTATCAGAGATGTGTCCAGCCGGGTTCGGTGTTTGGCACCAGCCTAGGGATGAGGGCAAGGGCGGTGGTGTTGCCATTATAGCCAGGGAGTCACTAGGAGTTACCAGGGCCACTGCTCCACAATTCCTGGGTTGTGAGTCCCTGCTCCTGCGGCTGGGCCCAAAGGGTCAGTTGGGGGTCCTACTCCTGTACCTGCCCCCTTGCAGGGTAAGGGACTCCCTGCCTGGGCTCCTCGAGGCTGTCTCAGCATTGGCGTTGGAGTTCCCTAGGCTGATGGTTCTGGGGGACTTCAATTTGCCTTCGCTGGGGTCCGGTTCCGGGGTGGCTCAGGAGTTCATGGCTTCCATGGCAACTATGGACCTGGCTCAGGTAATTCGGGGTCCTACCAGGGGCAGTGGCCACACACCAGATTTAGTCTTTTTGTCGGGGCGGTGGCAGAGTGATCTGAATTTACAGAAGCTAGACATAACACCTGTGCCATGGTCAGATCACTATCTGGTGGCTCTAGACTTCCTGGGGGCAACACATCATCGTAGGGAGGCAGGGTCTATTAAAGTGGCCCGCCCCCGGCAACTGATGGATCCGGATGGATTCCAGAGGGAACTGGGGGCTTTTCCCCTGGATCGGCAACACGATTCGCCCGAGGCACTTGTTGACCTATGGTGTGGGTCAACGATAGCTGCCTTGGATGTAATCGCTCCACTACGGCCTCTCAGAGCCCGTGGAGCTAGGTCATCCCCGTGGTTCACAGAAGAACTACGGGAGCTCAAACGGGCAAAGAGACGCCTTGAGCGCCGCTGGGTGAAGACCAGGAACGATTCCGATTGGACACTAGCTAGAGCCGCTATTAGGGCCTACCTAGTGGCGATGGGGGTGGTGAGGAGGCAATACTTCACCTCCCTTATTGCCTCCGCTGATAATCGCCCAGCCACCCTGTTTCGGGTGACCAGGTCCCTCCTTGGTAGAGGGGGGGGGCTGTGCCTGGTTGGCAGGGATCGGCTGAGGACTTTGCTGACCATCTGGTGGAGAAAATCGATCGGATTCGCTCAGGGTTTAATCTTGGCGTGGATGGGGAGGGTCAGGCGGGAGCCAGTGCACAGTCGTGCTGTGTTATCTGGGATCAGTTTGATCCTGTTGCCCCAGATGAAGTGGACAGGCTCCTTGCGGCGGTCCGCGCCACTAATTGTCCATTGGATCCCTGTCCCGCCTGGCTGGTAAAAGCCTCAAAGATGGTGACAGGTGGCTGGGTCGGGGCTATAATTAATGCGTCTTTTCGGGAAGGGATATTTCCTGCACCATTGAAACATGCTTTGGTGCGCCCCCTCCTGAAGAAGCCATCCCTCGATCCAGCAGTCATAACCAACTACAGACCTGTTTCCAACCTCCCCTTTTTGGGGAAAGTATTGGAAAAGGCAGTGGCGCGTCAGTTGCAGGGGGTACTGGATGAAGCGGAATATCTGGACCCCTTCCAGTCAGGATTCAGACCTGGATATGGTACTGAGACTGCATTGGTCGCGCTGATGGATGATCTCTGGCGAGAGCGGGATGGCGGTCATCCGTCCGTCCTTGCTCTTCTTGACCTCTCAGCGGCCTTCGATACCGTCGACCACGGTATCCTTCTGGAACGGCTCCGAGGATTGGGAATCCAGGGCACTGTGTGGTCCTGGTTTTCCTCATTTCTGAGGGGCCGGACCCAGTCGGTGTGGTTGGAGAGCGAGAAGTCCAGTCCTAGGTCCCTAAAATATGGGGTGCCTCAGGGCTCGGTTCTCTCTCCTCTCCTTTTTAACATCTACATGAAGCCGCTGGGTGAGATCATCCGTTCCCACGGGGTGCGGTACCATCAGTACGCGGATGATACACAGTTGTACATCTCGGCCCGTGGGGACCCCAGTGATGCAGTCAAAGTCCTTTCCAGCTGTCTGGAGGCTGTTGGGGTCTGGATGGGGGCAAATGGGCTACAGCTGAATCCTAGCAAGACTGAGTGGCTATGGATAGGGGGTCCCGCCTTATCCCGGGAGCTACCATCTTTGGTTTTGGATGGGGCTATTCTGCCCCAGACCGACCCGGTGCGCAACTTGGGGGTCCTCCTGGATTCGCGGCTGCTGCTAGAAGAGCAGGTGGCGGCTGTGGCCAGGAGGGCCTTTGCCCAACTTCGGGTGATTCGCCAGTTGCGCCCGCTCCTGGACCGGGACTCTTTGCTCATGGTCACTCATGCTCTGGTTACCTCCAGACTAGACTACTGTAATGCGCTCTACATGGGGCTGCCCTTGATGACCATTCGGAGGCTGCAGCTGGTCCAGAATGCGGCGGCCCGGGTGGTGATGGGGTGTGGACGTTATGCCCATGCCTCACCACTGCTGCGGGAGCTGCACTGGTTACCAGTTTGTCTCCGGGTGCAATTCAAGGTGCTGGTTTTGACCTTTAAAGCCCTATATGGTAGTAGGCCAGGTTACCTTAGAGACCGCATCGCCCTAAGGACGTCTGTCCGTCCAACCAGAGCGGACCGGAGGGGCTCTCTAATTGTGCCATCGGCCAGGGGGGCTCGCCTCTCTGGCACAAGGAGGAGAGCCTTCTCTGTGTCCGCACCGGCCCTTTGGAACCTCCTGCCTGTGGAACTGCGTCTCCAGACGGAGTTGTTGCCCTTTAGAAAAGAACTAAAAACCTGGCTGGCGGGCCAAGTTTGGGGTGCAGGTGGAGGGGTGGCTTCCGTTGGGTGGTTAATATAGGGGAGGATGCCTGCCCCACGGTTTCTTCAGTTCCTGCACCCCTCTCTTTTTAGGGGTGGGTTCTTATTGCTGATTTTATCTGTTTTATTTGTTTTTATATGTTTTTACCCATTGTTGTGAACCGCTCGGAGTCGGCTTTGGCTGAGTGGGCGGTATAGAAATTTGACAATAAAATAAAATAAAATAAATAAAATAACAGGGCATGCTCCTGTTTCTTAGGGGAGTGTCTTCCTAAGCCATTGATCGTTTATTGGCAACAAGGGAATCCTGAGTGGAAGGATTCCTGCTCGAGCGATCCGTCCATGGAGAGAGAAGGTTACTCAGCTCCAGGATGGTGGTTCACCAGTAGACTAAATTTGCTGACATTTGTTCTTTTCTTTTTTACTGTGCTTCCAGCTGTAAGAACAATACCTCATGGGGGCAACCCCAACTTCTGGCTTCGTCATGCTAACTATATGTTTGAGGTTCATGGTAAGAATGCAACGTTATACTATGAGCATCCACTGGCCGTGTCTCAAATGGCCTTTCTTCCGGCATTGTTCAACATGCCTGAGTTGGTTATTGGACATTTACAACATCTTGATAGATCTACACTCTTCTCTAATCCTCCAGAACAATTTAACAACACCCGCTGGCGAAGCATGACTTTCAAGAAATACACTAAAGGACTTTGCTTCTGTTGTCATAGTTCTGGAGTTTGGAATAGTAAATGGAAGTACTGGACTCAAGCACAAAGGGTTTTGAGGAATGTAGGCAATTATACGGGTTGTGATGATTATTTTTGGTTATGGGGTAGTTATAACAGTTCTTATAAGCTTAATTATACCTTGTTTAACACTACTATTGAAGATATATATGATGTGTTTCCTATGTTTACTCCTGATTATTCTGCTATAGATAGTGGTTCAATTTGCAATGGATGGCAGATCAAGGATCCTAACATGTGGTTCTTTTTTAATGGAGTTGCCACGAATTTCCATCCAGGACAATATCAATGTGCAGCATTGGGTTATTTTACCTTACCCGTACAAGTGCAAATGCCGCTTCGGGCAGATGCACGGCGCCGGAGAACTGCTGCCGGCCCGATGGGTCATAGATTACCTGTTAGCAAAATCCGGAGGATTTTGTAAACTGGTCGGGAACCAGGGATGTCGGGTAAAATTCCAGGATCTGAATAATACTATTGAGAAAGAACTTCAGAATTTACAGGAGAGCATTACTAACAATGTACGCACTGATGTTAATCTCTTTGATTGGGTGACTTCTTGGTTGCCTGATTTATCTGTCCTTAGACTAGTTTTCTTTTATGGGTTCATTATTATTATCTGCCTCATATCTTTGTGTTTTTGCATTAATAGTATTCCTAACCTTATTTCTATGTGTAACGCATGTCCACTGCGTCGAAGGGAGACATCGAGTTTTGCACGACGGCAATTGTACTCAATGAGGTATCATCCTCCGGAACAAGGTACCAGGAGTCAGGAGGGGTACGATGTCCAGGAGGACAGTGATGATGTATATGGAGGAGTAGTTATGGAGTATGATGACATGCAGGGGTATGATTAGCCGTCCCTCTCTCAAATTTAAATGAAAAAGGAGGACATGTGGGAAGGCATCTGGTTTTTGTCTTGCCTGTCGTCCTAAACATATTGTAAACAAAAGCCTCTTTGCTTGCATGAGAGACAACGCTCCTTATCTCTCCTTATTTGGGCTCTGACACTTCTGATTGGCTGTATGCCCTAAGTGTTGTTTCTGTTAAGTTTCGTTTCTGGTATATTCTGCTTGCTTAAGTTTCGTTTCTGAGACACTCTGCTTGAATAAAGAGAAGCCTTTAGTATCTTTTGTTCAGCCAAAAGACCAGCGTGTGTGTTTGCTTTTCTCTCTATCTCTGTTTCCTATTTACTCCGTCTAATGAAGCTGGACTCCGTTAGACCTTTTAACTCTCTATCTTAAAAAAGATCTGATGATATAAACTGCTGCTTCATGAGACTGATTGAGACATGAATCAGATTTCTACACATGCCTCATACAAAGTCGGAATTCATACAACGTCCAAACTTGTGGAACCATGTTTGGACGTTGTATGAGGTATTACTGTACAGCTCTTGATTGGTGGGGTTTGAACACAGTTTGGATGGGGCAAATCTCGGACTTATATACAGTATAAACAGTTACAGTAACAATAATAAACAATGCCAATTGGCAGGGCCGGATTTAGGATCTGTGGGCCCCGAGGCTGAACCTGTGGGGCGGGCCCTACCGGGGAAAGTATTTTTCTAAAATTAACCTACAAAAACCACATTTTCAGCAATTATCCAATTAAAAATTGAAAAATAAACATTTAAAGTTTATTATTAAATTATAGAAATTTTATGTACGACATTCCTATACAGTATTTAGAATTTGATGAATTCATGAGATGATAAAAATGAAAAGGACTGAACATCATTAAGGTAATATATCTTAATGGTATTTAACATGATTTATTAACATTGCTACAAACAACTAGATTATTAAAAAAGAATACAAAGTTGAGATTCAAGTCTATGTTTCTAAATATGCAAATATGAGTATTACGGTTTTAAAAATAACATAACGTAATTTTAATTAAACATGTTAAAAATGCAAAATACAAGATAACAAAAAGGAATGTAATGAACAAGCAACATTCACTTAACCTATACAACATACATAATATATTATTTAATTCAAATACAGAACTTTCCCAAACAATCTAACTATAACGAAAGTGTCACATAATCTTAATGGCTAATTAGTTTACGCCTACACTTCATCCTAATGAAGCTAATTATAAAATCATGCACGGTGTGGACAAAGTAGATAAGGAAAAACTATTTTCCCTATCGCACAACCCTAGAACTAGGGGGCACTCCATGAAACTTTTGGGTACTAGTTCTCAAACAAATAAGAGAAAGTACTTTTTCACCCAGAGGATCACTGGTCTATGGAACTCCCTGCCAGAAGAAGTGGTGACAGCTGTCAGTCTTGACAGCTTTAAGAAAGGTCTAGACAAGTTTATGGAGGACAAGGGTATCAATGGCTATAATTATGGATACCTAAGGACAACCTCCGGGTTGGAGAGATAGGCAGGATATCTCTTAATGCCATTTCCAGGGAATCCTAAGCGGGTGAAGGCATCTGCTTGGGAATACCCTGAAGGAAATGGTGAGCCACTGTGTGAGACAGAATGCTGGACTGGATGGGCTGTGGCCTGTTCCAGCAAGGCTGTTCTTATGTTCTTATGTTACTTATAATATCTTCATAATTTTGTTGTCTTAAAATGTCACTTTCAATGCTGAGTAAAGCTAAAGTGTTGAGCCTGTCTTCTAACATGGAGGTTCGAAGCCTGTTTTTGATCAACTTCAATTTTGAAAATGACCTTTCTCTACTGCTGTTTGTGACCATAAGTGGCAGGTACATTCTTAAGGCAATCTCAATATTAGGAAAACAACCTTTAACGTGTCCATAATACTAGATTAAATGGAAAAAATGAAAAATATAAAAAATGACTTGAATAAATAATGATGAATAAATAAGAAAAATAAGGTGCCACACTATGCCCACAAAGCAGACTTTTATTTTATTTATTTATTTATTTAAATTTATATCAACACAGCCCAAACAAACACATTTAATAATTCACAATCCAGAACAACAGAACATAATCATGACCACACAGCAGATTTTCATATCACCACAGCAAAAACAAAAACAAAAACACTTTTTTTGCTGTAGAGAAAGTCTGCTGTGGGTCTTTCTTTCTCCATCTCTTTTTCATTTCTTCCTTTTTTCTTCATCTCCCCATCCCTTCTTCCTTCTTTCCTTTCTCTCCATCCCCCCTTTCTCTCTTGCTCTCTCTCTTTTCCCTACTGCAACCAAAATGTTGTGAGTTCCATCCTGAATGGGATCTAGGTTGACTCAGCCTTACATCCTTCCAATGTAGGTAAAATGAGTACCCAGCATGTTGGGGGCAAAATGTTAATTAATTTGTGAACCACCCAGAGAGTGCACTAAGTGCTATGGGGCAGTATGTGAGCGTGTAATTGTTATTGCTATTGTTTATGCACTGAATATTTATACCTTTGAATGTCTAGCTGAGAACATGTTCTGAATGGAGATTTTGGGTCACTCTAAAAAGCTTCCTACGCTTATCTTTCTAAAGGATCAAAAATGAGATAACGTCAATTATTTTTCTTCTTTGCAGTTAAGAATTCAGGTTGGAAAATCCCATAGTCTTTAATTAAACTGTTTCATTTCCTGATTACCACATGGGAATTTTGGGCACCAAACTGAAATCTTTTCATTATATGCCACCAAATTTAATAATGTAAAATGCCAGAATTGTTATTAAATTTGTATTTTCATTTTGGTGATCAAGTAGTCTGAGCTGAAATAGCAATAATTTGAAAGCAGCATCAAACATTGGGATCTAATCCAGAGAAGTAGTTTCCATTACCAATAGTTTAAACATGACTAGCCTCTTAAATCTAAACTTAATATATAATATTTTCAGGTTAATCTGCTATTGTGCAATACCTAAGCAGAGCAGAGCAGGAGATCACCTGAAGATGTTCCTTCTTCCCTCTCTTTTTCTCCTCATGCCTTTTCGCGCCTGCCTCCCTTTCCGAGAAGGAGGGGAGATGACGCGGAGCGCCAGGGGGGAGGGAGGGGAGGGAGGGCGCACGCACGGCTCCTGCATCCTCGCCACCGTTGCTGGGGCAACGTGCCAGACAATCCCCTGAGTCAGACGGGTGGCTGCCACTCTCATTCCCATCCCTCCTTTGCCCGCGCGCTTCTTTGAAAGAGGCTCTTTCTTGCCTGCCTGGTGCCTGCCTTCATTTTTTTTGGGGGGGGGGGTTGTGGTGCGGGCCCCCCTGTGGTGCAGGCCCATAGGCTGCAGCCTAGGTAGCCTATGCTTAAATCCGGCCCTGCCAATTGGCTAACAAGGTGTGCACACATTTCAACCCACTTATTTGCATATAAAAGATACATTGCGCACCTGTCAGAATACGAATCGCACGCCTCCTGAAATCTCGTGAGACTAGGCTGTCTGGTGAGATTTCATAGCTGTCAAACAGGGACACTGTTTGACAGCTAGAAAGTGCAGGAACATGGAGGTTTGAATCGCTTTGACAGTTAGTGCACAGTTATAATAACATTCCTCCCCCCTAGGTAAAAGCAAAATCCTTTAACCAAGATGGCGGTCTAGTTTCCCTTCTTGGTCGGATGCTTGGTTGAGCCGGCTCAGGGGCTTGTAGGATGGGCAATCCGGCTGAAGTGCAAGATTGACTAGAGGGAGAGGACTGACAACCCAAAGCCCCGTTTGTCAGATGGAGGAGCAGGGGATCGCTCAAAACCAAAATCTAATGCTGGGGATGATAAAGACAACTGAGGGTCCCTCCTATGTGTACTGAGAGTGGAGGGCGACTCTAAACAATAGTGGTCATCATTAATAAAAGAGTCCAGTGTGCTAGGCTGGGTCAGTGTGGGGGTACACATGGCCGGAGTAGGGGAGCATTCCGCAATTTCCCCTTGAAATCGGTCCCTAGAACACACTTCTGGGTCAATGTTAGCTGGCTGCTGACCATTACCTCTGCCCCCTGGGTTTAAACAGGTGGGGGCCAACCCTAACATTGAGTGTCTGTATTCGTCCTGTGAGTCCAGTATTCTGGGTCTCAATTGATCCGTGTGCCTCCTCCAGATCAGACCAGTGGCTGTTTCGATTCTGTAAGAAACAGGACCAGTTTGATCGATCACATAACCAGGCATCCACGTAGGACCACTGGCTGCATAATTGCAGCAATGTACAGGGTCTCCTGGAGAAAAACCCTTCTGGTGTTGGATCGCTATATTTGTGCCCTTGTCCTCCACCCCAGAGGGATCCAATCTGTCCAGCAAGGATGACAGTTTCCTTCGCTGGAGCAATTCAGCAGGGGATAGCCCTGAGGCAAGGGGGGTGAGCCTATACGTAAAAAGAAAGTGACATAACTGGAGCTCCAAATCCCCTTCCCCCATGCGCCGAAGCATGTCCTTGGTTGTGCACACCTGCTGCTCCACCTGGCCATTGGTGGCTGGGTGGAATGGGGTGGCAGTGATGTGCCTAATTGCATTCCTTTCCATGAAGGATTGGAATTCTGCAGATGTAAACGTGGATGCATTGTCGGACACCAGCACATCTGGCAGTCCAAACAGCCTCCTAAGGTGCATTATTGTTGTGGCTGAAGTGGTATTGGGCACTTGAATCACTTCCAGCCATTTGGAGAATGAATCCACAACCAACAAAAATAGGGCTCCCCTAAATGGACCTGCAAAATCTATGTGTAACCTGGACTACGGGCCCCTGGCAGAGTCCCATTCCTGATAGGGAAGGTGGGATTGCTCTGGGCGAGAGCATCGACAGATGGCACAAATGCCAACCACCTGTTCTATGTCTCGGTCCAGTTGAGGCCACCAAAAGTAGCTACCAGCTAGGGCTTTGGAACGTACAGTTCCTGGGTGACTTGTGTGAAGTAAATTTAAAACCTTTTTTCAGAGGGTGACAGGAATGACCACCCGCTGGCCCCATAGAAGGCAACTTTGTTCCACAGACAATTCCAAGCATTTGCGGTAGAATGTTTTGAGTTCCTCGGCTAGAGGAGAGACAGGCCAGCCTTTTTGTACCCAAGACATAACTTTACATAATGCTACATCCTTGGCCGTAGCTTTGGCTATATCAGAAGGGATGACCGGGGGTGAGTCAAATGCCTCAATCATGAGGACTTGGTGATCACTTTCGATCTCACAATCTGGTTCCCCAACCCCAGGCAGTGGAAAACGTGACAGGGCATCAGCGTGGCTGATGTCCTTGCCGGGCCTGTGCACTAAAGTGAAATCGTATGCATTTAAGAAGATTGCCCAGCGTAACATCCTTGGGGACAGGATTTGCGGCATGGGCTTCCCGTTTACAAAGATTCCAAGGAGGGGCTTGTGGTCAGTCATGATGGTAAAAGACCTCCCATAGAGGTAATCGTGGAATTTCTTAGTGCCTGCCATGATTGCCAATACCTCCCTGTCAGTCTGAGCATAATTTTTCTCAGGCTTTGAGAAAGAATGGGAATAGAATGCTACGGGGGCTTCCCTCCCGTCATTTAACACATGGCACAACATAGCCCCAGCTCCCACAGGGGATGCATCACACACAAGGACAACCCGTTTGTTGGGATCAAAATGAGTTAACACAGCATCCAAAGACAGTAGTCTTTTAAGTTCTTGGAACGCTTTCTCCTGGCAATGGCCCCACTGCCAAACAGTGTTTTTTAAAAGACCGATGCAATGGTTCGGCAGCTGAGGCTTTGCGATGGAGAAAAGCATGATAGAAGTTTAACAATTCTAAAAATGATTGCAATTCAGCTTTACATTGTGGCCTGGGTGCATTCCGCACGGCCGTTACCTTGGAGTCTGAGGGCATGATACCTTGAGGTGTAATCCTGTACCCCAGGAACTCCACCTCCCTTGCCAGAAACACACACTTGTCCCTTCTGAGACATAGACCAGCCTGCTCGAAACATGACAGTACTCTATTGAGCCTGGCCGCTAGTTCGACGGTGTCCTCAGCGGTGATCAGGACATCATCCAAGTATGGCAGGACTCCGGGCAAACCTTTAAGAATGCATTCCACAAGAGATTGAAATATTTTGGGTGCCGCATTCACCCCGAACTGTAGTCTGGTCACCTTAAATGCCCCCTTATGCATGACTATGGTCTGGGCTATGGCAGCAGCAGGAGACACAGTTAACTGTTGGTAAGCCTGGGAAAGGTCAAGTTTTGCAAAGCAGTTTCCTCCATGCAAGGAGGCAAGAAGGTGACTTACCACAGGCACAGGATATGCATTCGGGCGAATAGCTTTATTGATTGTGCATTTATAGTCCGCGCATATCCTGACCTCCCCGTTGCTTTTCAAAGCAGTCACAATCAGTGTCTCCCACTCAGCGGAGTCCACCGGCACCAGGATGCCCTGCCCCACAAGTTTGTCCAGATCAGCTTCTATCTTCTCCTTGAGGGCAAAGGGTATCCGGCGTGGTTTCATCCGGATGGGCCGGATGGCAGGGTCAAGTTCAAAGTCAACAGGGGGCCCTTTGTACAAGCCTAAACCCTTTTTGGACACCTCAGGATGTGCAGCACAAACGTCCCGGATTGGGGCAGAGTCTATTGCATGAATGCCAGATAGCCGGATTCCCAGAGGCTTAAACCATTTGGTCCCAATAAGATTGTTAGTGCCCTGTTTAACCACAACCAAGGGCAAGGTGGTGTGTTTATTTTTGAAACTAACCCAGAAATTGCCCACCCCCAGGACCGGAATCTGGCAACCCTGCACAACCCGGAGGGAAGTCTTGAGGGTTGTAAACTTGGGCCGAGAGGCTGGGGGAATCCTCAAAAACTCCTGCTGTGGAATTATAGAAAATGTAGTACCTGAATCCACCTCCATTCTGAAGGGGATATCCTGAAGGCTCAGGTCAGCGTAGAAATGCTCACTGATGCTGCCCACTTGGCATGGATCTGGCTCAGGTGACACCTTGGTGATGGATGCATTGCGGCGATGACCATGCTTGGACTCAGGTGCTGAAGGTCTCCGCTTTCGCTGCCGGCATACCTTAGCTATGTGCCCCTTCTGCCCGCAGTTGTGGCATTCTGCAGTGCGGAATGGGCACTTCTTGCAGTCATGTTGGGCCCTGCAGCCATCGCACTTACGAAGGAATTTCTTTTCCCGATCGTCGCGGTGCTCTTGGTGCTTCCGTTGAACCGCTCGGACTTCACCCTCTACATCGCTGGACTCCGAGGAAGAGTTGAAACCAGGAGATGCTGATGAGGATGAAGCATTGGTGTGCTTGCACAGCTGAGTCGGTGGCACTGGTAGTGGAGTGGCGATGCCGGAAAACCTTCACCCCGAACCGTGCGGCCTCAAACGCTACTGCTTCTTCTAGTACGGCCTTGAATGTTAGTGTCTTCCTGACCATGAGGCAACGTTGAGGATCTTCGTCCCTCATGCCGGCCAGCAGATGGTCTCAGAACGCTTCTTCGATGTTATCCCACTTGCATGGGGCGGCAGCAAGGCGAAGAGCGGCAGCGTATTCGGCAATGGATTCACCAGGGAGCTGCTCCCTTCTGTGAAAGGCCCCCCTGGCCGGGAAGATCGAGACCTCTGGCTGCAGGTGCTTCCTCAGTGCTGACAGGATCTCAGAGAGCGGCACCTCATCTACGTCCCAAGGAAGAACGAGGTTGATGGCCAGCTCTAGCGTCTCAGATCCGCACTGTGCGAGGAAACAGGAGCGCTTCTGGTCTTCATCAGTGATCTTCTGGGACGCTATTGTGTGGCGGAACCGGCATTCGTAGACTGCCCATTTCTCTGGATGAGCTGGGTTGAACGGGCTGATGTTGCTGCCTTGTGGGGACACCATCTCATCCTCAGCGCCAGTTTGGTGTTCAAGGAATAATGACAACTCGCATTTAGAAGTGAAATTCAGCTCTTTATTACTGGGGTTTGAACAGTTTAGATGGGGCAAAACTCGGACAGTTACAGTAACAATAATAAACAATGCCAATTGGCTAACAAGGTGTGCACACATTTCAATCCACTTATTTGCATATAAAAGATACATTGCACGCCTGCCAGAATACGAATCGCATGCCTCCCAAAATCTCGCGAGACTACGCTGTCTGGCGAGATTTTGTAGCTGTCAAACAGGGACGCTGTTTGACAGCTAGAAAGCACGGGAACATGGCGGTTTGAATTGCTTTGACAGTTAGTGCACAGTTATCATACATAACACCCAATTATAGTGGTCCTATTAAATCAATGGAATTTATCTAAGTGTTGACTTAGGGCAGGATTTCTCAACCTTTTTAAGCCAATGACCGGGTCACGCTCCCTCAGACAGCTTCAGCGGCCGAACAGCCATTTTGCCCTTCCTCCACCACATGGTACTTCCTGGTGTGTTGAAGGTGGTTGAGGGCCACATGAAATGGTGCCATGGGCCGTATTCGGCCCGTGGGCCACAGGTTGAGAATCCCTGACTTAAGGAGTTCCATTCACTTATTACTTGGAATGAACAATTTGATTTAGCTTTGAGTCTTCAAGGGGCTAGAAGCGATAGCGTGTGGAGGAGACCCAGGCTTAGCATGTGCTGGCTACCTGTGCAGAATGGTAGTATAGATCCGGTCTGGCCCTACCCTTGTTTACCCATGGGGCTTATATAGTGTCTCTCCGGCGGTGGCTCCTTGATACAAAGTAGCGACCCGCCGGATATGCATAACCAATCATAACAAGATATATATGTATTAACCAATGGGAAACAGGATCCAAAACTGTAACCAATCACAGGATTCTGATTAGCATAATGAGTGTGCTCAGAGAGGGAGATTTTGCACCAACTTTAGCTCCTAATTTGGATGGCGGGAAACCACCATTTTCTCTTTGCAAGGCGCTGCCTGCACAACTTGCAATTGTGCCTTAATACACAACACTATGGCACATGTGGCAGAGGTGGCACTTGGAGCCCTCTCTGTGGGCACCCGTGCAGTCACCCCAGCACAGAGTTCACCCCACCCCTCTGCCCAGTAGCCCGATGGGAGTGTTTCCTTCCTCCCTTGTTGCTGTGTTGGCATTTTGCAATAAAATAAGTGGGTTTGGGGTTGCAGTTTGGGCACTCGGTCTCTAAAAAGGTTGCTTTCACTGAGTTAGGGGTTTTGCAGTTCTCCATGCTTTGGTAGGTATTTTAACTGTGGGATGCTGTTTACAGATTGTCAGTTAGCACCTTATAGGCTAGCAAATTTTGTCTGTCATAGATTTCTGCCCACTTTTGTTAAAGCTTATGAAGAACAAATAAAATCTGTTAGTGTGTAAAGTACTAGAAGACTCCTTGATCCCCACCCCCAAGCCGTGCAACAGATTAACACAGCTACCTACTTGGGTGTGGTGGGGGACAATGTGAGAATGCTTGCCACTACAATACTTTATCTTTGACATTATGGGCAAAAATGAAGCATATTTATGGCCTTAGATAAATCATTGCTTTCTGATCTGCAATTGTCATTCTCTTCTATTCTCCTTCCTCCTTGTAATGCTTAGATGGAATGTAATTGATGTGTGATGACTAAGCTATCCATCTCTAGCTTTGTTATCGTATTTCTCATTATATTACACTGCAACCCCCTGTAGATGACAGATTATCACAGCTGAGGGATAAGCGCAGGCTTTTCATTCATATTGTATGTTCAATTGGTGATGTGGTCAGAAGCGTTATAACCGAAGAAAGCAAGAATATGGATTCCATTTCATAGCAACTGGAACTCACTTGACTAGACTTGCCATATGTCCCGGAAAACTGTGTCATTGTATTATGTTTGTTTTAAAAAAGGCTATTTTGTAGATAACCCACCCATTCTTGTCAAGTATGCTTCTGTCCTGGTTTTGTGGGAGAGAATTTTGGCTACACTTGACAGACTTCAAAGTGAAGTAGGAAAGTAAAAGGATAATCAATAAAATGGGCCTACTTAAATACAGGACATATCTTCTATGAATGTGGAGAAATTCAATCAATGTAACTTTTATGTGCATGCAATTTATGCCCTACTTTGTGTACAAAAAAATTTTTTTAGTAAATGGCTAAAATAATATTACTGAAGTAGCCCACTTCTGGTCAAAACTAGTCAAATCATTTTAATGTTTTTATTTGTTTGAATGTTACATATATATATATTATTCATACATCTATAATTTTAAATCATGTAGTGCTTTGATACAAATGAAGAAAGTCTCTTAGAATAAAAACGCTTTCAATGTGCTAACCTTGCTGAGCAGAATTTATGTTAATGTTGTCCCACTTAAAGCAAAATTTATGCCATTAGCTATGATTAGGAAGAATCAGCTTCTTTTAAAATGGCACCACCATACAGCTCTCTGGATAATAGTTTTAGAGTACCATGGGCAGGGAATTATGAGTACTTGAGATGTTTGTTGGGATCTTTGTCTAAGTTAATTAAGGACTCAGTTTGATGTCTTAACTACAAAGCATTTCAAAATGGTTTGTGAGTCAAATGTAGAGTAATCGCATGGTAAGCCAGTGATTACTGTTAGTTGTTATCGCCTTCTTTCACCCCACATATCTTGAGCCGAGACTCCCTGTTCTTTTTCACATTCATATCAGAAAACAGAAGAACATCTTTCAACATAATTGGGACAATTATTATAATTTGCACTGATGGTGATTCACTATACAAATAACTTTATAATTATTCCAGCCTTTAGAATAAATGTGATAAAAGCTCCTTAGCAATAAATATTAGGAGGATTATTTCTGTCCATGTTCCTGCATGGGAAGCAAGTTGGCCATTGTGACATCTTGTACCACAACCATCTCTTGCACAACAGCAGGCTTGAGGGCTGTCAGGTCAGAACCTTTCCATTCCCCTGAGTTCTCAGAGCCAAAGCCTGGGATGAAAGTCAGGCACGCCTTTTTGATGTCACTATCAACATCAAAAAACTATTTAACAATTAGCTTATAAACAACACTTTAACCTGTGTGCGTATGTGCAGGAGAGAGTGAAGCAAACACCCTGCATTTCCTGCACTGCCTCAGGTTTTTTTTTTAAACTTCTATGTACTAAGTTAGCTGGCTAAGAAAGGGGAGGGAAAGGCATCCAGTTAATGTAAGCTACTAAAATCCATAACACCAGCCTCCTATCTTATTCTGCTTATTCTGAAATTTGTCTTCCTACCTGGAGACTCAAGAAAGCATAGCAATATCCTAAGAGTTCTGCCAGCACCCTGAAGCCCTGCAACCCTGGTGGCAGGGCCGTAGCCAGGGCCACCGGGGGGGGGGGGGGAACCCTCCTGAACAAACAGCCCACCCACCCACCCAACTTACCCCAATGGTGCCAATGTTATATATGTGAGTGTGACATTGTTGCCCCTCATGAATTTTTTGTCCCTCCTGTATTTTTTTCACCCCACCCCCACCCCCCTAAAAATATCTAGAATCCTGGCTACGGTCATGCCTGGTGGCCTGCATAAAAAGGGGAAAGACAGCTACAGTTGACATGACAATGAAGGACCTGAGCTGCCATGATAACTGGGAAGGTTTCCAGCCTGAGCTCCCCAAAAAGATTTTGCTGGCTACTGTGAAGACTAAGTCACTAGGAGGAACACCATTCTGCAGAAGTTGGATCTTTCTTCAACATTGGCAATTGGGGGTGGGTGGGGAAGGGCATCCTCCATTGCATCTGAAGGCACCTTAGCAAGCAGCACAGTTTTCTCTTCCAACACTTTGCCTCCTGAACACCTGAACCTGTGTGCTGACTGGGATCTTTTGTAGTGGGATTAATACTTCCTGCTTCTCCAGCTTCACCCTTTCCTTCATTTGGCTTCACCCAGTGTAAGCTAGAACATAATAATACAATTTTGTTAAAGAGTTGTCGCTGTCATTTAGCAAGACAAGGCAGTCACTTTAGATCAGCAGTTCTCAACCTTTTAAAGCTGGGAGCCAGGTCATGCTCCCTCAGACAGCTTCGGGGGCTGGACAGCCATTTTGCCCTTCCTCCACCACATGGCACTTCCGGGTGTGGTGGAAGCGGTTGGGGGGGGGCACATGAAATGGTGCCATGGGCTGCATCCGACCAACGGACTGCAGGTTGAGAATCCCTGCTTTAGATCCTAGATGCTGGTAAGGCAGGGAGTGGTAGTGAAACACTGCTGGAGGCTCATGAGGTGACCACTTACTCACAAGGAGATCTCCCCTTGTACCAGAGCACCTTGAGGCTTCAAGGTGGGGTTGTGCCTTCAGCCCTTTTCATTTCCAAGATCATCCCTTCTCCTCCTCAAATTCAGCTGCTGAGCCTCCATCACCCATAGGCTCAGGCTCCTGGGTCCCCTGGGGGTGACTGGCATGGCTACAAAATGCCAGCACCGGAGCCACCCCCTGGACTACCTCTGACGCCCACCCCCGGTCAGTTGGGCTGGGGGAGAGGGAGAGAGAGTACATTTGGGTTGAGGCTGGGCGAACGGCACAAAAGGACGCTCCTTGCCTTCCTGGCTGGAGGCAGGACTATTCTCTTTCGGATTTTTCTGGGCTGTGAAGGAGAAGAGGACTTGTTGGATTCCCTCTCAGCCGTTAGCGTGGAAGGAGATGGTTGAGTCAGGGTTTTCTTGGGGTGTCTTTACGTTGTTTCCCCCCCCCCCTGGTATATTGTTAATTGACATTGTCCTTTTGATATTCTGTGTATGGTTCATGATATGTGTTGTGTATGTACAATGTTGCTTTATATGTATGTACAATGTCGCTTTAAGAAATGTATGAATGTAACCTGGCCACAATCATAATGTAACCCAGCTGTTAAAGGAACGCGAGCAAGCTGCCCATAGAGGGCAGCTGCGAGTGTTCAACTCACATGGTTCTCATTCCTCAAATCACCTGCAGCCGCGGGAACTCCCCGCAACAACAAACTACTACCGATCCACCACCGAAGATGGGCGTGACCCGGACGACGTCACGCCGGTAGCAACCAATGAGCTACCGTGCAGCAAGATTCAAATGTATTGTACCACTGTATATAATGTGAGGTATCTCCGCCATTACCACATGTTCGTTCCGATCATCAACCAATAAACCTGTGTTAGTCCTTATTGCGACTCCTTCTATGTCTCCCGGAAAAGACACCAAATTGGCGACGAGGATGGGATCGATGGCGAATCCCAAGGTCAAGGCGTACCAGTTCGATGTGAGCGAGCCCGAACAATGGGAGCTCTACGAGTGTCAGTTTCGGCACGCGATGGAAGCCGCGGGCGTCGACGACGACGTGAAAATGCGCTCCCACTTCCTGGCCCAGGTGGGGCCGGCCACGCTGCGAATCCTGATGACCCTGCTGGCCCCCCGGAAGGTAGACGAGGTACCCATCGACCGTATCCTGGAGAGGTTGGGCGAGCATTTCCAGCCGCCCGTCTCGATCCTCCCAGCCCGGGTCGCATTCCACAGGCGAGACCAGCGACCGGGCGAGTCCGTGTCCACCTACGCGGCGGCCCTCAGGCTTGTGGCGGTCCACTGCCAGTGGGATGACGTGGACCAGGCCCTCCGTGACCACATGTTGTGTGGTTTGAGGGACGAGGAGCTGCAGAGGAGGCTGATGACCCGCGACCAACGCCTCACGTTCAACGAGGTACTGTGGGAGGCCCAAGCAGCCGAGGAGGCCAGGAGCGGGGTTAGACTGTTCAAGTCCCGAGGGGCCGCGTCCGAGAGGGCCAAGTCACCAGTACAGGCGGCCCAGCGGACACCAGCGAAGGCAGCCTGGCGGGCCCCCAAGCCGCCCGCCGGCACACCAACGTCGTCCGAGGAGTCGTCCACGACAGCGGACCCCTACTCCAGTGAGGACGACGATGTCCAGAGGATCAAGAAGCGTGGTGAGAAGCGGGAGACCCGAGAACGGCAGGACCGCCGTTGCGACGGTTGTGGAGCGTCCCACGACCGCACGAGGTGCCCGTTTCGAAAGGCCGAGTGTCACAACTGTGGCCGAAAGGGGCACATCGCCCGAGTATGCAGGCGCGGGCGAGTCGAGGACAAGGGGAGTTCCAGCCATCCCCAGACGCACCAACGGAAGGCGGCCGGCACCAGGAAGGTCGCAGCCAGCTACAGTGAGGAAGGCGTGAACCGCGTGGGCCTAGAGCACCGGCGGTTTTTCATAGAGGTACTGTTGCAAGGGGTCCCAGTGAGGATGGAGATAGACTCGGGGTCATCTTATTCCATCCTGTCCCAAAAGGAGTTTATGCATATTCCCCCAGATAAGCGGCCCAAGCTCCGGGCCATGAGGTCACACCTACGGGACGTGCAGGGGAATGGGATCCCGGTGTTGGGGGTGGGGAACTTCAAGGTGAAGTTCAAGAACTACTCCGAGAAACTGCCCTTAGTGGTCCTCAAGGGGGGGAGGTGCTGCCTTTTGGGAACGCAGTGGTTTGCTCCCCTGGGAATTGAACTGTCCGGCATTAATGCCATCGAGACTGACCCAATGCGGGACATGTGCAACGCGCACCCGGACGTTTTCAAGAAGGGGCTCGGGAAATACAAGGGCCCCCCAGTTTCCTTCGAGCTGGACCCAGAAATCCGGCCCATCCGCCTCAAACCGAGGAGAGTGCCCTTCGCACTCAAGGACAAGATCGAGGCGGAACTGGACAAATTGGTGGGACAGGGGATTTTGGTTCCAGTTGACTCGGCGGAGTGGGAAACGCCGATTGTTACAGCCCTTAAGGCAAATGGGGAGGTCAGGATTTGTGCGGACTATAAATGTACCATCAACAAGGCCATTCGGCCAAATGCATATCCGGTGCCCGTGGTCAGCCACTTGCTGGCCACGTTACATGCGGCGAAGTGCTTTGCAAAATTAGACCTGGCCCAGGCATATCAGCATCTCTCTGTAACCCCGGCTGCTGCCGCCGCGCAAACGATAGTGACGCACAAGGGGGCGTTTAAGGTAATGCGCCTTCAGTTTGGCGTGAATTTGGCCCCCGGAATTTTCCAGTCCCTCGTGGAACGCCTTTTAAAGGGGCTTCCAGGCGTCTTCCCATACTTCGACGACGTGTTGATAACGGCGGGGAGCGAATTAGAGTTAGCAAAGAGGCTAGATGGGGTCCTTTCAGTGTTTGAGAGGGCAGGTCTTCGACTGAGGAGGGACAAATGCGTATTCTTTGCGAGGGAGGTCGAGTTTCTAGGTTTTAAGGTAACCCCGGACAGGATCAAACCCTCTGAGTCAAAGGTTGCAGCCGTAAAAAACGCCCCTCGCCCCACCGCGAAACCGGAGCTACAGTCATTCCTAGGGCTCCTAAATTTCTATCATACCTTCCTGCCTCGGAAGGCATTGGTTGTGGAGCCACTG
The DNA here is from genome assembly GCA_035047305.1 of Bradypodion pumilum. Classification (NCBI taxonomy): domain Eukaryota; kingdom Metazoa; phylum Chordata; class Lepidosauria; order Squamata; family Chamaeleonidae; genus Bradypodion; species Bradypodion pumilum. Next base: position 60,636,116 of record JAWDJD010000006.1, on the reverse strand, counting down.
CACGCGCTGCTTAAAAAGGACGCGGTTTGGCGGTGGGGGGACAGGCAGGAGAGAGCGTTCAAGGAGCTCAAGTCACTCCTGTCCTCGGACGCTGTCCTGACCCATTTTGACCCCAAAAAGCCAGTGGTCTTAGTTTGTGATGCGTCCCCAGTGGGGGTGGGGGCGGTCCTGTGCCACGTGTTGGAGAGCGGGAGGGAAGCCCCGGTGGCGTACTACTCAAGGTCCCTCTCAAAAGCCGAACGCAATTACGCGCAAACAGATAGGGAGGCCCTGGCCATAATCGCGGGAACGAAGAAGTTCCACGATTTCCTATACGGCCGCAAGTTTACGGTAGTGACTGATCACAAGACACTTCTGGGGATCTTCACTACCGGTAAACCCACCCCACAAATCCTATCCCCCAGAATGTTGCGATGGGCCATTTTCCTAAACGCCTACCAGTATGAGCTGGTCTACCGCCCAGGGAAGGAGATCTCCCATGCGGACGCACTGTCCCGGTCTCCCCTCCCTAGTCTAGGGGACCCCGCTTGCGAGGTAGAGCAGGACCACCAAGTCCTGCTGATCGAGTCCCTCGACTCACCCCCCATTGTCCCGGCCGACCTCGCCAAGGCCACGGCGGCCGACAAGATGCTGGCCCAAGTTAGCTCCTGGGTTAGGAAAGGCTGGCCCACTACTCCCCCCGATGAAAATTTCAGGCCATTTCTTAGGCGCAGGGTAGAGCTTTCGCTGGAAAGGGGCTGCTTACTCTGGGGCCAGCGGGTAGTTATCCCAGAGGAGCTAAGGGCCAAGGTGCTGAAACTACTGCACACCAGTCACCCCGGGATCGTGCGCTCTAAGGCTCTGGCCAGGAGTTTCTTTTGGTGGCCCCAGATAGACGGGGACATAGAGCGTTTAGTGGGCACATGTGAGAGCTGCCAGAGCTCTCGGCCCGAAGAGTCCCGGTTGCCCCATAGGGAATGGGATACGGCCCGCGGGCCATGGTCCCGGATTCATGTTGACTTCGCTGGCCCTTTCCACGGGTCCATGTTTCTGCTGGTAGTCGACTCCTACTCTAAGTGGTTGGAGGTAATCCCCATGAACAGCACCTCCTCTGCGGCAACCATCAAACAGTTGCGCAAGCTTTTTGCCTGTTTCGGCCTGCCAGACGTCCTTGTTAGCGACAATGCCAGTACCTTCACGTCTGCAGAGTTCAAGACGTTCATTGAGCGAAACGCCATCAGGCACATTACTGCTGCCCCTTTTCACCCCGCCACAAATGGTCAGGTAGAGCGCCAAGTGCGCACTACGAAAGACGCACTGCGGCGCATGGGTCCCGGTGAGTTAAACCTCCACCTGTGTCAGTTCCTCATCTGCTATAGGACAACCCCCCTAGCTTCAGGATTTTCCCCAGCCGAACTCCTCATGAGGAGGCGCCCGGTAACGCTCTTTGACCGGATGGATCCGTCCAGGGTGGAGGATGAAGGGAGAAATATAAACATAGGGGGAGAAAGCTCCAAAGGTTTCTTGGTAGGGGACCCGGTCCACTGCAGGAACTACGCGGCCTCGGGGCCAGTGTGGGTTCCAGGGACAATCATTGAACAAACGGGGCCCGTATCCTACAGGGTCGAGACCAGCTCGGGTCTACTCTGGAGAAGGCACGCCGACCAACTCAGAAGGCGAGTCACCAGTGAGGGGGAATCAGCGTTAGGGTCCTTCCCCACCCGCATTACCCAAGGGGGAGACACGGCGGAACCCGCAGATACAAATGCGTATCCTGGGTTCCCAACCACAGAGGAGGATACTTTGAAAGAGAGGGATCAGCTTGATTATGATTATGATTATGATTATGATTATGAGTTGCCGTACCAGGGGGGTGTAGCGGAGTGGTCCCCCACCCGTCCTAGCGAGAAGAGGGGTTTCAGTTCAGCCCCTGGTACCTCCAATCCCCCAGTCCTTTTGTGTTAGAATATACCATAGCTCCAGCTCCCCGGAGACCCACACCCCCAAGGCAGGCAATGGGGGAGAGTCCAACCGCCACAGTCCCTAGAACTCCCAGGCCGGCATCGGGGGGGGCGAGGGCACGAGGGTCTCTTCGTCGGTCCCGAGATTCGTACTGGGGGGGACCCCTAGCTCCTCAAACGGCAGGCAGGAGTTCACTTCCCAACTGTTCATTCCATTCCCGTCCCCCAATACAAGGGGATCGCAGAGCCCACACCGAGCCACTAACGAGTCCCCCCCTTTCCGTTGCAGGACAGGACTCCGCAGAGCCAGGCTCCCCTGTATTAAGTCAAGCGGCCGCTCACCCCAGGCGCACGTGCGGCAAGCCACAATGGTTGAGGGACTTCGTCCCATCCTAGGGGGGAAGGATGTTGTGTATGTACAATGTTGCTTTATATGTATGTACAATGTCGCTTTGTATGAATGTAACCTGGCCACAACCACAATGTAACCCAGCTGTTAAAGGAACGCGAGCAAGCTGCCCATAGAGGGCAGCTGCGAGTGTTCAACTCACATGGTTCTCATTCCTCAAATCACCTGCAGCCGCGGGAACTCCCCGCAACAACAAACTACTACCGATCCACCACCGAAGATAGCAACCAATGAGCTACCGTGCAGCAAGATTCAAATGTATTGTACCACTGTATATAATGTGAGGTATCTCCGCCATTACCACATGTTCGTTCCGATCATCAACCAATAAACCTGTGTTAGTCCTTTTTGCGACTCCTTCTATGTCTCCCGGAAAAGACACCAAAATATGTTAGTTTGAAATTGTATTTAGGACTTGGATTACTGTTGATTAGTCATGTACGTTGAGCCCTGATCTCCATTGGACATGTTGAGCCAGAGCTCCGTTATGTATGCTGTATTATTATATATTTATTCTGACATGTAATTATGTAACTTTGCTAATTTGTACCATACTATATTGTGTATTCTATTTTGTAATACTGTATTTTTATCTTTTGTTATATTGTATATTGAAATGCCTGTGAACCGCCTTGTGTCACCCATTGGGTCGAATAAGGCGGTATACAAATAAAAATCCTATCCTAATCCTATCCTATCCTATCCAGGATCTGTAGGCTCTGATTTCTGAGGATCCAGGACTTCCAGTGTCAAATAGGTCTTCTACCCCACCAGTCTCACTAATAGCCTTCCCTTTGCTCCTACTATCCGATCACGTTAATAATAATAACTTAGTGTTAGAAATTATTCTGGGTTGAAAGGATTTTTGTTAGAGAAACTCGACTCAGGGGATGCCCAAATGAGGCTCCTTTCATGTTCCCAAGAGCTGGGACAGATAGACATGGGAGTGGTTTATCATTCCCTTCTTCAGGGAGTGTTCTATGACTGACTCAGGTTTGATTCACAGCATCACTGGTCAGTGCATGATGGGAGGGGGGGTGTCTGAAAGCCTGAAAAGCTGCATCCAGGTAGCATGGACAGTATTGTATTAGACATAAAACAAACAAATATTAGTATTACTAGTGTTAGACATGATGAACTAATGATCTAAATGGGCACAAGACAGCATTATATTGTCACTTGGCTGTTAATCTTATTGTCAGTAGCAGCAAAGAGATCTCTATGGGCTATGGAGAAAAAGTTTTGTGGTGTCTGTTTGCTATAAAACAGTGATTCTCAATGTTTTCAGGCCATGGGCCTGACCAGACCTCCTGGGCAGCTGATCGGGCCGGTCACGTGGTTCCTTCCACCCAGAAGAGGAAGTAAAACTCATGCCATGCATGCGCAGAACATTCTGCGCATGTGCAGAACGTGTTTTACTTCTGCTTCCAGGAGTGATGAGGGCGTCGGGGGCCAGATGAATTGATGTTGGGGGCTGGGGCTGGGGCTGGCTCATGGGCCGTAGGTTGTGAATGCCTGCTATAAAACATTACAGGCATGCTCAGATAGGAAGCTTTTGAGTTCCTAAGATATTTCTTCTTGTACTGCATACTACGGCATAGTAGCTGTTGAGGGAAGAGGATCTCCATGACTTCTGTTGTTAGTCTTAAATATATTGCCTTCTTTGTTTTCATGTAAATGTCACATATTCCAGTTACTAAGCATTTTCAGAACAATGTTTTGTATTACATGATTTCTTAACTATGATGAGGTTAAGCGTGAAGATCATTTTCTCTGGCCTTCTGCTCTGGGCAGCAGAAGGTAAAAAAATCTGTCCCTGTTTCTTGTTAATGCAAAAGATTCCTTGTTGTGAAAGACAAAGAAAAGAGAATGTGAGAAAATACAAAGGTTGCAGAAACTGATATGGGAGTGAGGGCCTAAAGGTCCATGTCAGGTTACTTCTTTTCCTATACTTTAAAGCAGGGGTGCCCAAACTTCAGCACATTTTACTTCCGGGTGCATTTTACTTCTGCTTCCAGGAGCGACGAGAACTTTGTGGGCTGGATGAATTGGCATGAGGGCCAGATTCGGCCCCCAGGTCATAGTGACCAGCCCCCTGAACCAAGTGACCTGTCCACGGCCCAAAAATGTTGGGCACCCCTCCTTTAAAGTAAGGAAGAGACATACTTTCCTATTTGGAAATTGACCTTATATTGTAAATGTAATTTATCCGAAGAAAGCAGCCCTTAAACTATAAATCCTGTTTATTTGGAGAAGAGGACACCAGATGAAGGAAGCCTGTATTGCATCCTAATTTCTGTGTCACTGTTTTGCGAGTCTCCATGTAAATGCTGTTGTAAAAACTCAGTTCAACATCTGGCTGCTCCCCATGGAATGGATTCCTAGCCAAAAGGAACATCATTACTGCATAATAGACTACTCTACTGTCTATCAAAAAATGGTTTCTTTTTAATAAGTGTAGATATTTCTTTTTTCTGATCCCCTGGGCTTTGGAAACTCTGTCTCCAGAGATTCAACTGACCTAATTTCCTTCCTTTTACTGTCACTGGAAAAAAAACCCTCCTCATTTTAACATCAAAAAGTGCTGACTGAATTCATGTTCACACAAGTACAGTATGTCTGTATGAGACTGATGACATCATCTGCCAGCATGGTTTTCCATTAATTAAGGATGGCTTTATTTCTGTCCTGAGGCTCCCATGGTTCCAATGCAAACTCTTTCTCTGTAAGGAAGCAATGGGAGCTTTGATACAGAAGGAAGATATCTTTAATACCTCCAAATCACTACATCCTCTTAGCCCTCTATGGCTTCAACAACCTCCCAACAATGAAATGGATTACATGGAAACCATGAAAGCCTTGGAACACTATTAAGAAATGTTGAATTATTTTTTTAAAAAAAATCCCCTACTGATGATGTCTTAATTACAAGAACAGGATTTCAGTCACCACCTGATTTGGATCTCTTGTAGGAGTTTTTTTTTATTTTTTTTGCTACAGTCATGAATTACTATTTTTATTAATTTTTATGTTATGTTATAAGCCATTTTGTGCACTTTGTTTGAGACCAGAAAGTGAGATATAAAATGTGTCAAATGAATTCAAATAATCTTAACAACAGGCTCTGGATCAGCAAAGCACAGCATTCCACAGACATGCAGTGTGGAGGAGACCCTAGGGGATAAGGTGGCCTGTCACTCCCTGCAGGTGAGGATGCCCAAATTCAAGACCTCTAGCTCACCAGTAGATTGCGGTGGGGCCAACTCTGTTGGTGCTGGGTTTTTTGTTGTGATTGGTTCTGGATTTTTTGTTGTGGTTGAGGAGGAATGGTAAGAGGAAAGTTGTGTAACGATAGTAGATAAAGAAGAGGAAAGAGTTAAGAGTTGTCAAGGAAGGGCTAGAACAGTTAGGATTGGGGCAGAAAAAAGGAGAAGGAAGGGGAAAACTCTAAAGGAAGGTGCCCAGAACAAGACTTGATGTTACCTGTTGTTGTTGTTTGTAGGAATGGCTGGCCACAAGGAATTCACGCGGAGACAATCGTACGGTGAAGTCCAGCCCAGACCAGAGTCAGGGGTACGTATTTATTACCCTGCCTTGGGGTGACACGTGCCTATGATGCGCATGACTCCCCGATACAGAAGGCTTGCATACGTGGCATTTTCCGGTGGTCAGTGACAATGCCTGCTCTTGGACACTGCCCTGTGGTTAATGGACAGCTCACAGTTAATTAAAATCAGGCTGGCGAAACCCATTGTTCCTGCCCTAATCTCAGGGTGTATGTGTATTGACTCTGGGCATCTATCTTTGTCCTCTGTCTGGCTTGGCTTGTTTGCCTAACTCTACTGCAGCCAGCAGCTGAGGATCATGTTGCTCCACTAGAGCCATCATCCTAGTTTTGCCCTGCTCTACTGTAGCCATCAGCTGAGGCCTTATGATTCACCTCTAACTAGCTAACTAGCCCGCTTCCCAATTTCCTTTCCTGCCAGACCCGCTTGGTCCCCAGATCTGTCGAAAGCCGAGCGAACCCCTGGGGAAAGGTTTGATTGCCAATTATTCTCGCGGGCAACCCACATTTCCCCTTCCTTTATTATTTAAGTCAGCCTGACTGAAGGCACGGTAGATTTAGGGCATGATCTGCTTGGGCGAAACTATTTCTCGGGGTCTCAACCATGAGGTGTACATTGACAAGAGTGATGGAATGCACTGCGCAAAGCAGCAAAACATGATCCCCACTACCACAATGCCAGTGATAGCTTTAAGCGCTGTTTGCAACCAACCCCATGGCACCCACGACCAAAGTTCGTCCCACCAACCCCAGTTGGCATTTTCCTTGACGTGTTTAACTATGGTGTCAAGTTCGGTGATTTGACTCTGGACTTTGCGAGAATTGTCCATGAGGTTAAAACAACACATGTCCTGGACAGATTCACAGCCCAAATGGTGTAAAAGCAGCAAATAGTCGATTGCTGCACGGTTGTCTAAAACCGCGTGTCTCAGTTCAGCCTGCTCTCGGTTTAGCATGGCAATGGCTGATGAAGTGTGATTGATGGTTTTAGCTAGTGCGCACTCCAGTTTTCCAATCCTGCATGCATTACTCACTGCTAGTCCTGGCACCCCTATAATGCTTACTGCTAGGGACACATACTCTGCCCTGCTAAGTATGGTGATATCGCTGTCACATGTCTCGTCTAGCTGGACCGCTCGTATGGGCCGTGCTGGCCTTGGGGTGACCGGGTTTGGGGTGACCATCTCCCTTTCGGGGAGTACCAGGGTTAAGTGACTCACACAGCAGTATGAGTCAGATACATTAGTGGGTATATAGTTACAAGTCTGTTGGTTACAAGTGAAAAACCATCCTATAGGCAAAATAATATGAGCATACACATAACTGATTGTCTCTGGTTGTACACATTTCCAAGGCCTCGTGGACATAGATTTGGCACAGGGTCGGCAAATTGAGCATTCTCTGTGGCAAATATTTCCACGCAAACCTTTGGGTTGGTTCCTTGTAGTTAGTGACTGGCACTGTGAACACGAACCTCTCCCTGTCCCTAGGGTCTAAAGGGATGGTGTAAAAGCAGTCCTTTAAGTCTATGATCAGGATCTCCCACCCTTCGGAGATCATATTGGGATTGGGGGTACCGCATTGAAGCGGTCCCATGGGCTGAATGCACTTAGTGATTTCCCTTAAATCGTGAAGAAATCGTAAAGTAGCTGCTCTTTAACGAGCTGCATTAAAGCCTCTAACTTTTCCCCAACTATTGGCCACTGTTCCACCCATACCGGCTCATTGGTTAACCATTTGAGTGGTAGGGCCATTACCCGAAAGTTAGGATGGTGTGATACTGCTGTAGAATGTCTCTCCCCCAAAGGTTGACAGGCACGTCTAAGATGTGTGGGCATATTACCGCTGTGCTGTCTGCCCCAGGGATATGACTTCTACCCAATCTCGGCTTCTATAGGCTTCCTGAATTCCTCCTACCCCCACACGTCTGAAACTGCCTCGATTGCCCACTCATCGGGCCATAATTTTCTACGAATTACTGTGATGTCAGCTCCTGTGTCCAGTAGACCTTCAAAAGGCCTTCTGTTCAAAAATACCTTAATGACAGGTCGCTGTTTCCACTCTATGTTCTGTTCCACTGTCGCTATGATCTGGTATCCTTCTACTGTCCCTTCCTCTCTCTGGCGGTCTGTCAACCCGAATCCTGAATCTCCTCCGATCACTTCCTTGCCCCCACCTGGCAGATGATATGGAACCATGATCAATTGTGCTACTGAATCCCCTTTGCTGATTGTCTGGGGTAGGTGTGTCCACAACTAGACTTTGATGATGCCTGTGTAATCGGAGTCTATGACTCCCAGGATCACGAAGATCCCTTTCTTCCCTGCACTGCTACGAGGCAAATCTAACTCTACTGTGCCTTAGGGCAGGGGACCTTTGTACTGGGTGTTAACTAAGTTGACTGTGCCTGGCAGGTCACAAATAATGTCCTCCTGGCAGTCTAGGTCTAATCCTGCACTGCCCTTGATTTCTGCCTGTGCCTTGGAAATGCTGGGGGTGACTATTGGGATGTCCGCTCTGGAGCCTCCAGAGCAGCGGTTGTCTCTGTTTGGACCGGGGCTAGAGACACACCCGTGGCTCGGTTTCCCGAAGCCGTGCACTGGTTGGCCCAATGGAAGCCGTTATGGCATCTTGGGCACTGGGTGGATGGTTTGGCCGGGCGGCCCATGGGAGGGCCACCCCCCCCTTGCTGTGCTGCTTGTCCTGCAATCTTTAGCAAAATGTCCCATCTTGCCACACTGGTAGTAAGCTTCCTTGGGCTGGTTCCCTCCTTGCACAGCTGCTGCTAACAGCCCCATTTTATAGGAGTCTGTTCCAACACCTGCGCAAGCCCTGATCATATCGGTGAACATCAAATCGGTTCTGTGACCCATTGTCTGCAGTATTTTGCGGCAGTCAAGATTAGCATTGTCTTTTGCCAGCTTCATCATAAGCTCCTCTTGGGCCTCCTGGTTGTCTATCTGTCTCCTAATCGCTTCCTCTAGCCAGTTAATGAAATCCATGTAGGATTCTTGTACTCCCTGTTTGATGGTCGTGTAATTCTTAGCACCCTTGCCAGTGGCGGGTACCTTGAGGTATGCCTTGAAGGTGACCTCAGAAGCCAGCTGGAGCATGGCTGCTGGCAGGACGGACTGCGTTTAGATGGTATCGAACTGCCCTGAGCCATATAGCTGATCGGGAATTACTGCTCCTCCCATCCTGGCAGCCCTAGCCTGCACTTCTAACCGGTACTCGCTGTCCCACAGTAGGTACTGGCTGGGGTTCAGCATCATCCTCATCGTGACTTTCCAGTCATGAGGGATGAGCGTGGTGGATTCCCACAGCTGTTGCAGTGTGCCCCTTGTGAATCTGCTTTGGAGCCCTGTGTCTGTGATGGCTTTGCGGATTTCTGCAAGCAGTTTGTATGCAACCGGCATGTATGTCGCCACTGATTGCCCGTGAGGGCATCTGTTTCTAAGTGGACTGGACATATTATCTGGAGCTCGGCCAGTTCTGCGGCCGGCAATTCCCCCTTGCGCAACTCCTCCTCTACCATTACCTGGAAGGGACTCTTAGTGACCCGGAAGCACCTGCGTTTCCATGGTTCCTGCCCACCCCCCCGGCTTCTGCAGCTGCCATGGAAGGGGAGTCATCCAAGCCCCCATATCTGAACTGGATGGTCGGGTAGAGATGTGCTGGGGCTGATGGTTCTATATATGCTGGGGGTTTCTCAGTCTCTACCCGGGCTGGACTGATGGCTGCAATTATCTGCCTACACTTGCTCCAAGTCCCTAAGATTTTGGTGGGTGCTTGGGGTTCTTCTTTGAGACATTTCCCTACTCTCTCCCAAACCTCTGGATCCATTGTGCCTGCTTCTGGGTAGAACAGACAGTGTTCCCCCAAATGCATCACCAAGTCCATTAGGCTCTTCCTCCTCACCCTTATCTGAAACTACCTGGCCAGGCCTTTAAGCTCCTCCACCTGAGCTCGCCCTCACAAGCCCCCATACTACCTGATTGGGGGGTCCCCGGATTCGCTTCTGTGGGACGAGTCGGCGCGCCTTTAGGGTAGTACATCAGGGCAGGTGATGCACAGGACGATGTCTCTCAGGTCTGGTCAGTGGGTCAGGATCACGGCTATGGCTCTCTGCCACAGGCTTCTCCTGCTCTGCCTCTGCTGCTCAGGATCGTGGCTTTCCCCTGGCTTTAGAACGCGATACGTGGGGTCTGCCGGGCTTACGATCACATTGGCTTCCTTGCTTCAAGATCGCTTTGCGGCTTCCGTTGGGAATCGCGTTGGCCTAGCCTTGGGATCACATCGGCTTCTTCCGATCAGAATCACATTGGGTTCCGATCAGAATCACGTTGGGTTCCGATCAGAATCACGTCGGGGTCACCAGATGTAGGAATGGCTGTCCACAAGGAAGACACGCGGAGACAATCTTGTGGTGAAGTCCAGCCCCAACCAGAGTCAGGGGTACGTATTTATTACCCTGTCTTGGGGTGACACGTGCCTATGACGTGTGTGACTCCCCGATACAGAAGGCTTGCATACGTGACATTTTCTGGTGGTCAGTGACAATGCCTGCTCTTGGACATTGCCCTGTTTTTAATGGAGAGCTCACAGTTATTTAAAATTGGGCTGGTGAAACCCATTGTTCCTGCCCTAACCTCGGGGTCTATGTGTATTGACTCCAGGCATCTATCTTTGTCCTCTGTCTGGCTTGGCTTTTTTGCCTAACTCTACTGCAGTCAGCAGCTGAGGATCATGTTGCTCCACTAGAGCCATCATCCTAGTTTTGCTCTGCTCTACTGTAGCCATCAGCAGAGGCCTTATGATTCACCCCTAACAAGCTAACTAGCACGCTCCCCAATTTCCTTTCCTGCTAGGCCCGGTTGGTCCCTGGATCTGTCGAAAGCCAAGTGAACCCCTGGAGAAAGGTTTAATTCCAATTATTCCCACGGGCAACCCACAGTTGTTGTTGTTGTTGTTGTTGTTGTTGTTGTTGTTGTTGTTGTTGTTGTTGTTGTTGTTGTTGTTGTTGTTGTTGTTGTTGTTGTTGTTGTTGTTGTTGTTGTTGTTGTTGTTGTTGTTGTTGTTGTTGTTGTTGTTGTTGTTGTTGTTGTTGTTGTTGTTGTTGTTGTTGTTGTTGTTGTTGTTGTTGTTCCATATCTGGTTCCAAACATTGGAGATCATCAAGGCAATCAGCCATGAAGATTGTTCTGGGAACAATAAAATCAATGGTGGGCTCCAAATTTTTTTGCTGCCACACTGTGAGCTGCTGGGGGGGGCGTGGCCAGGGGGAAAGACATGTGTTGCACCCGAATTAGGACTACTTTATTTCAAAACTTGGATGGGCGTGGGCAGCTAGAATTTCTGCTGCCGGTTCTGGCGAACCTGCTGAAGCCCACCACTGAATATAATGCAGTGACCCTGCCGCCCCTTCTTCTTTTGCCCTCCACCTCCATCAAGGCTTTCTCAAGTGAATCCTCTCTTCTCATTTGATGTCCAAAGTACTTTAGCTTCATCTTTACTATTTGTCCTTCTAAAGAGCAGTCAGGGCTGATTTCTTCTAAGATCGACCTACAGTAAAACCTCATATAACGATTTTAATTCATTCTACTGTTCTGTTCACTATGTGATTTTTTGTACGATTTTTCCTATAGAAAAATCGTACAATGGATTTTTCACTAAGCAGTTTTCCACATTGAATATTTGTTGTATGATATTTTCCATTGGAAAAATCGTTATGCAGGTCGCCATTTTAAAAATAAAACCCATTTGTTATGTGATTTTTCCGCTATAGAGGCGTTCATTATGTGAGGTTCCACTGGATTTTATTTATTTATTTATTTGTTCCCACTTTGATTTGTTCTCCTCGCTTTCAATGTTAATACTTTAGGCTCATTGTTTATTCGAGGTGTAATAATCTGTCACTAGTCATCAAAAATGGAATTTCCCTGTTTCTTAAACTGCTTTTAGAGGAGCTGTTCTGCCCCTGTATTGAGGGTGGGCCTCTTGACTTCCTCTTGCAATTTTATTGTGATGCTGATAGTCAAATGGTGCAAAGGAATGTTGTTTACCGCCCTGGCTGAAGATGCTCATCTTTCATCACCTGACATAGATAGCCAATTGATTTGAAAGCCAGGTGATCCTTAGTTAATTTTTGACCCTGATTGGCTTAATGCCAAAGTGGGAGGTCAGGTCAGGCCTCCTTTGTTTCACCAGACCTCATGGTCAGTCTGATCCAGAAAGATGGAGGATTAGCACCTCACCTGGTGCTGCTGTTCATAATGGTGACTTAGAAATAGATAGATTATGTTTCTTTGGTGGGGAAAGCCTGTTATGTGGAAACCCTGATGTATTTTGATTTGCTGTATCCTGATCCTTTTTGTATCCTGAACTACCTATGAACCTGAAGAAATAAACAACTTTGATTCATCTACTGACTGATCTTTAAAAGGGGTAAGATAAGAGTTCAGCCAATCTCCACACTACTTGATTTTTCATTCTCTCCGTTTTAATTTTGCTGGGACTTCCTGAGGCAGGAACCCAGGTAATTGCAGCTTTGGGCTGGACTGGGCTTTGAAACCTACAGGTCGGAGTCTTTGGGCTGGGGAGACCCTAGAAGGTAAGGCCTGGAGATGGTTTAAAGCTCATATGGTGGCAGCGGTGTGATTTTATATGATCCAATGCGTGTGGCTAATTCTTTACCCTAGAAGACCAGAGCTGTTTTGCGTGCACTCCAGAAGCAGGGAAGAAGATTCTCCAAGCAAATTTTGTGTGTGTGTGTGTGACTGCTGCTCTTTTTTCTAGAGGGTGGACACATACATGCTAACCTCAAGTCCTTGTATTGATTTCTAGATAGAGGTTAGGGCCCTTGTAACATTAGCCAGGGAAGGGCAGCAATTGACAGAACCAAGGAGCGAGTTCGAGCTGAACATTGGCTCAGGATTTACAAATCAGCCAAAGCCTCGCCTGTGGGGGTACCAATTAAAATCCATCATCCATGGGATATCAAGGAATCAAGATATTGCACTGCGGATGAAAAGGGGCTGCATCATCCAGGAGAAGCTGGGTCGCACAGCTAAGTGTGGAAGTCCAGCAATTCACTGGGGACTGAGGAAGTCGGGCCAGGAAGGAGCAGCGGCAACTCCAGGAAGGGTACAATGAAAGCAGTGGGTTCTGCAGTCATGCCAGGAGCTGTTTTCCAGATCTGGGAAAGGACTGTCCAAATTCGAGGGGAACCAGCTAGGAATTCCCCTGTCCTGTCCGTCAGTGTGTAAGTTACTTGAAAATTCTTGAAAAGCTGTTCTTTTGTGCTCCTGCCTCATCTGCCTGCTGAAATATAGATGGATGTGCCTGGAGCTTGGAGGAGCGAGTGTGTTGGCTGAATAGCTGAAGAATTGTTGTGTTATTTGGGGGTGGTTGGTTGCCTTGCTAAGTCTGGGGGCTGAAGAGACTTTGGTGATTAAGTCTAATCTGAGAAGAAATCTGCACTCAACATTTGGACCCTTAATTTGGACATTTTAATTAGACTAAAGTTTGTTGTGGACTTCAAAAATCTGTGATCTCAATGAATTGGCTTAATTTGCTTTCTTGATATATATTTTTTAAATTGGCTAAATGCTCCATTGTATGCCCATGCTATGATTTTGAAATGCTCTCTCTCATGTAATTGGGGAGTGGGAAATGCTTGCTAGAAATGCTACAGAAACCTCCTTTTTGTAAGGAAGAAGAGAAATGTTCATGTTTAAATGCTTTGCTTATTCTCTTGCAGGTGCAAGACCTGTCTTTGCTTATGCTATGCTTTGCCTTGTGTAATGGTGTATCCCAAGGTGCCTCCAGAAGTACCTGGAAGAGTTTTTCAGTGTATACCCTACATATGTAACCAGGTTTGTTATATTGCATTTGTGTTTATATGTCAGGCATGTTTCATGACTAGTTCCATTATGCAAAAAGTCTGAAGTTGTTGGATCGGGGCCCGATGTGGGCCGGAGGGTCCCAGAGGAGACTGGTCAAGCAAGACATGTGAGGCAAGATGGAGCAAAGACCAGTGTTTATTGACAAAAAGGCACTTAACTTTATACCTCTGCCTAGCTTGGCTGCGTGCATACGTTGCGCGAAGCATTACAGGAAAGCCCTGAGTCTGCACATCAAGATTACATAAGTTACACATTAGGGATGACTTCACCGGGGGAAGTTTCTTATCTATCTAATTAACCACCAGTGGGACATGCATTGTCTACAGTTATCTGGAGCAAACATGTGCCTAGGTTGATTTTAGGGCTAAGAGCATCTGCGGATGCGAGATTACACATTACATGCCTTTCGAGGTAACCATCTGGCGATTTTTGTCCTCTATTGTCCAGCCCGTCTGTTAGGTCAGCGATCGGTGAATTAAACTATAGCTATTAATCCGCTCCCCAATTTCTGTCCCCTCGGAACCAGCAGCTTGAAGGAGTGTTCTCCCATAACTGTGGTTCTGTCAGGGACAGTGTGCCAATTATGTACGCAGAATCCACATGAAGTGAGCTTTTCTTTTGTGGAGAGGGTTGTAATAATCTGTCACTAGTCATCAAACATGGCATTTCCCTGTTTCTTAAACTGCTTTTAGAGGAGCTGTTCTGCCCCTGTATTGAGGGTGGGCCTCTTGACTTCCTCTTGCAATTTTATTGTGATGCTGATAGTCAAATGGTGCAAAGGAATGTTGTTTATCACCCTGGCTGAAGATGCTCATCTTTCATCACCTGACATAGATAGCCAATTGATTTGCAAGCCAGGTGTTGTTTAGTTAATTTTTGACCCTGATTGGCTTTATGCCAAAGGGGGAGGTCAGGTCAGGCCTCCTTTGTTTAACCAGACCTCATGGTCAGTCTGATCCAGAAAGATGGAGGATTAGCACCTCACCTGGTGCTGCTGTTCATAATGGTGACTTAGAACTAGTTAGATTACGTTTCTTTGGTGGGGAAAGCCTGTTATGTGGAAACCCTGATGTATGTTGATTAGCTGTATCCTGATCCTTTTTATATCCTGAACTACCTATGAACCTGAAGAAATAAACAACTTTGATTCATCTACTTGACTGATCTTTGAAAGGAGTAAGATAAGAGTTCAGCCAATCTCCACGCTACTTGATTTTTCATTCTCTCCATTTTAATTTTGCTGGGACTTCCTGAGGCAGGAACCCAGGTAATCACAGCCTTGGGCTGGACTGGACTTTGAAACCTACAGGTTGGAGTCTTTGGGCTGGGGAGACCCTAGAAGGCAAGGCCTGGAGATGGTTTAAAGCTCATACAAGGTGTCAAATCTAGATTTCTATAAAGCCTGAGTAATAAAAGCCAAAGTAGCCTGCTTAGCTGAGTTGTAAATTAACCACAACAACTGAAAGTTGTCTCTAGAATAATGCAAAGAAAAGAGTGAGGAACCTGTCAATGAGGGAAGATTGGGATCATCCAACAGAGAAACTAGTGGAAAATGGCATTTATTGCAAAAGGAGGACTCTTCTTTGAGAAAGTAGATGATTTGCTACCCACACTTCCATTTACTTGAGCTGAGATTTGGCTAAAAATACAGTGTGATATCATCTCCATTGTGGTTCTTTTGTCTTAGTTTTTTAACGGTAGGCTCTAGATCCCAGTGGGAAAGGCAAAGAACATTGCGGATTTTAACCACCGCTTCTACAGAAACAAGAAAATGAAAGGTATCTGCATTCTTTCTGCTTTGCCCTCTCATCTGCTGTCAGAGAAGGGAAGGCGTATATCTAAAATGACTTGCCAATCATCAGAGTACTCAGGTAGCCTAAAATGCTGATGACAGCATGTTGTTTAAGTGGTATGATATGGCACAGGTTCTGAACCTTGTTCATGGATTACTACACTGTAAGGAATAGAAATAGGGGCTTGTGTTTTTTCAAACAGTAACATAGATTTCTGAACGTTGTTCACTGCAGGGAGAAGGAATGTGGCCTTCAAGTGGTTGCTGGGGAAGATTGTGTGGTAGACATAATAATCCCATGTTCTGGGGAAAACAAAACTGAACCTTTGGTGGACATTTAATACTGTGTAGTGATTAGCTGGAATCCTTCAGAGGAAGGGCCAAAGGTGGAAATTGTCTGGAGAGATAAAAGAAGGGGAGAGAAAGGGGAGGGGTCTCTTTTTGCCATGCCATGAGAGGGAGTTGTGAGTATAATAAAATCAAAATGTAGTACACTAAATTGATTTTATCAGGCCATAACCTGTTGCTAGAAATGGTTTTTATTTTCACGTGTGAAATGGTTAAACTGCAAATCATGTTCCTATGCTATAATCTTTTGAAGCTTACCAATAAAGTATGTTTTGAACCCAGTGCCTGGTGATTGTAAAGTAGAGTTGAAGCTGGGAATGATCTGGTGCCTTGGCTAAAGCTACCACTGATCCATTTTAAAATTCTGTATGCTCTAATTGGTCTGCTTGCCATACAGTAACCCTTCACATTCATGCTAGCTCATAAGGCAGGCAGGGAGTACCCGGGCCATGCAAAGGGGTGTGCCCCAAAAGCGTTGGGTAAAGGCTGCTGGCTAAGTGGGAAGACAATGTGGTGTGGTGGAAGAGGAGTTAACCCTTCCAAGCAGAGTAATCCTTACATAGATGATCATCAGATTTATTCAATCAACATGTGGAAAGGCCATAGAATGGTGGAAGATATCTGTACTTGGCCTTAACAAAAATTACACTAAATATCATATCACACTGCTTACAAAAATAGACACAGACACATTAAAAGGGCAATACTTTATTAGTATTATTATCATTAAGAAATAATGAACAGACTTACATATGGGGCTAGAAAAATGTTGTATTCTTTGATTGCAGTGCCTAGCCTAGCACCCGCAGAAAGCATGGTGTTATGTATTGAATGAATGTTGCAAGGTTCCTTTTAACAGAATGTATCCAGTCAATGTATCCTATTGTATCTAATCAGAGACACATTGTAACCAGCTGTATAAGGATGCGAGCTAAGTGGCCACAGGTGGCAGTAGCGAGCATCCGGCTCACATGGTATGAATTCACCAGATACGTGCAGCGCGGGAAACCTTCCCGCCACACAGCACCTAGACAAGATGGGCGTGATGAACGATGACGTCACACAGACAGTAGCCAATGAGCTACCGTGTAACCACATTTAAATGTATAGTGACCGTATAAATAGAGCTGTATCTCCGCCATTACCACATGTTCACCCTGACCATCATGCAATAAAGTTGTGTTTAGCCCTACTTGCGGCTCCTTCTTTGTCTTCCTTGCAAGACACCAAACATGCGTGGGTGATTTTTGGACTTGTGATCCCCAAAGTAACATTTCCAAGATCTGATAATGTTGTGTGGTTTCATTTGTAGAAAAGATGTGTGTGCGTGCGTGCGTGACTGTTTTTAATGTTTGAGATTTATGTTGTTAGCTGCCTAGAGTAGGAAATTTTCCTAAAGGGGCAGGTTATAAGTACAATAAATAAATAAATAAATGCATAAATATAATTTATTGGGACTATACCAGTGTTGTGTATGAAAGTATATGCCTTTAAGAGAACTGTAACAGGAAGAATGAAAGAATGTAACCTCAATTGAATACAATGTAACTCAATGTAAGTCAGCTGGATAGAACGCGATTCACCTGCCACTAGATGGCAGTGACTCGCGTCCACATGGTATCAATCACCCAATCACAGCCTACCGCGGGAAACATTCCCGCCACAGGTAAACCAGGTAAAGAATGAAGGACATCACCATGACATCATGAATACAGGAACCAATGGGGAACCGTGTGGCTAGATTCAAATGTAGAACTCTGTATAAAAGGAGCTGCACCTCTGCCATTACCTCATGTTCAGATTGCATACCTTATAATAAAGATGTGTTTGGCCCCATAACTGCTGCCTACTGCATATCAATCTGTAAACATCAAAACCAGGGTCTGGGGGTGTTTGGTGTCTTGCACGGAAGACAAAGAAGGAGTCGCAGTGAGGACTAACACAGGTTTATTGGTTGATGGTCAGGATGAACATGTGGTAATGGCGGAGGTACATCACATTATATGCAGTAGTGCAATACATTTGAATCTTGTTGCACGGTAGCTTATTGGCTGCTACCGGCGTGACGTCGTCCAA
This sequence comes from Bradypodion pumilum, assembly GCA_035047305.1. Classification (NCBI taxonomy): domain Eukaryota; kingdom Metazoa; phylum Chordata; class Lepidosauria; order Squamata; family Chamaeleonidae; genus Bradypodion; species Bradypodion pumilum. The sequence goes on along the minus strand of JAWDJD010000006.1, from coordinate 60,618,082 downwards.
GTCACGCCCCTCTTCCGTAGTAGTTTGCTAGTGTGGGAGAGTTCCCGCGGCTGTGGGTGATTTGAGGAATGAGAACCATGTGAGTTGAACGCTTGCAGCTGCCCTCTATGGGCAGCTTACTCGCGTTCCTTTAACAGCTGGGCTACATTGTAATTGTGGTCAGGTTACATTCATACATTTCTTAAAGCAACATTGTACATACATAACATCCCTCCCCCCTAGGATGGGACGAAGTCCCTCAACCATTGTGGCTTGCCGCACGTGCGCCTGGGGCGTGCGGCCGCTTGACTTAACACTGGGGAGCCTGGTTCTGCGGAGTCCTGTCCTGCAACGGAAAGGGGGGACTCATTAGTGGCTCGGTGTGGGCTCTGCGGTAACCTTGCATTGGGGGACGGGAATGGAATGAACAGTTGGGAAGTGAACCCCTGCCTACCATTTGAGGAGCTTGGAGTCCCCCCCAGTACAAATCTCGGGACCGACGAAGAGGCCCTCGTGGCCTTGCCACCCCCCGTTACCTGCCCGGGAGTTCTAGAGACTGTGGTGGGCGGACTCCCCCCCCCGTTGCCTGTCTTGGGGGTGTTTGGCTCCGGGGAGCTGGCGCTATGGTATATTCTAAAACAAAAGGACTGGGGGGACTGGAGGTACCAGGGGCTGAACTGAAACCCCTCTTCTCGCTAGGACGGGTGGGGGACCACTCCGCTACACCCCCCTGGTACTGCAACTCATAATCATAATCAAACTGATCCCTCTCTTTCAAAGTATCCTCCTCTGTGGTCGAGAACCCAGGATATGCATTTGAATCCGCGTGTTCCGCTGTGTCTCCCCCTTGGGTAATGCGGGTGGGGGAGGACCCTAACGCTGATTCCCCCTTCACTGGTGACTTGCCTTCTGAGTTGGTCAGCGTGCCTTCTCCAGAGTAGACCCGAGCTAGTCTCGACCCTGTAGGATACTGGCCCCGTCTGCTCAATGATTGTCCCTGGAACCCACGCTGGCCCCGAGGCCACGTAGTTCCTGCAGTGAACCGGGTCCCCTACCGAAAAGCTTTTGGAGCTCTCTCCCCCTATGTTTATATTCCTTCCTTCATCCTCCACCCTGGACGGATCCATCCGGTCAAAAAGTGTTACCGGACGCCTCCTCATGAGGAGTTCGGCTGGGGAAAATCCTGAGGCTAGGGGGGTTGTCCTGTAACAGATGAGGAACTGACACAGATGAAGGTTCAACTCACCGTGACCCATGCGCCGCAGTGCGTCTTTCGTAGTGCGCACTTGGTGCTCTACCTGACCGTTTGTGGCGGGGTGAAACGGGGCAGCGGTAATGTGCCTGATAGCGTTCCGCTCAATAAACGTCTTGAACTCTGCAGACGTGAAGGTACTAGCGTTATCGCTAACAAGGACGTCTGGCAGGCCGAAACAGGCAAAAAGCTTGCGCAACTGTTTAATGGTTGCCGCAGAGGAGGTGCTGTTCATGGGGATTACCTCCAACCACTTGGAGTAGGAGTCGACTACCAGCAGGAACATGGCCCCGCGGAAAGGGCCAGCGAAGTCAACATGAATCCGGGACCATGGCCCGCGGGCCGTGTCCCATTCCCTATGGGGTAACCGGGACTCCTCGGGCCGAGAGCTCTGGCAGCTCTCACACGTGCCCACTAAATGTTCTATATCCGCGTCAATCTGGGGCCACCAGAAGAAACTCCTGGCCAGAGCCTTGGAGCGCACGATCCCCGGGTGACTGGTATGCAGTAGCTTCAGTACCTTGGCCCTCAGTTTCTCTGGGATAACTACCCACTGGCCCCAGAGTAAGCAGCCCCTTTAAGCAGCCCCTTTCCAGAGAAAGCTCTACTCTCCGCCTGACAAATGGCTTGAACTGTTCCTCGGGGGGGGGGGTAGTGGGCCACCCTTTCCTCACCCAGGAACTAACTTGGGCCAGTATCTTGTTGGCCGCCGTGGCTTTGGCGAGGTCGGCCGGGAGAATGGGGGGTGAGTCGAGAGACTTGATCAGTAGGACTTGGTGGTCCTGCTCTACCTCGCATGTGGGGTCCCCTACACTTGGGAGGGGAGATCGGGACAGTGCGTCCGCATGGGAGATCTCCTTCCCTGGGCGATAGACCAGCTCGTACTGGTAGGCGTTGAGGAAGATGGCCCAACGCAGCATCCTGGGGGAGAGAATTTGCGGTGTGGGTTTGCCAGTAGTGAAGATCCCTAGAAGTGGCTTGTGATCCGTCACTACCATAAACTCGCGGCCGTATAAAAAGTCATGGAACTTTTTCGTTCCCGCGATGATGGCCAGGGCCTCCCTATCAGTTTGCGCATAATTGCGCTCGGCCTTCGAGAGGGACCTTGAGTAGTACGCTACCGGGGCTTCCCTCCCGCTCTCCAACACGTGGCATAGAACCGCCCCCACCCCCACTGGGGACGCATCACAGACTAGAACTACTGGTCTCCTAGGGTCGAAATGGGTCAGGACAGCACTCGAGGATAGGAGTGCCTTCAGCTCCCTGAAAGCTTTCTCTTGCCTATCTCCCCACCGCCAAACCACCTCTTTCTTCAATAGTGCGTGCAGTGGCTCAGCAACGGATGCCTTCCTCGGCAGGAAGGAATGGTAAAAATTTAAGAGCCCTAGAAACGACTGCAGCTCCGGTTTCGCGGTGGGGCGAGGGGCGTTTTGCACCGCTGCAACCTTGGACTCAGAGGGCTTGATACCTTCCGGGGTTACCTTGAACCCGAGGAACTCAACCTCCCTCGCAAAGAAAACACATTTGTCCCGTCTCAGTCGGAGGCCCGCTTTCTCGAATATTGAAAGGACCCTGTCTAGCCTTTGCCCTAATTCTGACTCGCCCCCCGCTGTTATCAACACATCGTCGAAGTATGGGAGGACGCCTGGAAGCCCCTTTAAAAGGCGTTCCACGAGGGACTGGAAAATTCCGGGGGCCGAATTCACACCAAACTGAAGGCGCGTTACCTTAAATGCCCCCTTGTGCGTTACGATCGTTTGCGCAGCGGCAGCAGCCGGGGTTACAGAGAGCTGCTGATATGTCTGCGCCAGATCTAGCTTAGCAAAACACCTCCCCCCATGAAGCGTGGCCAGTAAATGGCTGACCACGGGTACCGGATATGCATTTGACTGAATGGCCTTATTAATCGTACATTTATAGTCCGCACAAATCCTAACCTCCCCGTTTGACTTAAGGGCTGTCACAATCGGCGTTTCCCACTCCGCCGAATCAACTGGAACCAAAATCCCCTGCCCCACCAATTTGTCCAGTTCCGCCTCGATCTTGTCCTTGAGGGCGAATGGCACTCTTCTTGGCTTGAGGCGTATGGGTCAGATTTCTGGATCCAAGTCAAAGGAGACTGGGGGGCCCTTGTAAGTCCCAAGCCCTTTCTTGAAAATGTCCGGGTTTGCGTTGCACACATCCCGCATTGGGTCAGTCTCTACGGCATTAATGCCGGACAGTTCGATTCCTAGGGGAGCGAACCACTGCGTTCCCAAAAGGCAGCACCTCCCCCCCTTGAGGACCACCAGGGGCAGTTTCTCGGAGTAATTCTTGAACTTCACCTTGAAGTTCCCCACCCCCAACACTGGGATCCCGTTCCCTTGCACGTCCCGTAGGTGTGACCTCATGGCCCGCAACTTGGGCCGCGCATCTGGGGGAATGCGCATAAACTCTTTTTGGGACAGGATGGAATAGGACGACCCCGAGTCTATCTCCATCCTCACTGGGAGCCCCTGTAACTGTACCTCTACAAAAAAACGCCGGTGCTCCAGGCCCACGCGGTTCACGCCTGCCATGCTGTGGTCGTCTGAGACCTTCCTGGTGCCGGCCGCCTTCCGCTGGTGTGTCTGGGAATGGTTCAAGTTGCCCTTGTCCTCGGCTCGCCCGCGCCTGCACACTCGGGCGATGTGCCCCTTTCGGCCGCAGTTGTGACACTCGGCCTTTCGGAACGGACACCTCGTGCGGTCGTGGGACGCCCCACAACCGTCGCAGCGGCGGTCTTGCCGCTCGCGGGTCTGTCGCTTCTCTCCTCGCTTCTTGACCCGCTGGACGTCGTCGTCCTCGCTGGAGCAGGGGTCTGGCGTAGTGGACGACTCCTCGGACACCGTTGGTGTGCCGGCGGGCGGCTTGGGGGCCCGCCAGGCCGTTTTCGCTGGTGTCCGCCGGGCCGCCTGCACTGGTGACTTGGCCCTTTCGGACGTGGCCCCTCGGGACTTGAACACTCTGACCCCGCTCCTGGCCGCCTCGGCCGCTTGGGCCTCCCACAGCACCTCGTTGAACGTGAGGCGGTAGTCGCGGGTCATGAGCTTCCGCTGAAGCTCCTCGTCCCTCAGGCCACACAGCATGCGGTCTCGGAGGGCCTGGTCCAGGTCGTCCCACTGGCAGTGCACCACTGCAAGCCTGAGGGCCGCCGCGTAGGCGGACACGGATTCGCCCGGTCGCTGGTCTCGCCTGTGGAACGCGACCCGGGCCGGGAAGATTGACATGGGAGGCTGGAAATGCTCGCCCAACAGCACCAGGATGCGGTCGATGGGCACCTCTTCTACCTTCTTGGGGGCCACCAGGCTCATCAGGATGCGCAGCACGGCCGGCCCCACCTGGGCCAGGAAGTAGGAGCGCATTCTCGCGTCGTCATCGACGCCCACGGCTTCCATCGCGTGCCGGAACTGGCACTCGTAGAGCTCGCATTGTTCGGGCTCGCTGACATCGAACTGGTAAGGCTTGACCTTCGTCGCCAATTTGGTGTCTTGCACGGAAGACAAAGAAGGAGTCGCAGTGAGGACTAACACAGGTTTATTGGTTGATGGTCAGGATGAACATGTGGTAATGGCGGAGGTACATCACATTATATGCAGTAGTGCAATACATTTGAATCTTGTTGCACGGTAGCTTATTGGCTGCTACCGGCGTGACGTCGTCCAAGTCACGCCCTTCTTCCGTAGTAGTTTGCTAGTGCGGGAGAGTTCCCGCGGCTGTGGGTGATTTGAGGAATGAGAACCATGTGAGTTGAACGCTCGCAGCTGCCCTCTATGGGCAGCTTACTCGCGTTCCTTTAACAGCTGGGCTACATTGTAATTGTGGTCAGGTTACATTCATACATTTCTTAAAGCAACATTGTACATACATAACAGGGTGATATTCAGGACCAGTGTTACAGGGGATTTCTGGGAGTCAGTTTCCTTGCAAATGTGTGATGCTTTGTGATAAGGTTTCTGTGGATGAATCATGTGCACAATATTTTTTCATTGTAAGAAGCCATGTACACAGCTTTGCTCAAGATGAATCCACTGCCTAAAGCTTAAAACAAAACAAAACAAAAAAGGAAGCCATCTATCCAGTTGGGTAAAACTGACATAAGATATTCTGTTGTCTGAAGCACAATAGCAAACAACAAACCCAAATCAAGATGGATAATGTTGAAAGACAGCCATGCTATTTTGGGCCCATGAGGCAGAAAATCCCACAAGTACTTCTCTCCAACTCTGACAGTAAAAACTCAGCAGTACCAAATTAGAAAACTAACAAAGTTCTGTCCTTTCATGACACCCATAATCTGCCATTTGAGGTGGCCATCTCACTGTAACTAATTGTGGGACCAGCCTAGCAATGACAAAATGTTGGAAAGGAGACTGAAAAGATCTTGTCTTTGTCTAGGAAGAAGCATTGTGGAAGACTGTAAATTGTAACAAGGACTGTGTACACTCTTTTCCTCGCTGTCCTTGTGTTGTAGAAATTCTGACAACTTTTCATCTATCCCCCCTCTTTTGTGTTCTTTAACAAGCAGAAAACAATTTTGCCCACTTCTTACAAAACATGTTTCTGTTGGTTTTACCTGCAGCTAACTCTACTGATGGCAGGACTTCCCATCATTATTTTCCTAATGAGGGCTGGTCTTAACGTTTAGGTAATGCGAGGCAATTTCCTGATGCGGGCTGGTCTCAACATTTAGATCAGGAATTCTCAACCTTTTAAAGCTGGGGACCAGGACACACTCCCTCAGACAGCTTCAGGGGCCAGATGGCCATTTTGCCCTTCCTCCACCCTATGGCACTTCCTGGTGTGGTGGAGGCAGTTGGGGGCCTCATGAAATGGTGCTGTGGGCTATACCTGGCCCACAGGCTGCAGGTTGAGAATCCCTGATTTAGATAATGTGAGGCAATTGCTGCAGTTAGCAGATGTTGAGGAGGGACCAGTGCTTTACAGCAGTAGCCCCTCAGATAATTTTCTCCTGACCTCCTGTGGGTTGCCCGCAGGAATAATTCGCTCGGTGTCAACAAATCCGGGAATCAACCAGGCTCGGCAGGAAAGGAAATTGGGAAGATAAGCGGGCTAGTTAGAGATGAACCATAACCCAAGCTGGGGGCAAATAGAGCAGGGCAAGCAAGTTGGGGCAAACAGTGGACAAAGATTAGATGCCCGGGTCAATACACATAGACTCCAAGATTAGGGCAGGAACAATGGGTTTTGACAGCTCAAAGCAATTAAGTGTGGATTGTCCATTAACCACGGGGCAACTTCCAAGAGCTGGCATTGTAGCCGGACCACCGGAAAATGCCACATATGCAAGCCTTCTGTACAGGGGTGGCACGAGTGCCCTAGGCACGTGTCACAACCCCCAGGCAGGGTAATAAATATGTACCCCGACTCTGGTCGGGGCTGGACTTCGCCAAACTGCTGCCTCCACGCATCTTCCTTCCGGCCCGCCATTGCAACAACCTCCCAAGTTATTCTCCTTTTGCTGGCGGGCAAAGAAGTATTTGACTTGTAGCCTTTTCTGAGTCCTTTAATTTTGCTTGCTGCCTCAGCTATGATGGAGACATTATCTCACAGTTATCAACCTGGTCAGCTTCTGTAAGTGGGATGAGAAGGGAGTGCCATCTTGATCTTTGCCTCACACAGCAAAACATATTGGAACAGCCACAGGCTTTTTAAAAGTTGAGGAAATTTTGATGGCAACTGCTTCCTCAGGCAGCCACCTTTTACAAATGTCATGCAGATGTAAAAAGCACAGGTGATTTGTAAGAAAGAAAATAAAAAGCATCTTTTTCTATGCTATGGATTGTAGATGGTGTGTGTCAAATCGTTTAGCTCAAGGCCATTCCTTTCCCTTCCACCACTAAAGATTTGGCAGCAAGGTTTATAGAAAATCTGTTTCTTTGGAGTTTCATTTAGTGTTTTCTGATCCTTTGGTTATTATGTAAAAGAATAAAAAGCAGTAACTATTTACTTTCAGTGTGCCTTTCATTATGTTAGACGCCTCTGCCCTTTCTCTCTAAAATAAATTGTGTTCATCTTTTGAATCTCACAGCCCTTTCCCAGACTTTTGAACTGTAGTCTCCTACCTTGGAGCCACTCTATATCCTCTTTTGTAACGTAAACAGCTTTTAGTTGAAAAGGGGGCTGTGGTGGCTCAGTGGTTAGCTGGAAGGCCGGCAAGTTGGCAGTTCAAGCCTCGGGTACTGGATGATGGTGTGAGCACCTGTCTCTGTCCCAGCTCTTGCCAACCTAGCAATTCAAAAGCAAGAAATTACAAGTAGATAAATAGGGACCACTTCGGTGGGAAAAGATCTTGAGGACATGAAAGGAGCCTCATTCGGGCATCCCCTGAGTGGAGTTCCTCCAACAAAAATCCTTTCAACCCAGAATAATTTCTGACACAAAATTATTATTATTATTATTATTATTATTATTATTATTATTATTATTATTATTATTATTATTATTATTATTATTATTATTATTATTATTATTATTATTATTATTATTATTATTATTATTATTATTATTATTATTATTATTATTGTTGTTGTTGTTGTTGTTGTTGTTGTTGTTGTTGTTGTTGTTGTTATTGTTGTTATTGTTGTTATTGTTGTTATTTGAAAAGTCAGTCAAACAAATGGCAAATGTATCTTCTTTTAAGGGTGTGCAAAAGAGGGGAGAATTACATTCAAAACTATTCCTTATTCAATTTGAGTAAAATGTTCTCAAATGGCGGGCATCCTCCTTGATTATTGAGCTCTCCCAATGATGACCTGGATAGTTGCATCGGTATCCATATGAATTTGAGAAGGCTGTATATATTGGAAGACAATGAAGTCTTAACTTACATAACAAGTATTTAGTGGAGGAAGCAAGAGAGAGTCAAGAAGCCACGTGGATTTGATGCCCTATACATTCTTGCTTTCCCTCTTCATGTTCCTTAGATGTTAGTTAGTTAATTGTTGTTGTTTTCATTTATCAAGGAGAGGGTCACACTTTGGCTCTCTTCCATTATGGCCATTATCATACACATTGGCAGAAAAGCCAGCTAGGGGTGTTTATAACCAAGTACAGTAAAACCTCAAGATACCAACGCCTCATTTACTAAAAACTCACAATACAAAAGGAAATCTTGGGGGAAATTGCTTGAGATATGATTTTTTTTTGATACAAATTTTTGGGGGGTCTTCTGATACTTCCCACAGCAGCAGAAGGGTGTTTGGAACATTTCCACTCCGTTTTTGGATTTTTTTCATCATGTTTTGGTACTGCCAGAAGCTCTCCCCGCAACCAGGTAGTGCCAAAAATTCCCACTTCCCCTCAACTGCTGATCGTCAGGGACTGGTCCTGCAATTTACAGAGCTAGCCACTAGAGGGAGGTGTTGAAAATGTGTCAAAACCTTCCGGAAGTCAGAAAAAAGTGGGGGGAGGACTGGAATCTTTTATCTGTTCAAAACTCTTTCTAAAGTACACTTTGGAATTTTTCACCATGTTTTTGCCAGTTTAGAAAGAGTTTTGAACAGAAAAAAAATGCTTCTTCTTCTTTCCCCTTTTTTTTTTTTTTGCTTTTTTCTGAACTCTGGAATGCATTATTTGATTTTCAATGCATTCCTATGGGAAATCGCGTTTTGATATATGAATTTTTCAGATCTCGAGATATCACTGTATAGAGATCTGGAATTTTCTGAGACAATACATTTAACTTTTCTGTTTTTAACATAGCAATAGTTATGCATCATAGGAGTTGAAGTTCAAAACAACAGGTACCTACACTAAATTATTAGTCCCCATTGGCTCTTATATCACTTAAATGTGGTACCAAACGTCATTGTAGTTCTAAAACCCCAATATATTTATGTATGCCAATTTTTTTTATATTGAAGGCTATAACCAGCAAATGATTCCACCCCCAAACATTTTGTTTTGATTTCTGTCTTTTATGCATCTATTGAAGACAAAATTCTAATCCTATAAGATACAGTCCCATGACAGTATAATCCAGAGGGATATCGTAATGCTTAGTGTCTGTTCAATTTAATGGATGTGCCTACATCAGCTGGGAATTGCTGTTACTTATCATAAAGCTACTTCCTCCATTCCTTGAATGGTTTAAACTGAATGGTTAATCAATTTAGGATACCTAGTTTTGTGAAAAGGGGAATAGTTACAAATTCCTATAACTTTTTTCTGTCAAAATATGAAAAACATGTGATTCTTTCTACAGATGAATGTCTGATTGCAATTTTGTTTACTTTCTTCACTTGAAACAGAAATTTAAGTGGTTTCTTATAATTAAGGGAACAAGGGATTTCATAGGTATTGCTTTTTCCCTACACAATATTAGAATGCTAGAGGTAAAAATTATTTCAAGAAGGAAGATAAGTATCTGTCAACCTTTTTGTAGTATTAAAAAATTAAGAGCCTTTTGCTATCTAAAATATGAAAATTCCTTCTGTTGGAGGAATTTTATAATCTCTTTAAAACGTTAGGAGTGTATGAGACAAAAAAACAAAACCAACAGCACCACAAAGAAAAACCTAGAGAATAGCTTAAAGTCTCAATATCTCATCCTTCCTTTCAGTAACTAGCACTTTAAGTCTTAAAAATAACTCCTGAGGTAAAAAAAAGAAAGGTATCTTTACATATACAGTACAGTACTTTCATTCAGTAGTCAACAAACAGAGGAAATAGAGAGATTAATCTCTCAGCCATGTGGGAGGAAGAAATTGATTGTCAACCACATCCATCTGGAGAATGGCATGTTAGTAAAGGATGATGTAAGAGAAGTTAGAATATTTCCAGGTTGCATTTCAGAAGGTGCTTGAACTAAAAATCTGCAATAGATAGCCCATAACCTTTTGGGTGACCAATTTCAAGACACCATAATCCTTTGCTTAAAATAATTCTTATCATAGTTATTTTCCAACTATACATGTGACTTCACTGATACTATCATTCACTATCACCACCATTTCAGCCATGGCTTCATGCCTTGTATTGTTTTTAAGGATTTATTTTAAAAAGCAATAGAGGTGGTTCTGCCGTTCACTTTGAGTAAATCCATTGCTGCAATTGTTAGCATATGAATGAAAGGTCCGCACCGATTGGAATGTTCCTAAATTATTTTCATCAGTCACCACTTGGGGAAACAATGGCACCACTGTACATGGTCCACTGGACCATGCGGCTCCATATTGACTATACTGGTTAAGGAATTCTGGGAGTTGTGGTCTGCAGAAATAGCTTCTCTGAGCTCTGAAAATTCCAAATGAAGACTAAACCCAACTGCTTGTCCCAATTAGTATAGCCCTGTTAATCAATTGCTGAATGGTGAGTAAACAGTTAAGTAAGCCTCATTGATTCAAATAATCTACTGGATTCAGAACTTTGTGTAAAACAGCCACAAGAAAATGTGTAGCTATGTTGCACCAGTAACTAGTTTATCAGGCTGAAATCAACATGTTCGGAATCAGTTCATGCATGTGATGTATTTCCCCTAGGTTCAATGGACTCTATAGGATGGATCATTTGGAAAAATTAATCTAAAACAATTCCACTGAAGAGTAGTTATCCTTTTCTTTGCCATCTTCCCACAGTGATAGCTTCCAACTTGGGTGGAATGTGTTATTAAAAGCATGGCATTTGCTACCACAAGATGTAATAATGTCCACCAACACCTTTAAATTGGGATTGGGAAATTTCATAGAAGAGGTCTGAATAACTATGTATCACCTCTGGTATTAGGGCAGCTATGCCTCTGTATTTCAGTTGCTGAGAAAGAAGAGCAGGAGGATGCTGTTACACCCACATCTGGGGGTGAGCATCTCATAGGCTATACATGGGTTACTATGAGAGCAGAGTACTAAACCAGATAGACCTTTGCTCCAGTTCAGCACAGCCCTTCTTATGTTCTTTTATATCCCCTGATCGATCCCATTCTGCTTCTTATTCCTGACACTTTTCTTTGGGTTAAGAGTCATAACTGAGCAGAAGAGGACATCTATGCAAAAAGCTCTAGAGTTCATCTCTGACAGATTGAATTCTTGCCCACTAAAAGCAATCCTCCCAATCTGGTGCTCTCCAGACGTTCTTGACCATAATATAGTTCACGACTAGGGATATGCAATCTGGATATTAATTTTTGTACTCCATTTCTGAAAATTCTTCATTCTAGGGCAGTGATGGTGAACCTTGGCACTCCAGGCATTCTTGGACTTCAATTACCAGAAGCCCAAGTCAGCACTCCTGCTGATCAGGGCTTCTGGGAATTGAAGTTCAAGAACATCTGGAGTGCCAAGATTCACCATCACTGTTCTAGGGATTCCACCTGATAGATCCACACCTACAGATACTTGAATTTTGCTCAAAAGGCCTAACTCAAAGGCTCCAGAGTCTACTTTTGGTGCAGTTCTTGTGTAAAAGGACCATGAAGACTTCAAGCTCTAGTCTAGACCTTTCTCCAAGTGAACAAATGTGTCTGTAGATGGGGGTCTTTCAAGTGAAACTCTCAGAGCATATTGGGAGCTGGAGTTCAAAAGAGCTGAATGGCACATCCCTATTCACATCATCATTGGCCATTGCTGATCATTTGGGGGTTGGTGCTGTTGAAAGTTGGAATCCAGAATATCTAAAGAACTTACTGGAGAGTGATGAGTTAAACAATCATAGCATGTACTGTGGAAAATTAATGCCTCTGTCAGGTCCCAGAGCACTGGGACTAACCAGCTGGTTTAAACTGGCCTTCCCAAGAAGATCCAGAGACAGGGCTTCTTTAAAATGGTTAGGATTATAGTCCAACATATCTGGAAGTCCCTATGCCAGAGCAGACAGTTCCAGGCTACTTTTTTTTACAAAAAATACACCTAAACTGTCATAGAGTAACTGCCTGTGTGACTTTTTACTGATTAAGAATCTCTCTTCCTAGCAATACTACTGAAACCCATCTGTGGACAACAAGCTAGCAGTTACATGAAAAATGATCCACTCATATAGCTCCAGGAAAGCCCAACTTAAAGATATTAAAATATGCAAAAGCAATTTAAATGCGTGCTCAGTACCTTCTCCAGAGACCTCAGAATTTCTAACAAGTATTGTAGAAGCTTTATAATCAACTAAAGTGCCTTGAAAATTTAGAAGGCTGCAACAAAGAGCTGTGCAAGATTTCACTAATTCATTTTTATTTATGATCATTTTTCCTTTTGATGTTTTAATTCTCCTACCTCTCAGTGTTACTAATTGAAAATGCTGATATTATCTTAAAAACAACTACTGATAAGAATTATAGTTGAAATTGTTTTAATGGTAGCCATGTTAGTCTGCATTTCAAGCATACCAGAGAGTAAACAAAAAAGAAAAAGAAAAAAAAACACCCATTGTAGCACTTTAAAGACTAACTGCTGTATTTTAATGTTAGCTTTCATGGATCTAGTCCACTTTGCCCGACATAAGAGTGAGACTTCATGGCATCAATTTATACACATCAGGTACAGAGGTACAAAATGGTTGGTTAGCATAACAGATAAGTATACAAATCAATGTGGCTTTTTACAACTGGTAATAGCAGAAGATCTTTGGTTGTTATTCAGATTAGTTGAGAAGCTTCACCTTGTTGAATTGCAAATGATTGGTAGATGGATGCAAGACAAATATTGCAGCATTATACATTTGTGAATGAGTTTACCTTTCAGACCTAACATCTATTGAAAATAGTGTGAGTTCTTCCTTTGTCCAGTGAGATAGCCTGAGGCTGTGGATGAGAATGCTACTGAAGTAGATTCTGTGAAGGTAGTATAATATTACAACATATACAGTGGTACCTCACTTAAAGAGCATAATGGGATTGTTCTTTATTTATTACTCACATTTCTACCGCCGCCCCTTTGCTGAGGTGACTCTTTAAGCGAAACACCATTGTAAGTCACCAATTGTGACTTCTGGTGGGAGGGATTGCGAACCCGATGTAGTTGTTAAGCGAGTTTTTGGTTGGTTTTAGTTGTTAAGTGAGGGCGACCATTCAGAGAAAATTCTGCTCTTTAAGCGAGTTAGTCTCTAAGCAAGGTGCTCTTTATGCGAGGTTTTACTGTATAGCCACATATAACAACTTGTTGTGATAGTGTATCGAATTTGATAATGTCGCAGAAACCCTTGACTAATATTCAGATCTGAAGCCCAAATCAGCACACCTGCTGATCAGGGCTTCTGGGAATTGAAGTCCAAGAATGTCGGGGTGGGTGGGGGTGGGGGTGGCTGTTGTATATAAGCATTAGTTATGAAGTTATCGGTACTGTGCAGCCTGCAGCGGAATAGTGTGCCTTGGAAAAGGCGCGTGTCCTAGGTCTATGTCAAGAGCTGATTTGTTAACCCTTTCCCACTTCTTCAGAAGTGTGGGCAAATGTAACTGTTTGTTCTGTATATAAGTTGGTCTCCCCGCACCTGCGGGGCTGTTCTTCACTTGCAATAAACTTCGTGGTTGTTTGACTAATTCATGGCTGGTTGAGCTTTCCTTTAAAGCTTTAGACACAACAGGGGCCAAGGTTGAGAAACCCTGGCTCAGAGGGAGTGGAGCAGTTGCTTCCCACATCTTGCTGCCACCTCTCAACAGTTGCTGACAGGAGTGACTGCCTCACTCTGCCTGATATCAACCTGGCCCTGACAAACCAGTGTGAGTGTCAAGCTGTTACTATGACAGTGTAGAAAATGACAAAGAGCAACTCTTGAAGCAGTGCAGAAAAATATGTATGTTAGTGCCAGCAATTTGTGCTGTTCATCTGTGCACCTATAAAGTATTGGAGGATGCCTGATTTTAAAGCTGAGGTGACATAGATGAAGACTGCAGACATTTCCAACCTGCCCTGCCATTTTTATACTCCACTCTCCACCACCTGTAGTATTTTTTTCTCTCAGCCCTCTTCTAATAATAAAAGTGAGCTACAAGGAAATAGTCTGAAAGGAGAGAATAGTGGGATAAGCATATCTTCTCATTTATGTGCTGCTGTGACATTAAATTATACACACTGGCCAGAACCCTTCTGAAGATTTACACCTGCACACTCATGATGGCATAAAGGCAGCGGCAAATTGCCAATAATTGCTGAGTTGCCACTCCCATTCTTGTTACGTGCAACAAGAATGTTATGTATGCTTACATAAGTATACATTTCCAGTGCTATTCTGACCAATTTTTTACATGTGACAACTGACCTGGCATTTTGTGCTTAGATTTCAGAAGTCTGAAATGGTTGTTAAGCCCTTTATGATTATCTTTGTTAGTTGGCTCTCATTGAAATACCCCAGTTTCATCATGCTTATTCTCTGCTGCAAAATCTTAGCAGTGTGTCCGTTTAAAGCAATAGATTGACACATCTAATTGCAGCACACTCAGTGTCTTTCTATACTGTTTTAGCCTTAAAATTGTTCAGGTTGTTAAAAGTGTTTTAATGCTGAACTAAATGGTTGGCAGAACTGGCGCTGAAAAGCCTGTCATCATACTGCAGAAAAGGGTTCATTCCATCCCTACTGTGCATCCACGTTGATGTGGCTAAATAGGTCTTCTGGGAATTAAAACAGAAATAAATAAGAGTATCACACAGCACCTGGATGCCGGGAGCACCATCACCGCCGGCGTCCTGGGCCCCACCCACCCCCCATTTAGAACTTTGGGGTTTGCTGGGATGTCAGCACCTCTATGTTTCTATTTGAACTTGCCGGGGTTGGGGTGAGTGCAACGGAGTACTGCTGTATCAATTGTATTATGTTTTTTAATATTGTAATTGTGGCTTTTCCAATATCCTGCTGCATTAATTTAACTGTATTATTGATATGATGATGTTTATTTTTTGACTTGCTGTATTGATTGTATTGTATTATTGATATGTTGTTTAGCCACCCTGAGTCGGCGTAAGCTGAGAAGGGCGGAATATAAATTAAAATCGAAATCTAAGTTCACAATCGGGCATTAACCCAGAACAAGGTGGGAGGGATCCTCACCCATTTCCTATGGAAGAAACACTTTCACCTGTCACACTTAAACTCTGACAGGGGCATTTGAACCCTCACATCATCAAAGAGGAGAGGTAAATAGGACACCGAAAAGCATCTTGGGTCCCCACCCAGGAGTAGAACACCTGTGTGGAAAGTTTGACATCAATCTTACATCATTGTTTATGGAAAAACATCTGTGAGGGGACATCATACCCACATAACATAAATTCCTAAAGTGGAGAAATCTCTTAGGAATAGGATAAAAACCCTTAGAATTGGGGCTTTAGGAGGGACCTTCTCCAGGACAACGAGAGCTCTTGTCACCTGGACAAATGTCTTAAGCTCTGAGAGAAGAAAATCTACTTTTTCTTTAGAAAGTTAGTGCTTTGTTATTTTATTAGATTCCTAAGTATAGATTAGATTAGAATCCATAAAAGATGGACATTGATAGCATTAGTCAGGACAAAGTGATATTAG
Source organism: Bradypodion pumilum (assembly GCA_035047305.1). Lineage (NCBI taxonomy): Eukaryota > Metazoa > Chordata > Lepidosauria > Squamata > Chamaeleonidae > Bradypodion > Bradypodion pumilum. The sequence continues at coordinate 60,602,373 of JAWDJD010000006.1, read as the reverse complement.
CTAGATTTTGTGCTTCTATCTGCATTTTGATTTTCATTCGGTTATTAAATATGCTTCTGCAAATAAAGAATTAAAGGACATCACCAGCCTCTGTTCTTGGAGATGAAAGGAGTAACAGCAGTGCCATTGCAGAGATACCGGTGTTGGGAGTAGCCGAGCCCTGTGACTACTCTTCACACAGATTCAACCTTGATGGAGGGATGAGGGGGTGTAGAGACGGAGTGAGAAATAATAAAGGGACTTCTTGCTTGGGACAAGATAAGGTTGCTAGGGTGACACTCGGGGAGGAGGCACACTTGCAACCCTTGCAAGGCTTTGGGAAGAATAAACTGCTTGTGTTTCCCAGGACTTTAAAAGTAAAAATAACTTTGTTTGTGGTTTTCCATAACCTAATCCACTCTGTGTCTCTACTTGGAAGGTGGTGTTTTAAAAGGACTGTTTTGCCAGCTACCATACCACAGCTTCAGTTGAAGCCTTGCCACACTTCCAGATCATATGGGCCTAAGGGGTTACCCCTGGGCACCCCAAAAACCTCAAGGTCAGGTCCACCATCTCTTCTTTGACACGGTGGCAGCGGTGGGATCCAATCCAGGAGGCGAATCCAGATTGTTGGTGGCATCTGTGCAATTTGAACCTGCGTGTCGAGGTTGGCAGATCTACGTTCTTTGTAAAGAGTTGTGGATTGGTGAAATACCAACTTCGTTCCTGTGGACTGTAATTTGGGGTCATCCAGGCTTCTGAGGGTGCCAGTTTGGTGTTCGGGTCTGTGGAACGATTCTCCAACAGCCGATGGGATGTCACAGATGCAGGTCTGCATCTTGGCATATGTGGCGGAGCAAGCAGATGGATCAGTGTGTGTCTGCAGTGAAAGGTCAATGCAGAACACCTGTTGCCAGTGCAACCAGCTTGGAGTGGGCTGATGAGACATGTGTCCCAGCACACGCACCCCACTGCTCATCTCAGTGTACCTTGGCAGTTTCTGGACTGTGTAAGCCAATGCCAAGAAACACCACTGAGGGCCAGTTCGCCTGGTCAGTGGGTGCCATAACAGCAGCAGTGGAAGGGCCGCATGGTGAGTCAACACAGCAGACTGCCGCAGGCCTCTGTGCATCTGTGTGTCCATTGCACATAGAAGTCCAATGTCATCCTAGGGTCTTTGTCCATGCTTTGATGAAGAAGGGTGCCTCTAAGCATAAAGTTTGGCTGGAGCTAAGCCAAGCTAGCAAACCATGCATAGACCATCGCCACATTCTTTGGAAAGAGAGGTGCAGCACAAGGTCTTCTTCATCATCGTCTTCAGCAGCACGTCGATTCTGAGAAGGAGATGGAGTGTGTGTTTGCAAGTTTTGTGGATCCACAACTTATTGAATTTGCAGGTGGAAAAGACACTCAGATCTGTGCCGCCCAGGAGGGCTAACAAAAGTCACTTGAAGGGGGGACCTTTGTGGGAGGTTGGTTTTCTGCTTGAAACTACTTTTGGAGAAACAGGAAATTTGAGGTGCAGTTTGTGCTTCACTGTGGAGTGCTACCTTTTTGTGTTCTTGGACCAGAAGAAGAACTAAATTGAGGGGTAGAACTATGTAATCAAGATTTGTGTTTTGTTTTGCACCTTTTGGGAAAAGTTCCAGGGGGGCGATTTAACTGGTGTGTTTCTACAGAAGAAAAAACAGGCTGGCTCAGTTTTGCATCATGAAACTGAAAGCAGAATGTTTCTTCTTAGACAGAGAGAGCATTGCATTTTGCGTGGTATTTTGGGAATAGTTTAGGCAAAAACCAGAATTCTACCACATGTGTGTTTTTTCCTTATTGGAGAGAGGGGATTCAGATGGCAGCAAGGACGTCGAAATCCATAATACCTTCATTGAAAAGTTTCCCAGCCAACTCAGTAGGATGCCATCAGTGGAAAGGATGGAGAAACCAGCGTGTTCCATTCATCATCCAACCAGGTCTACCCAAGTGCAGGAGACAGCTACAGGAGCTGCGGCTTTCATGGAAATCAGAAAGGAGAGAGGCAGGGTCACAGCTCGATTCAGAGGCATGGTGACAATATGAATTGATTCATCTCCTTTGAACTGGCATTATTAAGGAGTATATGCATGTGTCTGTTTGCACACACTTCATCCATAGTGCCAGATACAAAAAAGTGCCTACTGTGCTGGCAAATGGAGAAGCATATCGCCTTTCCAATCTGTAATCAACATGCAATATGTAATAGCATCATTAAATCTCAGCTTCTGTTTCCTACAGCATGGCAGTGCTGTAATCAAATAAAAGAGGCAACAAGAGATAATCATTTAAAGGCAATTAGGATTGTTAAGATGTGAGAAGTAACAAGAAGAAGGAAGCTCAACTTTGTGTCCCAGCTCCCAGCCTTCAACAGTATAAACCTCAGACACTTATATGTTCTGATAGGTAGCAGGAAAGTGAGAATAGCTTCTTATCTTGAGATATTTTTCTTTCTTTTGGATAGATTTTCAGTCACTAAATTGACTGGTAGGATCAAGAGGTTCCATTCTGTCCCACCCAATAAGAGTCCTTGCACAAATTCTCATTTACCAGGAAAATAGTTTGGCATTAAGGCATTCATGAACTCTATCCCTTCAAACTCTATGAATTTGCTATACAAAAAACAGGTTGAAATATGTCAGAATGTAAACAAAACAGCAAAAAAAAAAGACAAAAAACATTGTGGCACCTTAAAGACTAACTGCTGTATTTAAATGTGAGCTTTCATGGATCAAATCCACTTTTCTGATGAAGTAGATTTGGTACATGAAAGCTCACATTTAAATACAGCAGTTAGTCTTTAAGGTTTCAAAATATTTTGTCCTTTTTTACTGTGTTGTTTTGTTTATTCGCTGATATGCTTGCACAGACTAACAAGGTTACCTCTTCAAACATTTCAACTATAAAGTTGAAAATATGGTGTTCTTTCATCCATACAATGGCTATATAAATATAAAATCCAAGGTGGTAGAAGAGCAATTATCGGTGTCTCTCATATAATAAATTTTATTTATTTATTTTCAAAAGAAAAAACAAACATACGAAAAACAATACATCATAACAATAATACATAAACTCATAAAAAATAACCACATACATGATAGTTGAACTAATTATTTGCCATGGTACACACACAATTAAATATCCACATTGTAGGTTAGTACTATAACCATAACCTTCATAAAAGCTATCAATATTACAATTGTTTGTTAGCAACCATCAAACTCCTACTTTTCAAATTACAAATCACCCAGTGAATATTTACATTGCCCCGGAGAGTTTAGTCTCTGTATTATCTCCAAAATCTACTTTGAGATGGTACAGGTCTAAAACTATCCCTACCCATAAGGGAGTGATCAACAAAAGACTTCCAAATACTCCAAAATCTATTTTCCTTCAATTTATCCCTTTTTTACTTTTATCTCCCATGTCAATTTGTCATTCAATGCTAAGTTCCACATTTCCTTGTACCATTCTCCCGTCTGTATAATTACATCATTTTTCCAATTTCTAGCGATACATTGTCTACCAGTAGTTAACATTATTTCTAATAGCTCTTTTTCCGCCTTGTTCAAACACATTCCTTCCACATCTGTTAGCAAAATGGTACCTGACGCCAGCTTAATTTTCTTACCCATTACTAAGATCACTGCAGATGGGGATTGCAGCCATGAAATAAAAAGGCGACTGATTCTTGGGAGACAAGCTATGAGAAACCTGGGGAACATCGTGAAAAGCAGAGACATCACCTTGAAAACAAAAATTAGAATAGTCAAAGCAATGGTATTCCCAGTGGTAATGTACGGATGTGAGAGCTGGACAATTAGGAAAGCTGAACGCAGAAGAATAGATGCCTTTGAAATGTGGTGTTGGAGGAGAGTTTTGAGGGTACCCTGGACAGCAAGGAGAACAAATAGGTCAATCTTAGAAGAAATCAACACTGACTGCTCATTGGAAGGTCAAATAGTAAAGATGAGGCTAAAGTACTTTGGGCATCAAATGAGAAGGGAAGATTCACTTGAGAAGGCCGTGATGTTGGGAAAGGTGGAGGGCAAAAGAAGAAGGGGGAGGCCAAGGATGAGATGGATAGATGGTATTGTAGACACAATGGGCACAGAACTGGGAGGACTGAGGGGGATGGTGGAGGACAGAGGTGCCTGGAGAACGATGGTCCATAGGGTCGCAAAGGGTCGGAATCGACTGTGCGACTGAACAACAACAAATTTCCCCTATCTCTCCTTCTATTCTTCTCCAAAATTCATTTATCATTTTACAACTCCACCACATATGCTCATAAGTTCCAACGGTATCTTTACATCTCCAACATAAATTATCCCTTTTATTATCAATCTGGTGCAACCTCAGTGGTGTCAAGTACCATTGCCACAACATTTTATAGTTATGTTCCTTAATTCTTACTGACATTGTTCTCATTATCCTCTTTTTCCCCTTATTTCTCCATTCATCATTTCCTAGCTTTATATTCAATTCCTGTTCCCACTTCAATTTCAAATCTTCCTGTGGATCACTACCCTTGTTTATTAAAATATAAAGTTTACTTACTAGACCCTTGATACTTTTCTCACCTTTTCTAATCTTTAAAACCAATTCTTCAAATTCGGTCTTTTCTCTATCTATACCTAGTTCTCTTCTATATTTTTTATTCCAATTATCAACCTTCAATATCTGAAACCAATCCAATTTTAACTGTTCAAACAATTTTTTCTTCTTAATTTCATCTTCGCAAACCCTTAACCATTCCTTCACCAGGGAAACTTCATTTTCATCCAATATTTCCTTTTTTTTGTCTATTTTTATCGGAAAACACGCCATATCTGCCAATTCCAAAATTGGAGAGAGATCTGGGATCAAATCTTTCTTTAAACTTTTCCACACCCTCATGAGTCCCCTCATCATAGTGTTACTTGTACTTATCATTTTAACCTTAGTTCCCAAAAAAATCATTTTACCAATATTCTTATAATCTTTCATCTCCATTTCCTCCCAAATTACTTTTCCTCTTGCCAAGATCTTCACAACATTCTTAATTTGAAATGCTCGATAATACGCTAACAAATTTGGCATTCCCAAACCCCCTTCTTTCTGAGGCAGATACCAGAGTTTCTTTGAAAGTCTAGATTTTTTACCTCAGTTACAAAAATTATTGAACATCTTTTGGAACTCATTAATCTCCTTTTCCTTCAATTGGATTGCAAGTGCATCAAATAGAAAATTAATCCTCATTTTGCAAATTGCAATCCTCCCAAACCATGACAACTTCAACTTCTGAAAACTTTGTATTTTATTCTTAAATTCTGCTTTCAAGCTGTCATAGTTCAATCTTTTAAGTTCTTCCAATCTGTTTGAAATAATTATCCCCAAATATTTCAACTTTTCTTTAATTTGTATATTAGATAACCCTGCCATCTTTTCCCTCTCCTCTTCCTCCATATTGCAAAACATCATTTCTGATTTATCCCAATTTATCATCAATCCAGTTATAGCCTCAAATTCCTCTATTTATTCTTTAATCCTATCCATTACCGCCTCTAGTTGTTTCACCATTAGCAACGTATCATCTGCATACATACTCACTTTATTACCCAATATCCCTTCTATACTTGAATCCTCCCTTATATTTTTAGCTAAAATTTCCATTGCCATAATAAACAAGATAGGAGATAGTGGACAGCCCTGCCTAGTGCCTGCCTCAAGCTTTATCTCATCTGTAACCTCTTCATTTACTCTAATCCTAGCACTCCCTTTTTGATATAATAGGTCAATTACCCTTCTAAATCTATCCCCGAATCCATAGTTTTTAACTATTTCCTTGATCGGAGACCATTGTAACGAATCAAATGCCTTAAAAATATCCAAAGATAATAAACCCACCTTTTCCTTCGTCTGATTAACATTATCAATTAAGTCTAACACCCTCCTAGTCAAATCAGCCATATGCCTTCCTTTTAAAAAACCAACTTGATCGACATTTATATATTCCCCCATAAATCTATTTAACCGATTAGCCAGTATTGCTGTGAAGATCTTGGCATCCTGATTTATAAGAGAAATTGGTCTATATGATTCCACTCTTTCCCGATTTTGGCAGCAGAACGATTTTGGTCCTATACCATGAAGTTGGAATTTGTCCACCATCTAGAATATAATTATATAACTTCACTAACTTTGGAACCACAACATCTTTAAATTCCTTATAAAATTCTGTCGATAATCCGTCATCTCCCGGGGCTTTCCCCAACTTCAGACCACTAATTACCTCTTTTACCTCTTTGTCAGTAACCCGTTCCTCCATTTTTCCCCGGTGTTCCTGCTTTATTCCTTTCCCTAACTGCCTCTCCAATATCCCTTTAAGCTTCCCAACGTCTATCTCTTTTTTTGCATATAATGCTTGATAGAATTCCTTCACAATTTTACATTTATCGCTAATCTTATTGCACCTTATCCCTTGTTTGTTAACCAACACCCCAATTTCCCTTTTTTCCTTTTTAACTTTAGCCGCTCTTGCTAATAATCTTGAGTTTTTATTGCTGAATTCAAAATACCGGTACTCTCTATTTAAATATATCAAATCTCTTTTAACTTTATCTATATCCTTACCCATTAATTCTGCCTTAAATCTTTGTAATTTAGCAAAAAAAAAATATCCTTCTTTTTTGAGTGATCTTCCTGTAATTGTTTTATTTTATTTTATTTTTCCACCTGATCTGCCTTATATCTTCTGTACTTTATACTCGCCAACTTTATATTTTCCCCTCTAAAAACCGACTTCATGGCATCCCAAACCACATTAAAATTTACCTCTTCGTTATCATTCCACTGCCAGCTTTCCATCCAACTTTCTATAATTTGTTCCTTACATTTTTGGTCTTTGAATAGGTTGGGATCATATCTCCAACTTCTTCCTCTCCGGTTATCCTTTTGTAATCTCAATTCCAAAAGTACTTTAGCATGGTCTGATTCCTTGAAAATCCCTATTTCCATTCCCTCAATATTTTTGATCATATTTTCCGTTAAAAAACATAGTCTATTCTAGAATAGGACCCATGAACATGTGAAAAATAAGAGTATGCCCTTTCCGAACCCTTGATCTCTCTCCAAGAATCCTTCAAACCCATCACAACCATCCATTTATCTAAAACATTCCCTTTCAATCCAGCTCCACACCTTGCTAAATTCGTACAACCTAAATTTGACCTTATCAAATTAAAATCTCCAATCATTTTTACCACTTTTTCTAACTCCACAACTTTTCGGACTTTTTCTAGAAATTCCACTTGGTGTTCATTTGGAGCATAAATATTCACCAACATTATTTCCTCATCATCTATTTTTCCTCTTACGATCAAGTATCTACCTTCCTGATCGGCAACGTTTTTTATTATCTCAAATCCTAATCTTTTAGAAATCATAATTGCCACTCCTCTTGCTTTTGAGGTACCAAACGCCATTTCATAATGTTGTATCCATCCTAAGAAAATTTTGTTTGTGTCTTTTGATTTTTGATGCATTTCCTGTAAAAACACTATATCAGGTCTATCTTTCTTCAAAGCCAATTCCAACCTCCTCCTCTTAAGAACAGAGCCTTTACCCTTTACATTCCAGGTTAATACTTTACTATTTCCCATAATCTATTACGGTTTCATCCTTTCTAACTTCTAAACTCTCCATTGGGCGTGCCACCACAAACCCCTTACCACTAAAACATAAAATTGTACACAAAACACACAATATCTCTCTCCCCACTTTCTCCGAAAAAAAGACGCCTTCGATGACCAAAGAGGGGAGAGGGGGGACATGGAAGATGTACGTACAGATTAGTGCATCACGCCACCCACCTTTATACAGTTCTTAAGTAATATAAAGGATTTTTTCATCTTAATCTATTGCTCAGTGCTCCTTACTTGCCTCCTCCTCCACCATGATCAATGACAACTCCTCTTCTTCTCTTCCCAGCGGGGTTCCGCCTGTAGCACCACCGGCATCTGCCCCCTCATAATCCCTTCTTATAGCCCCCGATTCCAACAAATCTTTCCTAAGAGTTAACCACTCTTCCGAACCCGCTTTAACAAGCTCCAGCAGACTCAAATATTCCAGTGGGTTGGTCCCTTCATCAATAACCTGCATTCTTTTCTCATAAAAGAAACACAATTGCTGTGGGAATCTCCAATTGTACCTTACACCTTTACTCATCAACAGTTTAGTTACCGGTCTCATCTTATATCTCCAAATTCTTTCCTTCATAGAAATATCATTATATACTTCCACATCAGAACCATCAATTTTCAGGGTGCCAGAACCAGCTTGTTTTAAGAAGGCCATTACTCTAAGTTTGTCTCCCCAATTTGCAAATTTTACCAAAAATTTCTTTGAACCGCCTTCCCTCTTCTTGGACCCACCCTATATGCACTTACAATGTCCTCCTGTACAAATTCCTTTCCCATGCTCAAATTATTTAGCCACTGGACCACTCTTTCTCTCAGCTGGTCTGGCGTCCTTTCAACCACATGACGGATCACAATATTCTGCTTTCTCATCATATCTTCCACAGCGTCAATCCTTTTCTCATGTTCATCCATTTTCAGTTTATTCTCCCTCACCGCCTCCTGAGTCAATTTTATTTCCTTTTTCATAGCCTTCACCTCATTTTGGACCAGTTTCACATTTCCTTCTATTTTTTGCAAACTTAATTCTACTTTTTTTGTAAAGTCCACAACAGTATTTACCACCTTATCCTGTTTTTTCATCATTTCATTTCTATCCTTCACTCTTGAATCCTCCATCTTCTCCATCTTCTGAAACAATTTACCAATTTCCACCATGAGTTGAGTTTGATCGTAAGGTTCAGGTGGTGGTGATGATGATGGAGGGACCTCTTCCATTGGTGCTTTTTCTTTCCTCTTAGATTTCACCACTGGCTCCTCCTCCTTTGCTTTTCCTCTTGTGCCCTTATCCATGGTAGAGACCCCTAGAAAGTTTTAATGCTGCAGCGTATTGTAAGTTCGTTACACACTCCACTTAAACCTTTTCCGATGCAGCCAAAACTGACAACAGTCCTATTAATTCTGTTAAAACTTGAAGAGAAGAGGAGGTCCAGCAAAGAATTTGATTATTGTAATCCGTAAAGGAGCAGGAACCAAAAACACCCCAAACAAAAAAAATATTGTAATCCACAGGAAGCTCGTCCCCAAAAATAGTCAGCCCAGGTAACAACAGCTCGCAAAGTTTGCCCTTGTAAAAAAACAAACAAATCTTTCACAAAATTCTCCTCTTTGTAAGCAAATGGAATACTCCCAACTGCAAGAACAGGAATTCCAAGGAGACAGATGCCCAAATATATCCACTGGTGTAAGGACCGCGGGGAAGGAAAGCCAAAGATCCCAAACTCCAACTTGTAATAATAATAAAAAAGAAGAGGAGAAGTGTATATAAAAAAATTAAAAGCTGTAATCCACACAGCGAAGGAGTAAAAAAAGTTGATGATCCCTCTCTTGGAGCGAACGAAACAAAGCACCCTTTTCCCAGCGGCTGCGGCGGCTTCAGGGGGAACCCCCCCTTCTTCCTCTCCAAATCAGCAAACTTTCTTTTTTTAAAGACCGCTCTCCCTTATTTTAACTTCGAAAAGCACTGGAGTAAGCAAAAGCTCGAACCCAATCGGTTTCTTCTTTAACCGCTTCTCCAAACCATGCCGCGGCTCTCCTGGGACACAAAAAAGCCATTGTCCAAAAAGCCACCACTTTCGTTTTCCAGGACTGCCGCCATTATCACTTCAACTGCCACCCTTTTATCCACTTCTGCACACACTGTCAAGTCCACGCTCTTCAAAGCAAAATCCCCTGTTGCCTTTAGCTCCCGACAACATAAAATTTCATTAACTCACTTTCTTGCCGATTTTGCTACTTCCTCGGATCTCCGCCGTCTCTCTGGTCCCGTTCTCAGCTCCTCGGCAGGGGAAGCCGCGGCTTCCGTCACGCGCCTCTTCCGCCGGGGATACCTCCCGAACTTCGACCGCCCAACTGCAACTTTCCAAGCAGGCAAGCAGGAGTCTTATCACCACAAAATATCTCTTTAAAATTGTCCCATTTTACTCTTGTGCCCTTATCCATGTGCCCTTATCTCATTGATTACCACTTTGATAAGCGCGAGCGCCCAAATCGAGATGTTACTCGTCGACCATCTTAGCCACGCCCCCGTAAGTGTCTCTCATGTGTATCATAAACATGTATAGATGGAACAAGGGAGACACATATAAATATGAATCACAACTTTAAAATAATTGGGTATAAATTAATTTGTTAATCTAATTTGTTAAAAATTTCAGCAATGAATTTAAAATGGTTTACTTTAATTGTTAAAATACAAACTGATGCTATTTTGCTGTTCCTCATTATATCAGCTAATTTCAGTCATTTTCAGCAATTCTATTTTGCAGTTTTAGGGCTATAAAATTTAAGGAATGAATTAAAACTCTTGGCATTTCAAGAATGATGAATTAGTGCTCCTTAATAATTTCACATTAATTCGTTAGTCTTACCACGGGTGTTTCAAAGCAATGCTATGAGGCCACACTCTGTAAATGATAATGGCCATCTAAACCAAAATGGACACTTCTCCAAGTGGAGGGAAGTAAAGAGTGGGGTCCCCCAAGGTTCAGTACTGGGACCCCTGCTTTTCAACCTCTTCATAAATGATCTAGAGGTAGGAGTAAAAAGCAAGGTAGCCAAATTTGCTGACGATACTAAATTATACAGGGTAGTGAAAACTGTGAGAGATTGTGAAGAGCTCCAGAGGGATCTCTTGACACTGGGGGAGTGGGCAAAACAGTGGCAAATGAGCTTCAACATCAGTAAGTGCAGAGTGATGCATGTTGGGGCAAAAAACCCCAATTACATTTATAAACTGATGGGGTCTGAACTCTCTGCGACAAACCAGGAAAGGGACCTTGGTGTCCTGGTGGACAGCTCAATGAAGGTGTCAACCCAGTGTGCCTCAGCAGTGAAAAAAGCAAACTCAACGTTAGGGATCATTAGGAAGGGTATAGAAAATAAGTCAGCAAGTGTCATTTTGCCTCTTTATAAATCTATGGTGAGGCCCCATCTGGAATACTGTGTACAGTTCTGGTCGCCATACCTCCAGAAGGATATTATGGAGTTGGAGAAAGTACAGAGGAGGGCAACCAGAATGATTAGGGGACTGGAACACCTTCCTTACCATCTGAGGCTGCAACGGTTGGGCCTTTTCACTCTTGAACGACGGCGTCTAAGAGGTGACCTGATTGAAGTTTATAAAATCATGCACGGTGTGGACAAAGTGGATAAGGAAAAACTGTTTTCCCTATCGCACAACACTAGAACTAGGGGACACTCCATGAAACTTTTGGGTACTAGTTCTCAAACAAATAAGAGAAAGTACTTTTTCACCCAGAGGATTACTGGTCTATGGAACTCCCTGCCAGAAGAAGTGGTGACAGCTGTCAGTCTTGACAACTTTAAGAAAGGATTAGACAAGTTCATGGAGGACAAGGCTATCAATGGCTATAATTATGGCTACCTAAGGACAACCTCCGGGTTGGAGAGATAGGCAGGATATCTCTCAATGCCATTTCCAGGGAATCCTAAGCAGGTGAAGGCATCTCCTTGGGAATACCCTGAAGGAAATGGTGAGCCACTGTGTGAGACAGAATGCTGGACTGGATGGGCTGTGGCCTGTTCCAGCAAGGCTGTTCTTATGTTCTTATGTTCTTATGTAAACTACACAAAACTGCACACTTGTCTATTAAATGATATCTGTTTTCTAGACAATGGCTGTTTCCTTCAGTTTCATATTCCACTCAAAGAAAACCTGGCTGAACATGCCAGGAAATCTGTGGAGCATTTCTGGCAAGCCTTCCCTAAGAGAAAAGGAAGGGAATTCAGGAGGGCTGGATTTCCACAGTTTAATAGGGAGGTTAACATTTGGATAAGTCCATGCTTAAAGGCATTAAGGTAGCTTAGTTTATTTTTGAATCAAAGATTCTAACTGTATTCAGATTTACTTTACAACCAGACAGGTGCTTTCAGTTCTAAAGATAGCACCATGACCTTTTTGATACAATAAGCTCTGCTCAATAAATAGCCAGCTGCAATCAAACACCAGAAATTGTATAGCCTTTCATACAATACAAATACATGACCTCTCCTTCCTCAGTTTTCCTGCTTTAAATTTAAATTATCCATTAACAGTTGTCAGCTAGAAGTCCGTAATAGTCTCCATTTTCAGCTGTTACAGCATAATAGCTGGAGATAGAGGAGAGAATCTTTTGACAGAGGAGGTGTAGTTGAGTGAGGAGGAAAGTAAAAAATCTGGTCAATGATCTGACATATATATGGTACATTCTTCTGCCATCTTACATGGTGAAGAAGGAATGTGCTCAGCTCAGAGCCTGGGCATACCTGTCAAGTTTTGGATTTGGAAATAAGGGAAATTTCCAGGCAAATAAGGGATACTTGACAGCTATGCTTATCCTGTGCTGCCTTCCAATGGTGGCAATAGGACATTGCAGTCTAATTAATAAGGGATAACGGCGGGAAAGAGGGTAAAATAAGGGGTTTTCCTGGCCAATAAGGGATACTTGACAGCTATGAGCCTGGGATACACAAAAATAGCATCCTTGAAGATTGTGGTGTTTTGAAACACAATCAGGTATACCCCGGGCAACAGCTACCTTGTGCTGGCTAATCTTTCTCATACTAGGTCAGATGAAATGAACTACAGGTGAACTCCACAAAGGTGGCTTCATTTTGGCAGTTTCACGTCTAGCCTAGACACAGAAGCAGCAGCAGCAGCAGCTCAGAGCCTGGGAAGCTACTTTAAAAAGCAATTAATATGTGTTGTTTTTAATACAGCTTGAAAAGTGACCTATTGCTGTTAATAATTATTATTATTTCTGGGTTGAAAGGATTTTTGTGGAAGAAACTCTGCTCAAGGAATGCCTGAATGAGGCTCCTTTCATGTCCCCAAGAGCTGGGACAGAGACAGGTGCTCAATACGTCACAAAGTGCCAACTTGCCAGCCTTCCAGCTAACAAGGCGAGCTTCTTAACCAGTGAGCCACTGCAGCACTTGCCACTAATAATGAAAAAGTTGAATTAGTAACATTTTATGTCATTTGCTCATTGTTTTTCTGTTTCTTTCTGGTAGCTCTTAAAAAGAAAAGTTCCGAGAATGACATACAATGAGAAATCCCTCTCTAGGTTCCATCTAAATGTTGAACAAATGTCAGGTAGGCTAGAAGGTCTTAGAAGGTCAGCCCCATCACTGGCTAGACTGAGACAGTTGCTTCATATGGTGGAATGGTAGCAGTGGAAAAACTAACATGTTTCTGTCCCCCCTTCCATCAGTGAAGCTTCTGGGAGCAACAAGTGGGGAGCAGGCTGGATGAATTGGTGTCAGGGGCCGCATCTGGCCTGTGGACCAGTGGTGGGCTCCAAAAATATTACTACCACACTGTGGGTGTGGTATGGTGGGTGTGGCCAGAGGGAAAGCCCAGCTTTGCACCTGAATTAGGACTACAGTGGCACCTCGGATAAAGTCCGATTCAGATAAAGTCCGATTCGGATAAAGTTGCAGTTTTCATGCACATGTGATGCATCGCATAAAGTCCAAAACCACTAAAAATGGACGTTATCTGAGGTATTTGGTATAGGAACCTCAGGTAACATCCATTTTTTGGACATTATCTAATGCATCATCCAAAATCGGATAAAGTCCAAACTTGTGGAACGGAGTTTGGACGTCATCTGAGGTTCTACTGTACTTTCTTTCAAAACTTGGATGGGCGGGGCCAGCCAGAATTTCTGTTACCAGTTCTGGTGAACTGGTGCGAACCTGCTGATGCCCACCACTGCTGTTGGCCATAGTTTGGGCACCCCTGGTTTAAGAAGAGAAAATGGCAGCTTAATATCTATCTCATCCTGTTGCAAAACAGATTGCAAGGTGCATTTTACTTCCGCTTCTAATGGGAGGAACCATGTGGCCGGCCTGCTGAACCATATGACTGGCCCATGGCCCAAAAGGTTTGGGCACCCCTGCCCTAAACCACTAACCATTTAATGCAGCTGTCTCTCAGCCCAGTGCTCTCCAGATATGCTGGACTACTCCCATCATACCAAACCTGAATAGGATTATTGTTAGGCATGATGGAAAAGATGTTCCAATACATCTGAAGGACATGAGCTTGCGGTGTGCTGATGTGGAAGTACAGTACTAGGTATGTGAAAACATTATGCTGAGAGTTTTCTTCCTACTTGCACCTGCACTTCATTGACTGCCTCATGTGAGATCGTGGAAACTGGTAGGGTAATGTTTACACATCAAGCAGCCCCAAATGTCATATAAGGAAAAATGTCATGGCAGAAATACATCTGTCCTCATGTTGAGTCATAATGACCTCTGCTTCGTGACCAGTTTTCAAAAGCTTATTCAGGAAACCAAATGGAAAAATGCTACCCAGTTGGATTTTGCTGCTATTTACTTTCTAACATTTCAAGTACTCCTAGGTACTGTGTTTTATCCAAGACAGGAGGCTGAACTTTGTTTAGCATGTCAGTTCTGCAGCTGAAAAGGTTGTGCTATTTTCTTTTTGTAATGTACAGTATAGGTGGAAAGTGTTTTATGGGATTGGCTTGAACACATTTCCCTGTACATTGTGTCATCACTCCAAACAGATTAGGTAAAAGGTAAAGGTTTACCAAACAGATTACACCAGATCATTCCACAAACAGTCCAGATAATGATCTATTTCCCCACATGATTACACCATGATTTGTAGGAATCGGGGCCGCAGAGGGCCGGAGGTCCCGGAGGAGACTGATCAAGAAACGATATGAGGCAATATGGAGCGTGATCAGATCAGTAGTTTATTGAGGGAAAGCTTCAACATATATAGGAGAAAAAGCGCAACGGTGGCAAAACCGTCATCTGACAGAAATCACATCACCTGTTTACTCGGGTTAATTGGGAATCTTTCTTGGGGAAGTTAATTAACTGGGGCAAACACAGGCATGGGAAAACTCCATTGTTTAGGGATAAGACTGGGGTAAACATGGCCTCTGTTTGCATCTGGGATAAGACGGAGACTCGGAGATGAGGGATTACTCTAATGGGTAACAGAGTTAGATATTCGCTCTCTCAGCAGAACCGCTGGTCGGGTCAAGGAATTGGGTGAATCAAACCCTATCATTAATCCACCCCCCTTAATTTCCGTACTGGCAAAGGCCAGCGGCCAGGAGTCTGCTCAACTGGTTTAACCTCTGCCAAGGTCCCGTGCCAATTGGGCATGGGGAAACCGCATTTCCCCTTTCTGTTTTATTTAAGAGCCTGACCGGCGACTCTGCGCAAGAGAGGCATTAGCTGCTGAGCGGGAATGGCGCTTCGGGGTTTCTTCTTGGGGCGGCACTTCGAGATCAGTGAGGGGATACATTGTGCAAAGCAGCAGATAGCTATGCCTAGTATGACCACCCCCACAACCACCTTGAGTGCCGTCTGGAGCCACCCCCATGGAATCCATGACCACATCCAATTCCATAATGAACTCCACCAAGTCCCCCATGCAGAACCTTCCCTTATGCCCTCGACTATGGTGTGGAGGGCCGTGAGCTGATTCTGTACCTTGCGGGAGTTGTCCGTAAGATTGAAGCAACACATACCATGAAAAGATTCGCAACCCAAATGATGAAGCAATAAGAGGTAGTCTATAGCCGCTCTATTGTCAAGTATGGCATGGCGAAGCTCCGCCTGCTCCTGGTTGAGCAGCGCTATCGCCGAGGAGGTGTGGTTGATGGCCTTAGCCAACCCGCAAGCCAGTCGGCTGATCCTCCGAGCGTTGCCGACGGCTAAGCCTGGCACGCCAATTATGCTGACCGCCAACGAGACGTATTCGGCTGGACTCATAACTCTAAAGCTGCTCTCACATGAGCTGTCTAACTGGGTGGTGCGAGCGTGCCGTATGGGTGCTGAAACATGGGTAACATTTGTGCTTGGGGTGACCATATCCTTAGTAGGGAGTAACAGTGTTAAACGACTAATGCAACATGTAGCATCTGACACATTTGCAGGAATGTAGTTGAAGGTATACTGATTACATGTAAAGAACCAACCAGATGGTAACGTAACATGGGCATACATTGAACCAAGTTTCACTGGGTTATTGCAAGTCCAATTGCCACTGCCGGCGTAGAGGCAGCGGCGCCGGGTTCGACCGACTGTGGAACAGCCGGTCATCCGACCACAGGTAGAGTTCGGGCTGACCGCCACTCGAGGAGTGTGGAGAGTGGCTGCATCAGCCGGCAAAGTCATTGTCAGCCGCATCTCCCAGCGGGCGTATTCTGTGGAAGCCGCTGGGTTGTATGGGCTGAAAATCCGTTTCACAAGCTAGTCCCCATCCCTTGGGTATGTGCCTGGAGAATGGCACACTGGGATGAGGCAGAACCAATGTCCTGTCTCAGGCAAAAATCGGACTGGTTGACGAGGCCCGCCAACCTTTCCCAAATGTTGTACTGCATTCTGGCAGAGAGGTCTCCGCCGGGCACCAAATCGTTGGCCTTTAACAAGGTAGCCTGAACGCCTCCCCCCGCAAATAGAGAGAGGATCAGGATGATGGCGAATGCCACGGAGTTGGCATCGATCTGGGCAAAGACTGCAGCTACAAGATTCTCCGGTGTCGGTTCCTTCTCCTCGCGCTGGAGGGTGTCCCGGGCCTCACTGCAAAGGGTCTTGACCATCCCCCAGGTGATCCTCGGTGCTGGCGTCCGCAGTCGTCGCCTCTCCCGCCGGGTCCCCTCGGTCAGGGTGAGGTCCTCCATCTCCGGAATCAGACTCGGGTCGGACTGGGTCCACGCCATGTGGTTCCAAATAAGGCTTGACGCACCGAGCTGGAATCCAAACGACACCTGTAGGAGACATAACTGCGGCATACCCTCTCCCCCAGGTTATGAGCGGCGCCGGGCCCCTCCAAGAAGGGTCCGGTGGCACCCGGTATCGAACCATCGGTCGTGGGAGAGCTTCCGAACGGCGGAAGTGCTTCTCCTGCGGCGTGCAATCGGAAAAAACATTAAGGTGATTGTACGTAAACAATACCTTGTTCAGACAATGCTGTGCCTGAACGTGTGACTTGGGGAGGGCTGGTGGCTCCCCCCTTTCTGTTTGTTTGTCAATATAGGACTTGAGCGTCCGATTGACCCGTTCCACAATCGCTTGCCCCTGCGGATTGTAAGGAACGCCAAAAGTATGCTTAATATCCCAAGTGGCCATGAAGGCCGCCAGCTGCCTGGAGCTGTAAGATGGGGCGTTATCGGTTTTAATTTGCCGCGGCTTGCCCATTGCCGCGATGCAGGAAAGGAGGTGCTGCTCCACGTGGGAAGCAGTCTCCCCTTTCTGCGCCGTTGCCCAAATGAATTGTGAAAAAGTATCTATGCAGACGTGCATGTACTGCCATCTGCCAAACTGCGGAACATGCGTGACGTCCATTTGCCACACCTGGTTAGCCTCTGTCCCTCGTGGGTTGACCCCCCACGAGGGCCCCCCCGGTGCCCCTGCGCAATGCTGGCAAGAGCGAACTATGCCTTGGGCTTGAGAAAGTGGCAAATTAAACTGTCTGGCGAGCGCTTTGGCGTTTTGGTGAAAGAAGGCATGACTTTGAATTGGCGTAGTGAAAACACCCAACACTGAACGTTGCTGAATTTCCTTTGCCGCCGCGTCCGCTCTGCTATTACCCGTGGAAATCGGACCGGTAGGTTTTGGTGACTTCGGATGTGGGCAATATAGAGCGGCTCCGTGCGGTTTCACAAATGAAATTGAGCAGTGAGAAATAAACTAAGCAAGTTCTTGTCTATCGTGGGAGTGATGTATGCTCCCGGTAGACTGTGAAGCAAGTTCCTGACATACTGGCTATCAGTAATGATGTTTAGGCGCTCTTTGGCGAAGGTGCGCAAGGAGAGGTTCACCGCTGCCAACTCCGCCCGCTGTGCGGACTTCTGCGGAAGAGTTAACAGCGTGCGCCAAGCCTGGCCCTCCTGCCAAGTTAAGACACCGTAAGTTCGACCACCATCAGTAAAAACTGTTCTGGCTCCCTGAAGCGGAACCAGCGAGAGCAATTCGAACAAGCTGACTGTCTGCATCTGAAGTGAGACAAGTCTGGGGTCCTTCGGCAAATGGTATGCCAAGCTCCCAGTGAATCCTTCCAGGGCTATTGGAAGCGAGTCACCGAGCTGCATCAGTTGCTGGATTTGTTCCTTGGTGAACGGGACTACAATTTTGGCTAAATCGTGCCCTGAAATGTCCCTAGCTCTCAGCCTTCCGCGGTAGATCACCGCGGAGACCAACTCTTGGGGAGGAACGATGTTCCGTGGGGAGGTTTTCGGCAAGTACACCCATTCCACGATACTCACTCCCTTCTCGGAGTCTATCCCTAGAGCTCCGGTGAACATGGATCCTGCTCGAACTATGTACAAGTTCAGGATTGGGGCATATGGCCCTTGGGCGATCCTATCTACCCACCTCTGGCTGAGAACCTGATTGACTTTCTCGAGAGCCAAGCGCGCTTCTCGAGAGATTCGTATCCGGTCTGCCGGCTGCTTACCTAATGTTAGCAGCGAGAAGAGCGGTTTCAAAAGGTCCGTATCCAATCGAAAATACGGTCTGGCCCAATTAATGTTCCCTAAAACCTGCTGCAGTTCCACTAAGGTGACTGAATCCTGTAAATTGATTTGGGGCAAAACTGGTGCTGCAAAAGAGCGGAGAAGCCGATGACCCAAGTATGAGAAGGGCTCGGTTCTCTGCACTTTCTCTGGGGCAATGAGTAAACCTTTCTCCCCCAGGCTGGCCTGGAGGTCGGAAAACATTTCGCTGCCGAGTTGCGGCACCGCGACCAAGAGGTCGTCCATGAAGTGACAAACTAACGCTTTTGGGAAAAGGTTTCGAAACTTTGCCAGTGCGTTGTGAACATAAATTTGGCACAGGGTGGGCGAATTGAGCATGCCCTGTGGCAAAAATCTCCATGCGTAATGCTGCGTGGGCTCACTGTGGTTCACAACCGGCACCGTAAAGGCAAACCTTTCCTGGTCCCTGGGGTCTAAGGGGATTGTGTAAAAACAATCCTTGAGATCTACAACTAGGATCTCCCACCCCTCGGGAATCATATTGGGATTTGGGATGCCGCATTGAAGCGGACCCATTGGCTGTATACATTTATTGATCTCTCTGAGATCGTGGAGGAGTCGCCACTTCTCCGACTTCTTTATCACAAAAATTGGCGAATTCCAGGGGCTAGTGGACTGCTCTATATGTCCTGCGTCTAGCTGTTCTTTAACCAGTTGTTTAAGGGCGACTAATTTCTCTCCCACTACCGGCCATTGTTCTACCCAGACCGGCGTGTCGGTGAGCCACTTAAGTGGCAACGCCATTACCCGAAGGTAAGCGTAGCACCGTACTGCTGTAAAATGTCTCGCCCCCAAAGGTTGATGTGCACGTCAAGAATGTGCGGCCGAATTACCGCTGTGCCGTCAGCCTTTGGGATCGTGACTGTCACCCACTCCCGGCTCCTAAACGCTTCCTGAATGCCCCCACACATCGGAGACCGGCTCAATGGCCCACTCCCTTGGCCACTGGCTCCTGCTTATCACTGACACATCTGCTCCGGTATCTAACAGGCCTGAGAATGATCTATTATTCAGAAATACCTCAATAACCGGGCGCTGTTTCCACTCAATGTTGGTCTCCACTGTCGCTAAGACCTGGTATCCTTGTACTGCCTCACTGGCGCTCGAGCGGTCCTCTGACCGGGACTCTGAGCTGTCCCTGAGCCTTCCCTGGCTTTCTGCGGGCGAGTGACAAGGAACCATGATCAGTTGCGCTAGGATGTCTCCTTTTTGAATTGTCTGGGGCAGGTGAGTCCAAAGCTGGACTTGGAGAACGCCTGAAAAATTGGAGTCAATGACTCCCGGAATTACAAGAATTCCGCGTGCTCCAGCTACACTACGGGGCAAAACTAGACCTATAAAGCCTCTGGGCAGCGGAGCCATGTACTGGGAGTCCACCAGATAGACCGTGCCTGGCAGGTCGCATGTAACGTCTGCCTGACAAGACAAGTCTAACCCTGTACTACCCTTGGGGCTGGCCTGTGCCCTCGTCGTGCCTGGAGTGTGACCGGGATCTAGTCTAGCTCTGGTGAGCTCTGAATGGGGGAAGCCTCTGTTTGGACCGGGGCCAGAGACATGCCCGCGTTCCGGTTTCCCGAACTCAGGCAGTCTCGGGCCCAATGGTAGCCTTTCTTGCACTTCGGACAGAGGGTGTTTGGAGCCTTGGAATGGCCGGACTTCTGTCCGCCTCCCTTGGATCGGCACTCCCTAGCAAAGTAACCGACCTTGCCACAATTGTGGCATGCTCCTTGGTTCTTTCCTTTAGGTCTTCTACCCCCTTGCACCGCTGCCGCTAGCAATCCCATCTTGTAGGATTCTGTGCCAACGTCGGCGCAAGCTCTAATCATGTCCGTGAGAGTCAAGTCGGGACGATTGCCCAGTGACTGCAGGATTTTACGGCAGTCTAAATTGGCATTGTCCTTGGCTAACTTGATCATGAGCTCTTGTTGGGCTTGCTCATTATCAATCTGTCTGCTAATTGCTTCCTCCAAACGATTAATGAAGTCCATGTATGGTTCCTGGGCTTAATAGCGGTGTAATTTTTAGCTGCTTTGCCAGTGGCTGGGACCTTGAAGAACGCCCTAAAGGCGGCCTCGGCCGACATCTGGAGAGTGGCTAGAGGCAAGTTGATTTGGGCATCGATGGGCTCGAAGGCACCTGAACCATATAACTGGTCAGGAAGTACTGCGCCTCCCATCCTGGCAGCCCTTGTCTGAGCCTCAAGGCGAAACTCGCTGTCCCAAATTAAATACTGGCTAGGGGTGAGCATCATTCGCATGACGGCCTTCCAGTCATGGGGAATGAACATGGTGTTCTCGCACACTTGCTGAAGCGTGCCCCTAGTAAATCGGCTTTGGAGCCCTGTCTCTGAAATGGCCTTCCGTATAGCCATGAGCAGCTTATACGGGACTGGTGTGTGAATTATCTGCTGGGCCCCCGTGAGGGCATCCATCTCCATGCAGATTGGACAAATCTGACTAAGCTCAGCTAGTTCTTCTGCTGGCAATTCCCCCTTCCTAATCTCCTCTTCAATTGTGCGCTGAAGGGGACTCTTGGTAACTCGGGAACCCGGAACTGTCAGAGAAGCGCCTGCGCTCCTCATTCCTTGCATTCCGTCGGTGACGTCTGCAGCTGTCACCGAGGGAAAGTTCCCTACGCTACTCTGCCTGAATTGGAGTGACGGATAGAGCGCCTTAGGCGCCGTTGGCTCGGCTGGTGTGACTGGCAGAAGTGGGGGTTCTTTGGCCTCTATCCGGACTGGCTCTATCTCCGCTAAGAGCTCCCTACATTTACTCCACGTGCGAATTACGCCTCTCGGAGCTTTCGGGGATTGTTGAATGCAGTCTCCTATCTGATCCCAGAGCGCAAGGGTTAACGTACCTACTTCTGGGTAAAGCAGGCAGTGTTCCCCCAGGTACACCAAAAGTCTCGCTAGCTCCCCGCTGTGAAAGCGCAACTTAAACACCCTGGCCAGGATTTTGAACTCTCCCTCATGAGTTCTTTGGCTAGCGGATGGACACTGTCGCTGAGGACAGGTCCCCATATTACCTGCGATGGGTCCTCCGAAGTTTCCTCCTCGGGACGAGTCGACGCGTCTTTGGGCAAGTAATAGGTTCTGGCGACGATCCTCTGGGTAGAGCTCGGAGCGTGGACTGCAGCCACGGGCCCTCGGTGGCCACTGCGCTGTCAGGGGTTCACAGCAGGCCCTGAGCGGAACGCGTTTTTCGTAACCTGCAAGCCGCCGCGAAAGCCGGGAGCAAACTGTAGAAAGCCTCTTGGACTGCCTCACCGCAGGCCGTCTTCCCGACCGGCTGGTTTACCGGCCGGGCTGCCGCGCTGTCCTCCGGGACGGTCGGACACGGTTCAAGCGCAGAACCGGACCGTGTGATCGCTTACTCTGAGGTAGACCGCTCGGGGGTCGCTTACTCACGAGTAGATCACGTCGGGGTCACCAGGTATAGGAATCGGGGCCGCAGAGGGCCGGAGGTCCCGGAGGAGACTGATCGAGAAACGATACAAGGCAATATGGAGCGTGATCAGATCAGTAGTTTATTGAGGGAAAGCTTCAACATATATAGGAGAAAAAGCGCAACGGTGGCAAAACCGTCATCTGACAGAAATCACATCACCTGTTTACTCGGGTTAATTGGGAATCTTTCTTGGGGAAGTTAATTAACTGGGGCAAACACAGACATGGGAAAACTCCATTGTTTAGGGATAAGACTGGGGTAAACATGGCCTCTGTTTGCATCTGGGATAAGACGGAGACTCGGAGATGAGGGATTACTCTAATGGGTAACAGAGTTAGATATTCGCTCTCTCAGCAGAACCGCTGGTCAGGTCAAGGAATTGGGTGAATCAAACCCTATCATTAATCCACCCCCCTTAATTTCCGTACTGGCAAAGGCCAGCGGCCAGGAGTCTGCTCAACTGGTTTAACCTCTGCCAAGGTCCCGTGCCAATTGGGCATGGGGAAACCGCAATGATTCTATTGCTCCCATTGAGAAAGGCAAATTGTAATTGTTTTACGCGGAAAACTTTGTAACAGCTGTCCTATCTGTTACTATAAGCTACCAGTCTGCAAATATGCCTGAATTATCAGAGATAATCACCACAACAATGATGCCATTCAAAAGCACTGGCAAAAGACCAAAGTCATCCATACACTGTCTCTTATGCGTTTTAACTCAAGTTGCTCTTTTCTAGTTTAGAATAATGAAATTTTGTTTTTTTTATATGAGCATGGCAAACTAACAATTTGGAAAAATAATCTAAAATGAGAAGAAAGGTAAATCTTCATGTACTTCTTCAGCCTTTATTATAACTACAAACTCATGTATTTTGTCTTCTATGTAATTTAGGTGTGGTTTTTTTTAAAGGATAAGTAGCAAAAGGTTGTTTTAGATAAGTAGGCATCCTTCCATCCCTGGGAGATTTAACTGTGAAAAGAAATATGAATTTGAGTTGACCTTATTTAGCTCCATCTAACCAGAGATAGTTTCCCTGTCTTGTTACCTCCTCAGCTGCGACACAATTGTTCCGTCTATGGGCTACTGCTTGCTCAGTTGTCATTTTTACCAACTACCAAATTAGTACCTCTTTACACACTATTTAAGCCGTTTTCTTTCAATAGACCGATCTTTGGCTTGTTTAGTTGCAAACCAAATTGCTACAGCAATCACAGAGCCTTACTACCCGGGGCAGTTAAACTATATGATTATAGTAGAAAGCAAGAAATTGCAAGTAAATAGGGACCACTTTGGTAGGAAGGTAACAGCGTTCCGTGTGCTCCGGTGTCTAGTCATGCCTGCCACATGACCACGGAAACATCTGCAGAAGCAGACAGCGCTGGGCTCTTCGGTTTGGAAACAGAGATGAGCACTGCACCCTAGAGTCGGATACGACTACCTTTCGAGCAAGGGAAACCTTTACTTTTAGTACTGGAAATTAGCAACAAGTTACATAACTTTATAACTGCTGCCGTTTCAGGATACTCTAAATCTGCTACCTGAGGTGACTGTCTCACTCTGATTGATAGGACAGGCTCTGAGCTAGATTAGTTGTCCAGCATGGATAGAAAGAACTCTGGAGTAGTCATGATTCATGACAGAAGACACATGAATTATCTAGAGCTAATGAACACATAAAAAGTTGGAAAATGAGGCAAAGTTGTACAATTTTGGAGCAGCTTTCTGAGAAAGAGCAAGACAACAGGAACTAAACAGTGGACACAAGATCAAGAACAGGAGGCAGATTTGAAATGATGACAGGATTCAAGAACAACTCTCATATGGTGTGTTCTTGTTCAGTAGCGCAAAGAATCTTATCCAGGTTCCTCAAGAGACCAGCTGGCATTTGATGTGCAACTCTATGCTGGGGTGAGGGAAGAAGCGCTCCCATTGGGCTTCTGGGCAGTGAACTCTATGCTGGGGCCTTCTTTTTTCTGATCAAAAGTAGCAATCATTTTGTCTGTCTGTCTGCCTCTCTCCAGTCCCTGCCTACTAATTAGTATCTATAGTAGTATTTTGTAATAGCCTAGAAATTCTGTTTGGTTTTGTATATATGCTACCTTTCTATCACAATTGGAATTCAAAGAACCTTGGAGTTTTGACAAAAAAGAAGAAAGAAAATACAGTACAATAAAATTGAAAACACTGCCCTAGAATTCCATTGATTGTTATTTAAATGCAATGGGACTTTAAATGAACATTTATGAATATGGACATTTATGAATATTTTATGAGTATTTTATGATGTGGTGATTTATATTGTGATTTATTTGCTGTTATGTGATTTATTCACTGTTATAATTTGCATAATAGTAATAGTAATAATAATAATAATAACAACAGCAGCAGCAGCAGCACAGGTGCCCACAGAGAGGGCTCTGAGTGCCCCCTCTGGTACACGTGCCATAGGTTCGCCACCACTGACATAAGTGCACAGAAGAATTTTAGCCACTTTATCCTCAACTCTAGAGAATAACTAGGCCATGGTCACATGTTATGTTCCATAGCTGGCTGGAACAGGTTTGGATTTCCCAAATTCCAGTCTGGTCACTATGCGAAACCTCTTGTATAAGAATGCTAAGTTTTGAGCAAGGTGTCTACCTATTAGGGCATATAAACTGAATAACTACAGAGCCCCTTCCTTTTAAGCTTGGACAGCAGGAAAGATGCACATTTTATTTTCAAAGAATCTTTATTACAAATATATGTTTAAAAGAAAGCATTCTATAGGCTAAGAAAGAAAGCATTTCATAGGCATATACACAAGGAGTAAAACAAGAAAAAGTATTTCTCTTGGCTCTTCCTTCTCAGTCTTTTTATCAATTTCCTCCCACTTTCCCACATGCAGTTCATTTTTCAAAAGGAGCTGGGGAATGGACAACCAGAGGCTGGAGAGGACGCAAAGCCCGGTCCATACCAAGTTCACCACGAGCCATCTGTGAAAGGATCCCATCCACCTGCATGAGAAAGAATGGCTTTAATAACTCCAAGTCATGATTCCAGTTGCAGTATAAATCAGGGCTTGGTTACAGCTATTTTTGAAGGTCCCTTTAAGACCCTATGGCCCCCTCTCAATCCTTTTCACTTTTAAAAGTTTATTTCAGCTTATAAGAATAATCATTCTACATGAAAACAAGACATAATGTCTTTTCTACAGTTTTCCTTTCAAACCTGAAAAAAAATGAACCTGGGAAAGGACTTCTGGCCAGTTCTAGTTTTGGCTTTCGAGTAATTTTTCCATTTAGAGATCTAATGCAGCCTGGCATGACACTGAATACAGATGGACCCCTGTCTCTTCAAAGATGCCCCTCGCTGGCATAGACCCTGAGCATATCTTCATATATAACCTCCAAAAATCTGAATAACTAAAGTAGTAAGCTATCCTCACATTTGAATGGAAATTTCTTCCACTCTGTCCAAATTAACCAGACCTGATTATCATTTTGATAGGGCAGTTCCATATGATCTGTGATAAACATTTCCCCTTTTATGGTGTAGGTCAGTGGTGGCAAACCTATGGCACACATGTCAGAAGTGGCAATCAGAGCCCTCTCTGCGGGCACCCATGTGGTTGCCTCAGCACAGAGTTTGCCCTGCCCCTTTGCCCAGCAGCCCAATGGGAGCACTTTCTCCCTCCCCCAGCAGTTTGCCCCACCCCTCTGCCCAGAAGCCAAATGGGAGTGTTTCCTCCCTCCCCTGTTTCCATGTTGGCATTTTGTGATAAATAAGTGGGTTTTGGGTTGCAGTTTGGGCACTCAGTCTCTAAAAGGTTCGCCATCACTGGTGTAGGTCTTCTCATAGAAGAAAGACTCAGGGATGAGTTACAGAAGATACCCATAAGTACATGAGAAGAGCCTAGCCAGATATAACTTGGAAAAGTAGCTTTCCAAGCTCTGTGGCCAGGTTATACCCAAACTCTATCTCAGGGTTTCTCAACCTACGGCCCATGGTACCATCTTATGTGGCCCACTGCCCTCGCTCCTGCCACTGCTAGAAGTGAGGGTGGTGGGCCACATGAAATGGCACCATGAGGCCAGCATTGGGCTCCTGGCCTCATCTCACCCCCACTCACCCAAGGATGCCAGCACCAAGGATACCCTCCAGCCCCACAAGGAAGGACTAGGCTTGTTAAAAAGCCCCATTCACCCTTTCCCCAAGCAGGCAATTAACCACATTAGTGTCAGTCAGGGAGAGGAGGGGGGTCCTAACCCCCCGTTAATGGTTGGTGTTTTCCTCCCTCCTTCCAGGGAGAAACAAAATAGCCACCCTTTTGAAACTGTTGAGATAAAATGGCCCCCTCAAAATGGCCACCCCCATCATGCAGGCAGGACAAATGGCTGTCTGATCCACTCAGCTGTCTTAGGTAGCGTGACCTGGCCCATGGCTTGAAAAGGTTGAGAACCCCTGCTCTATCTTGTCTAACATACTTGTCACCACACTGGCCTGCCTATCTTTTTTGAGTTTATCTAAAAACCACATAAGTTAGTGGCCTTCCCCTCTGTCTGTGGTAGTAAATCTCATTCATGGAAGAACCTTCTGCCAACCTAGCAGCTGCTCTACCTTCTGAAGACAAGGCCGCTTCTGCCATGCCCCAACACTTACCCGCTGTGCATAAGCCTGATCTTCTTGGGGCTGGTACAGTTTCCTAATCTCCACTGTCCTGTGGAACCAGAATGGGGTAGAAATGTAATTTAACATTGGATAAATGTTGGAACATGAGTCTTCTGAGCCAACACAATGACAACGTCTCTCTACAGCTGCCATTTTCAAACAAGAAAGCAGAGAGTGAGACTGATTGGTCATGTCATGGGCAGAGCCTGGAAGTTTTTTTCTTGTTGTGTTTTTTAACTACAACTACCACAGTCAGCCAGCCAAGGTAAGCGCCTTGGTAGGAGGATTCTGAGAGATGCAGTCCAAAATGAGCTTGGGAATGTAGATGAGTTTGACTACAACTCTCTCACCCCAATCATTGCTTAAATTGGTTGGTGATGAGAGGGATTAAAAACATAAAACAGCTGAAAGTTTCTAGGTCAGGGGTGCCCAAACGTTTTGGGCCGTGGGCTTGTCCCGTGGTTCAGGGGGCTGGTCACAAAGGCCTGGGGGCTAGATCTGGCCCATGAAGCAGAAGTAAAATGTGCCCATATGGATCCGGCCCCCAGGCCAGTTTGGGCACCCCTGTTCTAGGTTATGCATTACTCGGCTGACACTGAACCAAAATGTCTCCC
Source organism: Bradypodion pumilum (assembly GCA_035047305.1). Classification (NCBI taxonomy): domain Eukaryota; kingdom Metazoa; phylum Chordata; class Lepidosauria; order Squamata; family Chamaeleonidae; genus Bradypodion; species Bradypodion pumilum. Next base: position 60,574,942 of record JAWDJD010000006.1, on the reverse strand, counting down.
CTGCAGATCATCAGAAACTTAATTGAGTTCTCACAAAAAAAGATAGATAGATTTTGCCATCTGAATCCTCTATCCATTCATACTGTATATCACTTTCTTCTTCCCCCAATTAACCTTGCAACGACAACCTTGTGAGGTAGATCAGCAACTAACCTGTGAGTTTTGGGGCTTGACCCTAGATCATCTTAATCTTTGTGCTATATTTCTCCCACAGCATCACTCTGGTTGTCACAACAGGTATATACACTGAAGACAGACAGCTCTGTAAAGACGTACCTTCTTCTATCATTAGAGCCACTTCTTGCAAGTCGGGAAGGTTCAGGTGGGTTATTCTGAAGAGGGGTCAGGTTCTTTATGAAATTGTGGGATAAGTGAGTCTGGTTAATTTTTCCTGGTATTTGCTTGCACAAGAGACGTTTCATTGGTATCTCTCGGTTCCTAGAGAGGAGAAACAGTATTAAGGCTGGAATGGAGTTTAGAACACAAACAGAGGAGATCAGGCTTTACCTGAGCACACAGTCCTCACAGATGTGGTTGTCTAACAAGTCTTCAGGAACTTTGATGTTTAATGGGGGCAGATTAAAGGGGACGACATTATTTCCATCCTGAACCCAAACCGAACCTCTACGAAGCAAGAGAGGCGCCCAGCTGGATGATGGACGGTGCAGCACCATTCCGTGAACCACACACCAGCCACAGATCATATCTAAAACAAAAAAGAGGGTTAGTTTAACATCATCCCATAGAACTGACTTCAGTCAGATCCCTTTACCCAATTTCAGAGTCAACTCTATAAATGCCTTTCCACCAGTCCTCAATTCCTTCCTATAATGCATTTTTGCACCAATATTTTATCCCATCCCACTTCACAAATGATCTTTTACCTCTTCTGTCCTCACAAGTCTCTACTTTTACTTTTTTGGTCAGATCTTGAGGAGGGGATATCAGAGAGGCCTAGAAAAGGAAAATGTTAGAATTAGAGATAGAATTGAGCATTACCCTCTCCCTTCTGGCTTAAGGCTTTCTCTTAAGGCACAAAGTTCTTCTTTTCCTCCCTCATCTTTGGGCCCAATGCACCACAGAGATAAAGTATTTTTCCTCTTTCCATTCACAGCTCACTTTAGCTGTGAGCCATTTTGGAATGTGATGACCTCATGCATCCTTCCAGCACTTGTAAAAGGTACTTTTTGAAGCGACACATCTCAAAAGTCATGATGGCTGGGGGAATTCTGGAAGCAATAATCCAAAAAAAGTAAAACACAACATGTTCCTATTGGTTAAGTAATGTTGTCTTCGTGTCCACAAACAGACCATGAAGTGTTACTAGGTGTGCGCTCATATCTCATGTGTGAATTCACACACTTTTTGAGACACACTAGCAAGGGATTGTGGAACTTCAACAAAAGTGTGTCTTGACACGGATCGGACTGAGTATATGACCCTCACCCCAAGTTATCCATAATGTTATAGAATGACGAGAATTTAAACAATCACAGTAATTATATTGGGAAATGACAAAGATAAAACAATAGAGTATGTCATGATCATGGGGAAAGGTAGAGTCATAAGAAGCAAACTCACATGGCTGAGAGGATTCTGCTCCTGCAGAACCTGAGCAGACTATTTCCAGAGGTGCTACAAGGATAAGATGAAGAAGGAAAAAAGAAAGAAAGGATCTTTCCCTAATCCAGTGACGGTGAACCTTGGCACGCCAGGTGTTCTTGAACTTCAATTCCCAGAAGCGCTGATCAGCAGGAGTGCTGACTTCAAGTCCAAGAACAGCTGAAGTGCCAAAGTTCACCATCACTGTGGACCCTATCCATATATACACACTCACACAAAAGAAAGGGGATGTAGATTGGGGAGCCACCAATGTGTGTGTGGGATTAACAGGAGTTTAGGCAGAGATAGATACAGAAAGAATATTCAGCCCAGAATAGTCTCCCAAAATAACTCATATGGCTACTGTCTATTTTAATTTGGTTTTGGCTTTGCTGACTAGTGATCTGTCCCCCTGTTAATGATGTGCTCTGTTCTGCCTTGATCATTATTTTCCTACCTGGTTAATCCAGGGACGTTGGACAGAGAGTAGCCTGTTTGACTGAACAGGAAGATGGACAGACATTCTAGGAAGGTTTCCTTTCCCTGACAGTCTTTTAACATTAACATAAAAACAAAAGGAGATTATCTAATCACCAGGCCTCTCTACAGGAGTGCTATCTTGCCAGATGACATTTTGGGGCATTCATGTCTTCTATGTAATTCTGATAGGAGTTATAGAGCTAAAGTCTTGTCATTTCCTCCTGTGGCTTGTGTCACTTGGAGACCCAGGGATATTTCTTCCCAGGCACTGTTTTTAACTTAGATTTGTCCTTAGCCTGACAAGCTTTTCGGTTAAAAGTCTGTGGCATGTACATTCTTGTCTATGCCAAACTGAGACACTGCAGGGTGTCGTGCAAACCTAGCCAGTTTGGTTACAGAAGACACTAACCTTCCAATGTTTTTCATTCCTTTGTTCTGGTATTGGTACTTAGAGATATACTGTTTCTGAACATTGAGGCTTCATTTGGATATCCTGGTTTAATAAACAGCAGTAAATATTATATATTCTCATAGGCAAGTCAGAAACCAGCACTTGAAGCCACCAATAGACTGAGGAATATAGTGATCCATTAAGCTCCAAAGCAGGGGTTCTCAATTTGCGGCCCAAATAACTCGGCCGCTGCCCTCGCTCCAGCCCCACTGTGGAATTGGCTGTGAACTCATTTACAGCCATCGTAAACATGTTTTCCGACAGCCATAAATGAGTCCTTGGCCAATGTAAATGCGTTTACGAAGGCCATAAATGAGTCCGCAGCCATCGTAAACGTGTTTATGACAGCCACAAATGGTGCCGGGGGGGCACCAGTCCAGCCCCTCAACTATGTGAGGGAGCCCGACTTGAAAAAGTTGAGAACCCCTGCTCCAAAATGCCAATTCCGTCTGCCAATATCTTGCCTAAGGAGGATGGCAGTAGGCATCCCTCTGGACAGCTCCTTCCATTAATCCTAGCCAGGATATCCAATGGTAAGGAATTATGGGAGTTGCAGTTCTAGAGGGCCTCAAGTTGCCAAATCCTCTTCTCAGATGCCAGACAAAAATCCCCCATGTTACCAAAATATTGATGCCCACTGCTGCTGGTGATGGCATGTATGAGCTCTGTCAGCTTCTCAGCACTGCTATGACATTTCCATAGCATTTCTTCAGAATTCTTGTTTCCAATTCATCCTTGGATTTTTCCATTCAACGGGGCTAATCCAAACATAGAAATGCCTATTCCTGCCTACCATCCTAGACCTGAAATCACTAACCTCATGCTTTTCGCAATGCTCTTCGGCTTTGGCTGTTTTCTCTTCTTTGCTGTTCACTGTCTCCAGCAGAGGTTCTCCACGAAAGGCTTTCAACCTTTCCACAAGTTCAGCATTCTGTGTGGGGAAAACAAGTAGAGAAACAAGTAGATGTAAGAGCTGAATGCAAAGAGACAACTCCAGGGTTGTGGAGGAATGGGAGCTGCCACTTTAATTTCCAACATTGCCTTCAGAAGGACAGTCTGCTGGAGACATTGTGGGAAAATAAGACGGCAATTAGGCCAAAAAAGAATCCTTGAAGAGGGAATTGCAGCAAATGTCAGTGGCCTATCAAGACAGTGGGTTTCAACAAAAGTTGATACCAGTGATGTTAACAGTTGCCCTGGCGTTTTATTATTTATTGTATGATGAATTTCAGTTATCTACATGAATGTTGATATATACAGTAAGCACAAATTGTCCATCTCAAGTTCCTAGTTAGAGTTCCACATCTAGGTTTTAAAGCCACCGAAGGGCTTAATCTGTAGCACTATGAAAGTCCTCCAATGTGCCTCCAATCACCCATAAAGGATACCTATACAGGAGAAACTCGGAAAATTAGAATATCATGCAAATATTCATTCAGTCCAGTAATGCAACTTAAAAGGTGAAACAAATATATGAAATAGACTCATTACATGCCAAGCGAGATAGTTCAAGCCTTACTTTGTTATAATATTGATGCTTATGGCTTACATCTTATGAAAAACCCAACCCCACAATCTCATGTACCCCATAATCATCTGCCCGTCCAACCAGAGCGGACCGGAGGGGCTCTCTAATAGTGCCATCAACTAGGGGTGCGCATCTGTCCAGCACCCGAAGGAGGGCCTTCTCCGTGTTCGCACCAACTCTCTGGAACCTCCTGCCAATAGATCTAAGACTCCAAAGTGAACTGCTGCCCTTCAGGAAAGGAGTGAAGACCTGGCTGGCAGGGCAGGTGTGGGGCCCGAATGGGACTATGGTGCCCGCCTGCTGGCTTTTATAAGAACTCTCTCTTCTTTCCTTTTGTATAGTGGGTGGGATGGGTGGGTGGGATATGGGTTTTTTAAAGGGGGTGGGATGTGGGTTTTTATAACGTTTTTTATGTATTTTTAGAATTGTTGTAATGCCGCCCTGAGTCGGGTTCTGCCTGAGTGGGCGGCATATACAAATATGACTATAAATAAATAAATAAATAAATAATCTCATGTACGCTATACGCCATGATCATCACAATTATAACGAATTAAGGCATGACATATATCGCTTTGCATGTAGTGAGTCTATCTCATATATTTGTTTCACCTTTTAAGTGAAATGAATGAACATTTGCACAATATTCTAATTTTCCGAGTTTCACCTGTAATGTGATCCATGGTTTGGTCTTCTTCTTCAGTCACATTGGGGAGAAGACTTCCATCCCCATGTGACAGAGTGGCTCTGCATCTACCACAGCTGGTCCTCACTCTGGTGTTTAAAATGCACGAGGAGAGGCCTTGCCATCCTGCCTGCCAGTGTATGGTCTCAGATGATCTCTCCTGGAAGTCTCTCAATATCCCTTGGGAGAATATCTGTGGCCATGGTCAATGCACAGAAAAGGTAACTTTGAGAAGGAAAGTGGCAGCAGTTTCCTCTGAGTGAACATGGTTTCCCATTTTGCTTTCAATACACAAAAGAGGAAAACAGAACTTTCATTTATCATTTTTCAACACCAGGATATAATCCAGAAATGGTCAACCATGGCTCATAGAATCCAGGGTTTCTCAACCTTGGGTCTCCAGGTGTTCTTGGACTTCAGTTCCCAGAAGCCCAAGTCATTACATTTGCTGATCAAGGCTTCTGGTAATTGAAGTCCAAGAATATTTGGGGGCCCAAACTTGTGCAACCCTGTCTTAGACCGTTATAAAGTAAAAGCAATCACACGTACATACCATCCCATAGCACTTAGTGCATTCCCTGGGCGGTTCACAAGTTAATTAGTATTTGGCCCCCAACATGCTAGGTACTCATTTTACCAACTACATAAGTATGGAAGGCTGAGTCAACCTTGATCCCTGGTCAGGATTGAACTCACAACCTTTTGGTTGCAGTACAGCAGTTTAACCATTGTACCACCAGAGTTTATAGGAGCTGAAGCCCAGCAACATCTGGTTGCCAATTCCTGATGTAACCAGAGGGGAATCTAGAACAGTGTTGTTCCTTATTCTTATGTACTAAATAGTGGAAGGAAGATAGACATAACATTCAGGACAGATTGAGACAACCTATTCTCACCTTTCCTGTGGCACGAAGTCCAAACTTCTTGCATTGCTGTTGCAACTGAACCCTTTTTAGACTGCTGTAGTCTACTGAAGGAAATCCATCGCCTGGCAGACAAGCAGAGTTCTTGGCTGGTTTATGTAGAGGAGGGGTGTAAGTCGATTTAGTCACTTTGCGTCCTGGTCGAGGCATTCTGAGAACCCCAAACAGAAATAATATACTGTATACAGTATCAGGGATTCTCAACCTGCGGCCAACGGGCTGGATGTGTCCCACAGCACTATTTCACGTGGGGCCCCCACCACCTCCACACCAGGAAGTGCCATGTGGTGGAGGAAGGGCAGAATGGCTGTCTGACCCCCGAAGCTGTCTCAGGGAGTGTGACCTGGCCCCCAGCTTTAAAAGGTTGAGAACTCCTGCTGTATATGTTATTATACAGTGTTACCTTGCTTAAAGAGCACTAGCATATTTTGCCCAGCGGTGCCGGGCTTTTTAAAATTGTGTTGGATAGTAAAGGGTTTCGTTTATTTTCTTGAACCAATGGTGCTGGGCTGTTTTAAATGGTGTTGAAAGGTTTTGTGATTTTGTGGTTTCGAGGCGCTGCATCCGCCTGCGGCGGACTTGCACTCCCAGTGTGTGTTTTATTTTTATTTTTTGTGCGCCGGCTTCCTCAGTGCCGGGCTCTTTAAATTGGTTTTGGAAGGTTTTTGTTTTATGTTTATGCAAATTTTATTTTATTTTAATTTATTTAATGTAAATAAATTTTTTAATTTAAAATTTAATTTTGGTATTTTAAATCTTTATTTTTACGCATTTTTTATTTTTTGTTTTGGTTTTTTGGTTTTTTTGAGTGAAAAGTGATTTCTGTGTTGTTGTTTTTTGGGGGGGTATTTTTGGAGATTAGTGTGAATATTTTTGAATGTTTTGACAACTTATTTGATTAATTTGGGAATTAATCTTATTTTTTTCAATATTTTTGAATGTTTTTTCTCTTGTGGCCTCTGGGTGGGGGTGGTGAGCTTTTCTTCCTCTCTACAATTTTTCTCTACTGTCCTATCGCTTCCGGTAAGTATTTTCTTTATTTTCTCAGTTGAGTTCCAGTCGTCATGCAGTGAAGACGTCTCCTGGTAAGCTCTCTGTTGTTGGCTTTTTTTATTGGGGGGGGGGTTGTGTTGTTGTTTTTTTGGGGGGGTCTTTGTGATTTTTGGTTACTTTTTGGATGTTTTTGTGTTGGTTTTTGACTGTTTTTGTGACTATTTTTGAATGTTTTTGTGTGTCCTTTTTTTTTGGGGGGGGTCTTTTTTTTCACGGGCCAGGCTCGATCCCTGGCCCGTGAAAAGAAAAGGGCGGGGAGTGGTCTTTTTTTTCACGGGCCAGGCTCGATCCCTGGCCCGTGGAAAGGAAAGGGCGTGGGGGGTGGGTCTTTTTTTTTCACGGGAAGCCTGGCCCGTGGAAAGGAAAGGGCGTGGGGTGGTGTCTTTTTTTTCCACGGGCCAGGCTCGATCCCTGCCCCGTGCAAAGTAAGGGCAGTGGCGGCGGGGTTTTTTAAATTTAATTTTCGCGTGCCGGCTGCCTCAGCGTTCTGCGTGCTAATGGCGCGCAGGACGCTGGGGCTTGTAGTTTTGCGTGCGCATGTTTGGTTACTGCAGCGTTTTTTTCCTGCGGCTTTTTTATGATTGGCTGCGGCGCGTTTCTGAACTTTCCTTTTGCCGTGCTGCTCAGCCTGATTGGCTCTGGTGCAGCGCAAGGAACGTTGGGAATTGAAGTTCCCTTTTTTTTCAACCCGACAGTTACCTGCGAACTCCGTTCGGGCGAGTGCACGGAGGCTTGGATGGAGCTAGTGGGGCCTGGTGCAACATCCTTTGTCACATTCCAACAGTTAACACACCATTTTATAGGTATAGATAATTAGATAATGCATTCCACGGGATTTCTCTTTAAGTGAGTTGCTCTTTAAGCGAAACATTTGGAAAAAGCGCTGCTGCTGACATTTTAAGTGACCGATTGTGTCTTCTGGTGGGGGGATTGCGAATTCCGATTTAGTTGTTAAGGGAGTTTTTGGTTGTTTTTAGTTATTAAGCGAGGGTGACTGTTTAGAGAAAATTCTGCTTTTTAATCGAGTTAGTCTCTATACGAGGCACTCTTTATGCGAGGTTTTACTGTATGCTGGTGGTGTGTCTGACACAAATAAAGAAGGAAAGGCAGCTGGGTGGCAGAAAGGTGTTTTTCTTTCTCTTAAAAAAAAACACTGTAATTATTAAATGATTTTATATGATGAAGCAAAGAAAAAGAAAATAGAGATAGATCCAAACCTAAAAATCATGATGATTATATCAAAGCTTGTTCCTGAACCTGACCATAGACCAGTGATGGGCAGTCTTGGCCCTCCAGCTGCTCTTGAACTTCAATTCCCAGAGGCCCTGATCAGCAGGAGTGCTGATTTGGGCTTCTGGGAATTGAAGTTCAAGAACAGCTGGAGGGCCAAGACTGCCCATCACTGCCATAGACTAACACACAGGTGGGAAACATGTGGCTCTTAGATCCAGGGGATCTAAGAGGAATAGCAAAGGCAATGTCTCTGTTACTTCACCAATACCCACTGCTTGAGGCAGTTGCTTAACTCTGATCAATGACAGGGCCAGTCCTGATTGGCTCAAAACCTGCAAGAAAAGTTAAGGTAAAGGTAAAGGTTTCCCTTGCTTGAAAGCCAGCTGTATCCGACTCTAGGGTTCAGTGCTCATCTCTGTTTCAAAGCCGAAGAGCCAGCGCTGTCTGCTTCTGCAGAAGTTTCCATAGTCATGTGGCAGGCATAACTAGACACCGGAGTGCACGGAATGCTGTTTACCTTCCCACCGAAGTGGTCCCTATTTATCTACTTGCAATTTCTTGCTTTCGAACTGCTAGGTTGGCAGGACTTAAAAGAGTATAGAATTCTCCTGTTTAATGGCATAGTCAGCAAGCACCATCAACAGACACTAGACACCGGAGTGCACAGAACATTATTTACCTTCCCACCGAAGTGATTCGTATTTATCTACTTGAATTTTCTTGCTTTCGAACTGCTAGGTTGGCAGGAGCTGGGACAGAGATGGGAGCTCATTCCATCCTCATGCAGTACTCGGGTCTCGAACTGCTGACCTGCTGCCTTCCAGTCAGCATCTTAACAACTTGAGCCACCACAGTCCCTTCAAAGCAACTTAAAACACTCCAAATTCCTTTTGTAACCATGACATGGTCAAAAAAGCCATTGTGGGCTGAAGGATCAAAGGCACAAATGAGAAGATAAAACCATCATGGCCAGTATACTGTTCAATATTTACATGTGCAGTGTTCCAACTATGGCAGCTGCTGTGGCAATTTAATAAGATGCTCATCATGCATCCTCACATGTGTGATCATAGGAGCTGTCAGATCTCCAAAGCAGCTTAAACAATTAAGAGCTGTGTGCATATTAATATGGAACAGAAGACTAGCCAGTGTGTACAAATAGTGCAAAATCCTAACAAGTTTATTATGTGGGCTGATACAAAAGACAAGCACTCATTTTTGCTAGTGATTCTAGCATCCATTTTGGGATAATTCTTCTGTATTTTAGTCACCGCTTTGGTGAAAATGCAATTTAATTGCATCAATATGAAGCAGATTGGAAAAAAATACAGTAACAGGAAATTAGATACAGAATTAATTCAAGTTGAACGTGAATCATAGACTCAAGGAGACTAGTAAAATATGAGGCTATGAAAGATTAAAGCAGAACATAAATAATGGGTCAGAGAAGTTTTTCTCCTAATTTATGGCCTCCAGCTAAGACTTTCTGCATCTGTTTGCGACCTGTAAGTCTCACTTGACAAACAAAAGAAACATAAGGGAATTGTTAGATACAGTATTGTATCTTCCTTTTCATTCTGAGTGGTTTTGCTAATAATAATAATAATAATAATAATAATAATAATAATAACAACAACAATAATAACAACAACAACAACGAGGAGGAGGAGAAGGATTTTTGCGGAAGAAACTCCACTTAGGGAATGCCCAAATAATGCTCCTTTCATGTCCCCAAGAGGCAGAGCTGGGACAAAGATGGGCGCGCAATCCGTCACGCAGTACCTGGGTCTCAAACTGCCAACTTGCCAGCCTTCTAGCTAATAAGGTGAGCTTCTTAACCACTTAGCCACTGCAGCCCCCCTGCAAGACCCTATTCACCTACCTTGCCCGCCTCATGTCCATTATAATATACACATATTGAAGATGGGGGATAGGTTCAGGACCAGACTGTTTCAGTCTCCAGCATTTCCACCTAGTCAGAAAGATGCCTTCAGGAAAAAGAAGGCACTGCAGTCTTTCATTCCCCAATTACCCTACAATTTGCCAGACAACTGTATACCACTGTATCTCATCCTAGTGTCCTTTCATTTGGGAAGATAAAGTGGCTTGCCATAAAATAACCCTATTTTTAGTTCGTATCAGTGATAACATGGTGATTTTCCTCTCACCTTCCCAATGGGCAAAGTATGCAGGGAAGGGTTGGTATCCTGCTACTGTAAATAGGAGCATTATCCATGAAGCAGGGAAAGCAGAATTGGGGGAGATGTTGTTGGACTACAGCTTGTGTCAACTCTAGGCTAGCGTCGATAATGGTGACAGATGATGGGAGGGGTGGTTCAGCAATAACACACTGATCCCAATCATGTTTCTATACGAGAGCTTATCACATTTTCTTATTATTCTAAAATGACCATGTATCCAAGGCAACAAAACAAGATGTCAGGAGCTTCAGGCATTGCTTCCCATGAACTGAGATGATTGTTCAGCATGAAACAAAAGTTACAAAAATGACAAATCAAGAGCAGTCAAAAGCAAAATGGCATGGCAACGATGAGGAAGGTGTGATAAGAGAGAGAAATGCAGAAGGCTTCTCTGCCTATTGTGATTTTCTCATCACAATAGTTATTTATTACTAATCAATAAATAACGTTACTTATTACTTATTTCAACTTTTAAACCAATTACAAGGGTGAAAGAGGAGAGTGCAAAAGCTGGCATGAAACTCAACATAAAAAAATCACCCAAGATAATAGCAACCAGCCCTATCACTCCCTGGCAAACAGAAGGGGAAGAAATGGAAACAGTGACAGACTTTACCTTCTTAGGATCCGAGATCACTGCTGATGGTGACTGCAGCCATGAAATAAAAAGACGCTTACTTCTTGAGAGGCAAACTATGAGAAACCTAGGCAGCATAATAAAAAATAAAGACAGCACCCTGCCAAAAAAAGTCTGCATAGTCAAAGCAAATGAATTCCCATGATGCTGGGAAAGATTGAAGGCAAAAGGAGAAGGGGGCAGCAGAGGATGAGGTGGCTAGATGGCATCATTGACACAATGTGCTGTGTGGGCTGCGGAGAATGGCAGAGGACAGAGGACCCTGGTGTGCAGTGGTCAATGGGGTCGCAAAGGGTCGGACCCGACTGTGTGACTGAACAACAACAAGCCATCCAATACCGTTCGCAACATGTCAAATCATCTTAAAATCAACAATGCAAAATTATAGTACAGTATACAATAAATATAATAAAACTCTGTCACTAGGTTTTAAAACCTACATTTAAATTGAACAAATTTAAAACAATGGTTAAATGGTCAGTTGTTAAGGTAAAGGCCGCCCTTGCTCAAAAGCCAGTCGAATCTGACTCTAGGGTTCAGTGCTCATGTTTATAGCCAAAGAGCAGATGTTTCCATGGACATGTGGCAGGCATGCCTCAACACTGGAGTGCATGGAATTATGTTTACCTTCCCACCAAAAAGTCCCCTATTTATCTACTTGCAATTTCTTGCTTTCGAACTGCTAGGTTGGCAGGAGCTGAAACAGAGACGGAAGCTCAATCCGTCATGCAGTACCGCGGGATCAAACTCTGACCTTCCAGTCAATTGTTAAAAGTTCTAATAAAATGCTGCTTTAAATAATTCTGTTTGTATCAATTTCCTTAAAACAGAGAGGGACGGTGCCTGATGAACCTTTGTAGAAAACTTGTTCCGGAGCATCCATTGCTAAATTTGGTTTATTTGGAATAGGCTTATAATCAGGTTATCCAGCCATCCCTCTGCCAACCCTGAGGACTAGTGGTCTTGGGTGGCGAAGTCGACAGGGAAGGGTGATTGTCGCCAAGTGAATTAAATCCCACTTGAATCCATCTTGACAGAGGACAGCTGCTTCATCAATACTGGCTGAGGTTCAGGACCAGAAAGTGACTCGCGGTGCTGGATCAGTCGTACGAGTGTCACGCTGCGATGCAGAAGGCAGATGAAAGGCCAGTGCATTATATTGTTCCCAAGACAATCTTTATGGCTGAATGCCATGATGATAGCCAATATTCTGAATTGGATACAACACTTGAATTAGAAGTCCTTATAATGGGGTTCCTTTAAGAATGAAGGGCTGCAGTGGCTCAAGCTGGTAAGACGCTGACTGGGAGGCGGAAGGTCAGCAGTTCAAAACCTGAGTACTGCATGATGGAATGAGTTCCTGTCTCTGTCCCAGCTCCTGCTAACCTAGCAGTTCGAAAGCAAGAAATTGCAAGTACTGTACATAGATAAATAGGTACCACTTTGGTGGGAAGGTAAACAGCGATCCGTGCACTTTGGTGTCTAGGCATGCCTGCCACATGTCCATGGAAATGTTTGCAAACGCAGACAACGGTGGCTCTTCAGCTATAAACAGAGATGAGCACTGAACCCTAGAGTTGGATACAACTGGCTTTCGAGCAAGGGTGACCTTTACTTTTACGAATGAAGGCAAATAGCCCTCCCATAGAGACACATGGGGAACTCTTTTGCTGATTTGAAGAACCATAATACCGAGCAAAATAAGAGCTTTCAATAAAGATCAGACATGCCAGACTAACCTTCCTACCCTATCTATACACACTCACCTCAACCGGAGGTGATTCAAAATGGTTTATCCCAGCCTCCAGATTCAAAAGGGTAATTACAAAATGTTGTGGAGATGGTATTTGACCCTAGTGACGCTGTAGCAGATGGATAGTAATAAAAACAAAATGTGCTAGAGATGCAAAAATACACTGGGAATAATAAAAACAAAATGTGCTGGAGATGCAAAAATACACTGGGAACGTATGAGCATATGTGGTGGAGTTGTAACGTGGTAAAAGGTTTTTGGGAAAAGATTGAGAAAGAAAATTTTAGAATAATGAGGATGAGACTTAAGTTGGGGCCAAGTACTGCTTTGTTAACAGACATGGATAGTATGACTATAGATGAGGATAAAAAAGTTATTATCTATAATATTGACAACAGGTAGACAATGCATAGCAAGAAATTGGAAAAATGATGTGATTTTAAAAATTGAGGATTGGTATAGGGAAATGTGGGAACTTGCTTTGAATGACAAGCTTACATGGGAGTTAAATGGGGAAAAAAGGTATAATCAAAGAAAATAGATTTTGGAAAATTTGGCAACAGTTTGTGGATTCTGCATTGATTAGAGGTGAGGGTGGCAGGCCAGCAACAGATCAAATGAGGTTTTGGAAATAGTAAAAGACTGCTGTGATATACCGCATCCTCCAAGGCAATGTATATTTCACAGGGTGTTTATTGTGAATTTAGTTTTATTGTATTTTTGTTGTTTTAGCTATGTAGTACTATAGCAGAAATGTAATAAGTTTTTGTTATATTAAATATAATACATTTAAATATAAATATACATATAAATGAGTATAGAATTAGATTTTTGATAAGAATATATTAAAAGAATGAGGAATATGTACTATGTTGAATTTTAATGAGTTTTAAAATGTACCAAAATACAGTATATTAGAATGTTTTTACTGAGTTCTGATGAAACTTTATTAGTTTATTAGGTATGCATTTGTTTGTATTTCTTTTTCATTTGTACTCCTTTTTGTATTGTTTTGTTTGTATTTTTGAAAACTTAATAAAAAATAAAAACATAAGAGCTTGCAAAAAAGATCAGACATGCCAGACTAACCTTCCTACCCTAGCTATACACTCACCTCAACCAGCCCCGATTCAAAAGGATTTATCCCAGAATGCCACAGCTATCTTGTGACATAAGGAAACAGCAGACCAGGAATGCTGCCAGCTGAGAAGACTCTAAAATAGAATAAAAGAATAATTACTAACAACATCCATCTGTATTCCCAGGGACAAACTCGCCTGTCCTTGCGACGGAGCCGATTCCCATTCACAAGTCTCCAGTCCAAAGAAACAACCTAGGACTGTTTTGCAGATGTTGGGAAGCTATTAAAGATGGAATTCTGTCTCCATGGCAGAACGAGTTTGGAACGTCGGCACAGCAAAACTGCGCAGGACTAGAAATTTGGCAAGGAATATAAAGCAGGGCAACAGATCCAGAGAAAGGCAACTGTTTGTTTCAGGGATTCTCAACCTGTGGCCCATGGGCCGAATGTCGCCCACGGCACCATTTCATGTTGCCCACCACCACTGCCTCCATCACACCAGGAAGTGAGCTTCTGCCATCGGGACAGAGATATAGAACAATGAAGGCGAGAACGAGCCATCTCAAGAACATCTTCTTCTCTAGAGCAATTTTGGCCTTAAATGGAAACTCTGGACTCTGAAGTCATGTTATTTTATTTGTTATATTGTACTGTATTGTACTGTTTTAATTAGTGTTTTGCAGCTGTTTTAAATTATGTGGAGTGCCAAATCCATACCTGTCAACGGATTGGCCGGGATTTCCCGGTTTTCGGTGCCGATTTGCGCCATTTCCCACCCTGCGCTGCCGAAACCCCGGAATTTGGCAGCGGGGGAAAGGAGGTACTGCGCAGGCCTTCTGTGCAGGTCGCCTTCTACGCATGCGTAGAAGGGTTTTACGCTTGCATAGAACCCTTCTACGCATGCGTAGAAGGCTATGCCGCTTGCGTAGAAGGCTACGCATGCGTAGAAGGGGGCTACGCAAGTGTAAAACCCTTTTACGCATGCATAGAAGGCGACCTGCGCAGAACCATTCTGCGCAGGTCCGGGATTGGCCGGAGCCGCAGTTGACAGGTATGGCCAAATCTGAGTTGATATAGCAACCAAGAAATTTTGTTGCTCCTGCAAGGGGACAATGACAATAAAGATTTATTCTATTCTATTCTATTCTAAGTGCCATGTGGTGAAGGAAGGACAAAATAGGTTCGGCCCCCAAAGCTGTCTGAGGGAGCGTGGCCTGCTTAAAAAGTTTGAGAACTCCTGGTTTATTTCTTTGCATGGGAATCGGGGCCAATTATTTACATTTCGACCCTAAGAGTTAACAAAGCAATCACAATTTCACTTACACACCGCCCCATAGCACTCAGTGCACTCTCTGGGCGGATCACAAGTTAATTAGCATTTTGCCCCCAACATGCTAGGTACTCATTTTACCGACCTCGTAAGGCGGGAAGGCTGAGTCAACCTTGGGTCCTGGGTAGGATCGAACTCGCAACCTTTTGGTTGCAATACAGCAAGTTTACCCACTGCATTGCGCCACACCAGAAATCCCTCTGGTTTCACGCAGAGTATTAAGAAAATATATGTAAATAAGAAAGGGGGAGGAAATGAAAGAAGACAGGGTGGAGGGGGAGGGAGGCATTTCAACCCACCTTCACTCTTGATTCTCAAAAATCCCTTTTTCAAACTTCGCGCACTCGCTTGCCGGGCTGCCAAAAACTAGGCGTCTCCTTGACCACGCCCCTTTTCCCGGGGACTGACTGTTATATGCGCCTGCGCAAGCCGCGGAGGGAAGATGGCGGCCCCCGTCTGAGCAAGTGGGAGAGGGGGAGGCGTGAGTGACAGCGTGAGCTCTCCTGCTTCTCTACGCAGGTAATGCGGGCCTTCTTTCCTCGCTCGACGGGTGACCTATAGGGGCGGTCAGGAAGAGCTGCAGTGAGGGGAGAGAGCCGGCTTAGGGGTTAGGAGACAGCACCCAGGGACCGCAGGGCGATGCTTTCCAGAGTCTCCAGCTAACTGCACAGTAAAGTAAAGGTAAAGGTTTCCCTTGCTCGAAAGCCAGTCGTATCCGACTCTAGGGTGCAGTGCTCATCTCTGTTTCGAAGCCGAAGAGCCAGCGCTGTGGTCATGTGGCAGGCATGACTAGACACCGGAGCGCACGGAACGCTGTTTACCTTCCCCCCCGAAGTGGTCCCTATTTATCGACTCGCAATTTCTTGCTTTCGAACTGCTAGGTTGGCAGGAGCTGGGACAAAGACAGGAGCTCATTCCGTCCTGCAGTACTCGGGAATCGAACTGTTGAACTCCCGCCTCCCAGTTAGCGTCATAGCCACTTGAGCCACTGCAGTCCCTTAACTGCACAGTATGTAGTGATAATTTAAAAAAGAAAAAGCATATCGGAGAGTAAACAAAACAAAAAAGTTCTGGCACCTTAAAGGCTAAGTCCTGTATTTAAATGTGAGCTTTCGTCAGACGTAAGAGTAAAACCTCATCACATCAAATTATGCCCTGGTACAGAGTCCTGCCAACCTAGCACTTCGAAAGGAAGAAATTGCAAGTAGATTAATAGGGACCACTTCGGTCGTTCTGTGCGCTCCGGTGTCTAGTCATGCCTGCCACATCACCACGGAGACGTCTGCAGAAGCTGACAGCGCTGGCTTTTCGGCTTTGAAACAGAGATGAGCACTGAACCCTAGAGTCGGATATGACTGGCTTTCGAGCAAGGGAAACCTTTACCTTTACAGAGTCTTGAGCAGATACTTGAGCCGTGGCCATACCTGTCAAGCTCAGCTCCGGAAAATACGGGACCTGCTCTGGCCAGGGCGCGCATGCGCAGCAACAACTCCTTTGCGCATGCGCAGAACCCTTTTGTGCATAAACACTTTGTGCATGCGCAGAACTGCCTCTGATGGGCGTGCATGCACAGTAACCCCTTTCCCCGCCGTTCAAAATATGGGACGGCGGCAGGAAAGGGGAGGAATGAGCGCTGAAATATGGGAAATCCTGGCCAATATGGGATACTTGACAGGTATGGTCGTGGCTCAAGTGGTTTAGATGCTGACTGGGAGGTGGAAGGTCAGCAGTTCAAAACCCGAGAACTGCATGACGGAATGAGCGCCCGTCTCCCAGCTCCTGCCAGCCTAACATTTCGAAAGCAAGAAATTGCAAGTACTGTAGATAAATAGTTCCGTGAACTCTGATGTCTAGGCATGCCTGCCACATGTCCATGGAAACGTCTACAGACGCAGACAGCGCTGGTTCTTCGGCTATAAACAGATGAGCACTGAACCCTAGAGTCGGATACGACTGGCTTTCGAGCAAGGGTGACCTTTACAAAGTCTGTATTTTAATGTTAGCTTTTGTGGATCAAGTCCACTTTGTCAGATATGAGAGTGAGACTTCATGGCGTTAATTTATACATACCAGGTACAGAGGTACGCAATGTTTGGTTACTATAACAGATAAGTTGACAAATCAGTTTGGCTTTTTACAACCGGTGATGGCTGAAAGGTTGGCAGGTCAGCTGTTCAAGACCTGAGTGCTGCACAATGGAGTGAACTCCTGTCTCTGACCCAGCTCCTGCCAACCTAGCAGTTCGAAAGTACAAGTAGATCAGTGGTGGGCATCAGCAGGTTCGCACCAGTTTGCCAGAACCATAGCAGAAATTCTGCCTGGCCCCACCCATCCAAGTTTTGAAATAAAGTACTGTAGTCCTAATTCGGGTGCAACGCAGGGCTCTTCCCCTGGCCGCGCCCACCATACCACGGCCACAGTGTGGTAGTAATTTTTTTTTGAGTCCACCACTGTAGTTAAATAGGTATCACTTCGCTGGGAGGGTAAACGGTGTTCTGTGCACTCCGGTGTTTAGTCATGCCTGCCACATGACCACAAAAATGTTTGCAGATGCTATGAACAGATATGAGCACTAAACCCTAGAGTTGGATACAACTGGCTTTTGAGCAAGGACTAACTTTAACTTTACCTAATAACAGAAGATCCGTGATTGGGGTTCAGATTTATTACTACAAAGTTTGGTTATATTGAGTTGTAGATGGTTAATAAATGTAAAAGTTGCCTTTGCTTGAAAGCCAGTCATGTCTGACTCTAGGGTGCGGTGGTCATCTCTATTTACAGCCAGATGTTGCTGTGGTCATGTGGCAGGCATGATTAAATACCGGAGTGCATGGAACACTGTTACCTTCCCATTGAAGTGGTACCTATTTATCTAGGTACAGTACAGTAGAACCTCGGATAAAGTCCAAACTCAGTTCCACAAGTTTGGACTTTATCCGATTTTGGACTTTATCTGAATCAGATGGACGATGAATCGGATAATGTCCAAATACCTCGGATAGCGTCCATTTTTTAGCAGTTTTGGACTTTATGCGATGCATCACGTGTGCATGAAAACCACGACTTTATCCGAATAGGGCTTTATCCGAGGTGCCACTGTACTTGCAATATCTTGTTTTTGAACTGCTAGGTTGACAGGAACTGGGACAGAGACAGGAGCTCACTCTGTCGTGCAGTACTCATGTCTTGAACTGCTGACCTGCCAAACTTCCAGTCATCAAGTTCAGCGTCTTAACCACTGTTAGGCTGGCAGGAGTTTAGTCTGCTGAAAGATACATAGCTACAATCACATGCTAGTAAAGGTAAAGGTTTCCCTTGCTCGAAAGCCAGTCGTATCCGACTCTAGGGTGCAGTGCTCATCTCTGTTTCTAAGCCGAAGAGCCAGCGCTGTCTGCTTCTGCATCACATGCTACAGATATGTAAAAGTATAAGTGTCTCTAATCAAACTACAGTAGTATCTCATACAATGATTTTCATCCGTTCCACGGGGCTCATTGTTGTGCGAAACAATTGCTCTATGATGCATGCATCGTATAGCGATTTTTCCCTATGGGATGCATCGTACAACGATTTTTTTTTGCTAAGTGGTTTTTCCCATTGAAAAATTGTATGATTTTTTTCCATAGGGGAAATTGTTATGCGGGACGCCATTTTTTCCAAAACCTAATTGTTATGCAATTTCATTGCTATACGGGGCGATTGTTGTATTAGGTTCCACTGTACATCATTTCACCAAGCAGTATAAAAGGTAACAGTTAAAGTAATGAATGTCAGAGCTGCAATCTTCTTCTTGTTAGTTCAAGACATTTTGGAAGAAACTATCCCTGTCCCAATTTCTGACATCTGTAAAAATAACCTGTACAAGTTGAAGCCTGGGCTAAAACTTTTCTTTTTGACAGTTAGGTTTCCATTGCTACGATGCTTTTAATAAGGCAAACAACAACCATGCAATTTCCACACTTTTTTCACTAGTGGGATAGTTTCATATTTCCCAAAAGGCTAGATGACATACACCTCTTTGCCTTCTGTCAAACACCTTCAAATCAACCAATTGCATGTTTATAGATGTATCCTTTGTACAATTTATGTGAAAATACCATTGATTTTAAAATGTATTTTAAAATACTACAGTACTGACCTTTCCAACTTGATTTGGTGAAATAAAATTCATAAAAACCATTAGCTGTTGCTCAGTAGCACAGTAGCAAACATCTCGGCTTATAGCATTCCAAGAAAAGACATTGGTGTTCATTTGTAAAAGGTAAAGGTTTCCCTTGCTCGAAAGCCAGTCGTATCCGACTCTAGGGTGCAGTGCTCATCTCTGTTTCTAAGCCGAAGAGCCAGCGCTGTCTGCTATTGCAGACATTTCCGTGGTCATGTGGCAGGCATGACTAGACACCGGAGCGCACGGAACGCTGTTACCTTCCCACCGAAGTGGTCCCTATTTATCTACTTGCAATTTCTTGCTTTCGAACTGCTAGGTTGGCAGGAGCTGGGATGAAGACGGGAGCTCATTTCCGTCCTGCAGTACTCGGGAATCGAACTGCTGACCTTCCGCTTCCCAGTCAGCGTCTTAGCGACTTGAGCCACTGCAGTTCATTTGAGGCTGATTTAATTTTCTTCTTAAATTCAGAGAAAGCGAGATATATGCTTCTTCCAAGATAAATTCCTAGCCCAAATGCTTTAATTGGCAGGACAAATGAGCTAAGCTCTTTCTTAAACATGTCAGCAAATGTGGACAGATGTCTTCCTAAATTTTGCCTGCCAAATCTCCATGTCTTTTCACAAGAACATTTCGGTACTGGAAGTCCTCTAAAAAGCAACATTATTTGTTGTTAGCTAAAGCATTTCATCTATTTCAGGCTGCTAATGATCACAGTGGAATTAAAATTGCTGTATTTTTTTTTAAAACAGGGCTGCTAACAAATGCAGCAGAAATGGGGTGCCTTTGCCATAGATTTTGTATGTATTCCTCAAGCTGGAGGAAAGAATTACATGGAGTGTTGGATCCAGTCAAACGGCAGAAGAGACTACTTCCAAGATGCATCAGAACTATTTATAGTGAAACAGGAAAGTGGGAGAAAAAGTATGCATTGGAGACTAGGAAGAAAGTTGAAAGTTGGTGGCATTCAAGAGTAAAGGACCAGTTCAACAAAACAATAGAAATAAATGTAAGGATTATGGTACCATTTGACTTTTCCTCCTCTGACCGATTAATTTTCTGGCGTATAAAACTACTTTTTAACCCCGAAAAATCTGTGCCAAAGTCGGGGGTCGTCTTATAGGACAGGTACTTAACTGCAGCTTGTTTCCCCTTGCTTCATATGTGCGACGCATATGGTGGGGGGTGCCGCGGCCGAGTCCCTGCTCTGTGCGGGGAGTATGAAGCAAGGGGAAGCAAGCTGCACACATCTTCCTGTACCTCGAGGAGGAGAACGTGAGCGTGGATTGGCTCTCCACCAGAACCTGCCCATTCGACTCGGAAGGCTGCGCGTCTTCGGGTTGAGTGTGGGTTAATTTTTATTTGGTGTGCATTGGAAGAGAGGTAGTCTTATACGGCAAGTATATTCCAAACTCTATATTTTAACTGGAAAAGTTGGTGGTTGTCTTATATGCCCAGTCGTCTTATATGCCGGAAAATACTGTACTTTCATTTGTTCTTGGAAATATTGGCCAGTATCCTACTCAGTAGTACAGGGTGGATAGTTCAGTGGTTTAATTTTCTGGCTGCGAAGGAGTTTAGAGTTTGAATCCCCACTATGTCTCCCAGAAGAAAAGCTAGCTTGTGTACTCATAGGTAAGTTGCACAATCCCTGGTCGCCTCCCGAAGAAGGGAATGATAAACCACTTATGTGTATTCTCTACTTAGAAACCCCTGGAAAAGGTTGCCATAAATCAGAATTGACTTGATGGCATGCAGTTATTATCGTACTCCATATTAAAATGTTTGTAGAACTGCAAACTACCACAGTCATCTGATGAGCTATTAGTTGTGCATAGTCATATGCACAGCTAACACCCAGATTGTTTCGGCAACTTATGTAATTGAAGTTTCTGTACTTAAATATTGATTGGGATGCTGGCCATTAATTAGTGATTATATATAAAATTGTTCCTGCCATGTAAATTCTTCCCCACTTTATTCCATGTGTTTTTACATATGCCTGCTTACCTTTTACACCAGGAGTTCTCAACCTTTCTAAGATGGGGGCCAGGTCACACTCCCTTGGGCAGCTTCGTGGGCCGGATTGCCTTTTTGCCCTTCCTCCACCACATGGCGCTTCCTGGTGTGGAGGAAGGGTAAAATGGTCATCCGGCTCCCGAACCTGCCCAAGGGAGTGTGACCTGGCCCCCAGCTTAGAATGGTTGAGAACTGGTGTAAAAGGTAAGCAGGTATATGTAAAAACACATGGAATAAAGTGGGGAAGAATTTACATGGCAGGAACAATGGCGCTTCCTGGTGTGGTCGAGGAAGGGCAAAATGGTCATCCGGCCCCCGAACCTGTCCAAGGGAGTGTGACCTGGCCCCCAGCTTAGAATGGTTGAGAACTGGTGTAAAAGGTAAGCAGGTATATATAAAAACACATGGAATAAAGTGGGGAAGAATTTACATGGCAGGAACAATGGCGCTTCCTGGTGTGGTGGAGGCAGTAGGGAGTCACATGAAATGGTGCCGCGGGTCGCATCTGGCCTGCAGGCCGCAGGTTGAGAATCCCTGTTTTACACTGTTCTTATACGAATTTCTACCCCACTATCTTAGTCTTCTGCAGCCCTCAGCTCATGCTGTTTCACTTTCTGATTGGGATAACTCATCTGTTCTGGACAGAAATTAATATATTTCTGCATTCCAGCAGTTCTGTGGATTGTGATTCAGATTTTAATAACTCTTGAACCTAGATTATTTAGAACTTGTTATTCTTTGGTAGCACTTGGGCATCTGGCTTTTAAAAATTTGAACTGGGATTCAAACCAAACAAAGGAAACAAACAAACAGATGCAGGATGAAATACTCATATGCACTGTAATGTTTCCTCAATTACAGTACAGTATATCATAAAACCATAGAACAGTAGAGCTGGATGCCCTTGTGTCCAAACTTCCAGTCAAAGCAGGAGATCCACAGCTATAGCATCCCTGGCAGCTGTCCATCTAACCTCTGCTTAAAAACCTCCAGTGAAGAAGAGTCCACCCCTTCTGAGAAGTCAATTCCAGTGTAGCAGCCTGTTCTATCAGAGCTCCAGATTATTATAGAAAATAGTCGAAATTCATTGTTAATCATGCAGAAGAGTCTTTAGAGAAATTATAAAGTAGTATTGGATACCAAAAAACAATAGTAGGGCTGAAAACTGATTTAGAGATTATTTAGTGAATTTATACCATGCCCATCTGGTAGAACTACTCTGTGCGATTTTCAGAGTATCAGATCACATAAAACACAATATAAAAATATCAAATCGTTTCCAAACAAAGCACACCACATCCATCAAAACAAACTCATTTTAGTGTGCCCTGCCAGGCTTTTGTTCAGGCTTCACCAACCTGACATCTTCTGGCTATGATGAAGTGGCAATTGTATTGTTATACAATGATGATTTTTCATTGCATTTCCTGTATTTATTGTATTTTCATTTTGTATTGTTGAGAAAGCTTTCTTTTGCTGTAGAGAGCTTTCTCTTCTTATGTTGTTAGCCACTCTGGGTGGCGCTCGCGCCAGAAGGGTAGGATATAAATAAACCTAACAACAACAACAACAACAACAGTAATAATAACTCATATGACCTACAGTAGGTCAGTGATGGGAAACCTTGACACTATAGGTGTTCTTGGACTTCAATTCCCAGAATCCCAAGTCTGTGAATCCACACAAATGGGTTTACTGCACGTTCGCGTACCAAGTTAAGGAACGATTGAATTAGCTTCTTACACTGAATGTACTTGTGTATTACCAAAATAGATTGGGGGTGGGGGTGGTTAGCAATGTTCGATTTATTTTAGCTGTGTTTTTATAATTTTAAAAATGTTTTAATGGTGTTTTAAAAATCTTTTTATATATTTATTTTTAATGTGTTCTTTCTGGTGCTTTAAAATAATGATTATTGGAATTATTTTAATTGACTGTAGGCTGCTTTGAGTTCCTATGGAGAAAAGGGCAGCATGTAGAATAAATGAGTAAGATAAAGTGGGGGAAAAGGAACTACTGTACTGTGTTGTGTAGCATTTAAAACTCAAAATGTGGTGCATTTTGAATAACCTTTTCAAAGTTAATAGCTCACATACTACTGCTTTGTTTGGTTTTCCTTTAGAAATCAAGACCAAAGTTTTATGTCCTGTCGATGTTTCCATATCCTTCTGGAAAACTTCACATGGGCCACGTCCGAGTCTACACCATCAGTGACACTGTTGCACGGTTTCAGAATATGAGAGGTTTTCAGGTATTGTTACCTGGATGGCACTGTTGACGTTTGCTTGGGTAATGCTTATGACCGTGATGGTGAACCTTGGCACTCCAGATGTTCTTGAACTTCAGTTCCCAGAAGCCCCGTGAATCCACACGAATGGGTTTACTGCGATTCATCCAGCCCACGCCACCCTCATCACTCCTGGAAGCGGAAGTAAAACGCGCCCGTACGGATTCACGGGGGCTTCTGGGAATTGAAGTCCAAGAACATCTGGAGTGCCAAGGTTCACCATCACGGGGTTAGGACCATGGAAATGTGTTTATGAAGAAGACTCATTATATTAAATTAGACTTCCAAATACATTTGCATTGAATTGCAGTGCTAACTGATCAGTCATTTTTTATCTGTTTTAAATGTTTTTAGATGATGTAAGCTGGCCTCAGTCAGGTTTCCCCTGAGTGGGCGGCATAGAAGTTTAAAAATTAAATTAAAATTAAATTAAATTTGAGTTTAAGTCTATGATATTTGGTTTTTCTCATATGCAGTAGGTAGGGCAAAGCTTAGTTTTGTTCTTAAAATGAACTGACATGCATCTTCTTAATTAATTAATTCAATATGTTATGTTTCTTCTCAGAGGGGACTCAAGGTAGCTTATAGTCAACTAAAATCATACAATCACCCCTTTTTATTTTTTTTAGAGAATATGCTAAAAAAGGCAAATAACAATATTAGAAAACATAATTAACAATTTTAAAAACATTGTTAAACATAGTTGTAGCATTGCTGAAGTATTGTAGAGAGAGTTATGTTTTTATTTAAGATGCTATTTGAAATTTAAAGGGTTATTTTCTAAAATGTTTTCTCTGTTTTCCACATAATTTTAGTTAACTAAATTGATTTAATCTTACTAATTAAATATACAATTCAGCCCTAATGTAGTCCATATTCTTACTTCCTTGTTTGTGTCATTTGATAATGTTATGAGACTTCGTAGCAAGGAACAGTATTCAGAACTAGTGGGAGTGTCCATATGTTGTCTTCGATTTTTTTATGTTTCTTATGAACTAGAACTGTTTCTAGAAATTCTCCAGAATGTCTTATTATTTGAGGTTGTGTCATCAACGTACAAAGTACAGTACCATCATTTCTTTGATTTTTGCATTGAGGTTTCTTCAAACATATCCTCTTTGAATGCAAGCCACCACAAATCCAGAAGAGTATATTTTAGAGCACTTTTAAAATTTCTTCACACCCTTAAATGAAGAAACAATGGACTTGAAACAATCCTTTATCTAATGTAATTTAAAAACTACATTTTACTCCCCTGTAGCAAAATGAAATATACCTACCACTTCTGAAAATAGGCTACAGATAATTGTCAGTGGACTTGGAATGGTTTATTTTCTAATGTATCATGTGCAATAAGATGGTTGAATACATTTGCTCCAGAGATTAACAAATACACTAATACCTCATACAACGTCTGCTTCATACAACGTCGGATCCATACAACGTCGCCCAATTCTGGGGGGAAAGGTGCATCATACAACGTCGCCGGAAGTTGTATGAGGTATTAGGGTTTTTACCGCAGGAGACGAGTTCTTTCTTCCCCGCCTCCTCCGGCCGTACTTCCTAAAAAAAATGGGGAAAATGGGATTGGACACATCTGAGAAAGATTAGTTGCAAAGGTAACATTCTTCTTGAAAAAAAATACAGATGGAGGCATGAAACAGTACAATTAATTTTATGCCTTTTATGCTGCTGCTTATAACGTACTGCTTTTGTTTACATTTTGAGTCTGGCTTGTTTTGATGGTTCACTTTTAAATCTGTTTCAAACTGATGTAAAGGAAACATGGGTCAAGAAGGAACATGGCAGATATTTTTGAATACCACTCCTGAGATTTACTGTAGTTGCCATCATGGTTTTTTAAAAAAGGTTTTAGGAAATGTGCAGCATGATTATATGCATGTTTACTCAGAAATACATTTTGCTGAGTCCAACTGATCACATTCTGAAATAAGTAAGTTTTAAGGTACTGTCTTTAAAAAAATTGTTTCTAGGCTAGAAGAAATTTCTCTGTGAGTGCTCCTCTAGTTTGTTTTGACACTATCCTTGGAATAAGGTAAAGGTCACCCTTGCCCTAAAGCCAGTCGTATCCGACTCTAGGGTTCAGTGCTCATCTCTGTTTCATAGCCAAAGAGCCAGCGCTGTCTGGTTCTGCAGACATTTCCATGGTCATGTGGCAGGCATGACTAGACACCAGAGCGCTCAGAACGCTGTTTACCTTCCCACCGAAGTGGTCTCTATTTATCTACTTGCAATTTCTTGCTTTTGAACTGCTAGGTTGGCTTCAAATTTTGGTTTTGATGCAGCAATGGGGGAAAGGAGGAGGAGGCAGTCAGCCTGTTCTTCTCCTGGGAAGGTTCGTTAGGTAGGTCGGGGGAGAAGGAGGAGGCAGAGAAGAGCTATCTCTGCCTAACGATGGTTCTCTCCTCTCTGTCTCCTTTTTCTCCTGGCTTACCTAACCAGAGATGGTCAGGCAGCGATCCATAAGGGGTGGGGCTCTTCCTTGTGGATTGCTGGCTGCTGCTTTTGTATTCAGAAGTACAAAGGCATCAGGCAGTCATCTGCCAGGGAGGGTGCTTCCCCTGATGGACTGTTGCCTGTTTTTGGTTTTTTTCCACCCCGGCTCAACTTTCCTTGAGACTGGCGGTGGTCTTGCCGTGTCTTTGGTGGGGTAGCATGGAGGAGAGGGAGTCCCTCTTCTCCCTGTTGCTCCAAGAAAGAAGGACGGTGGGTGTCTCGCAGTGGCGTTTTGTTGCTTTTTGTTTTGCAAGGCTGTGAGGCGCTGTGTCCGCTTGCGGCGAACTTCGTTAACATTGCGTTTTGTAATTTTATTTTTCGCGCACCAGCTTTCTCAGCGTTCTGCACACTCATGGCGCGCAGGACGCTGGGACCTGTAGTTTTGTGTTTGTGGTTTGCATTTGTGCGGCAGTTTTTTCCTGCGGCTCAATTTTAATTGGCTATGCCGCGTTTCCCAACGTTCTTCTTGCTCGTGCCTCTCAGCCTGATTGGCTGCGGCGCGGTGCAGAGAATGTTGGGAATTGAAGTTGTTTCCTTTATTCGCATTCGTGGGGCTCTTGCCCCACTGGCATGTTTCTCAACCCTTCAGTAACCTCCGTAACGGGTTCGGGCAAGTGCAGGAGGCTCGGTACGGGATAGGATGGACGGGTGCAGAAACGTATAGCAAGTTCCAATGGTTAACCCTTGGATTTATAGGTATAGATAATAATCTGTTGCTAAAATTCTTTAACAACACATACAACAATTCATACTAAAGAATTAGTAAGCATACTCGGCACTATTCAATAGGATAATTTTATAGATTACTTTTATGTTGTTAATATTTCCATTTTAAGTAATTATTTGCTTGTATTTTAAACCATATGTTTGCATTATTCCCTCTCCTGCTAAGCAGTCAAGATATGTTAACTTGAAGCCTTGTTGGGGTTAATCAATATCTGTACTGCCTGGTGTATATGAAGCCCCCATAATGCAATGGTTAAGCTGCAGTACTGCAGCCAAAGCTGTCCTCAAGATCTGAGTTCAATCCCGATGGGGTACAATGTTGTCTCAGCCTTCCATCCTTCTGAAGTCGGTAAAATGAGTACCCAGCATGTGGGGGCAAAATGCTAATTACTTTGTGAACCACATAGAGAGTGCTCTAAAAAGTAATATTTATCATCCCTGTGTGTTTAGAGGATGGTTAAACCATTAACTTTTAGAACATATATTTTTATAGGTTGTTTGAAGGACTGGTTTAGAAATGTGTTGTGTTTGTGTTCCTTGGGAGAGTCCCCAATTGACAGGCAAATAAGAGCACATTATGTAATTATCTCAGGGACTGAGAGGGTTGGCCAACCTGTTACTGTTTCCTATCGGATTTAAACATACTGTATACAGTATTTGTTTTCTTTCAGTGACACGTTTTTACATTGTATGCTGCTTCTTCTCATAACACGCTCCCTTTGTTATTTACGTTTGTAATCTGGCTTGTTTTGACTGGTTCACTTTTAGATCCATCTCAAACTGATTTATGGCCTTGCTGTTTATGATTTTGTCATTAATAGTATATATTTTATGAATGTGATTCATTTTATAAGCCATCAGTCTTTTAAACAGTGGCAATAGGTCTGTCAAACAATTGTTAAAATGGTGTCATCCATGCCTTCCCCAAGATGGTTGTTAAAAAGGGTTTATGAGAAGCTTGACTGGTTAGCTAGGGAGGGGGAAGGTGTGTGGTGTGTGTGTGTGTATGTATGGTGTGTGTGAGAGAGCGAGAGATGTTGCCCAGTTGTGTTTCTATCTGCTTTCTTCAAGTCCATATTCCAAAATGTCGAGGTAGAAAATAATTGTGTTAGTGAAAATGGTACCAAGTGAAACAGGGAGGTGTCCCAAGCGTAAATTACGGTACTTTCTAGCAGAAGTGACTTCAGTCTCAAAGATTCCATGGTTTTATATTCTTAAAGGTATTTTCTTTTCTTAAACATGTCTTTAAATAAATTCCTAAACGTTGAATCAGATGACTGGTATAAAGAGATACGGAATATACAATAAATGACAAACTAACACCTGAAATATTTTTTTTAAAAAAGGAATTAGTAAAAAAGAAAAGCTGAACTTCAGAGAAATATGGGCAGAATTTATGGAATATGTATTAGGGCAAGGGCAAGGACTAAAGCCAGGGCAAGATCTTTATGGAACGAGGGGACAAATGTATAAATAAGAGGTAATTATATGGAAAATAGTTAAATGAAGGTACATATCCATGGGTGGTCTTGGTCCATGAAAGCTCACATTTAAATACAGGAGTTCGCCTTTAAGGTGCCACAACATTTTTTTGTCTTTCTAAATTTTATTTTTATTTTATTTGCTGTTTTGTTTTATTTACTCTCAGATATGCTTGCACAGACTAACACGGCTTCCACTTCAAACATTAAGATTTTGTGCATTTTTTCTTTCATATTTTTATTTGTATGTTGTTTTTCTATGTTTATTTTGAATTAAAAAATATAATTGATTTTAAAATTGCTGCTTTAAACAAAATGAATGAATACTTTCCATTTCTTTGGCTCTTTTTGATGGAAGAGTCTCTGGGATATGACATCCAGTCCTCCTCTTGGTCGTGTTACTGTTTAGTCATTTTGAGGGGTTTGGCCACTCTGCTACCAGGCAGGGTTGGTTTGCAAGCTCAAAGCAGACAACTCAAAGGTTTTTGGCATTGTCTCCCTGGAACACTGGGGGATCTCAGGACTCAAATTGTGGGAGAATAGGGATGGAGAAGAAAATTTTCATGGCCACAGCACATTAGCCTGCTTGGAAGACACCCAATCCAGGAACTAGTTTGGTAACAGTGGCTGAGCGACTAGTGTGGTCCTTTCAGGTTCTTGTCACAGGGTCAAATCACATCTTAAGATAAATACTTGCTCTCTCCTCTTACGTTATCCCTCCAGAAATATACAAACAGTCTTTTCCTATTAATGTTGTGATGCAGTGTCTCTAATGTCACACTTTTTTATCATGTCAGAAGCACACAAAGGTGTTTTCTGGGTTGAAAGGATTTGTGCTAGAAGAACTCAGCTCAGGGGATGCCCGAATGAGGCTCCTTTCATGTCCTCAATATCTTTTCCCACCAAAGCGGTCCCTATTTATCTACTTGCAATTTCTTGTTTTCAAACTGCTAGGTTGGCAGGAGCTGGGACAGAGACGGCAGCTCATTCCATCATGCAGTACTCAGGTCTTGAACTGCCAGCTTGCCGACCTTCCAGCTAACAAGACGGGTTTCTTAACCACCGAGCCACTGCAGTCCCCAATGTCACACTAATAAATGCATTTAGTCATCACAGCACATAGCTTTCTGATCAGCCCTTTATTAGGATGTACTGTATTTTCTGGCGTATAAGACTACTTTTTAACCCCGAAAAATCTGTGCCAAACTCGGGGGTCGTCTTATAGGACAGGTACTTAACTGCAGCTTGTTTCCCCTTGCTTCATATGTCCGGCGCATATGGTGGGGGGTGCCGCAGCCGAGTCCCTGCTCTGTGCGGGGAGTATGAAGCAAGGGGAAGCAAGCTGCACACATCTTCCTGTACCTCGAGGAGGAGAACGTGAGCGTGGATTGGCTCTCCACCAGAACCTGCCCATTCGACTTGGAGGGCTGCGCGTCTTCAGGTTGAGTGTGGGTTAATTTTTATTTGGTGTGCATTGGAAGAGAGGTAGTCTTATACGGCAAGTATATTCCAAACTATATTTTAACTGGAAAGGTTGGGGGTCGTCTTATACGCCGGAAAATACGGGTATTTTGGATTGATAAGAAAAACCCTGGTTTTTGGGGAAGAATTTATGCTGGTGTTGGCTTAAAAAAGAAGAAAGTTCTTTTTTTCACCATGGGGCAGGGGGCAAATGGAGACCCTTTCTAGTTCTAATCAAGACAAAATGTCTAGCATGCCTTTTTTACTCAAAGTCACATTGGTTTTGATGGACATAGTTTGGCTGATTTAATGAAAGAGGAAAAATGCTAAATCTGTAAAGGCAGTTCATTATTTTGAGCCTTGAAGGTGTCATTTAATTTACTCTGGAAAGTGGAAAAAGATGATGTGTTTTATTTTTGTTTCAGGTGATAAATCCTATGGGATGGGATGCGTTTGGCTTGCCTGCTGAGAATGCAGCAATTGAGCGTAAATTGCATCCGGCAAACTGGACAAAAAGGTGTTTGTTTCTCTAATTACTTGACAAATAAGATTGTGCCAAAGCAGAAGGTTGCGGGCATTGACTGCTGTGTTTGCTTTTTCCCAAAAGTATTTTATGTTCTGCTGTTAAAGAAACAACATAGCTTATAAATGTGCATTTGAGTAATGTCTATATTGTATTAGAGTTCATCTTTACCTGTTTATAGTGCCAAATGTTCGTGTTGACAATCTTTGATACACCACAGTAAGAGCCCAGTATTTACAGATGTTACTAGGCAGAATAAAATACTGGGACCCTAATAAAATATTAACTGCCTTCCTTCAGGGCACAGATAAATATGTAAATATTAGAACTGTCACATCTATAGTTGGTGCATTCAAAAGAGAATATGTTTTATGATCAGATGGGGGTTGTATACAAAGGTTATGAATTTTATTGAGCACATTTTATATCTCGTTTAATTGTGATTGTATCATTCTACTGTACTTTTAATCTGTTTTTATTCTGTTTTTGTAGTCATATTTTATATAATGTATTTTATCACATTTTAACCTGATATGGTCTGATGACTAGTCAGTTAATAAAGGATGCTTTTACAGGCTTAGTATGAGCTGCTATGTATTTTCTCCTGGGGGCCATACATTAATAGACATTTTTACCCGACTAAAGAGTTGATAAATCTGTTAGGCAGAGTGTGGCAACCATCATGGACACTCTAGTTCAGGGGTTCGCAACCTACACTCTGTGGTGCCAGATAATCCGGCCCCTGACCTCACTCCAGCCGCCACCATCAGAATCAGCCACAGACTCATTTATAGCATCATAAACGCATTTCAGACAGCCGTAAATGCGTTTGCAGCCATCGTAAACGCGTTTACTACAGCCAAAAATGAGTCTGCGGCCGTCGTGAACACATTTACAACACCCGCGGATGCATTTTACAGCAACAGTTACGGCGGGCAGAATCACCAGTCCGGCCAGCTCAGCTATCTGAGGGGGCGTGGTCTGGCCCATGGCTGAAAAACATTGTGAACCCCTGCTCTAGTGCCAGGAACTGCAAATTATACTGCTCCTCTACCTAAATCAGGGGTGCCCAAACTTTTCAGGCCATGGACCGGTCGCATGGTTGAGCGTGCCCGGTCATGTGGTTCCTCCCACCGGAAGCGGCATGGGCCAGATGAATTGGTGTCAGGGGCAGGATCCAGCCTGTGGGCCATAGTTTGGGCACCCCTGACCTAAATGATCTCTTCTCCCAACCATCCTCCCCATGCTTTTCCTCCTTCCTCCTATGCCTCACTTGCTGCATCAAGGTACCCATCTGCCACCTAGCCAGATCACTCCTAGCTTTTCAATGTCATTATTCAACCTATTTGCCAATTAACAGTTTTGTTTGGTAAATGATCTTTTGGTCTTCACATTCATCTGTCAGCATTCTGGTAAAAAAATTGTGTTGTCACTTGCTGGCGCTGCTTTACACAGAATTGCAAATGCCTCATTTGGGGTTTGGTTTAATTGAATATAAAGCACCGCTAGTTGATTTGTGTAGCCGAAGCTGCTTTACACATTGGACAAGCAGGAAGGCTGGCTGGTTTTGATGATCATGATCATGGAGCTGCTGCGGTGAGGTGAGATGAGGCAGGACTCGGTGAGGAAAGGAGGAAGGTGGAGTGCGATCCTTGTACAGTGGAAGAAGAAAGACATTTTATGTAGGAGAGAGGAAAAGGGTAAAATTGCAGCTCATTCTTTCATACTGAGCCAGAGGTAATTTTTTCTTATGTGTGATATTTACATGTTAGGTTAACTGTCATCTTTTGGGTTAACTTGCTATTCCCACATGGTTTGGAAAAGAGCAGCCTTTTAAAAATACTGCTGGAAAGGAATTACTGTATAATCAATTATGAGGCATATAGGAAGAGATCACCTAGTCCACCTATCCATTTCTCAAAGCTGGAGAGAATTGAAGAAGTTGAACTTTGAGAACTATTCTGGGGTTTTGACTTCTCCTAAAATAATGCTTCTCATTAAAGATGGATTTGTTTATTTCTCCCCTTATAGTAACATTCAACACATGCGCAATCAGCTTGATGCATTAGGCCTGTCTTTTAGCTGGGACCGGGTAAGTTTTTTTAAAAAAAAACAGTGATGTTTTACATGTAGTTGGCATAATTACCTGTGCTAATCATCCCCAATCTAGTCCAACAATGATTCATGTCATTCTGACATTGCTTGATTTGTAGCATTTATATCTTGAATTTTTTTCTAGTTAGCTCAGTGCAGAAGGAATGGCTGTTTCCTCACAACTGCATCCTCACAATAAACCAGTGGTTTCTGAGGTTTTTTTGGCCAAGCCCCACCTAAGCATCTCTAACATGCTGGTGCCCTCCTCTGTGACATATAATTCCTATTATTGAAAACCTGAACTCCTATTCACTGGAGGAAGTCTGAAGGGGTTCTCGAATTGCCCCCTTTAAAAATCAAATTGCCCCACATTGGGCACCACGACAATAGACTGTGAGGTCTCTCAGGCTGAGCAAGGACCAAGGACACTTAGCATGTTTCATCACTCAGTGAAGCCTTGAAACTGAGTCTCCTATGTTTTAGTCTATTACTCTCACTATTACACCACCGTAGCAACAGTATGCCTGATTATTCACTAAGTATAAGAGAACAGATCCTTGCTCTATGGAGCCCATGGCCAAGATGTTATACAGCACCCAACTAAGAAAAAGAGAGGAAGAGGAGCCAGTGATAAACTAGGGCATGGGTTCTCAACCTATGGCCTGCGGGCTGAATCTGGCCATGAGGCCAAATAATCCGGCCCTTGCTCCAGCCACCCTAGTAAATGCATTTGTGACAACCGCAAACTCATTTATGGCAGCTGTACATGGCAGGGGGACAACCAGTCTGGCCCCCTCAACTGTTTGAGGGAGTGTGATCCAGCCCCCAACTTAAAAATGTTGAGAACCCCTGAACTAGGTGATCATTATATGATTATTTCAGTTACATGTGACTAGTTGCAGTACAGGTGGTGATGATAACTGTTGGCAAGAGTTCTACTTGTACAGTTCCAGGCACAATAAGGCTAATGGTTTCATTAGCCATGGACTTTAATCTTTAATTCAAAATTTTCTGTCCCAATCCTTCAGGTTCTAAGGCTCCCTTTGGGGTCCTCGGGATGGAGATGGGGAAGTGACAGCAATTTTCAAGTACAGTACTATATTCCCAAAGGCTTCCTTAGATCAAAAGCTTTGGAAATCGATTGGGGGGGGGGGTAGGGGGGTATAGAAAACCTTTATTTGATGTCCATGGCTGATGACATCATTTGCCTTATGCATGCAGAGGTGCAGAAACAGGATTCTAGCCAGCATTTCTTAATCATCAGAAGGGATTTATATAACATAAGAGCAACATAAACAAAACCCTATCTAAAGGCTTGCAGTTTAGACAAAGAGTAATGTGAAGAGGAAGGAAGGAGAGGGTAAGTCAATGACCAGAGAAGATACCTGGCATCTGGTCATTGGTTTTTGTCATTGGTGAGAAAAGAAATTGGTCTTGTTTACTTTTCCTTGAATTACAAAACAGGCTTTTCCCTTTGATGTCTGGCCACAGTAAGTGCTGGTGTTATTGGGACTCTTACAGAATTGAACACCAGCCAGAGAAGTCATCCAAGCCTTGACCATGAAATTTGTCTGCTCTAAAAATACAGTCAGATGCTCTGTCTTGCAAAATGAACCAAATGGGTCTGTGGCACCTGAAATGGCATTTTTGTTTGTTTTAATTGCAGAAAAGCATGCACTTTCTGTATTCATTAGAGCAGAGATTCTCAACCTGCGGCCCACGGGCCAAATGCATCCCACAGCGTCATTTCATGTAGGGGGCCCCACCGCCTCCACCACACCCAGAAGTGCAATGTGGTGGAGGAAGGGCAAAATGGCTGTCCGGTCCCTGAAGCTGTCTGAGGGAGCGTGACCCAGCCCCCCAGCTAAAAAAGGTTGAGAACTCCTGCATTAGAGTGTAAGAGGAATAGTGTATAAGTAACTGGCATAATGTTGATTTTATATTAAAACTGTCCTTCAATTTACAGGAGATAACCACTTGTTCGCCAGAGTACTATAAGTGGACACAGTATATTTTTCTTAAGCTTTATGAAGCTGGATTAGTGTTCCAAAATGAAGTAAGTTGAGTAGCATCTTACTGAACTATGGATGTGCTTTTCAAAATCTTGTGTAATTATTTTGCTGGTAACAACTTTCAGAGATCAAACTTTTACATAAATGTACTTGTTGACAACTCTGTGTGTGTGTGTGTGTGTGCGTGCGTGCGTGCGTGCGTGCATGCGTGCGTGTGTGTGTGTGTGTGTGTGTGTGTGTGTGTAAGAGTGAGCAAGATGGGCATGAAAATTATTTTGCCTCAAGTAATTTTATCAAAGGTGATGCATGTAAAGCATTTCTACTGTAGTTTTCCATATTAGCATTGGAAATTGTATCAGAAATACTAATACAGTAACTAAGAACAGTAAAGTGCCAAATAAAAGTGATAGACTAATAAAATCAGAAACCACAGTTGCAGTATAATACCCATTTAATCAAAATGTTCAGAGTGTGTGAAAATAGGAAGATCGTTGCTGTGCAACAGAAATACATAAATGCAGGTGTTGAGTCAACCTTCCTGGTGAGAACATGCTATAGTGGAGTGGCGCAAAAATGGTTTCTGCCCCATCTGTAGATGCCTCATGGTGCAGTGGTTAAACTGATGTACTGCAGCCAAAATTCTACTCACAGTCTGAGTTCAAGCCTGATGGCTGATGGGGATCAAGTTTGACTCAGTTTTCCATCCTTCTGGAGTCAGTAAAATGAGTACCCAGCATGTCCGGGGCAAAAATGCTAATTACCTTGTGGACCGCCTTGAGCCATGATGGTGTACCTTGGCACTCCAGGTGTTCTTGGACTTCAATTACCAGAAGCCCAAGTCAGCACTCCTGCTGAACCAAGGTTCGCCATCACTGGCCTGGAGAGTGCACTAAAAGCATTATATAAGCATAATTCTTTTTTACAAGCGCTTTTTAATAAAAGCTGACATATGGTCTTCAGTACATTTTGAAAAAGAAATAACTAGGTCTCGCCCCTATTAGTTGGCACTTAGTTTGTCAGACTGGCACATGCTTTGGGAGCCTCAAGCAGGATATTTATACCTAACCTCCATCAGAAAAGCTGGCTGCACATTTTGTGACATGCTGACTGATACTTGCATTCTTCCTTTCCATTGATTCCTGGCGCTATTTAGGCTGTAGTTAATTGGGACCCTGTGGATCAGACTGTCCTGGCTAACGAACAGGTGGATGAGAATGGCTGTTCGTGGCGTTCAGGAGCAAAAGTGGAAAAGAAATACCTCAAGCAGTGGTTTGTTAAAACATCTGCCTATGCAAAGGTATGAATATA
The DNA here is from genome assembly GCA_035047305.1 of Bradypodion pumilum. NCBI lineage: Eukaryota > Metazoa > Chordata > Lepidosauria > Squamata > Chamaeleonidae > Bradypodion > Bradypodion pumilum. The sequence goes on along the minus strand of JAWDJD010000006.1, from coordinate 60,539,395 downwards.
AATGATATTAGCGAGGGAGTCAATCCTTAAAAGGTATTTCCGAATAATGATCCAGGTAATATATATATACAGGGTTATGTTTTTCCCCCTTTAACTATTCATATTAAAAGCAGAATGTTGCCATTGTAACTATCAGTACAAAACTGGAGAATGTTGCATCATTGTAGTTTTCCTACCACACCATTTCGGTTTTGGCTATTTTACCCGTAGGTCACCCTTGCTCGAAAGCCAGCTGTATCCGACTCTAGGGCTCAGTGCTCATCTCTGTTTATAGTCAAACAGCCAGCGCTGTCTGCGTTTGCATATGTTTTCTGTGTACATGTGGCAGGCATGCCCATTGAACGCTGTTTACCTTCCCACCGAAGTGGTACCTATTTATCTACTTGCAGTTTCATGCTTTCCAATTGCTAGGTTGGCAGAATTTGGGACAGAAATGAAAGCTCATGTTGTCATGCAGCACCCTCAGTGGTGGGCATCCACAGGTTCGCACCAGTTCGCCAGAACCGGTAGCAGAAATTCTGGCTGGCCGCGCCCATCCAAGTTTTGAAATAAAGTAGTCCTAATTTGGGTGCAACACAGGGCTTTCCCCCTGGCCACGCCCACCATACCACGTCCATAGAGTAGGTAGTACTCCACTACCACTGAGCACCCTTAATACATTTTTATTTATTGCATTTAAGTGCTGCACATCTTCATAATTTTCCGACTCTGGGCAGTGTACAACATTAAAAAACCATTTACAACTACAGAAAACAAAGAAACAATCCAGTCAACCCAATCTCCACTGGCAACATAGGAGGTAGGCATTAAATTAAATTATTTTAAAAACCCCAAAGAGTAATATGCTGTTCTAAGCTTGCTAAATCAGCAGATCATGCTGCTTCTTCCATGTCTAGTCCAGAATCGAAACTGCCAAAATGAAGCCACCTTTTGGTGAATTTATTCTGCAGTTCCTTTCCCCTGACCTAGTGTGAGAAAGATTAGCCAGCATAAATTGGCCATTGCCCAGGGTACGTCAGATTATGGTTCAAAAATACCACAATCTTTGAGGAGGCTCTTTCTGTGCATCCCAGCAGGTCATGTTAACATAAGGTTAGTTAGACATCTGCCTTTTTAAAACAAAAGAATTAGAAGCTGGATATATATACATACTGTACTGTGATAAATGAATGCTTCCCTAAACTATTTTTCCGAGCCAGTGTTTGTTTATACTCTGGGAGATCCTAAGAATCATATTCCAAAGAAGCAAAAAGCGTTTCTTGTGGTTGTGGTCCAAAAAAATATACCGTCTTGAGCTCTGCTCCAAATCTGATATTTTAAAAATCTTTCTGAACTAATCCTGAACAAGTGACAAATTTGACAATTTTATATTTTTCTTTACCTTCTTCAGGCCTTCCTGTAGTCCATTCAACATTTGTATTATAGGGCAGTATAGTCAAAATTTCAGCATTCCAAAAATGTTTCTGTCTCTTGTATAAAATAGCGAACAAGGTGGCTAAAATGTTAAGCTTCAAATTGAGAAGGGCCAGGATTTAAATTTTGCATTTGGCGTGGACTGGTTGAACTATGGTAAGGATGTGCCTTTTGTGTAAGCACAAAAAGGAATTCCTGGAAACGCCACCTTGAATATGAATAATTTTGTTGAATGAAAGGGGTGTGTGGAGATTTCATTATACTTTTATTTCACCCTTTATCTGTCCAATTGTGGGTAATTTTGTTTTCCATTCAGGAGTGCTGTAAGAACTGCTGTCAGTTCATAATTGTTAGCATTAAAAGGGCCTTTCAGTTGTTCCTGTGGGAATCTTTATGTTAGCTCCTAGTGCCTTCCATCTTATATTTTGACACCTGGCCTCTGTGCCTTTTAGACTCTGAAGAGAAGGCATTAAGGAATAGAACGGTATGTCAGACTTATACACATGGAAAATTATAATGCAGATTCAAGACTAGAATGATGAAATTAGTATTGCGGGGCAGCTTCAGTGGACTTGGTTACGGAGGATTAGCAGCTGCAAGTTGATCCATCTATCGCAAAAAAATCATTAACATTTCACTTTTAAAGAAGCATGTATCACCCGCTCCATTTAATACAATTACACCACTAGCTGTTGTACATACCTGTCAACCGCGGCTCCGGCCAATCCGGGACCTGCGCAAGAACGGTTCTGCGCAGGTCGCCTTCTACGCATGCATAGAAGGGTTTTACACTTGCGTAGCCCCCTTCTACGCATGCGTAGCCTTCTACGCAAATGGCATAGCCTTCTACGCATGCGTAGAAGGGTTCTACGCAAGCGTAAAACCCTTCTATGCATGCGTAGAAGGCGACCTGCGCAGAAGGGTTGTGCAGTACTTCCTTTCCCCCGCTGCCAAATTCCGGGGTTTCAGCAGCGCAGGGCGGGAAATGGCGCAAATCGGCGCCGAAAACCATGAAATCCCAGCCAATCCGGGAAGGTTGACAGGTATGCTGTTGTATCATCCCCATGTCACAAAGTGCCATAGGTTTTTTTTTACATGAAACTTAACCAGTCCTTCTTTGATCCAAATAAATTGACATACTGTGTAGGTGACCTATTGCATGGGATTCTGACCAGCAGAATGAAGAGATTTGTGGGGTACTTCAGAGTCTTCTCTCCCCTCCTCTCCATCTTGTTGATCTCCTTCTCCCAACAGCTCTCTTTATTAACAGTTTCACACAAGCATACAGCATATGGCACACAATGACATGATCCATCATCCTTCACCACACTGTCATGCTATGCTGCACTAGCCTTATTCAAATAGATATTTACACAATTGATGATAGATGAATGCAACCTATTTCTGTATCCTTACAATAGCAAGAAGGAAATGTTCCTAGATCATTGTTTCAGGATGGTCCAAGAACAGGACATTTTCACCATCATAGGGAATGAACAACCTGTATTATTGATCAGCCTATCAGAGAATTTGTTCTCACAATTAAACCGGTCAATTGCAAAAGGATGCAACAATCCTGTAATTAGAAAAGAACAGCTAGCCCTATGCCCCCCCACTTCTTTTTTCACAGAAGCAGGTTCCGATCTGAAGAGGGGAGGTCCTTGCTCATGTGTAGACCCTTCTTCTACTTCTTGTGCTGTATCTGATTCCAAATTTTGGCGATCATCATGGCAATCAGCCATGAAGACTGTTCTGTGAATATAATGTTGTGGCCTTTCATCTGCCTTCCGCATCGCAGTGTGACACCCATACCAATGATAGAGCTCCTCAACTCACTTTCTGGTCTTTAGCCCTTTTGGCACGCAAAGTCCTCCTCAGCCCCAGGCCAGTACTGATGAAGCTTCTGCTCATCCATCAAGATGGATTCAAGTGGGATTTAATCCACTTGGGGACCAGCACCCTTCCCTGTGGACCGCCGTCTGAAGCTTGGCGTTGAGTTGTTGGCAGTATGGTGGTGAACCATGGCACTCTAGGTATTCTGGAACTTCAATTCCCAGAAGCCCTGATCAGCAGGAGTGCTGACTTAGGCTTCTGGTAATTGAAGTCCAAGAATCCCTGGGGTGCCAAGGTTCACCACCACTAGTCTACTCTATTACCATAGCAGGATAGCCTAGCCAGACTGTGTAGAGTCTATTTATGAGAAAGAATCCAGATTTTATTAGGTTATCAATTGTGTACAGGCCTTGCTTGCAAACTGGAACTTCTTTTCTTCAGCTTTGTCTCTAATCCTCAGAGGAAATCAGTGAGGAAGAAAGAAGGGCTAGTCGCTTCTCCAGTCATGTTGACAAAGCTGGGTTAGAGAGTGAATCAATTGGACTCCAGAGGCAGGTGATATTATTGGAAATGTACTCCAGCAGATCTGGATGGCAAGAGGTTGGGCTATATCAGAGGAACTCAACAACTACCTTGGAGTGAGCAAGTTCTCTCCTTTCTGTAGATTGTCAATTTACTAAATAAATAGGGTATTAGAGAAGCAGATGATTTAGACTAGTGATTCCACAAACTGTGGACTGCTCTAGATTGAAAGCAAAATAATATTCCTAAATGTTGCAAATGATGTTGAAGTGATATTTACAAAAGTATAAAAACCATGAGTGAACAATAATATAATAACTGCAGCACCAGCTCCTTCAGTACTTTTCCACTTAATTGTTACAACCTGCAGTTAACCAATACAACAGAGATTAAATACTACAGCAACAACTGAACTCTTATGGGAAACCTGGAGGTGAAATGGACAGTAGCACATTTTACCGTAATAAGGAACTGTGAAATTATAAAGACAATGTTACATTCTTTAATTTTCTGAAGAATGGCATACAGTACTTGTGTATTTTTAAGAATTAGAAGAGAATTTAGTCCAGGAGGTTTGTCTTCTCTCTCTTTGTTTATAATGAGCTTATTGGTGTACAGAGTACTTTGCCATGCTTATGTATGCTACTGCACACCTGTAAGAGGGAAGGTAGGAAATTATTGATTTCCTATAGTTCTTTCTGAGCTTCATGGCCAAATATTCACTCACCGCAACTAGCCCCAGCATCCTGCTGTTGATTCTGGTCTCCATTTGGGATCAGATATCATTTCTATGCCACACACTGAGGTCTGACTTGGGAGTAAGGCCTGACTTCAAGCTTTGGTGGCATTAGGGAGCATTGAGACCACTTGCTGCTTCTGAGTATGTTCAAAAAATAGTACGAGACGCTCCTCACCTCCTCACTGTATTCCAGACGATTTAATATGAGAGCTTTATCTTTTCCTCCAAGTGAGAAATCCGGAGCAATTTGTACAATATTAAGCATTTGCTGGCTAGTCAGTTCTAACTTCTAGCAATCCTTCTAGGTTTTTTCCCCTAAATGTAAAGTGGTTTAGTGATTAAGACACTGAACTTGATGGCTGAAAGGTCAGCAGGTCAGCATTTTGAGATCCGAGTGCTGCATGACGGAGTGAGTGCCCATTTCTGTCCCAGTTCCTGATAACCCAGCAGTTCAAAAGCCAGAAATTGCAAGTAGATAAATAGGTACCGCTTTGGTGGGGCGGTAACAGTGTTCCGTCTGCTCCGGCGTCTAGTCATACCTGCTACATGACCATGGAAATGTCTGAAGACACAGGTAGCGTTGGCTTTTGGAGATCAGCATCCTACGGTAGAGCCAGACACAACTGGCTTTCAAGCAAGGGAGACCTTTACCTTTACTAAAGTACTGTACAGTACTCAGAAGTGGCTTACTGAATCCCCCTGCTGGTGGGACTCTAAAAATGCAGAGGCCACATAGATATAATACAGTAATTTCATGTCAGAGATTACTCTGGGTTGAAGGGATTTTTAGGGGATGCCTGAATGAGGCTCCTTTCATGTCCCCAAGTGCAGCTCTTGGATATCAAAACCCAACCTTCCAGTCTCCAGCTCAGCACCTTAACCACTAAGCCACCAGGAGAGTTGCCACGTAGATAGTAGGCACATAACCCCATCAGCTACATTAGATCCTGGTGATCTCAGCCATGCCATTCCCCACAAGGGTCAGTGGGGGATTTGACCTTCTGTCCCTTGACCCCACTGTTAGATGCTCCAAATGACTTAGCCATGCTATCTCAAAATCTGTACATCAATTTGATATTTCTTCCAGGAATTTTCTGTACAATGCAAAAGTTGTGTGACAAATGCCAGCATCAAATG